>JAYKKI010000009.1:20877500-22077500 GCA_039881145.1 Druceiella hillmani | reverse complement strand
ATGAAGGTTTTATTTGTCTTTCTTTCATTTCTTTTCGTGATTTAGATGTCGATACTAATGCTTTACCAGAATTTCTCAATAGTTTTTTAATTTCTTAATAGCTTTACCAGAATTTCTTAATAGTTTCTTTTTCTCCCTGTTTTTATTTTCTCTTTTCCGTCTTCAACTGTATCTACTTGGTTTTCATTTATCACTACAGTTTCTTCTTCTGAAGATGATGATAATGCAAGATCTTCATGGAGCAAAAAATGGCATCATTATCTATGTCGTTAGACGAAAAGTCCTTCTAACTATTAGGTAAAGAGTTAGAAGAATTATTGCTGTTGTCCTCTGAGGAAATATCCGATTCCGGTATTATTAAATTGCATAAAGTCTTTGGACCAAGAACGTTAGTGATTTCTTCTGAATCTAAATCACTTATCGCAAATTCAGTCGTTCTACTCATCCCAGGTTGATGTGAATCCAGAAAAGAGTTGTGGCTAATAGGATTAACATTGCTATTTAAATTAATCATTATCAGCTTATGGAATTTAATGTATTTGGCCGTGGATCGCCGTTGATAGTCTCACATAGTTTAGATGTGGATGCTTCATTTATCAGATCTCTAATTTTTATAGCTGAGTTATGAACTTGATTGACCATCTCTGGATCTGAATTTATGGATTCAGACAATTTTGATATTTCAGGTATGACGAATGGATTTTTGTTGGACTTTAACGGAAGAGTATTTTAGGCCAATGGATTCTCTTCATCTCGTTTCTTGGACAGTCATTTTTTAAATTTTCTCACTGTGCTTCATCCTAAAATTAAAAAGACATTTTTCTTTAAATAGTTCTTACCTTTTGTAGATGTATCCACTTGAGAAATGTCACTTTTCAATAAGAACGCACATGTGCTTCGTTTTGTAGGTGGATTGTAAATTACAGAGACATTTTTAACTTTTGTAACAAGAAAAATTTGTTGCATATTTTCTGCGCGAGAAAGAAACATATTATATCTTACACTGCGCCCACACACTTGTGGATTTAACGAATGTTATTTAATTCGCTCACAACAAGTTTTTATTTATTCTTAGTACAGTGAAAATATTAAACTATCTTCATGTATTTGTCTCAACATCATTTATATACCACAATTCTTTCTCATCATCGTTGCGTAACCCTACCTTTAGCCATTATTTGCATTAAGATTTAATTTATTAATAAAGGGATTAAATTAAATTTTTTTAGCTCGGGAAAACCTGGAAATTCTTTTATCAGAATTTCTCCGATAACATCTCCACATACATTTTAAATTTTCTTTTCGATTATCGATGAAATGCATTATGCGTTTTCATTTCCTTTTTACAAAGATTTAACATTTTCATTTTTAGAATCAATTTTTAGTTGTAACATGCCTTGAAAATACCATCTCCTTTATCTTTCCCCCTCAATCGTGAGTTCTGCGAAATACAATATTTTCATGATAGATTTAAAGACTTCTATTTTCATTTACCATCTCCTTATGTCCGGTTTCGTATCATCCACATATGCTGCAACATCAACATATGCCGATTTGTCGCCGAAAGTATTTAGCATACATTACTATCAAGATATTAATATTTGGCATGCATCTTACAAAAGTTGCTTCCTCAGCTCTTCTTCTTTCTGTGCTCATCTGCCTTTCAGCTGTTTAAAATCCACGTCCTTTAATTAATTACGCTGTGAAACTTAACTCAACTGGTAAGATGAATAGTCCAAAACTAAAATCGATAGTGAAAATAAATTTTGGTTGGACAATATTATAACTAATTAAGGTTTTTAAATTCCTGGTAACCATTATAAATTTATATAAAATTATAACAATTTTAAATAGTTTCTGAATTTTTGTTTGTTTCTTTCGTTAGTCCACGGATTAAATGAATATCTAAATAACAGAAAATTGACTTCTGTCAGGAAAAGAGAACGCATGGCGACCCTAATAGCATATTTCGTGGATTCAAATAGTCCTTGTTTTGTAGCCAGACCGTAATAACGTACATACATATGTACATCTGCCATAAACTTATATTACTTCATAAGGACAGGCCCATAGCAACGGAATAATGTCCCACTAGAAACAGTGCTAAATGACAAAAATTTGCAGCGTTCCGTTTCATTTAACATTTCAATTCTAGTGAGTATGTTTATCCCGAAAACAGTAAAAAAATGCCAGATTGTGTAGTAAAAATATGTTTAAATTACAGTTACAAAAGGACGATGTATGTTACCTTTGGTTTATAATCGTTTTACCTTATTAGTCCGAATCACCCGATCCAATGCTGCCCGAATATTTTATTGAGTCGCTCTCTGGCAGCCACCACTAAATGTGCAGGTGCTCTATCCAGCTGATACCACAACCGCCGATGTGCTTCTAAGGGCAATTGGTTGATATAATCAGCAACGGTACCTTTAAGGAGTTACATAAATTTTTCAGTATTAAGATGGCCTTCAATGAAAACTGGACCGACTATTTGGTTTCTGTGAATTCCAGACCATCATAATCAGCGAAAATCGGTACTGGTGGGCAGACTCCCAAAATACGTTTGGATTTTCCTGGCTCTGATTTCTCATTTTCCTTACTAAAAGTTTTGTCGATTGCAGATGCCCGTTACCTGTGAAAGTACTCTCATCTGTCCACATGATGTTAAACAGGAAATCAAGGTCACTATTTCCTTTATTAAGTAGCAACTGGCAGTAGAGTCCTCTGACTGGCATATCTCTCGTTCACAAGACTTGAACTACTTTATATTTGTAAGGCATCAATTTATTTCCTTTTTAAATCTGGTGGGCAGTTCTATGGGCCATTCCGAAATGGTGAGCCCCTCTATGCAGACTTAATGTTAGGCCACGAACAAACTGATCTAATATTCGTTCCTCATGTGTTACTGTATTCGAAGGGCATATTATCTAGGAAGGGACTATTTTCATATCTCTCTTAATATGTTCGTATACATTGAGCCGCATTTCCATGATATTCTCCATAAATCAAAACCATGTCAGTGTATTCAGAAGCCATAAAATTTATGTGGGTATTGAATAGTACTTATTTAGAGTAAAAAATATAAACACAATTCATTTATTCCATGTTACATGTCCTATCACGAAAAATCATAAACAAAACTAGGTAAAATTACACATTCATAATTAAAATATACTATGTTGTGTTCTGTCGACATTACAATAAGTTAAAACCAATGAAAATGCAAAAATAAATACATCGAAACAGCATGTGACTGCTAACAGTGACAAGTGGATTTTACAGCGATAAGAATCGTCTTTCCGGTGAAAGAACTATCAGAATATTAACAATAAATGAATTCCTTTGTCCTTGCCGCGTAACGATCTGGAATTATTATAACAACAAATGGACTATTTCTCGTTTTTTACTTATCATTACAAGAAATGGATTGGAAGGCACCATTTCCGTAAATAAGTTTTTCGCTTTCACGGAGACTTCTATTATGATTCTTGTAACACAGGCATAAGAGTCAATTTACATTAATTTGCCTATAATTAAGAAATAAAATATATATTGGCCTATTGATTTTTTGGTCAATATACAGCTTGTTTGAAATTACAAACCACTAAAGACTATTCCCGAAACTAAGCTACTGAAATTTGACAATTGATTTTTGGTGTACAGTTGACGATCTCTGTAGACGAACGGTCGAATCCACATTGGATAAGCTAAAAAGTGAACGACAGATATTATTAGGTAGACCGAGGCAAATCTGATCACAAAGTGAATCAGATCAAAATAACGAACAATCCGTACTTTCAATAACGGACTAGAAATATAGACATCACCATACTCCGAATATTACAGTCTTGATACGTGTGACCATTTGTGTAGTAACAGTTATCATTTTAATTCATTTTAAAAACACCATGATGATCTAGCCCAAGGTCGGTGACATCAGGTCACGTGACCTAACCTAACCTGGATTGGTCAGACCTGACCTGCTTAGGTAAGTTGAGTTGGCCATTTCATGCCTGGCCTAGCCCGGTTAGATTAGGTCATGTTAAGGTATGTTATGTTACGTTAGTTTATATTAGTTATACTATGCTACCCTATGCCACGTCACGTTGCGCTATTTTAGGCTACATTATGCTCGGCTAGACACGCTACGCTATGTTTGGTAGTGTTGGTTGTGTTATGTTACGTTATGATATGTTATTCTGTGCAGTGCTATGATGTGTTGTGCTATGCTGTACTGTGTAGTGTTATGTTGTGTCGTATCACATCTCGCTGCGTTACGTCGTGTCATGCCGGATCTTATCATGTTAAGTTTGGCTAGGTAAAGCAAGGTTAAGGTATTCTAAAATAAGTCAGGCTAGGCAAGGTTAAGCTAGGCTAGTTTTGACCGGTCCAGGTTTAGTTACATCAGACCAGGCTAAGTTAGACTAGGTCAGGCTAGACTAGGTTAATTAAGGCTAGGCTTGGTAATGTTATTTTAGGCTAGGCTTAGTTAGCTTATATTAGGCTAGGCTTGGTAATGTTATTTTAGCATACATCACGAGCTCGGCTGAGCTCCGGTGGATTCGGCTGGGCTCAGCTTAGCTGGGCTCGGCTGGACTGAACTAATCAAGTTAGACTGTGTTATGTTGTACTAATTTAGATAGGTTAGATTCCGTTAGGGTAGGCTAGTATATATTAAGTATACTAGGCTATGTTAACTTAGATTAGGTTGGGTTAGATTGGGTTAGGATAGGTTATGTCAGGGTAAGTTAATTTGGGTTGGGTCGTGTTAGGTTAAGTTACGTTACGATAAATTATGTTATGTTACGACACGTTACGTTGCGCTGTGCTGCAGTGATTTTTTTTGCGCTACGCTACACTAAGTTACGCTATGTAACGGTACAGTATGTCACGTTACGTTAGTTATATTATTCTACGTTAAGTTGGTTAGGATAGGCTATGTTAGGTCATGTTAACTTAGGTTAGAATATGTCAACCTAACCTGATCTAATCTAATCGGTTAGATTGTTATCTCATTTAACCTTTTCTAATCTAACACCTAACCTAACTTAACCTGACCTAACCAATCTAACCTATCAGGCTAGATCAAGTTAGGTTATGTTAGGTTAGGTGAAGTTAAGTAACATCAAATTAACAAGACTAGGTTGATTGGCTAGGTTACGTTGATTATATTGTGTCTTGTTATGTTATGTCATGTTGTTAAATGTTGCATCATGTCGTGCCGTGTCGTATCGTGTCGTGTCATCTCGTGTCGTGTTGAGTCGTGTCGTATCGTGACGTGTTGTATCGTGTCGTCTCGTATCGTGTCACGTCATGCCATGATATATCACTTCATGTATGTTACGTAGTTATTTAATTGTAGGTTAGGCTGGGTTAAGTCAGGTTAAATTATACCTGTATGGGATGTGTTTAGTTAGTTAGGTTATAACAATGGTAAGTTAGATTATATTAAACTCCTTTAGGTCAGGTCTGGATAGGTTTGTTTACATAAGGTTAGACTAGGTTATATTATGCTAAGTAAGGATAGGTAATGTTAGGTTAGGCTATGAGAGGTTACGTCATGTTAAACCATATTAAACAAGTAACGCTGAATTATGATAAGTTAGGTTATGCTAGGCTATGAAATGTTAGGCTATTTTACGCTAGATTAGAATAGGTTAGGTTATATCAGGTTAGGTTATTTGATATTAGGTTAGGTCGTGCCACGCTATGCCATGGCCTGTTATGTTACGTTATGCCACGTTATATTATATTATGTTACGTTATGTCATGGTATGTCACGTTACGTTACTGCATGTTACGTTACGTTTAATTAATTTAGGTTACGTTACGATACGTTACGTCTCATCACGTCACGTCACGTCACGTCACGTTATGTTACGTTATATTATGTTATGTTTCATTATGTTAGGTTAGGCCAGGTTATGTAAAATTATGTCAGGATAGCCCGGGTTAGGTTAGATTAGATTAGGCTAGGCTATGCTATTCTATGTTATGCAATGTTAGACTATGCTAAGTTAAGGAATGTTAGGTTTAGTTATGTTAGATTAGCTTACGTAATTTCATGCCAGGTTACATTGATTATATTAGGTTAGAGACGTTATGCTTAACCTAACCTAACATAATCTAAGGTAATATAACCTAACGTAATATAACATGGCATAACATAATGTAACATAACGTAACGTGACGTGGCGTGACGTGATATAACGTAACATAACAAAATAACCGTGTCGTGTAGTGTCTTGGTAGGGCGCGACCTAACCTAGCCTAACATAACCAAACCCAACATAAGTAACTCTATAAAAAATAAATCTATAAGCTCAACATAACCTAATATAACCTAGCATGAGCTAATATAACCTAACCTAAACTAACCTAACATAACTCGAAACAACTTAACATAATCTATTCTAACCTAACATAACTTAACTTAACATACAATACACAGCCATATTTAACTTAACCTAGTCTAGGTTAACATGACCTAGCCCAGCAAAGCTTGAAATTGCCTAGAATGACCCAGTCTAGCTAAGCCTAGCATAATTTCGCCTGCCATAACCTAACCTAACGTAACTCAGAAATCTCTAACTTAATCAAACATAACCTTGCCTATACTAACCTAACCTAACCTGACCTATGCTGGGTTATGACAGGTCATGTTAAGTCACATGACCTGTCATAACCCGACATAAACTCACCTAACTTAACTTAATATGGCATCACATAATATAACATAACTTGACATGTTAAAACTTCACCTTACATAATCTAAATTACCATAATATAACCTAATCTAACATAACATATTATAGCCTAACCTAAACCGTATGTTATGTTTACTTATGTTACGTTAGGTCAGATTAGGTTATGTTAGGTTGGATTTTGTTTAAACTAACTTAACCTAACAAAATTTGGTTTTGTTAAGTTAGGGTAATTTAAGTTTGTGTTTGGTATTCTAATTTATGTTTGGTTGAATATAACCATTACGTTAGATTAGTTATAACCTACCCAATATAACCATTACGTTAGATTAGTTATGCTAAGCGAGGTTATGGGCTATATTTTTTTGCTCTGATTAATTTATATTAGGTTGTTACGTTAAATTTGGCTGGGCTACACCACGTTTCATTACGCTGGGCTATGCTACGCTAGGTTCAGCTAAGGTATGCTAGATTACGTTAGACGGCATAAGGTTAGGTTTTTGTAGGCTGGGATATGTTGAGTTAGGTTTGATTAAGTTATGTTAGGGCCAGTTAGGTTAGATTTTTTCGTTTACTTAAGTTTATGTCAGGTCGGATTAAGTTAGGTTAGATGAAGCTAAGCTGGTCTAAGTTAACTAAGATTATTTTCGGTTAGGTAGGTTAGGCTAAGTTAGGGTATGTTAGGTTAGGTTATATGCAATGTTTGGTTAGGTTGCGTTACGTTAGGCATTGCTAGGTTATGTTAGGTTAAGTTAGCTTACGCTATTTTAGGTTAGGTTATTCTAGACTAAGCTAGTTTAGGGCAGATTGGGTTAACAGATTAGGTTAGATTGTGTTAAGTTAGGTTAGGTTAGGCAATAATAAGTTTGGTTAGTTTATGTTAAATTAGGTTATGCCATGCTGGGTTATGTTGGGTTAAGTAAGGTTAGGTTACGTTAGGCTATGCTAAGCTTGGTAAATTAGGTTATGTTAAGTTATTTTACACTAGGCTATGCTAGGCTCGGTAGGGTTAGGTTAGACTAGACTAGTTTAGGTTTATCTGAGTTAGGATGGGCTAGGATGTGCCAGTCTAGGCTACGCTAAGCTAGGTTAAGTTCAATCAGGTGATGTTAGATTAGGTTAGTTTAAGTTAGGTTGGGTTAGGTTAGATTAGATGAGGTGAGGTGAGGTGAGGTACAATTAGGTTATGTTATGTTAGGTTAAGTAAGAGTATGGTTAAGTATTAAGTTGGGTTAGGAGAGGTCAGGTTAATTAAGTTAGGTTAGGCAAGGTTAGGCTAGGTAAGGTTTGCTTAGGCTAGAATATACTAGGCTACACTGTGCTACTCTAGAGTAGGATAACCTTGGTTTGGTTCGGTTAAGTCACGTTAGATCAGGATATGATAGGTCAGGTTAAGTTAGGTTAGGCTTAATTAGGTTATGCTATGCTCGGTTATGTTAGGTCATGTTAAGTCAGCTATGTTAGGTTAGGTTAGGTTACGTTAGGTTATGTTGAATTAGAATATGTCAAGTTAGGTTAGGTTATATTAATTTAGATAGTGTTAGGTCAGTATAAGTTAGGTTATTGTAGCTTTGATAAAATTGTAACAGTTTAAGTTAGGTTAGGCATAGTTAAGTTAGTGTCAGGTTAGCTCATGTTAAGTTAGGTTATGTTAGGCTAGATTAGGTCAGGATAGGTAAGAATGGGGTAGGTTACTATAGGTTAGGTTAAGTTAGCTTATGTTAGGTTGGGTTAGGTTAGGTAAGGTTAAATTAATTTACGTTAGGCTAGACCAGACTATTCTAGGTTTGGTCAGGCTAGGCTTGTCTAGGCTATGTTAGGCTATGCTAGTCTGGACAAGGCGGAGCTAGTTTAGGTTTGGTTATACTGCACTAAATTATGCTAGGTTAGATTACATTATATAAGGCTAGGTTAGGTCAGCTTATGCTAGGTTAAGTTAGATCAGGTCAGGTGCTACCATGTTAGGTTCGGTTAGGTTAGGTCTAGTTACGTTATGTACGGTTATGTTAGGCTATTTATTTGTTAGGCAGGTTAAATTAAGTTAGGTCAGGGTAGTCTCGGCAGAGTTAGGTTGAACTAGACTAGGTTAGGCGTGTCTAGGCTGGGCTAGGCTATGCTAGTCTAGGTTAGGTTAAGCTAGGTCAGGTTCGGTTAGGTTATGTTAGATTAGGTTAGTTTAGGTTAGGTTAGATTGGGTGTGGTTAGGTGAGATTCGATTAGGTTATGTTAGGTTAGGAAAGGTTTACTCAGACTAGGTTATGCTAGGCTAGATTAAGTAAGGTTAGGTTATATCAGGATAGATTGTGTAAAGCTAGGCTAGGCTAAGATATATTAGATTAGGTTACTTTAATGTAAGGTAAGTTTTCATAGGTTGTTTTAGGTTAGGGTAGGTTAGGTTAGATTGGGTTAGGCTGAATAAGATTAGGTTATCCTAGGTTCAGTTAGGTTAAATTGGATTAGTTTAGGTTAGACTAGATTGAGTTATGTCAGGTTAGATTATTTTAGATTAGATTAAGTTAGGCTAAGTTATGTTAGGTTAGATTGGGATGAGTTATATTAGGTTAAACTGTGTTTCATTATGCTAGGTTTTGATAGAATAGGCTAGGTTAGGTAAAATTAACTTAGGTAAGGCAAGGCTATGCTAGGCTAGGTTTGGTTAGGCTAGTCTTATCCAAGCAATACTATGTTAGGTTAGATCATGACATGGTAGTTTATATTAGATTAAGCTAGGTTACGTTAGGTTATGTAGAATTAGGTTATGTTAGGTTAGGTTATATTAGGTTTGGCTGGGTTTGGTTAGTTTATGTTATGTCATGTTAAGTTAGGTTAGGTCGGGTGGACCTCCGTTCGGTTTTGTTAAGTGATGGTGGTCTGGGGTATATTAGGCTATGTTATGTTAGGTTATGTTAATTTATGTTAGGTTAGAATAGGTTATGTTAGGTTAATTTAGGGCAGACTATGTTGGTTAGGTTAGGTTAAATTAGGTTAGGTGTAGTTTTGTTATATCTGTTTAGGTTACGTTATTTCAGGTTAGGTTAAGTTAATATAGTTTAAGTTAGGATTGGTTAGGTTTGGTTATATTAATTTAGTTAAGTTAGGATAGTTTATGTTAGGAGAGGTTAGGTTATGTTAGGCTATGTTAGGATTGGCTAGGTTAGCTTATGTTAGGTAATGATATGTTAGGCCAAATTAGGTTAGATTAGATTAGGCCAGGTTAGTTTAGGATATGTTCGGTTAGGTTAGGTTATGTTATGTTTGGTTAGATTAAGTTAGGTTAGGTCAGGCTTGATCCAGTTAGGTAGATTATATTAGGTTATATTATTTTACGTTTTGTAAGGATATATTACGTTCGGTTATGTTTGTTTTGGTTACTTTAGTTTCGTTTAGATTAAGTTAGATCATGTTAAGCTAGGTTACGTTTAGTTAAGTTAGGTTAGGTTACGTTAGACTGAGTTATATCAAGTTGGATTATTTTAGATTAGGTTAAATTAAGTTAGGTTAGGCTAGGAAAGGCTAGACTACATTTGGTTACGCTAGTCTAGGTTAAACTAGGATTCTCATGGCCAGGTTAAACTTTTGCTTGTCTAAACTGGGCTGATTTAGGTTAGGTTAAGCTAGGTTACTTTAGGTTGCGTTAGATTAGGCTAGGTTAGGCTAACTTAAGTTAGATTATGCGAAGTTAGTTGATGTTAGCTAAGGTTAGTCTATATTAGGTTAAATTAGGTTAAGCTAGGTTATATTAGGTTTTGTTATGTTTTGTTAGTTAGATTTCTTTACGTTAGGCTAGATTAGGCTTTGGTAATTTGTGTTATGTTAGGTTATGTTAACTTAGGTTTCTTCGAAATATTAATAAATTTAAAAAATAATTACCGCCATCTGTATAATAAATAACATTTCAAAGACTTGGCGCTTTATCAAATAATTACATTCTTTGTGATATGATTTGGTTAATTGTAGAAGCAGCAAACGGAGGGCGTTTACTTTTGGTTGCTATGGCTTGCAATGTTTTAGTGCAAATATTACTGATTTGAATTTTAAATGAAATTCTAAATAATTTTGTAAGTTATAGAATCCTCGAGGAATATATTTTGTTCCATTCTACTTTATTTCGAAAATTGTAAATTACCATTTGTTCCTCTTACTTTTAATTCTCTCGTCAGGTTTTTAGCTAGTCTTTTGGAACCCTTTCACAAGAACACATATGATTTCTTATTAGGCCCTCAAATTAGCAATATATCAATTTTATATTTTTGCTATCGCCAGAACCAACTTTGAACCCAAAAAAAGCCAAAATATTAATTATACATTCTGGCTCGAGGGATTCTTTGTGTTTAGTCGAAAAATGTTAACAAAACTTATAGATTATTCGATTTCTGATTCTTGCGATAAATAAATAATAATTGAAGACTTCCAGGAACTTCTATAACCGTGAGAAACAATTATAAAATTTATTTTTAAATATGTGTTTGTAACGACAAATCTTGTTAAAATTAGAGAATCAATCAAAGAAAGTTAAATTAGAAAAAAGAAGAGAATTAATAAAGCGATCGTTGATTCCAATCATTCTTTATTTAATTGCACTGAAAATTGAAAATAAAATAAATGGATGATGAATTTTGATGATCACACTGTTAGTAACATGAACTGAATATTTTATAAGTTATTTAATCTGGTAACTACTATCTGTCAGTGTTGGGTATTAATTGAAGGTTAGGGCGAATTTGTTCGAGTGGCATTTTTACTATACGATACGCCCACGCCACAACAATACGTTTGGTTTTGTTAGGTTATATAGGTAAATTTAGATTAGGTCTGGTCTGGTTTGGTCTGGCCCGGCCTGGCCTCGCCTGGCCAGGTTAGGTTAGGTTTGGGTTATGTTGGATTAGGTTAGGTTAGGTTAGGCTAGGGTTAGGTTAAGCTGAGCTAGGCTTGGTTAAGTTAGGTTGTGATATGTTTGTTTAGGAGAGGTTAGGTAAAAATAAGTTTGGTTAGGATATGCTAGGCTTGTCTACCTTATGCTGGTCTAGGCTGAGTTATGTTAATTCCGGTTAGGTTATATTATGTTAGGTTAGGTCACGTCACGTCATATCAGGTTAGTTTTTTAGTTTAGGTCAGGTTGTTTATGTTAGGCCGGTTAAATTAGGTTATGTTAGCTTAAGTTAGGCCAAATTAAGTTAGATTATGTTATGTTTTGTTAGGTTCATTTAGGTTAGGTTATGTTCATTTAGATTAGGTTATGTTAAATTGGGTCGGGTCGGGCCGGGTCGTCTTAGGTTAGGTTCTGTTAGCTTAGGTTAGGTAAGGTTAAGTTATTTTAGGTTAAACTAGGTATTACTAGGTCGGTTTAGATGAAGTTAGGCTAGGCCAGGCTAGGCTGGGTTTGGTTGAATTAGGCTTGGCTAGGGTTGACTTGTCTAGGTTTGGTTTTGTTTTGCTAATCTCGGCTAGGCTAAGATATGTCTAGTTCGGTTAAATTATATTAAGTTAACATAAGTTAGGTTAGTTCATATTATTTTGGCATAGGTTAGGTTATGTTACTTTACGTTCTTTTATGTTTTTAATGTTAGGTTAAATTAAATTAGAATAATTTATATCACGTTAAGTTTGGTTACGTTTCGCTAGATGAGGCTAAGCTATGCTAGGTTATGCTAAGCTTGCTAGGCTATGCTAGGTTATGCTACGCTAGGATATGTTAGGTTAGTTTAACCTAAACTAAACTAACATGTTAAGTTAGGTTTGGTTAGGGTATTCTAGTTTAGTTTAGACTACGTTAATTTAGGTTAGGTTAGGTTATGTTATGATATGTTAATTTAAGTTAGGCTAGGTTAATTTATGTTAGGTTAGGAGAGGTTATATTATGTTAGGTTAGGTTAGATTACCTATGTTAGGTTAAGTTAAGTTAGGTTAAATAATAGATTAGGTCGGTTTAGGTTTGTTCCAATTGGGTAGGGTAAGGTTAATTACATTAAGCCATATTAGGATAGATTATGCTAAGCTAGTTCAGGTTTGGTTCAACTGAACTTAACTAAGTATATTATATTAAATTATTTTAGATCATATTATGTTAGGTTTGTTATGTTAGTTTCGGTTATGTTAGGTTGGGTTTGTTTAGAAAAGGTTAAGTGAAGTTAGATTAAGCTAGGCTATGCTAATCTAATTTTTTAGTCTAGACTAGGCTAATTTAGGCTTGTCTAGGTCAGGCTAAGCTTTTCTACTCTTAAGTTAATTAAGTTAGATTATATTTGGCTATGTTAGATCTGATTAGATTAGGTTAGTTCATGTTTGGTCAGGTTAGTTGTGGTCAGTTCATGTCAGGTCATTTTAATATAAGGTTAGGTCAGGTTTGATTAATTTAGGTATTAGGTTATATTAGGTTTGGTTTTAGGTTAGTTTAGATTTGGTTATTCTAGTTTAGGTTATGTTACTCTATATCATGTTAAGTTAGGTTAGATTAGATTACGTTAGGTTATATTATCTTAAATTATGTTAGGTTAAGTTAGTTTATGTTAAGTTAGACTAGGTTAATTTAGTTTATGTTATATCAAGTTAGGTTAGATTAGGTTATGTTAGGTTTTGTTAAATTATGTTAGATTAGATTAAGTTAAGTTAGGTTAGGTTACGTTATGGTTAGGTTTCTTTTGGTCAGTTACTGTTTGGTCCGGTTATGTTATGTTAAGTCAGGTCGGGTCGTTTCGGGTCGGGGTGGGCCAGATCTGGTCTGGTCGTATACGGTCGGATCGTGTCGGGTCAGGTTTTTTAGGTTGTTTTATGATAGGTTAGGTTATATTCGTTATGATTTGTTAAGTTTTATTATGTTAGGTTAATTTAAGTCAGGTTAAGTTAAGTTATGTTAGGTTGGTTTAGGTTAAGTTTCGTAAGATTTTGTGTAGTTAAATTAGGTTAGGTTAGTTTAGTTTAGCTTGTGTTATGTAATCTAGCTCGACCTCACCTAGCCTGTTCTAGCCTAGCCTGATATATCCTATCCTGGCCTAGCCTAACCTAGTCTAGCCTGGTCTAGCATAGCTTGGCCTAACGTAGCTTGGCCTAGCGTAGCCTGACCTAGCCTAGCTTGGCCTAGCACAGCCTGGCCTATCCTAGCCTAGCTTAATCTAGCCTGGCCTTTCCTAGCCTAGCCTAGACTATCCTAGCTTAGCCTAGCCTAGTCTATTCTAACCTAGTTTAGCTTAGGCTAGCCTTGTTTGATCTTGCCTAACCTAGCCTAGCTTAACCTAGCCTAATCTATCCTAGCATAGCCTAGACTAGCCTAACCTAGCCTAGCCTAGTTCTTTTTTGCACAACTTACTCTAAACTAACCTAACCTTATCTATCCTTACCTTACTTAAAATAATATAACTTAAAACTCTGATCTAGCCAATCATAACGTTTCCTATCATAACCTACACTAACCTTGCCTGACTCATCGCTTTACACTTGTATCGTCTCCGCATTTGGTCGACGACCCTCGGCAAATGACTAGGGCTACCTACCTACTTTGTTCAGGCGACCCAGTTCTAGTAGACAGACGCAAAGTCTTCATTCCCAGAGTTTTTTCATGATCCTCTCTTGTTTGACAGTTTTGATTTGTTTAACGTTTCTACCTTCTTTAACCGTTTCCACAACAACCTCGTCTTCGCCTAGGGCTTTTCCATTAAACATTATACTAAGGACTAGTTTTATCTCAGTTTCTGTCATTTCATATCTAACATTTATTATCATCCGTGTTACTACACTACTTCGCTTAGGGTTTTTATACCTGCATTTTATTTTTCCACACCTTTTATTAGTATTTTGTATGGTTATGCAATTCATTATAATTTAAAAGATACTTTTATTAAAAAGAAAAATTATACAACAGGAGGACATTATTTTCATAGATTTAGGGAGGCAAATAAGATAAATATACATATTTGGTTCAGAAACAATTCGTGCTTTCGCAATGTAATGATTTGATAGAAAGTAACATCTGTGAGGAATAAATGTTTTGATGGATTCGAAATAAAAGGATCAGTTATTTATAACTTATGAGTCAATTAATTTCAATCGATCTCAGTACGATCGAATTTATTATTTTGTTCAGTTGATTTCAAAGTTTTCTTTTATAAAATTAATTTTTTTTCGGATTGTAGCGAAATTTTTGATTCACCTTGACATTTTTATTATTCATTTTTCATCATCCTTTTTTGTCAACAAGCAAGGGAACAACCACATACAGCGACATACATATTTGAGTGGGCTCCCTCAAATTTGTATGTTGTTGTATACTGTCGTTGTCGACTGCTTGACTCACTTCATATTTTCCATTGTGATGATCGCTGGGCTTCGATAAATTCGTGTATTGTTGTTGACTCCTTGGCTCGCTTCGTATTTTCCACTGTGATTATCGCTGGGTTCCGACAAACTCGTATGCCGTCGTATACTGCCGTAGTTGACTGTTTGCTCCCTTCGTATTTTCCACTCAAACATAATTTTTGAGTCCGCACTTTTGTAACGTCGTTCTTTTTTGAACTGCACTGTATACACGCTTCGCTGAGGTTTCATTCGTCTCGAAGAATCAAGTTTTAGCATATGGGTAGGATCTTGAAATCGTCTTCTTTTTAACTAGATATAAATCCTGCAGGCGACTTAAATCAATGAATCGCACCTATTCATGATTAAAAGGTTTAAATGAATTTTAGTAACATTTATATTTATCTGTAACTTAAACTAACTTTTACACAGAATACATTGTTGTCGAAGTTATTGCCTGAGTGTTGGCGACTTTTACACAAATTACTTTTTTTAAAGGTAAACATTGCTTTCTTTGATTTTAAATTCCTATTAGTTATAATTTTCTATTGTTTCGTGGTGAAGTGGTCATTTTGATACCACCCCACTACTTAGTTTTTTAACTGCAACTAATAAAACGGACGCAAACCCTCTTATTGGCCTGCTCCCTTTTGTTCACAATTATGGCTAAATGTTGTATTTGCGAAACTATTCGTTTGTGACTTTCGCGCTCTAAAACCATTCTCTTTTTAAAACTCAGCAAACGGAGAAAATACATGTCATAAAATAATATATGTAAACGTTACGCTTCATGTGGAAGTACATGTTAAGCAAGACATACACGCTAGGGTATACCTGACGGGTTTATCTGTACAGTTCAACTGCACAGGCAAACAGGAGCGTGTGTGTGCAGTTATTCTCAACTGTACAGGTGACCTGAACGGATACAAAAATTGATATATTTGCCTGTGTATTTTTTCGTTCAAAGTTGTACTGTGCAGGTAAAAGTGAACGTGTGCGGCGGTTGCCTGCGCAGGCCTGCGCAGGCTTGCCAGGCTTGACCAATAGAAATAGAGGGAATTAGATCGCGTCGTCGCTTGCGTATTGTTGTTAATAAGTGTGTTTTATTATTGTAATTATTATTGTGTCGCAATGTCTCGGAAACGCAATATGATATTAGAAGAATTTGTCGAATTCTATCAATCAATGCCGTGCCTTTGGCAAGTAAAAAACAAAGAATACCATGATAAAATTAAAGAAACAGCGGCTTATGAATAAATTGTAAATAAGCTAAAACAACTGGAACCAAGTGCAACTAAAGACGACGTCGTAAAGAAAATAAACACATTTAGAAGTAACGTCCGAAAGGAGAGAATGAAACATGGAGCATCCATTACTTCAGGACCATCTGCAGAAGACGTATAAAACCGGTCAACCACTTCACCGCAAACCGGCTGGTCCCTCAAATTCGTACTAAGTAAATCTCCTATTTGGAAATGAGCAGAAAGATAAGTAAGGGCTTGTAAATCGTTTGGATCATCGAACAGAAGTGTGATCGGACGTCAATTAAGAATTGCTTCTATTTCTATAGGGGTTCAATTTTTCGTACGTGATATTTTATATAGTAATGTTGCTTAAATGATTTAAGGCCGTCTTCCATAGTCCACCGAAATGTGCAGACCGTAGAGGAATAAAATTTCAATTTATCTTTTCGTCTATTTCGTTCTCATATTTTTTTCGTCTGTGTTTTGATCCACTGTACTGTGATGACCCCAAAACTACATCGTCAACCTTCTTACGAGTTACACCATGAATAGACACCACATTGCTCACAACAATAAAGTAATCAACGTAAGAGTACAAAAATCAAGCGAGAACCGTAGCATTTCTTTATGATACTAGGTAGAGAACATATTTTGTTCTGTCTACATACCTAAAGAGCGCACGAATATACGCACGTTCTGCACATGCACGTATCAGTCGTGATGTAAAAGACTAACATTAAAAGTCATACATACTCATTAAAAAATCAGAAGGGACACAATTGAACTTAATTCAAATATGAACTAAAAAAATACCGGCGCTAACGAAATGTTATGGCACACAGCTCGAGAGTTTATAATATATAGGTATCGCCGACACCATTTTATATTTGTGTTGGCTTTATATATATATATATATATATATGTATATATATATATATATATATATATATATATATATATATATATATATATATATATGTATATATATATATATATATATATATATATATATATATATATATATATATATATCCCCCGAATCACCACAAATCGTTTCTTTTCATTTTTTTGTTTCCGTGTAATGACATAGGTTAGATACATTCTACTAAGCTACATCACTACCTTCGTTTCAATTCATGGATTACATTAGAAATTAAGAAAAAATAATGTGTCCACGAACACAAGTAACAATGCAATTTTACTTCTATTTATAATATTCATTTATTATAAAAATGGTATGTTTGGTATTATTTTCAGGATTCTCACAACTTTATATGCACGCTTTTTATATGTACATGCAGGTAATTATACTGATTTTATTTATTTGAATATCTTCCTTATTCAATTTACGATGTATTTTACATAACACTTTGACGTTTATCGATAATTCTATGTCTCGTAATGATGACGCGGTATAATTTAAGTCCTGAGTTTGAAAAAATATCTGATGGGAACCCAATGTGATTTCGTTTTGGCACTCAATATATTAATAGTTGGGTTAAATGTAAGAGATTGCTCTTGAAACAATAACTTCGCCTTATGTGTGTATATTAATTATTTACGTTACATAATAAATAAATTCTTGTGATAAACCAAAATGTTTCTGCTACCATTACTAGATATCAACCGTTTGGAGTCCGTGTTAAATCGTAAAACACAACGTGATCGGTGACACCACCAACAGAAATATATGAATGACCTCTTTTTTTACTTGTCTGGTTTTTACTTCCCAACAGAATTGAGTAATCCTATTGGCCTATGGATACTTTAGATAATAATTTTTAATAGAGGTTTACTTTTGTATCCTTTAGAGTTTAATATATAATATATTATATATATATATATATATATATATATATATATATATATATATATATATATATATATATGTACACTTAATTGTATATAGCATTTACCCCATTAATAGTAGATAGAATTACTGTTCTTCACGTATCACGAAAGAATAAATGGTCATTTGCATGGTGCTTATAACCTGGTCGGTCCAACGATACGATATTTGGTCACTAGGTCTTATTCCCTCAACAGCTGCCTTGCTCCAGATTGTTTGAGTTTATTTTGTCTTACAATATGTCCGAAGTATTTAATTACCCAGCGAATAACTGTTGAAGACAGCCTATGAAGAATGTCGATTACTTTGATGATGGACTCCTTGTAATGCCCTAAAATGAGTAAATTTATAAGTGTCAAAAAAAACTTAAAATTGAGATTTTAGCGAAAACAACACGTAACAAAATGTTTACTTTAAGTGGATACGCGCGAGTCTGGAAATAATAATGTTTGCACAAAATATATCTCGCCAATTGATACGTTTAGTTTCACGGCGACCGTCCTCCTCCGCGGAAGCAATTTAGACTCGAATCGGACGCGTGCCGTTTCAATTAGTTTTATAGGGTCGCAAGTAGTACGTGATTTTTGTCAAGTGACGTATCGCTTTTCACAAAATGATTTGAAACTCTCGTAAATACGTGAAGATAAAAGAACGGAATCTGATCTAGATTTGTCTGTTGTTTATCTCGCCTGTATGTTATGTTGGATGATACCGATAGTACTTATTTTACCAAATGTGAATTTTGAACAGTAGGTAATTTAATAAAAAATGTAGAAATGGTCGCATTTAAGAACCGTCACGTGCCATTGCTTTCGAATATGAAATGGTTTTTTTTCTAAGTATTATTTTTATTTTAAAATTTTCGTTTCATCTTGTATTAAATCTTCAAATAAACACGTGTTATTTAGTAAACAGTATAAATGTGTCAAAATATAATAATGAAACTCTTTTAAATTTAACGATGTTCTTCATCTATGAAAAACACCCCAGGTAATATTAGAACGTATAATAGACAATATTTTCAAAAAATAAATCGCTTATGATGAACTACTTTTTTTTAATTTATCACACAATTCTAAGATTTACGCACATTGTGCAGATAGGTGTGAGTATTAAAAATAATTTCGACCACAGTGTAATGTCCTAACTTTTAACTACACCTCCTCGTACTCTCTGTTTCATTTTGCATCTATGTGTACCTAATAGTAACTTTATTATAAAAGTAACTATTTTAACAAAACCAAGCAAATTTAATAAAATGAGCCAAAAATATGTAATTTTTTCATTCATTAAGTAAGGTTTGGATATGGCCTTTAACTATAACAAAGTACATAAAATAAGTTATTGATCTTTCATCTCAGGAAAGTGATGTTACACGAAAATTTGCTAAGTAATTATAAAGCTTATTTATTTTACGTGACCGGGAAGAAACTGTACTTACATGCACGACATACCCATACATTTGACGGCGATTATCTTATCTACATACTGTTTCGAATTTTCTTTTAGTGCAATATAACCTATAAAAATATCTTCACCAAAAATCGAAACACCGCTAACGCCAACTAATTAAAAAAAATAGTGTTTTTCTAATCTGAAAATAAATCTTACTTTTTAAATAACAAAAGTGAGCTATAGGAACGCAGCGTCAGAAATGCAAAATATACTGCCCGCCCAGCTTATTCGCCCGCCCAGCCAATGTCACCGTTTGACTTTTCCGATTACTTAACGTCAAAACCTTTTATTAAGTCAAATATTATGTCTGTCCTATATAATAATTTATGAATTTAAATTATGTTTTTAAAACGATTGATTAAACTATATCGATGATGTAACTAAAATTATTCTTACAAAATATAAAATGGTATTGACATGTGTTGAAAAAATGAGCAAAACGAAACTGTGTTGTGAATTTGTCATAAGGTTTTAAAAAATTGAAATTTTCGAATCATGTTATGGATAGCGTTTATAAATTTTATTTTAAGGTATACTCTAAGAAGTACAGTATAATATTTTTATAAGGTATGAATATGAAGATAAACAGGAAATTGATGATTGGAATAGGAGTGGTGGGCTGGATATACACGTTGAGCGTGTTAGCGCTAGTATTTTCGCCGATGGATAATAATCGAAGCTCATTCAGAGGAAATGCATATGGTCACTTCGCGCTTGGTAACAACGTGATATTGCACTGGTGTCAGCCGCTGCGCTGGCAGAAACCTCCCGGTCGCATCATCGCTCTCGCCTCACACCCCGGTAGCGGCAACACCTGGCTGAGGTATTTGTTGCAGCAAGCTACAGGTAAGCACTATTTATATGCATATCTATTTGCTTAAACTTGGTTGCTTCCAAAGAATTTCTTTAGCCATATGTGCATGTATTTCATATGATACTCGCTTAACTTAGTACATTGAGCTTCTTATATGTTAACCTCACATATAATACAACACACTCCGACATTGTCAATAAGTTAGTTTAGAATCAAAAAGGCCATGGTAAATAATATTTATCGGAACAGCTGAGCAGTATTTCAGAAACTCATAGTTTTATGTTATGTCTGAATGTAGACAAAAATGGTAATCTAACGTTAATTCTAAATTAACATAAACATACACCTGATTTGATGGTTAACATTTTTTATTTCAATTGCAATGTGTATTTATTGTAAATTAAATTGTTCTGTTATTAGTGAGACTTAAATCCTACTATTTCTTATTTATACCATCACTACTGGTTATTTTCTATTATAGGCCTCACATATTTCTTTCAAACTATTATGTCATCTCATAGTAGATATATGCATAATATATTAATAATAAATCTGCAGAGGTAATACATTAATAATGAACTTGTATTTCAAACATGTTTCTTTTCAGGATTAAAATCATTACACGCATTGTTGCCTTTCCGCTATTCATTTAGAGGCCTCTATACTGTGTTCGATAGGGGTAAATTGAAATAAAATTTGGTTTGCTACACATTTACTAAAAAACATATTGAAATATTTCTAATGAAATTTCTCCATTTAATTTTTAACAATTTCCTTTTATGTTTCTTTATAAAAATTTCTGAACTACAATTAAAAGTAAAGGTAACAATGATCATTTGCTGCAAAACAACCTGTCGGTTCCTTTATTCTAGTACTTTAACGTATCATCTTTTCATGGTTTTGTTAGTTTTTTACATCTCTTTCCTCTGTTTATGTTTTAATGATTGCTTTTCTTACACAATAAATTCATTTCCCGTGTAAAAAAATTATTTACTTATACACTAAAGTAGACTGTTAATTTGACTCTTTATAAATTTATTATAAGTACCTACTTTAAAAGAGAAATGCATTTTAAATACATGTCAAGTTAGCAATGATAAGTGATTGTACTTATGTATAGAAAAATGTCCTGTTCTAACAAATATTATGGAGTGGATCTCTTCCCTTGCATACCTCTACTACCTCATCATTCCCTCATAATATTTTTATGTGTTATTGTTTTATCTTTTGTCACATATTCTTAAATATAGTTTAAACTTGTTATTTTTAGTAAAATTATTTTATGATGAATGATCGGTGCCATTACAGGGATACAGAATAGTGCAAATAGTTTGCCATTCAAAGGATTTGAGTTTTTCGTTACTATAAGAAATGAACAATAATAAATAACATTATCTAACAGAAAGGTGTATTTATTAATAACAATTGCTAATGATGAAGTCAATTAGAGTTCTTAAACCACTCGCAATATAGAAATTATGAAATAATATGTTATCTACTTACAGGCATATTAACAGGTTCTATATACCTAGACTATAGTTTGAGAAGCCATGGGTTCCCTGGCGAGAACGTTACAGATGGATCTGTTTTGGTTGTGAAAACACATGAGGGAATGCCGAAGAATGCAAAAAAATTTTCCGCAGCGTTATTATTAGTACGAAACCCGAAGGACGCTCTTCTCGTATGTATTGGATTATTTTAATAAGAACTTCTATACATGTTAAAAACATAATGTGGATAAATTCCAATTGTTTTTTATTACCTATAAAACTCCAGTACTGGAAAATGTTTGTCTATTATTTTAGAGAAAACGAATAGAAAAATTTCAGTAAAAGTCAAATGTTAATTACAATTGTTTAAACATTTAAATGGTTTCTACCGAAATAAATTCAACTGTTCTTGGTTCATGTAATGATAGAGTATTAGAGTAATAATAATATTTATATGCCTATCTATTTGTATATAAATATTGCCTTTTATACATTTTTATAAATAGTACTTTTACTTTTTTTTGTAAACATACAAAATTTGTTACATGTAACTGCATTGTAAATCTGTTATGAGTTAATTCAGGGTAGGATTACGGAATATACTCTTGAATACAGTCTCTTCATCAGAACATAAGGCACCTGAAGCATGGTACTATATACAGTAACATTTCTACTAAATTTTGTGTCATATTTCACTTCATATCACATTTTTTCTTTTCAGTTTTAAGATGCATTAAAATATCCCCTTTGACAGATATTTAAAATAAAATGCTTCAGTTGATAGTCTTGTCATGAGATAAAATTATACGAATCTTATAACCATTTATGGGTATGAGAGCTGTCTCGTGTATTTTACGGCATAACTATAATAAAAAGGATAAAGCTATTTAAGTTTAAGATATCAAACAAGCAATAAAACCCTAATCTAAAAACTAAACTACTTTAATGTTTTATTTAACCATTAACCATTTTAAATGTTATTAATAAGCCAAATATGTGCTGACTATGTGAATTATTATGTCCTAACTGAAATGATGCTAGTTGTCCAAAAAAATGCTCGAATATCAAGAAAGGAATGAGAGAAATAGAATTTTTCATAGTTTGACAATTTCTGTGATACCATCACTTGACACGTTTTGCACCAATCACGTCAGATGCTTGTGACAACTTGAATGTGCATAGGTGCCAATCATGAGTGCCATATGTCATAGTTTGCCCTATTCTTTATATACATAAACAACTTATGAGAATCTAAATGGTTGCCTGAATAATGATCTGTCGATATTTATAAATGCACACAAAAACATTTATAGCATGCTCACTATTTGTTTGTAAAATAAGTAATGATAGTCTTCATAGTTAGCTAATTGCTCTCAGTTTGTCCTCTGTATCAATATTTTGTGTTTAAATACGAGATGGCTTATTGATTGCAATATGCTCACTCTTCAGTTTTTAGAAGCTTCGTACCCAAAAAATTATGTTATGTAAATAATAAACAAATCGTTTGCAAGTGATAATTTAGTAATTAAATTTTTTATTTTCCAAATAAAAATCCTAGAATAAGTAAAATTGGTCAAGTGCAAGTCATACTTGCATAATTATTGTTTCGTGCCTTCTGCCCCCCATATAAATTATTAACAGTAATGCTCTCCAACTATATGAAATACTTTTCCTGTAAAGCCAGTTATAAGGAAATAAACAGTTTAGCAGTTATAAGGAAATAAACCATTTTTTTTTAAACAATTAATCATAAAGTATTTTTCAATCCATTTTGGTTCAATTTATACTTAATTCTCAATGTTCATAACTTTTTCAGATTTTTCTGAGAGATTCTTTTGATATAATTTGTTAGAAATGTACCATACCATACTCTATCTCAGTGTTAAATATAACATTTTTACATCAAATAATTTCCAAAAAATCACTTATGACAAGCTAACAGATAGACAAAGTTATCAATATGATAAATTATTGATTTATGTACAGTATACACTATAAAATAACAAATTTCCAACACAAAAAATATATTAATATCTTTATTAGGTTTTTAACATTCTATTGAAATAAGCAAAGTTTGAGTTTTAAAAAAAACGTCAGTTCACTGGACTATAGGTAAATAGAAACGTTTCATAGAAGAATACGTTACAAATTGCAGGCTGATTTTAATAGACTTCATAAAGGTCACATCGGAACAGCCCCTCGGCGAGTCTTTGTGTCGAAGGATATAAAAATTAGTAAGTTTGTTATCTACACTAATTGTGATGTAACTTTGCTTGGACATCTATACCGATTAAATATTTAATATTTACATATTTCTAGCTTGGGCAGATCATGTCACATCACAGTCTAAAGGTTGGGAAAGGTTCCATAAAGATTGGATCTCACATTTCCCCAATCCTATCCACTTCATATTCTATGACAAACTGGTGGAGGATACTGAGACGACGCTATGGGAGATTTTTAAATTCCTCAATCACACTGTTACAAAGGTAAATCATTCTCTTCATTATATTCCAAAAATAGTTCCAAAAACATATTCAATAGAAAAGAGAGTTATGCAATAATTATTTTTGTTTATTTGTGAAATGTTTGGTGACAGAATTTTTAGTCATCAAAGAGGTTTTCTTACAATCAACAAATAATTTCACTTTTTGATAAAAAATGTAAATGTCAAGTTTTCTGTCTAACTCCTGCATGTAATTCAACAAAAGCTTCATAGAAAAAATTATGATTTATGATTTTCAGTTGTCCTATATATGGATAATGGAAATCTCATGATTCTTGATTAAGCGTTTTAAACTTAAAAAGACTTTGATAGAATACTATATGCTAAAATCTGCATGAAATGCTAAAAGATGTTTTATAGAAAAGTTTACCCAATCAGACCTTCCAAAATGCCATAAAATATAAAGTAAATTAATGCAATTAATTATAATGTGAATAAATACAAACCTTATATTATATATGAGTACATATGGGATAGGTGTTAAAAACACGTTTTGTTTTGTAGCAGTTTATTAATTTTTGGAAAGCTGGTCACTTTGCTGGCCATCCAACTGATCCCAAGCAGGCCTATTAAGAAAGTGTCAATTGTGTATATATTAACTAGTCAGTACCCTCTGTTGACACAAAAAAGAATACTTGCAGTTTTCCATTCCCATTGCAGTTTCCAGAGTCCAATTAATCCCTGAGTTTAATATTCTTCAAATTAGGTCTACATGAGCAATAATAAATGATTAACGAGCCTATTTCCACAGGAGATGATGCAGTGTACAATAAACCGCAAAGAAGGCATTTATAAGAGAAGAAAAAAGTATGAAGACTTTGATCCTTTCACACAGGAAATGAAATTGACTTTGCGAAGGGCAGAAGAGAGGGTATTTACATTAATATACCAATATATACAAAAGAGTAAAGTACTAACGTTTTGACTTTCACGGCTGAATGTCTTCAATGTATTGAAGGATGACAATATATCAGCTAAATGGATAATCAAAGGAATTTTGTTAAGTTTGATATTATTATATAATATGTTGTTTATTATTATTTTTGTTTATAATGCAACTGACTTTCAATAATAATGGAAACGTACAATTTTGCATACTTTTTTCTATGGCATGGTTTAATTCTCTAAACCATCATCGCGTGATAATTTGCACTGAGATTTTAAATTTAGCTTTATTAGCCTTTTTATGTTTTGACTAATGACATGCATATATAAAATTATAATTTATTTAGAAATTCTGAACATGTTATCGTGAAAACATATAAGTAATTTTCTTAGTTTAAAAAGTTCTTTATAAAATTATGTAAACGTAACAATTATCCAATAAATATGTAAATATTTGTAAACTTTTATCCAAAGTAATGAAACAAACATAAATGTATGAGATTTTTCTAATGAAGCATCTACGTGGAATTGTCCGAGGTCATTTTTACAACTCGTTTGTCCATCTGTCTAACTGTTAGGAAATTAATTTATCTCTGTATACACGGTAGAAATTTTGTAATAAAGCTTCAGATAGTACCTATATATAAATATAAACAGACAAAAAACTTTATTTTCGAATTTCAAGTAAAAATAAATTTTGTAAATATGATTTTGGCAATTTATTAAAATACACAATTAAAAATATATGTATAATCCACCACTATTTCTGAAAGTATTGGACAAACAAATGAAAGGTTCATTGATTCATGTATATACACCGGATAGAAAAATGTTGACTTTGGTACCAATGCAGATTTTTGATAATTGTTATGTTGGCAATTATTATTATATATTAAAAACTTATGATTTCTTCCCTATTAACCATAATAATGTAATCATGGATATATTTACATAACAAATTGATAAATCAGTAAAAACTCGAATGTAAGAAAAACCTGCATGTAGCTTAACGTGAATCTGATTATTTTTAATATGGTATTGAAGGAACATCGTTTTGGGTAATACATTTGCTTTTTGCACTGACCTTTACATGCTATATTCCACCGATGTAAATCAAACATAAATTTTGTGAATACATTCTGTATTGAAAATTTAGATGAGCTTTGTCAAAGGCGTCTAATGGCATAATTATTTTAAGTGCCAATTTATTTTAAGTCAAAGTCCATTTGCTGGCAGTATGCCATATTTAATTATAGATTATTTTGTTCTAGTTTATGAAATATTTTCATGTGATATTTTAATGTAACAATGTTGTATATGCTTGTGCCATATTTCATTCAACGTAATGTGTACATACATTTAGATGTTTTTATTTTTTAAGATTCTACAGGCTTTCAAAATGATTAGAAAAAAATTAGTACAGGAATTAAATAGGGCTTATAGCTATAGCTAAATGCCGTGGGATCAGAAAGTGAATGGACGTATTATATATTGCATACTGTCGTGGATATCTTTCTTCAATTTCTTTATACATGTATTTTATATGTGATGTAAACTGACCATGATACACTTGTTTCTTCTCCTGGCATATGAACTTGACATAAGAACTTCAATCTCTATGTAAATATTTTATTTCCCGTGTCAATTGGCTATATATAGGGGAGCATTTGATGAAGAGAAATGAACAGACGTTGCGAATTTTATTCAGATCCATCAACGCTATAGAATAGCTATACTCATAGTCATACCCCCTAGAAGTCCCAGAATAATCTATTTTGTTTAGTTCTCGCAAATTACAAAACAATATACGTAAAAATTCCATACAAATATTTTTTTTAACGATGAAAAGCGTGTTTGTGTTTGCGAAATTATAGAATAAATAATACCGGTACTAGTACCCATATCTACTACATATGTAGTCAACAGTTTTGAGTTGCACGCGTGTTTGCGAGCGAGCGAGTGATCGGCAAGAGTTTTTTCCTGCTAATTTACTTCAACTGACACTAGTTGCCAATTTGCTTGTGCCCCCCCCAAAAAAAATTTTGTATCCGCCCTTGGGTATACTCATGCAGATTCAATAAGAGAAACACTATCAGTCAATAGTAATTTTTTTATTATCTCCTTGTCTACATCTCTAAAGTTTACAATACTAATTAAAATTTAATCTTGAATCATTTTTGATCTTAACTTATTCTATGGCCTGTCATAAATAGTACGACTGAGGCAAACTTACCCTCTGCCTACATTCACACACTTAGGGTCCCATGATCGGTCCTCATTTATGATGAAAAACTCAAATTTCGTGATCCATTAAAAATGTTGGCTAATATTTAAGTCCCAAAGGTGATGATTTTGAAACAGTCCACGATTTTGATGTATTATTGTACCATGTGCATATCAGAAGTACTGGCTGATCCGGAATGCTTCAGGACGGAAGAGAAGGCATCAAAATTTTGACACCAAGGTGACCTTTTTTATTCCGACCCCTGTTTTAAAATAAGGATCTACATACCTCACATATTGGATATACAAAATGGTGGCCGGTGTTGCATGCTGCATGTCGCGGAATACAGAGTTAAAGTTTTGACACCTAGCTGACTTAGTTAAATTTTGGTGAGACAATTAATTCAGTCGGCAAAATACAACAATTAAAAGCAACAAACAGAAGAGGCTATTATAAAAAATAATAGAATTACTTTCTTAACAATTCTAAGTTCTTTATACAATTAGCAATGAAAAAAAATAATGCCAAAATAAATTTAAGATAGTGCAAAAACTTTCAATAACTTCAAAAAAGTCAAAAAAATAAAGGTTTTCAAGTTACGCATTTTGGTTACTTATGAATAGAAATAGACCAAAAATATTATTTGCCGCTCCAAAAAACAAGTAACGTTTTGAGTGATAATAAAAAATGAATACGTTTGCATTGAAAAAATACCTGCACCATCAATATGTGCAGTGTAAAATTCTTCATCTTGAAAATGGCTGCTACAGTTTTCCAATACTTTATATTCAAAATTTTATATTAGAAATTATTGTATGTTTCTACTGGGTACTATTATACTATATACACTGTATATTATATTATTCAGTGTACAGGTTTATTAAATGTGGCAGAACAAATGTTATTGTCATTATATTTTATTTATTTATCTACTTTAATGTATCTAATTGATACATATGGCGAACTTATTGCTACAAGAGCAATCTCTTACAGCCAACCACAATAATAGATGAGTATCTTAAAATAACAAAAATTAATTTTTAAGTACACACGGAAAAAATACAAAAAAATAATATGTAAAATAAATTCTATAATAAAGTACTGTTCTACACAAAAATCAATAGAAACTAAATAATTAGACGATCTCATTTAAAAAATTACTATTTTCTATAATTAATAATTATTACTAATTTATAATGCAAAAAACTTGTTAAAGTCTGCTTAATTGACCTCATAAAACTATTTTTAAACTTCGAAATATACCTTAAAATATGTATATTTAGAATTTTAAAAAACGGTTTATGAAGTCATGTACACGGTATATGTATAAAGAATCCAATTTTTACATTAGTTTATTGAATTTTCACTCTATAATTTGGAAAAGTAAACAAATCCTTTTAAAAACAAAATCTATTTTTTAGCAATTTACAAGAGTGATGTCTTTTCTTAGATTAATCGGATCTATTCACCCTTTTAAATATATGTTATATGAGTACAAATAAAGCAATAATTGATGTTTCAAGTGACTTCATGAAGGTCACTCAGGTGCAACTATCACTCTATATACCTGCCACAGTGGTGCAAGGGTCCAAACTATTCGACCACCATTTTAGGTAGCTATTCTGAGAGGTGTATACAACCACCCTGTAAAATAGTGACCTGTATAATGAAAGTCACCTAGGTATCAAAATGTTAACTCCGTATTCCGCAACACGGAGCACACAGGACCGGCTACCATTTTGGATATGTACTGTGTGGGGTATATGGATTCTTATGTTAAAAGGATGGCTGATATAAAAAAGGTTACCTTGGTGTCGAAATTCGACGCTTCATCCCCTGCCCTGGAGCACACTACTTCTGATAAGCACTTGGCAGAATCTTTAAAATAGTACATCAAAATGCTGGATGGTTTCAAGTTCGTCATCTTATTGCCAAAATTTTAAATGGATCATGAAATTTGAACTTTAGGTCATAAATGAGCACCGATCATGAAAATTTAGTTGGCAAATTCAGAAGATATCCAAAACAATTTTAGACGCCAAAAAAATTGTGGCACAAGCCTATAATGGCACAGTGTGTGCTGTAATCAAATGGAAATAAATGACCTATGGGGTTTGATGGAAGTTGTAAATAATAATATGTCTTAAAATATAGAGTACATAGTAATTACACTGATCTATTTATTTATCCGTACCATCGCTCTATCTCTCCGGTAGAGAGACTACTTAGATTTCAAGCTTTGTGAGTCTTGCTTTTGTGGATCACTGTGTAGAGGACGGCCACCCTGTCCTTCAGAGCATAGTTTTTTATATTTGAACTAAATTCAATTAATTTATTTTCTAGAGAAAGTTCCTTTTTTGGTTGTTATCCATTCTGTAACGGAATGAAATTTCAAAGGTCACAATGAATCAAAAACTTAATCCAGTTAAATTCAAAAGATAATATCCATATATTAAATAACACAATTCCTCATTTTTAGATGCAGTTTTTCTGTTGTACCACATTTTGTTATGGTGTAATTATGCTTTTGATCAAACTGACCTAAATCCACTTTCAGAAGGTAACTGACATGTATTTGCTTACTTTAAATCATTTTGTTGAGGTATAATTAAAACATTGCTTTAAAAATATACGCTTGGTTAGGTTATTTTTTGAGAAAGTCATCTACTCTATTGCATCTTTTCCTAAAGAGCCAAAATAATTTTGGGCAAACAAGCATCTAAACCGACATTAACAGTTCACTGATCATAATTAATGTTATTATTTTCTATTTAGTAACATCACAGTTGTAAAATTTTCCACCTAAACTCATCTTATATTTTATCGCATTTCTTAGATCTCCTACCTCTGTCAATGCATGTATCATATATGTACAATATTTAATTTATTAAAGGTTATATTAGGAGTACATATTATTAGCTTACTTACTGATTAAGCAGTGTTGATTAAAGATGAGGTTATTTTAGAAAGATTAAACTAAACAGTGTTATATAACAATAGCTTGCCAATAAGTCTAATGACAATGAAAGATATTTGTTAACTTCAGCCTGTGTGATATTTTCCCATTACTCCTTAGCGAAGCCGCCTCAAGGAAATTATAGATATGAACTGAATACCACAATTGAGCTAAGTAATATTTACTGTGATAAAATGTACTTCCTGCAAGAGAAAACTAATAATATCTATTGTCAGTTATAGTGGGGAAATTAATCCCCATTGTGCTCTGCCCCACAAAATGTAAACACTTCTCATCATAATATTAACCGCTTGAGTGCCGTCGAGCGCCATCGCGCTTGTGCGCATACTAACTAAATTTATTTTTTTAATTTTAATTTCATTTAGTGTGAATGATGTGATACACTACCGTGTGCTACAGCAAGTGATTTCGCGAGCGCGAAGGCGCTCGTAGTAGTTCGCTCTCACGCATAGCTAATTTTTTATCTTTCTACGTGTTACATAAAGCTCAAATTATAATATTATTAGTAATTACAATATAAAAAGGATCCAGGAAAAGAAAATTCTTAACCCACAATGTCAGAATACGAAAATAATTCGAGTGAAAATGATCATTTTTCAAGTTGTGAAGAAAGTGATAGTGGGAGTAACATTGTGGTGCGCTCACAATTTGGCGTAATGCAAATTTTGAGTGATAGTGATAATAGTGACGATAACAATTATTTTGCCGATACGTAGGATGTATCGGACTGCGAAAATACGATGTGACCTTGATTTCAGTTTTTGTTATAATTTTTGTTCACAATATATATTTCCATAATTTTCTTTGTATTTTAATATCCTTGTACAAGTTTTTATTAAGAAAACACCGAAAAAATGATTGAAATTGGATAATTTTTGGAAGAGATACCGTTTTTTTTTTCGAGACAAGTGTAAATAACATCAAAAACAAAAAATTTCTTTGGCATTTTTAAGTATATATGAGTAAAAAACCATGATACTAAAACGGTTAAAGATGGCTGTTTCTAGTAACATTATTTTTTCAAAATGTATACTTAGCAAAACTTTGGAATAGGGGATATGATATATTTTTTGTGGACCTTGGATATTTTCAGAATTCTTCTAACTTGCTCTTTTAATTAATATATAACATTACTTAAAAAATTAATTACTTCATTTGCCTTCTTTAAAATGTCTATATACAAAATATATAAAAATATGCTGGTTAATATACTTTTAGGACTATGCAAAATTATAAGCTTCTCGGTCAAATAATCCCCGAAAGAAACGGTGTGTACACTTTCAACAATACCTATCTTTAAAATTATTGTACATAAAATTTAAAAAATAGTTTTGGAATCCGTATAAACTACTCTTTTCAGCCACATGTTAAAAAAACTTTCAATTATTTTTCTCCATATAAAATTCTTAGATAAATATTTTTGCATATTAACTATTGAAATATATGGTTTAATATTATGCCAAATTTCAAATGGTTTCTGAGGAAAATGGATGTGACAGAAGGATCCGTTTTTCCTTTTTTTTTACATGGAACCCTAAAAAGTGAGAGATGTTAAACTTAAAAAAGTATGTGTGATACATAGGTAGGTACACTTGAGGCAAAATTGTTGAAAGTATAATATTATTTTAGATATATTTTACATGCGTTAAATAGCTTAATGTAGAATTAAAATAGTTGCAATGTGTTACATTATTAATATATTTCAGTAACCAGTTAATTTATTATTGTTATCATTTTTCACATAAATTCGTAGATTCAGTAGAATTACAGAAACTGATGAGTAGTTATCAAATCGGCAATAGTTTATGTAATCTTTTTAAAGAGCTATAATTTTTATGCAACTAATTATTTATAAAATTCGTAGTCACTATGGCTATATTTAATGCCCCAATTAACTACTTAGGGGAAGCCCGGGCAATTAGTATTATGAATATGAAGAATAAGTGATTTTATACAAAACCTATAAAAGATAGCGTAACAATAGCTTTTCAAGACATGACACGTGCGACTGGCGATGCCATGACAGTTCAAACACAAAACAATTGCAAGTGCAGTTGTAAAGATAAAAAATAATGTTTTCGTTTTTTGTTACATTTTTTGTGAAGGATTGTATTCCAACTATTTTCATTACTAATGTGTTACTTTTGAAGACATTTTCTTTATTCATGTGCATGCTGATCTGACTATAATTTGTGATTATTGCTTTTCATTTACTACACATTTATTTCACATATTGACTTGTTTCTAATAACGGCCCATTGGGAAAAATAGATATAGGCAAAACAACAAGTACCACTCCGTCTAAGGTTTTGTCTATTAAAGGTAAAAGACAAGTAAGGGAAATATGCAGTGCAGAAAGAGGTCAACTAACCACTGTCATATGCTGCTGTAATGCAGGTGGAACGTTTGTATCATCCTTTTTCATATTTGCCCGTAAACGTATGCAAGAACATATTAGGTTATGCCCCACCAGGCTTACAAGCCACCGTCACTGACAACAATTGCATATATGGACCAACTTTTTTAAATTGGTTGCAATTTTTTGTTGAGAAGGTTCGTCAAACTGAGAAGAAAAAGTTGTTACTTTGCTCAATAAACACATGTTACATAAATATTTCACTTTTTTGGAATTTTGTGGCAAGAAAATCACATCATCTTTTTGTTATTAAATAGTATATGCAACGCACACAACTGAACTCTTCAAAAATTGGAACACTCAAAAAATATTTTGAACAAGATTGGAACATAATTCAAAAAATGCTCCCAGGTCGAATTGTAAACCAATATGGTATGGCAGAACCCAGTTAGTAGTTTTAAAAAACCGTGAATATGGTCTTATAATCCAACTACATCCTTTTTATGACGCATTATCTCCAAGGACTGAACTTCCTGTAAATGATGCTGCGTCCACAATGGCTGATAGACCTTTTGATCGCATCGTCTACTATGACCAATTGCATCTGTTTCTGCAAAGAAGCTAGTAGCCGAGTCTACACAATCAGTTAGCACGTTTAAAAGTATTTTCCAAATAAAAAATAGTACAAATAAAAAGTTTACAGAGTTGTATTGATTATTAGGTTCTGGTTTTATTTATTCTTTTCTTTACGTATGCCTCTTATCCGGGCTTACCCCAATTATTGTTGTATGTATGTTTCATTATACAAGTTGTATATTATAAGCACACAAAAAATATGATCTTCGAATCAGATGTAAATCCCAATTAACTAGATATAGGTGTCCTTCACTGTGACACAGTTTACTCGACGCCTTTGATTTTTTCTGAACTGTGTAAAAACATTGTTTTAGAAATGCCCACATATAAGTTAATGTGCCATATTTGTAATGATTAAGGAAACATGTCATTTTTCTATTTTTTTTGTACATTTATCATTTGTCACAAGTTTAATTAACAAAAAATAAATAGAATGGATCGAACATGTCAACATGAATGCATACTCTACGGATTCTATGGATCATTTGTATATTAATGAGTTTTGTTTGTTACTATTCTCTTAATTTTTTTTCATACTAGGCTACCACTACATAGAAGAGTTTAAGTTCGTTAAGTGAGGCTCATCTATTATATGTATAATTCATGTTGTGATGTGGATTCTTTTACATAAAATATAGCTTTACACAAATTTTATTGACGTTTTTGCAATGCAATAGTTTTTTATGCAGATTAGATATAGTTATGAGAAAATGCGAGTGTTCCTATAGGTGAACGTGAATAATGAATCTAGTCAAATTTATTATTAAATAAAAAGTTACATTTATATATTTAAAGATTTAATGTATTTTTAAGTTATTTTATTGTTAAAAGAACAATCTCTTCCATTAAGTGTGGTGTTAGAATAAAAGTCAAATTATTTAGCATAGTTTATATACATACCAGATAAATAAAATTGTGTGGTTTAAATTGACAAGTTTTATGTAGGAGTAAATTTTTTTTAACTTTGTTATTGCAAACATTGTTAAAACTCATTTTTTAAATAAGGTTTACCTAAAAAGGTCTGGTACTTTATAGTTCATTAATGGTTGTTAGAAACTTTACTGCCACATTTAAATGTAAAAGGGTATATTGTAATGTGATATTAATTGCAGTCGTAATGGAAGGAATTTTTTTTTCAAGACATTAAACAACATTAGAAAGAAGAAATATAAGCTTAATAATTTAGGCTTCAAATTAAATTAAAATTGTCATTGCCATAGTGTGCTATATTGGTCACAAAGCATAAGGCCTTTCACGGCTCACCATGGATTTGATTCCCGGCTGTTCGCCGAGCGGGGCTGGACTGGTGTTTCGGTTGGCTGCAAGAGGTTGCTCTTGTAGTAGTAAATTCGCCATATGTATCAATTAGATACATTAAAGTAGAGAAATAAATTCAAATTAAAAGTTCTATAGGTTGCAGAACTAAGATTAAGGTGATTCCTGTTATCCGTCCATCAACATCTTCAGGGTGATCTAGCTGTGAAATTATTCATCTTTTTTGCAACACTGTGGGCAAATATTGGTGCTTGAAAATATTATGATTATGCCAATATTTTAATAGCAACGATGAATCACAATTCTTTATTAATCTGACAGTTTTGGTGAAACATGTAAATTAAAAAAAAAAAAAAACGAAGAAAAGATATTATTAGATAATACTCCAAAGGTAATACAATAATTCACAAGTTAGGGAGACAGATTTTTATTTGGTATATTAATGAAATGTTTGAAAACATGTTATTTTAATTTTATTAAAAATTCACTAGTTGTGCCGAAACACTTGTGTCATCTTTTTTAAATATTGGCAATTTGAAAGTAGAGTGCTTTTCTGACAGCTGTTCACCAAAGGCTGAGAGCTAATATTCTTAGGAATTTTAATAGGAGACATAATTTAAACGTTTGTGACCATCAAATTTAGATCTGGAGCATACTTTTATTTTTCTAGTAGTATGCAAAAAATATAGTACAAGCAAAGATAGTTTTAATACTAAGATGCAAGGTTAAAGTAAATTTTTTATTAGCCAATCAATATATATGTTAGTGGTCAAGCCCGATTTCCGACATAACTAATTTTAGTTCAGCAAAACAGATGTTAGATAAAACAAGTTTAGCCTAGGAAATATCACTTTATCTTAATAATAAAATGTTTATACTAGGCTAAACTAGCATGTCCTAGGTAAAAGTAAATGAGCCATCATAAAACCTAACCCAACTAACCTGACCTAGCTTAACCTAATGTTTCTGTTTAAAAGTTAAATTACACAACGTAATTAAAGGCTTCATTCTAAATTTAATCTTAAAAGGAATTTTCATGTATTTCTTAGTTCCTTTTCACCATAGGAAATCATCTTCTTCCACAAATTTTACACTTATTTTAAAAACGTTTTTGTAAATATGAATACTATAAATTATGCTTTTTAGTGATTGTTTTTTTAAAATTCCTTTTTAAATTTAAAATCTATTAATGCTAATTACTTAGTAATCACAACAAGCGCTCTAAAAAAGTAACTCGGATGAAGCACAAATTATTATAGACATAGTTTAGCATTTTTTAAAATAATCTTTGCATATAATTGGTCTTCATGTAATTAACATGTAATTAGTCTTCTTTGAAAAAATTCTAATAAACTTACCTTAACAAAATATTAATTCATGTAAGTCTTGTCTACAAGAACTTCCAGTGACAAACTTTATGCATACTATTTTGTTTATTTAAGGATGGAAATTAAATGATAAATGAAGATAAAAAAGTGTACATGTTTTTGATTGATATGTATACTTACATAGCTGGGATATACTAGACATGGAACTAGTTTTTACAAATTGTTTTATGTATACATATGTTCTAATCGCTCTAACTTATATGAATATATACTTGCAAACTTTAATTTGGTCTTTCATTTCAATCTGACCTATTTCTTACCAAATTAGAATGTAGAACGTTTTTGAAGGTTTCAAAGAACTGAAATAAATATTTAAATACTGTCAATTAAAAAAATTCTGTGGTGATAAGTTTCAAGATGCATTATATGTACAAATGTTGAAAGAAAATCCATCGCAGTTTCCTTCACAATTTTACACACATCTTTATAAATTTTTAAGTACTACTAAAATGTACAATTGGTATTTTATGACAATATAAAGTAGGGCATGATTTAAATGTCAAGGTTTGAAGAGTGTGTATGCGGCGATGTACGTCAGTGAAGTTAGAGATTGCTCGATTGATTTACAACATTTACTGCACTGTTGTAAAAGACAGTATGACAAGTAAAAAATCAGATTAGTGGCAATCAAAATAATACAGAATGACAAAAATAGATAATTTATCATGCCAATCAGTCTTTTCATCAATTTTAATGACATTTTACAGGAATACATAGATTAATTATTCCAACATTTTGTTTTTTCATAAACAAATTATTTTATTATTGGATCCTCTTACGTCAAAGTTGGAGATGAAAATTGTTTTTTTGCTGATACCATTGAGGCTAGTGTCTCCTTTGTGAAATGAAGTCTTCAAAGTGGTCCAATAAAGTGTGTGTATATATCCCTCTTAAATTGTTAACTATGCTTTTGAAAAATCACGATAGTGACATTTAATAAAGACCGCATAGAAAAATTATTTTGGTTACCCTATATTAATAAATGAAAAGAGTTTATTACTCTCCACGATTATATTAAATAATTATTACTTACCAATATTTTATTTTTGTTAAACAACTGACCGCTTACAATAGAACTATTCTGTAAATATGTCTAATTTCATAATTACTTTTATTCAATCATTTGTCTCATTACGTATTTTCTTCTTTAAGTTACGAACTTATTAATATGATCATTTTGTTCTCTTTATATAAATACAAACCTCCTGCAATAATGTAAATTGTGACATTTCTAAATCCTGTACCTTTCTTAAAACCGTTGAATCTAATGCAATTGAATACCATATATCTTTTAACTATAGTTATCCCATTTGTCTTATAGATTTTACATTAAAAAGGTACTTACATAGTTAAATAAGTCAAATGTACAGTAAATAACCTAATATGCCATAGTACTTAAACAGAATATTGTTTGAAACAGACACAAAATACAGTTATAAGTATATATAAACAATTTTCAATCTTGTTCTATTTCTCCGTACTGCGTCACATCATAGCAGTTGAAATATTGGAAGTGTTGTGTGTACATGCAGATATGGAAGATATGAGTGCAAGGTAAATGACGATGAAATGTTTTTGCAAAATATGAATACTAGCGGAGCACAGGCAAGTTGTGGTAAATAAGATGATTTTTCTGTTTCTTTTTGCGAATGTATACGAAATATGTATTTGCTAGTCGACATAAATATTTCATTAGAAAATAATGTAATAATATGAATGTTATAATTTAATGATAAAATTTTTCATTTATCCTTTTCAACAAACATTTAATTTTATTTTGTATTCTTTACTGGCAATAAACGGTCGTAAATCTTTAACGCCAGTAAAGAATATAAAATCTGTAATGCCAGTAATTATGTATCTATATATAAGAGGGAAGGACAAAAAATTCATGGAATAAAGTGGAAGGAAAGTCAAGAAAAATGTGGTGCTTTTTTCCTTTTTAATATATTCTCTCTTAATCCTAATATTAATTTATTTATACCAGCAGAGAATATTTTCTCTTTATCTTTAAAACAAGATGAAATTGCCAACTTGACCCAATCACCATCGCTGAATTTTTTCCACGAAGCTCCTTTCTAATTTTTGGGAATAAATAATAATAGCAGGAGGCTAAGTCTGAGCTGTAAGGTGGGTGATGCCGTATTTAAAAGTCGCTCTTATGAATGGCAGCCATTACAACATGACTTATGTACAGGTGCATCGTCGTGCAAAAGCAGCACATCTTTCGCTAATTTCCCTGGCTTCTTTCATTCAACATTCTTTAAGCAGCTCCAGTAGAAGGACGTAGTATTCTTCCATTATGGAAATACCCTTATCTTTGAAGTCAATGAGCAGAGTACTCTCTATCTGTGTCCGAAAAGAAAACTGTCGCCAAGACTTTTCTGGCCGATTGCATCACCTTGAATTTTTTAGGGGTGGGGGTATCCTTTTTATGCCACTGGATTCAGGTAATCAGGGTTGGCACAATTAAGACAAATTGTTGTGAAACACGTGTTTTGAACAGTATTTAAAAACACAGTTTAGAATAAATTTTAAACATTATTTGAAATATTAAACAATTTCAATGTGAATGAACTCGAAATAAATGAAAACTAATATACATTTAGGACTTAAAATAGCTTATATTATATTTTTTATTTGAATTATAAAGAGACTTTATTTGAACTTGTAATTAAAACATCCATCATTTCTTTATTACTTAATTTATTCAATTAAACTCGAACAGTAACAATTTTATTAACAAAATAAGTATCATTAATTAACAATCAAAATTTTGTGTTTTAGACAACTTCAGACAAGACAACAATTATTTTTTTTTATTTTGTTATTTAAATTTTGACAATTTTTGCCGCCTTCTGGGTATCAAGTTTATTTCATACATCAGAATGAATAAACCCAAATTTTGAAAGCAGTCTTTCAATTCTAGCACTTGAAACAACAAGCAGTGTGAAGCTGTGTCACAAAATCCGTTGTTTGGCTGTTAATTTCGATTTTTAACAACATTTTTAACATTCTAGAGATCTGACGTGATTTATTACAAGATCTTCAAATAGAAACTTGTAAAGTGGATCTGTCGTTGCCCTGTATTTTACAATATAGGGCATCACCTCTATGATGAGCTTCAATAAATTAGAAATATCTTCATTAGTGAAGTTTCATCTCTGTATTTGAGATGTAATAAATTTGCTGAAAAATGATGAGCTGGACCTCACCCTCGAACTTATTTTTAAACTCTATCTATGCTTCAGTCACTTCATCAATGTAACAAGATGTTTTCTGGTAGATGTCGAGTATAACTACTATATTTCCCGATTTTCTGTAGCAGGTTTGCACTTGTTGCTTTAGTGCCATGCGACACTTTTAATGAAATTGTCATAGTTGCATTATTGGAACATGTCAGACATGTGCTTAACATGTCTGACATGTTCCACCTGACCTGTTGTGATATAACAATTGTTTTCCAAAAGTTTGTTTATATTTAGCAGATGCAAAGTATGTGTATTTGAAATATCGCATTACAGATTTGACCTGCTCTGTAATATCCTCTGTATTTAAGTCATACGCAAAGAGATTTCAGATTCGAGATGAACAACTGTAAGTTAGTATATCCTTGCGAGAAGCCAGATCTTGTGAAACTAAATCTATTTGAATTCTGCTCATGTTCATCACTTTTGCAGCTGAAGCTTTCGCACTTTTTTACTGATGAAATTGCTATTTCTGCCAAATAATTAGCTGTGTGGTTTTTCAATTCCAGTATTTATTGTATCTATTAAATGTATTTGATATTGCTCCAACTATCAATGGACATATTGTCAACTTTATTTTTCAGTACATCATTTACCTTTTCTTGAGTTGTAGACATCATCGAGTAAATCTCCAACAATTTGCTTGCAGTTTGAAGGTTTATATCCTCGATGTAAAATTTCCATTAATTTCAGGAAATATGGTGTTCTACGTTCTGTTGATAGCAAACATATAATGAAATAATTGTAGATTAATTTTTTTCTCATCTCCCTGACTTATAACAGTAAATTTTTTCATTGAAACATTCACGCTGCTGCTGGCACTGGCACTTTTAGATTGAAGAGCATTAACAGATTTGACAGGAGAATCATCTGAAGACCAGGAAAACCCAGCAGCACCCAACACCTCGACCACAAAGTCCTTGGATTTCTCTGCCTCGTCAAGATTTTAATCAGTGTTAGAAATTTTGCTATATTTGCCTCCATTCTTTTCACAAATGCAATTAGATCTTGATTACATTTTCTGCAATGTAGGATGCGTTGGTCTTCAGTGCAGTATTTATAAATTATTTCCAAATTGAATGCTTTTTGCGTCCTGAAGTTGACATTTTTATTTTTATGAGATGCTATGTGATGTGCTATTACGGCAACAAATTTCAAAAATGAAATGGAATGTCAGAAACAAAATCTGTCCTATATATTCTGTCCATCGATAATACCCCGCTGGTAAAGTCCCATTCAGTCACCTGCAAGGCCGAAAGGCAGATGAGAAAGTAATTCCCTGCAATTCTTGTAGGTATTTATTCCCCTAATTTGAATATAGTTTTCGGTATTTCCTCTACTACTTTAAAATAGTCTAGAAATGAATTACATTGTGAATTATATTACCCATTAGATTTTAAATTGATGACTAATTACTCAAAACGAAAAAAAACATATAAAACAAAAAACTCCTTTACACAAAAAACAATTTGAACTGAATGTTTAATAATATTTAAAAAAAACTTTTTTTCCAACTCTGCTTGTAATGATGAACCAAAGTTTCATCATTTGTAAAAATTCAATTCAAAATTTCATCCTTATTTTCTCTACAGAGATCCAAAAAGACACGAAAACACTTATGCATTGTTGCTTTTGTATAAAGTTTTGTGTTAAGCTACTCGTAAACCATGGTTAATCAGGGCAAGAGTTCCCATAAACCAATGACTTATTATAATTATAATCCCATAAATTATTTTGTCAGAAACTCGAAATTTTATTTTCTCCATAGTCGATAATTTCTTCCAGAATGAGTTACTTTATGAAAGATAGCTCAGTGATTATTGAACACGATTAAGCTGAAACTTGGTGCATATTTTTGTAATGAGCCTCTCATTAGTGACTAAGTGAGTAAGCAACTCCCACCCCTCGCCATCCACTACATTCTGTGAACATTCTGACCCACCCTAATATATATATATATATATATATATGTGTGTGTGTGTGTGTATTCTATATAATATGAGCTCTTACGTTTCATTTTTATCATTTCACACAACTGGCATCCATTTAATTGATGGATATGCCAACACCTGAAGATAATCACTTGAGTGAATAGTAGAAAGTTCATTTGCAAGTTTTTATACAATATGGATTTATAAGATCACTTTTATTGCTTATTTTAGTTATATAAGTAAAAAAATTAAGCTGCGGTATTATATTTGTATTGGTTTATTATTTCTCCTTGCCATCTTTGTTTGTACATTGACTAGTTTAATAATGTCTACGTTAAAGTTCAAAGTTTGAAAAAATTTGCTGTCAAGAATGACAGAGTTTTTAACTTACAAACGTGAACCTATAAATGAAATAATTTGATTACGTCTTAACAAGTAGACGCAACAGGCAAAGGTGCCACCAAAGCACAGAAGGCAACTAGCATCTCAACTTTCCGAGGACACACATTATTGTGTTCTTGATAAATTCACATTTATTTGCAAAATTTATAGAAAGCATAGCAGTAAACATTTTCTGAAAAACTACACTCGAAACGTAGAATAGAGAATTTGGAATATTTGAGACTGGATTATTCCAATAAATCATTTGTATATTCTCCATAGGTATTTTCTGCAACACAGATTGGTCCACTATGCTGGTTCATTAGAACATAAAATTGTTCATAACCGATTATTAACATTCATCCCATATCTATCTCCTGTATAAATATTTTGGTTCAAAAATCTTTACAAAGCAGGATTTTTAGTGCTAAATAATGATTGCAATTCATATTTAGTTCTGAATGAAAAAAAATTACATTGCAAATAATTTGTAAGTTTTACTAAATGAAGTAATAAATTGTTTTTGTAAACAATATTGTAGTATAGTCTATTTGACAAGTTTCATTTGTTCCATATTTAGAAAACTATTATCAATATTTTTAACAAATTTTAAGTAAAATAATTTGGGAACAATTGCAAAACCCAAAATTTCATAACATTCTAACATTTTACGAGGATTTACACTTTCATATTTAGATCTATTAATTATTGGTATCTTGCCAATATATACTCTAGGCTTTTTAGCATGTTAAAAAAATTTTGAACACTAGTTTGCTACTCGTGAACAATCATTTTCTTAAATTAACTCAATAAATTCTAAGCAAATAATTTTTTAATTTCTTGTCAATTTGTTTTCTTCAACACTGCATTTTCAAAAATTAGAAAAGATATTTATATTTTTCTATATTTTTATTAGTATTTCTTTTTATCTTACCAACAATATTTTGACATTTTTTTTGTCACTAACAATTTGAAATTTTCAAGAAAAAAGATGTAATCCGCACAAGATATAGAGACGATCCAGAATACTGTCAAAATAATCAAAAAGCATCCCTTTTTCCTTTTGTATTTACTATCTTTAGCTGATGAAAATATCAAATTTTAATATGTAATTTTTCAATACCTACCAAGTCTTCTTTAAAAATAATTACTCAAATGCTTATGAATTTTAGTTCGACTGAAAATTTAATTGAGTAAAGAACAAAGAAAGAAACTAAAAATAAAATTAAATAAAACTTTTATTTTCAATTACCTGTCATTTTAAACAATGTTGCTTCTTTCTGCATCGCAGATCGACAAACATCGGATGTGCCACATTCCGTACCAAGTCAAGTGTTTTGCCGGATTACTTTAATTGACCGTATTTACATTAAAATTTCTAAAGTACATTCAATAAAAATATCACATCCACAGTCCGTCAATCTACTAAAGTCAAATATAATTTATAAAAATTTTAACCCTTCCATGCAAAATATCATCATAAATTTTATGCAAGTAATAATAAACATATATTAATAATAGTATAATATATATATATTTACTAACAACAATCCCGGCTTAAAACGATAACAAAAAAATTACATAAACTGCTATACTGACAAACTAAAACAATAATTTCACATGAAACAATAGAAGGGTATGTAGAAAACGTAAAGTTTACAAATTTTCATACTTTTCAAACATAATTCATCTAATTTTTCCACAGAAGGCTCCTAAACACAGCCATTAGCCAACAGTTACAACATGGCAAAAACTTAGTTTGTAATGTAATACAGTTTTTACCATTAACAACAACGCTTCCGTAATTATATGAGACGACTTCTCATATTTTAACTTAGTAATATGAACAAACTTACTTCCCTTACGCAAAACGTGTTTCAGTAATGCCACAGAACTGGCAAGTCAATAACTAATTAATTAAATGTGACAAACAAGAATAATTATTTTTACTGACATTTTAACGTTCAAGATAGCAAAAAGCAAAGCTTCAAGATGATCAAAACAAGCACATCTTGCTATTCAGATATTATGTATCAATTTAAGTGTAAGCAAATGCTACATCGTCACTCCAAAATTTCACAATACGTGTTGTAACAAATGAGAAAATAAATAGAAATCTTACAATTTTAAAGAGTTTATAGACTTTATTTTCACAATCTCGATAACTTGTTTGTACTGAGTTTAATTATATTTAAATAGCATTTAAAAATAAACATTAAATTAATTTAACTGTATAAGGTCACTCAAAAGTAAATTGAAACATAAAAAGGTATAATTTTTGGCTATTGGCCTATTCTGACAGCTGGTCTCCCAGATGCTCTTATCTTTATATATACCAATGAATTGCGTATTGACTTTTATTTACTTTCTTTATGAATTTTTCGTTTATAAATAGACGTGTTCAAACTTGCATTTCTGTCACCAAAATAAATGTATCAGATGAGTACTTTATTTCTTTTTTTATTTATGTTACTTTTTTATGCAATTGTCACATTGAAATGCTTTGTTGAAGAAAAATGAATAAATAAACTAGTTACAAGCTTTCAAGCGTGATGCTGTAATAACAATCATCTCTTTTTTTTCTTTCCAATATATGTTGATTACAGTGCCTGGCTTGGATACATGAATTACAAAGCATAATTTTAAACCAATTAAATTCTTTAAAAGGCTTCTTTATAAATCTGAAAAATGTATAAGCCAAATTAATTGAAATGCTTTCAATATAGGCTTATTAAATAACCTTATTTAAAATTTACAAAATCAATTTAGTTTCCATCTCAAATATGCTCGGCAGCAAACAATGTCTATGCATGACGCAATAATTTTAACAAAACAATTATTGTAGCTATCAAATCACAAATCATAATAGTAACAGCTGCTCAACGTGCCTCCATCACATGTTAGCTATACAGTATATAGGTCGTGACATTGAAAATATATCAATAATCAACAATATAGATGGGAGATCTCGCCTTAAACAAACTCAGTGCCAAAGTAAACTCAGTAATGTAAATACAACCAAACAGTCTTTGCACACACTGTGTCTTCAAATAAAGTTCCTTCCTACAAAATTAATTGCTACCTTGTACCAGCAAGTTACCATTCTCATTGAAGTCCAAAAATTTATATTAATCCCTATAAAGTATCATGGTACAACGAAGTCTCACATCTGTAAAGTTGACGTAGGCTTGTCAGAGCTGGGACGGGCTACGAAAGCGGGGGTGGGCTCATGCACTGCAGTCGACTGCGCCGTCGCTGCCTGAGGTATTTGCACTGGTACTGCTCGACCAGTCGCCAGTTTGCCGCACCGCTTCCTTCGAGAGCAGCTCATTGTCCGCGCCGCATCTGCTGGCAATTGGATAAGAAATTTTTTAATGCAAAAATGAAAAGACCCTCGCACTTAATACAAGAAAGAAATACTTAAATCACAAATAAAGAAACTTTTTAAATGTAAAAAAGGATATTTTTGTTTTTAGAATATACAATTTTAAGGATGCACTACAATTCCAAAAGTAAATGAGTCTATACAAAAATAAGAAAAGAAATCACTAATTTTCATACGTTAATTCAGCATAAGTTGGTTAAAAAGTTTACATTTTTGTCCAATAAATTATAATTATTAATTCATAAGCCTCAATCAATGTTGTGCCGCAAATATAGAAAGAAAAAATTTAACATTCTTTTAAAAATTAAAATATTTCGAAAGTAGTATGTCCATTTCTTGCATAATTACACTAAAATTTAAAGAAGACTTTTACTTTCTTTCAGATTTATTTTATCACTACTCTATAGTTTCCTAGCACTATTATAATATAGCCTGAAATTCTTGGATGATCTGCTTTTTTTGATTTGTATTGAGATTCGAAATTTTATATGCAAGCAAAATTAAGAAAATAACAAACTTTGAAAGGACAAAAAGTAACAGACGTAACTAAGTGGTTAATCCACATGTATAAATGAAATCCAAATAATGCTCAGTTTCAATACACCTGTCCGGCCTTGCCGTAGTCAGAAGACTATAGATTCGAACTTGTTGAATTACGTAAAAGTGTAAAGACATATTGCACTGCGTTATAAAACTGTTATATCAAAAGCTAATCAAATTAAATATCAATTTTCATTCATGTCAAATTTCAAATCTGTAATCAGTCTTGCGAATATTAAAAGAAAATTAAAACTGATAAGGGTGCCCTTCCATATAAAAAAATCTGCAATGGCAAAATTGTTTAATATCATCGTAGATGCATATAAAATTGTAACTATACAGAAACCTAATATTTTATTACTTCCATATTTTAATATTCCGACAATTATTTACTAAACAAATGTAATTACAAAGTATCTTCACATACTTAGCCATCGTGTACAGAGTCCCATGTAACGCATGTTAAAATGACATATTTCGTAAGTGATGCATTATATTGTCATGCAGTTTGCGCCATCTGCAATAAAATGGATGAACTGCGCATATAGCAGGTGTGGAAAGATATGTCAACTTCATGCTTCCAGCAACGAGTACAGAAAACTGCTGTAGAGAAGTTTCGAGTTTTACATGTGAGAATATTACTTAAACAATAAAACAATAAAAAGTGTAGAGATTTTTATCATTTTGTACAGTCTTATTGAGTCTTTGTCAGGTATTTTGGTGACTACTAAAATATAATATTTAAACACATGCTTACAATGGAAAAACATTTTTTTTATTCCGAATTATTTTTTTACATAAAATGATCATATTTATAAATATGGAAGTGTGTACACTTTGTAGCTATAAAACAGTTATAAATTTTTCAAGAAAAATGTTTACAAATATTCCATGAGTGATATTACTTTTCACAATTTGAAGAAGTATTATAGCAGAAAATACAAGTTGCTTCATTTGTCGGATGTTCAATGAAAATGTTAATTTTACTAGTTTGAAGAGGGAAACAATTCATTTCTTAGTATATTGGGCACCATCGGTAATTCTATTACGGGAAGTATTATAATTTTTTAATATATTCAAAGCAACTAACTGTTTCATTGCGAAATTCTATAAGTCTATAGGTAGTTGACATTTCACTACAGGATGATAGGTAACCATAATAGCATTTATCTGTAAATACAAAATCCATTCATATGAAAAGACCTCTCCTTTTATTGGGCATGATATAGACATAGTGGATCTCTTCATAACATATGTACTGAATTCCATAAATTAACAGAAATATAACTTCATGTTCGATAAATTCATTTTGATGTTCCTAATTCTGGAAAATTGAAGTGATCCAAAATGTTTAGTTCTAAGATTTGCACTGATTATACTCTTTATGGTACAACTTTATTATCAACCATTTCGAACCACCACACAGAGGATAAGAGACCAACCAAAATTTAGTTCCAGCTAGAACAGAGCAAAATGTAATTTCCACTGTTATTTAATTCCAGTGAACTTAATTGTGTCAAAATTATGCAAAATTGTTGTTACAACAATAACAAAAGTGTGACAATCTTATCAAAAACTACAATACATTGACTCTTTCGACGGTTTAATATAATATTGATATCTACATGATATTTCTTTCACAACGTCAGCCTGACAGATAGTAATAAACTACAAGCTGAAGTGAATGTTAGCTTCTTCAGCCAAAAGCAACTACAAAAGAAATAGACCACGAATAAACTTGCTCTTGTTGCCGGATCCATCCTGTCTCACATTTTCTTCTACTATTCTCCATTTGAAAGACATCAAGCTTCAAGCCGATTATTAATTAATGCCAAACCACAAATATATCCAATTGGTTGCAAAAAGCAGTGATATTCAATCTTGTGAAATTTACACTTTTGCTTCAATGTTGTATTGGTATTATAATAAAACTTATTACTACATAAACAACCATCTTTAATTTTCTAGTCTGAGGGCGAATTTAGACTTGTACTCTCTTGGTTTTGATTTCAAAACACTGCAATAACTAGCAAACCACTTACATCTACTATACTACAGGTTAAAGAATCAGAATTTAGGCTATCTACATATACAATCCTTCAATTAATTATGACAAGTTAAATTACCAAAAATAAATGAACAAAAAATATTAAGTGTGGTGGCAGTATTGGTTAAAAAGAAATTAATTACAAAATTTGTTTTGTATTAATATGTGTAATAAGATATTTAATACATTTTGTATAAATATAGGTGTATTTAATGTGAAATAAAAAAAATAATTTAGATAAAAAATAATCAAGTAAAAAATTACAATGAGAAGACCTATTATTCATCAATAAGAAAATTGAATAAAGCACAAACAAATTGTGCATTACATATATTGATAATCTAAAGTCATATTTTCTTGTACCACCTGAATTAGCTGTCAAAGTATGAGAAAGTTAATGTTAATTTATAGCCAGTCAAAAAAAATTAAAAACTACTTACATTGTTAACGTTATGTATTAATACGCTACCTAAAATTAACCCAGTCCCACATCCTTTGCCGATTCAAATAGCGCGGGTAAACAAGCCTAATCAATTCAAATAAAAATCACATCAGAATTAAATCTTACTCCTGAGCATTGAAGGGCTGCAGTTAATCATGAACCAGTCAGTACCTATGCTTGCACATACAAAACCAACTAAGAACCCATATCTTGATATAAACGTCTCTCGTATATAGACTGAAAAATTAATTTAAACCTTAATGTCAAATGCTAACGTTCACACTCCTACCTAAACAAGTCACATTTCATTTGTCAGTATGCACCTATATGGCGCACAACTGTTTGAACACATTTGGAATGAAAAATGTAAATTCTGGTCGGCCTCTTTCTCTGATCCTTTACATAACAGCTATCTGTATTCACCTATGCGTATGTCGCGAAGTGTGGCGTGGTGCTGCGACGCGTGTGAAGCACTCAGTGCACACGCGAACCGGCTCGTACAGTCTCTCTGCCGGTAGTGGGGCACTCTTCTCTGAGCACTCCGCGCAGAATATACGCCCACAGTTTCTGCCAAACACAATGTGTCGTTGCTGTTGTTACCACTTCATCCGAATCATTCCGCAACGTCATCCATCAACAAAATTCTAATAAAATTCTAAACAAAACTTTCCAATCTTTCCATTTGCTCCACACATATACAACTCCTCCAAGAAAATTATCATTAAATGTTATCGGTCAGATGCGAAATTAACTGGTTTAACAGCAATGCCAATCCATTAATATATCCCATTGGTATCATTCAAGCTAAATTTTGATAAAATCTTAATAGTATTTCTTTCTTATTAATCTGATAAAAGCTGATTGCTATCATTGCAGCTACACTGAATGTGACTTATTAAAACTATTTGTCACATAATAAAACCAAGACATTTTACTGTATGAAAATTGTAATGTTTCTTTTAATTTTATGTATTTTAATTATATTCTTTCATAATTGGGAGTATACTTGCCATATACTGTCTGTATCGGTGAATTGTATATGTAATGAGTGTTGTTAATAACTCTGTTATAGTTTTATTAAATAAATTTTCATGCCAAAAAAAGTTTAATAAAACACACGACTCACATTAATTTTTTAGCCACAGACAATTTTTGCACATTTAATACGTATACTATGAATGGAAAAAAAATTATACACATATTTGACAATTTATCAATTTAAGACTCGAACTATTTACTCATCATCTAACTAATAAAACTTAAACACATTATCTTAAAATAATACCCACTTTCAATTTAAAATACAGAAACTAAGAAGAATACTACATTAATAGTAACCTAACCTAATCTAACCTAACCGTATTACCCAACTTAAAATAGTCAATAATTGCATTCATTCAAGTTAGCTAATACTATATCAATGCATAGATCGCAAATTATTCTCAGTAAAAAAGTGTGTCATTACAAAAATTAACATTCATCTATGACCGAGACTTAGATGTAAAGATATATAAATACAATCTATAGTATGTTATCCATATATCTCAAAGACGTATATAATTTTTAATGTGAACAATTGTTAAATAAAAATAAAATGTAACGCAATGGATGTTCTATTGAAATTTCCGTCGGTTTTATTGGTGCTATATATACTTGGGTACTACTAACGCCTATCGACAAGTTAGATTTTGAATGACAACAGGTTATTTATTATTAGATCAATTCAATTACATCATTTTGCCTATATATTATAGATTTTGCGAGTACAAATGTGACTAATTTTGCGAGTACAAATGTGACAATTGTTAACATTGAACATTTTTAAATTCACTGAAAGAAAAATGTACTCATTTTTTAAATGGTTTTAAACAAATTTTCAATTTCTGTGTTTCTTAGCTATGTGTGTGTAACTTCAGAATTTAGACTAAATGTTTCAAATCTACATTTCAGACTCCAATGCTTTACCGCTGTGCCAATTACTCATTTAGAGAAGCGACAAAATAAAGGTATATTTTCATTTCCTCGCAAAGTTGCAAACTTTCAAAGACATTAAGCAAGATTTTAAAAATGTGTTCATACAGTCGACTGCATCTATTCTACGATGTAGGCTTATGAGGAAATGCAAATTACAGGAGTTCCTGTGAGCAAAGGTTTACTTACTACATATTTGTTAACTAATTGTAATATTTTGTGGAGATTAAATAAAAAGTAGTAATGTCTGATATTTTTCTAGATTTCTATAATTCATGTTCTGTCAACGTCAAGTTTTAATTTCTTAGCTCAACTACAAGAATCCAAATAACATGATCATACAATCACACACACAGAAGATACTACTAAATTTTTTCAACGTTAAATAATTTCCCCATACTACAATATGTAATTTATATACTATTTTAATATATATACCTCGATCGTCAGTACTGCTATATTTACCTACATGGTCAGTACTGTACAATGGGTTCTATAGCCGGTACTAGTAACAGATAATCCAATTCAGTTAAAGTGTAACTATATAAACCTGAAATACAATTTTCTGAACTGGTTGAGCTTCAAACAAGCATTTTCTTGAAGGACCCAATCCACTATTCAACTGATTCTACCACTATGCTTAAATAGCTAAAAATATTTGTTACTTTCAAAAACTATGCATTGTACACATTATCACAACTCTTGTAATCTAAAATGAAATATTAGCCAAAAACCATTGTCTCTATGCATACAAGTCTTCATCTCAGCGAACCTACCTGCAATGGTGTTTTCTCCGTGCGAGCCAGAACTGTGTATGGCAGGAGTGACAGCGTGAGGCAGCGTGGTCGGGGACCCAGAGGACGCCACCACCGTGCGGCATAGCCGGGCACTCCTCGCCCACTTCCACCATTGGTAGAGAGGAGGCATCGTTGGTATCCTAGGTGTTTCGAGGCAAAAAAATTGAGTTAACAATTTAAACACTTTTATGTTAAACAAAATAAACAGAATTAAGACTTTCTTTTGATGAACGAATATAGAAATTATGTTGTACATCCTGTACAGCTAGTTACTGCAACACAAATATTTTTTACCTTTTGCATAGTGAAAGCCATATAATATAAATTATACTCACATTGGTAGCGAGCGCGAGTGTAGGTGAGCAAGCGGCATTGGTGAGGGGAGCGGCCGATGTCGGGAAGGGAGCCGCACGCTGTAGCGCAGCCCGTGCGACACTCAGCTCGCGACTTAGTTGCGCCACCAACATCTACACAGAGATATGTAGATTTCAATAAAACATTGAATCAAGTTTTCATTGAGATCTATTTTACATGGAATCATTTCTGCAGTAGATACGAGACTTCAGAAATTAATTATAATAGCTTTTTACTGTTTGAATGTACTTGTATATTTGAATACTTACAATAAGCAATATTGTCAAAAAAGTCGGGAAACTTAAAATGTTAAGAGATTTATTGATATGATAAATAATGGAAATGTAGCATTTCATTAGTTCCATATAACGTGAGACAAACTTTGTGCATGCATTATTAAACGGCTTCTCTAACTATGCCTATGCTCTATTAATTCAACATTGTAACAGCTTTGATTATATTTAACTTACAACAAGAACAAAATCTATAGGACATTGTACGAAATGAAACAAGCCAACATTTTGGGTATCCAAAGAAAATTTATTTCATAAGTAATTCCTGAAGTTGCAAATTGTCATTAAGATGCAGATTTCGCAAATAGGTTAAAACGGGTATTTGGTTTCACACAATATTCAATAACTACCAAAGTTAGACGTCATATTAAAATAACAGGGTGTAAAAGGAAATTTAAATTATGTTTCAAACATAAAAAAAATTTCAAAGTACCTCGTTTTTCCAAAAAGGCACACCGCTGTTTCTCATATTAAAGCAAAATTACAAAGATATATCTATTTTCAATTGATTATTTCTATTCTTAATTAATGTAGCTACATTCTCATGCATGGATTTAACTATGCATAAATATGAATCTTTTAGTATTAGGTAAAAGATGCTCAGTTCGTACGCAAATGTTCTATTACTAGCTTCTATGGAAAATAATAACGATTATTATCTCCAGCGCTCACATATATTTTGAATTCAGTACATTTTGCACTTGCAAACAGTGAGGACGTATGATCCGGTCGCTCTACGCCAGCTCGCACCATAGACTTATAACGCGTATATGGTTTATACACAGTGTAAGTTTTATGTCGTGCGTTGAAATTATTTTTAAAAAATATTTTGTAAATTAGTGGACAAATTTGTTGATATTTTGTATATTTTTAGATAATTATGGGAAAACGTAAGATTTCGTACAGACGTCCGGTATTGGGAGTAAAAATGAAAAAAAAATTATTACGTGCCGTAAATAAAAGGTTTGTAGAAATTTTATAATAGGCGTAACATAAAATTATTAAATATACTCCTATTGTAGAAGTAGTAAATTGATATTTTATTGTTACTGAGTATTATAGATTACTGAGTATTATATTGCAGAGATACATGTTAGAATTTCATCGTATATGTATAATTTTTTTTAAATATTGAAATTTAACATTTTTAGATCTATTTGTAAATTCAATTCTATCAATCACTGAAATTCTAACATTTAAAGCCAACTACTTTAAAAATTGTTAACTGAACTTGATTGAACACCTAATCACAATTTTATCGTACATAAACTTAGAGGTTTCCGACAAGTAACTATGCACATCATTCCAGATACCTTCAAATCTTAATGTTGAAATGGAAGAGGAAATCAATACAACAGGAAATGTTTTGTGATTGAAGGAAGGAGGATAATTAATTTTACGCATTTTTTCAATCTTATGAAGAACATTTCGACACACACAAATATCAACTGTAATTAATCCACATTATTCCGGAAACTCGTTTTGGACGATCTCAAATTATAGTTCGATATGTTGCAATTCATTTTGAGCACAGATGAAATTAAAGGTATCGGTATAGACACAAATCACGCTGCTGTATCTAATATTGCTGTATCTAGTATTGTCGAGACTATTATTTTAGCTTTAGAAATTCCGGCTATATGTGCTAATTGTATGTATGTATACATTATCCGCTTTTTATTTTTTTACATAATCCGCTTCTCGTTTGGAAAAAGCTGCCAAACAAGAAGCGGATCATGTCATATCTATGAATAATGTTAATCAGCATTGAACACCAATGATCACAGTAGTTGGTGACGGATGTTGGTTGAAAAGATCGTATCGAACCAACTATTCCGCTTTATCAGGTGTAGTTATTGTTTTAGGTCATAAATTTGGAAACGTTTTATATGTGATATTTAGGAATAAAAAATAAACATTGCATGATTTGCGCTCGTTATGTTAATAAGAATGTGGAGCCTCCAGAGCATTAGGCATTTATAAAAACTATTCCGGTTCATCTGCCGCGATGGAATACACTAAAATTTGGAGGGGTTTAAAAGTTCTCTCATAGAATATGGTCTCATATATGAAAAATTAATAATTTTCCATCCATAAGGTATGGTAAATATAATGAATAAATTGCAATTAGACAACTAAGGCAAAATAATCGAGAAATGCAGTTTGTTCATAGATGAAAAATATTACTTTCTGAGGGCATCACCAGATGGTAAATACGCAGACGGAATTGTGAAGGTTAATTTTTTCCAAACTTGAGGTAGTTGATGCCATGAAAAAACACTCTATGGAAATTAAATAAAAAAAACAATTGATAAAGAAAACAATTTCATAATTAATAAAAACCATGATTGGTATTTTCAAATTCAAGGACAGTTGCACATTACCAAAAGTCACATCTGCCTGTTTGCCACCTGGATTGGCGAGAGAACATTACTTAGTTTATTCGATTAAAAGAGACAAACAATTTTGGAAAGATAAAATGGAACAAAAGCTGATAGAATTTTGTAACGATTGTTTACTTCTAGAATTGGTGGATCATCAATCACGGTTTGTTTTGCATATATATGTGTGTGTAATATATGTATTTAACTACTTTTTTTTTTTTTCTTTTTTTTCTAACTTTATTTTGTGTAATATATGTATTTTATATTATAGCTAATTTACAAAAATTAAATTACCATTAGACTTATAATTGTACATGTAGTCTATAAATACACAAATGTACGTTAATTTTTATCTATAATTTACTTATAGCTATAAATTGTTCATTAATTTTTTTGATATTATGGAAACAATTTTGTGTTTCCTAGCAAATTTTCAAAGAAACCACATATTCATAAATCTTAAATTAAAAATGTTTATAATTTAATTTCGTATCATTGCTTGCAACTTAAACAATTTAACCGCTTGGCAATGAAAGCCAAGATGAGAAACATATTAAACCTTGTTTCTTCTTGCCACTTTTTTCCTTCTTTACTTTATGTAAATTTTTAAAACAAAATAAATGTATTGGAAAATTTAGGACATATGGTATTATTAAAAATATCTATTGATAATGTTAATCATAGTATAAAGTTTAAGTATATGTATAGTTTAAGTGCTGAAACATATAAAAGAAAATTTTTTTTTTTTTTTCTTTTATATTGCTCTTGGGTATATAATATTACCACAAAAATTCTAAAAAAGGTTCTTCTAGCTTCTATTATCATTCTATATACTAAATCAATCACTCTTTTAAAATATTTTTAATGTATAAAATTCGTTCTGTTGTAATTTTATTAGTTGTAACGATATGTTTTATACTGCTTTATGTCTACAATATACAAGCGGAAGTCAATCAATAAGTACAGGAAAAAATGGGTTAGTTTTCGTTTTTTAAATATAATCATTTGCAAAGAAAACAAGAATTCTAAAAAATTTTTTAGCCAAATGTGTTATATCAGAGTTATTTTATAATTGCCAAATCATAATTATTTATTTAATAATAAAGAAATTAGACTATTTGTCTCAAGAATTGTACGAAAATTTTTTAGGGATTTTATTCTTAGTCTATGCTTCCTTGAGTATTATAAAAAACACTATACATAAAAAACAAAATATGTGCAACTTTTATTTCATTTTGTAATTCCCCAAATTCAGTTACATTATGCGTTTTGCGTCAAAAAACCAACTTAAACCATATCCAAGGCTGAATCGTATCCCTATCAAGAGATTTACAAAGACTTTACAACAGAAAAATCATGCTTGGATTTACTATAATAACCAATATAATTTAAAAAGTATCTCTATCGATCCCATTATGCCGAGTGTGCATTACACACAGTGGAGAAATGAAATATTTCATTGCGAACATTCGACCGCTAACTGCAGCCTTATCTGATACAAAGAACTTATTTCCTCTTGTATGAATTGAAGAACCTTCAAATTCCATAATTACCCAGAGTACTAAATAATTTCTATCAAAACACAATGAAATAATAATACTCTTACTATAAAATATATAATACTCGCACAAACTTATTTTTAAATTTTTTCAAAACCAAAATAAAAACGATCTATATGCTACATACCTTCTGTTCCAATATAATTTGATGCAGTCTATTCTGCACAGGACTACTAGGACACGGCAAACCATCGATCGGATCCTGTGTTACGATACCAGCTGGTCCACCACACACACATGACAAACCAGATATCCTGCTGCAATAGATAAATATATATTACCTGCAGATCCTAATAATATGCTGAACTCATAGGCCACACCAAGTACCACGAAAACTTGTAACAAAGTTGAAGGAAGACCAAAACATTATTCAATGTTTTGTTCTTCCTTCAGCTTTGTTGTAACAATGTAATAAACACAAAATCAAAGCGTATATATTTTGAAGATGATTAGGCTAGAAAAAAAACTATATTAACCTCCGTCAAATCGATGGGCAGCGCAAAATAATACCGCTCTCTTTTTTACGGCATGCCCAGACGTTTTGGCTCGACTAGCCAACTCAGTCGCTAGTGAGGTTGTTGCAGTGGCGCATGTCTGACTGGTAAGTGTTTTTGCGGTACTTGACTTTTGCCTGTCATTTCGACAGATGGTTAGCTTTATTTTAGTTCGCGTACACGTGTATATTTTTGACAAAAGATGTGTTTCTTTCTAGATTTTTGTCTTATTAGAAGAAGATGAGATAGCTAATCTGCTGCACCAAGAGGCAAGTTCCGATGCCTTAGATGATGATTCTGCTAGTGAAACTGAAGATTTTGTGGTGGAAGATGATGAAAATTATGAACATTCAGATTCCGAAGAAAACTCAGATACCGTTATTTCAGAAACTTCGCATCATACAACTGCTTCAAAGGAACATACGACGTAAAAATCAGTACATTTTGGTTACAACTAAAAAGAACACCACTTCGACTAGAACGTGGAACATCATGCATACATCAAGGGGACCTAACCGTTCATGTAGAGGATTAACGGGTGAAGTATCTTGTTTTGAAAAGTTTGTTTCAAATGAAATTATCGAAGAAATTGTGAAATGGACGAACGTAAAAGAAGTAGAGAAATTGTGAAAAATATCTGTGAAAAGATCCATGTATTAGACTGTAACCACAATAAAAAGCGATACAAATATTTTGTAAATAAAGGCACTGGTGGGGATTCTTATTATGAGTGCTGCTCTATGATGCTCTCACGATGTTACAATAATTATATTCCTGAGACTAATGTTACAATAGGTGAACAATTACTGGGCTTCCGAGGCAAATGCAAATTTCATATGTACATTCCAAATAAACCCGTGAAATATTGAATCAAAATTGAAATGATGTGTGATAGTGGGACCTATTACATGATTGATGCTATACCTTACTTCAGAAAACGGACTGGTACTGGAGGTTTGCACTTAGATGAATATTTCGTAAAGGATTTGATGCATATAACTCATGGTACAAACAGAAATGTCACAACTGATAATTGATTTATGTCAATTCGTTTAAAAAAAAGCCTGCAACTCGAGCCACAGAAATTAACAATAGTTGGTACACTTCGTGGGACTAAAAGAGAGATTCCAGAAGAACTGAAAAATAGCAGAACGAGACATGTTGGCAGTTTAATATTTTCTTACGACGGTCCACTTACTTTGCTTTACTTCAAACATAAGCCAACAAAGGTAATTCATTTGTTGTCGACTTGAAAAAATGCTACTTACGATGCTTATAACACTACTAAAGGAGTTGTAGACAATTTTGACCAGATGTGCTCTAATATGTTTGAGTAGCCGGAAAACCCGTAGATGGCCAATATGCGTCTTCTACGCAATGATCAATATTGCTTCAATCAATAGCTACATTATACAGTATCAATTTATTGACAGCAGGTTGAAAAGTAATTCCATTAATTAAATTAAAAATAAATAAATATGGTCAATTTACAAAACATATTTTTATTTAGAACTGTTTTAATTAACTATAATAAAAAACAACAGGTCCGTTTAGTTTATATTTTATGAAAAAAAATACTTTATATTTTATGAAAAAAAATACTAATAGGTGTTTAGCTTAAATAGGGTACACCAAAAGGTTAGCTAGCTATGGTTAAAGTGTACAATACATTTCTACTTGAAAATTTTTAATAAAACTCAAACAAAAAGCCAAAACAATGCTGACAAAAGCAAATCCCCATTTTTAATACAATTAGAGTTTCATGGAATGTAGAGTTACATGAAAGAAAAAACTATATTACTGATATAAGTAAATGTAATATTGCATTTGATCTGACATTTAAATAATAAATACTAAACACACCTGTCAGAGAATTTTCCAACAATACCAGGGCCACAGCAACACTGCTCGCTTTCACTAACTGACTCAGTCGTGGACGTATCACTAGCTGCTGAAACAGAGACCAATATATGACTATTTAAAAAAAATTAAATTTGGTGGGTCTGATTCAAATACCATGCAAAAATTACTTACTTTAATTAAGAGATCCAATTAAATACCATATATTTAATAGGGAATAAAAATTTTCAACGGGAATAGATTTTTATTAGATATTACACTTTATTAACTTTCATGTTAATAAGGCCAGGCTGGAAATTTTTGAAACCAAAATACTGAGAAATACTGAGAAAAAAAAAACTAAGAAATAGTTCTTGTGTCTGCAAGTATTTTGGGTTATTTTTCATCTAATAGTCCCCTAGTTAAGAGACACATAATTAAGTATATGAGGAAAATTTGATGTGATTTGGTACATTTGACTTATGCTTCGGGTAATAAATAAATTGGAGCATTGCGCTGTGATAAAATTCCTAACAAAAAAGGGAAAAATGCCTAAGAAAATCTTTGAATTTATTGGGGGATCTGGCACATCATTGGCTATCATCAAATATTGAACTCAACTGACAGCAAGATAAAGAGTCGCTTTGCCTAGTTAGCCAATGTTTAAACTTCGACTACCCAAACTTGCCAATAATTGAAGAAAAGATTGAAAAAGTTATGATATTGGATATCAGCAAACGGCAGTTGGACAAATTTTGCATAGCATACTCAAACCGCTCAACAAGCAACATCAAGTTAGAAATTTGCACAAATGTTTGAAACTATGGATGAGATAGGGATATGTATGTATGTATGATCCGGAGTCAAAACAAGAGTGCATATAGTGGATCGAAACGATCAAAAAGCAAAATATATTCAAAGCCGACATACAAATAGATAATCAGAATTATTCCCTCAAATTCCAAAAAAAATGAGCTACTTTTAGGAATTTCGAGAGAATAATTCTGATTATCTACCAAAATACTCTTAATTCTGATTATCTACCAAAATACTCTATAATTAATGGCTCTTATTATACAGGTCTTTTAAATGACTGCAAAAAAAAAAAATGAAGCAAAATTGCTAAAGAAATTTTGTTTTTATATGACAGCGGTGTCTCACGTCGCAAGTTGTAAGACAAATTTTAAGGAACTTAGAAAAAATTAACCACTTAATTTTTATTCACAACTAAACGAATCTACGTGATGTAGTATTATATCTACTTTATTTCAATTATTAACCACAACCTAAGTTTCATTGCATGAAACTTCTTCAGGTGGGCAATTCGAAAAGATTAACTCGGTTCGTAGCAGGAGTTCTCCCAAATTGCTCCCATTCCCCCTGATTGTCTTCTTTTCAATAGCATGAAAAATACTTTGAGGGGAAGGAGATTTGAAAACAAGAATAACATGAAGTAGTGGGAGAGTATTTTGTTAGTTCTATGTTCTGACCAGTTTAACAGCCTTATAAAAAACATGTGAGAATTACATTAAAGTAAAGGGGGGCCACAAAAAAATAATTTTTTTTTGGAATTTAATTTTGACAGTGAAGAAAATATTGAGAAATTGTTATATCAGAAAATGTTTGGGCTAACCCTCATAGTTTCCCATGTATATGGTCGCTACTCTTGTATGATAACCCTTATTATTTTTTTGTTTCCTTTAGACATTATAAAGGACACAATGTAATAAACTCCAACGGCAATTACTTTTGGTCATGCATGTTTTAAACATGTCTTGGGTTTAAAGTATAACTTTTGATAGTTACTTAAGAAAACAGAATCAACATTTATTTCACTTAATTAAGATGTGCACAAATATCTTCTGTGCTTGCCTGTTTTTATGCACTTATATTGATTAACAATTTGTTAAGAGACATATCCATTCAAGACATTTTTTTGCTCTATTGACAAGGGATACGATTATACTATAAGGGATGCTTGGTAGGCCAGATTGATTGTTAGTCCCTTGACGTTAATTCTAATCGTTGTGTGTTTGTCGCCATATTCATCATGGGCATACTTTATTTTAAAACAATTTGTCTTTATGGTACTTATAACATGTCTAATGCTTTAGGTTAACTTGAATGTTGGGTATGAGGTTCTTAAGAAATAAATAAACAAATAAATTAGGATGGTTTCAACTGTCCTTGATCCCACAAAACTATGATCCTCATGCTTATAATGTTTGAAATAGTTGTCATAGAATTTTGAATGTGATAATTTTTTATAATACAAAAATCATTATAAAAAAACTTGGTTTCTGTATATAATTAAAATTGTAGAATTAGATTTATATCTTAAATTGCTACTGCAGAAATTATTAGATTGTTCCATTACATTTTTTGCATAAGCACGCAATCTCTGTCGTCTAGTATTTTATATAAACCCATGGATTTATGGAAGTCATCGTTTTCAGTTGCCTATGTCATAAGAGTATGTTTCCTTCCATATTTACTATCCAACTATCTAATAATTATTTAATTACTTTTTTAAAAAATTCTGGTAAAAGATTTAATTCAATATGTTATAAAAAAATGCACCTTGATCATTATTTTATTGTACATAGTAATTAAAATACAAATTATTTTGTTTTAGAATGTCTTTACACTTACCTAAATTTTATCTTCAGTTTCCATATTAAGTGCTTTCTCCGTACTCACCGCACTTTCTCAACCGACGTTAATAATTTTTACTTAAATTATCTACACTGTGTGTCTACTATTCCAATTCCCTTCTAAAATGAGTTACTGCATTTCGTTCCATATTTATCGATATTGTTGGAGAAGTATGACCTGATATCACTGAAGTGATGGGCTTATTCTCCTACATTACATTAATAATAACTAGGCTTGGTTGTCGGATAACATTTGACGTACATTTTTAGAGCGATTATAATGGCATTCGGCATATACTAATACCATGTTCAACCAGCGCTAAAAAACAACATATTCATAATTCCGCTCATTCGATATCACAAATAACAAATCATTTAATACAAACCAACAACGCGCATTAAACCAATCAACTGTTATGTAAAAACTAAACTTTTAAAAGTAGAAAGAAAAAAATGTGTGAGGGTTCCCATATTAAATAATAAATAAGCCATAAAGATAGAATTTGAAATAAGCAATTAAAATTAATATTATTTTCTTAATAAGAAGCGAATAATAATTTGTCTAAGTGACAAATGAAAAAATGTCATATTAATAGTTATGCCGACAAGTTTATTTTAAAAATGGATAACAATATTTTGTATAATCTTTAATGTTTGAAGGAATAATGAATGTCACAAATTTATAAATGGCAATAATTATGATTTACGAAATGTAAACAAAGTTGGTTTTGAAATTAATTTTGATATCCTTTTCTTTTTTTATCCTTTTTATGTAAAACTGTGCAAATGAAAGGGATAGTTAGACAAGTCATATTCACTATAGATCGCTAAGAAGAGTAATGCAATGCAATATTTTCTCATTTCTTAGGTTTATTGAAACATAAGATATAAGTTGATGCATTTTCATGCGATATGATTTAAAAAACATGAAAAGTGGTATGATGTAAAAAAATATGTGTATTGCAATCTACCCATGATGCACTATTACAGATTAAAGTCCCGAAGTTTCCTTACTTTACATACTGTATATACCTGGTGCCGAAGCCCGTCTGCAACAATAACAGCAGGTACTACAACAGGGCCGCTGCTTGCCAACCACAAGAGCAGAGTCTCCATTGAGCAAGACCCCTGAAGGAACACGCAAGGGTGAATTGGGGCAGAGCGTCATGTCCGAGGCAGTGGGTCTTGTGGGGCCATGAAGTGCACCATTGGGTAGGCTAGTGCCATGATCGACAACATCCTCTGACAGATTTAGATTACCTGCAATTATGGGATACCAATTATGGAATGATTCTAGAAAGTTGTGAAAGAATTTATTAATAAATATTGCGATTTTTACTTAGTTCAAAACAAACAAGGTAATATTGTCCTATTTATTACCTAATTAAACAATGTTTGTGCTATTAATATTTGCAAGGCTCTATATAATAATTACACAAGGCTCTAAAAATATATATATAAATTTTGCACAAGTGAATATTGACAAACAGAATAAAAATAGACTTAATCAGGGATGTATGGAAACAATATTCAAGGAATGATATACATTGTAATTTTGACTAGGGCAACATTGTTCAATATAAAAAAAAATCAGGTGATATTGCACACCGCTAGCATCCTGAGTGTTCCATACCATTACAAAGCTTAGTAAAAATACTAAAATATGAAACAAAAATGGAAATCGAAAAACCAAAAAATTAAATTTCTCATGTAATAATACCACCACATAAAAATATTAAGGAACGATTTCCCTTTTTCCTTTACTTGTCTTTTGACACCTTCCTTTGTGCCAAATTTTAAGATTCTAGTTTACAGGGAAGCAGACCATATCTTTAAATTGTATTGCGTTTTTTATAGGACTATACTTCTTTTATAGGACTATACTTGATGCCTCTGACTGTTCCTGAGAAAAATAGTCTTGACAGATAACCAAAATATGAATATTTATGGTTTTGTTATGGTGTGACTATAATTAATTAACTATAAACCAAGATTCAAAATGGTTCCAGTTCTTTCATTCTAGAACATATAGCCTTTAAAATGAGAACCACTGAAGAATTTAATATCAATATACCTGCACAAGTAAAAAAATTCCAATTTGGCAATATTTTCAAATATTATAATTTCTCATGTTATGTGCTCAACTCCTTAGTCTCGCACACGAGCAAAGAGGTTTAAAAACAAATCTTTTGTCATTAATTGTATCATGTTATTCACATTATAAATAATCAAAATTAGTCAAAGAAAATTAAGTGTACTTACTCCGAAAGTGATAACAACAAGGCACCTAACCCTTTTGAAAGTCATAAAGCAAACTCACCCAGCTCCGCCTCCAGCAAATTAGCAGCATTATCATTGAGACTACCATTATGCACGGAGTCAGTGAGGTGTCGTGTGAGCGGCTCACCTGCGCCCTCCTCCGCACTACACTCGGACACGCTACGCCACGTAATGCTGATATGCCGTTGCCGGCGGTGCAATGACGCATTCTATGGATGAGATAAGAATATTCAATAAATAGCATGTTCTTATTATATTTGCATCACATTATGGATATTTCCATTCATAACCAAATACTTCCAGAGAGTGACAGATTTCCATAACATTATTATTATCTTATATATTATCTAAACATTTCCTGTGTTCCTGATAAATATTATCTTTTGTAGTTCTGTTGTCTAAAACCATAAACATGCTGGTATTGTACACTTTCCAACAGCATTTTGCAGCTCGACCCTCCTTAAAGATCCACAATAGAGTACGAGTAGTTTATAATAAGTATAAAAGTAAGTTGATTCAAGGTGTTGCACCAAACATCAACATTAGATTGTTGTTTTGTATCAAATTCAAGATTTTGCTAGAGATGATCTGAACAGTTAAAAATTATTACATATACACTTCTATCTCAATCTAAAATAAAGACACAAATACACTAGAATCTAAAGTATACCTTAATCTAATCCAAATAAATCTCTTAGTCTTCTCCAAACAAATCTCTTAGTCGCCTCCTCTCAAACGAATGGTGTGTAGTGCTTTTTGGGTACGGCGAGCTACTTACAAACCACTTATTATCAAAGTTCTTACCGATCTAATTCTTGCCAATTCTATGGTTCTTGCTTCACTTTCTTACTAATTCAACATTTTTGATGCCCAAAGGCCAAACTATCCCACGTAAGTAAATATGGTGTTAAACTGTGAAAAAAACAAACACATCAAGGACATCCACGCTTTGCATCGATATGTTATGAATTATTTCTCTACATATTCTGCTATAATGCTTTTTATAAGAATTTGTCAATCAAATTTTAAAATTGACTTCGGTCTGCCATTCTGATTTTCTCTTAATCTACTGTATTATAAATAAACATAAAATGCAAAAAAGCGAAATGTTACTAGTGGCAGTAAGTGTATGGCTCATGTCAAATTATTGATCTTCCTACATCTTTTTGTGTTTATCAGTATTCAATGAATTTGTAGGTTAGTGAATTTTATAACCCAATTTATCGTTAACCCCTCGAGTGCACGTGCTGGTAACTTTTATGTAACATTGGTGCACAAACTTTGTGCACCAATGAAATAATGTGAAACTCCGAAAGTTTTGTCTGTATTTTGAGGAAATTTTTATCTAGATAGACAAAAAATATAGTTATAACATTACCTTAAGTATGTAGTTATGACTTTACAAAATAATGATGAGAAAAAAAAATCCTGTTTCCGTATGAAGAAAGGCTTATAAAGGCAATATTTTTATAAAATACTACTTTTATTATTACTATAAAAAGGTATAAAAAATAATTATACATACGTAAAAAAAATCACTTATCCTTATAAAAATTATGTATGTATATTATTTAATTTAAGTTTTTGATGACCAAACACTTAACGATAGCCATTTTGAGTAAAACAAAAATCAATGGCAAAAGTAAGTATGCCTGACGAATGATTCAATATTTTGTTTTCTTTCTTAAAATATTCAATTGTCTATATGTTTATCTTATTTTACCCAAAATATGTACATTTGAACCATGCAAACGTAAGTTTATAAGCAACGCACGCACTCAAAGAGTTAAATTGCCAATTATTAAAATTTTATTTGTCTATCATCTAGAAGCAGCTGGATATCACATTATTAAAATATATAATATAAATATTTACTAATAAAATTTTTTATTAAGGAGTATTACCTCGACATCAGCCAATAAATCACCAAACACCACCTCGTCACCACTCACACCCAGCACCCCACTGGCCTTCACGACTGAATCATCCCCTTCGTCCCTACTTCCTTCATTTCCACTTCCCCCTACACTTCTGCCAGCAGACTCTGCCCCAGCCAGTTCACGTTCTAGCGACGAGGAGTTGCTAGTGATGTCAGCGCGCCCACGGCAACGTGACTCAGCGCAACAGTCATCTGAGGCGGTCTCGAGGATAGTCTTCGTAGGCTCCAGGTCAAAGTAGCTGTCCACAAGTTGACGGTCAGGAGTAAAGGGCGCACGGGTAGTTTTGGACGGATGGCAGTCAGCTGGTATTGTGAGGGTTGCAATTTTCCTGAAATTGAGATGAAATTTTTCCCATTTTAATTACAAAATGTGTTCCCATAGTGGTAATTTTATAGTTTGGTTTACGATAACCATTTTAGATGACAGAAAAACTAGAGTAACATATAAGTTATAAAATAAAATACAATACATACAATTTCACTTGTATGAAAATTAAGCTGTATAGATAGCAATATAAAAACATGATGTGCAAGAGTATTATAGTATATATAGTTTGGGTATATACGGCAGTAAATAAAGTGAAGAAAAAGGAACCATGTAAAATATACAGACTTATATAGCTGCTTTGTCTGCATGATATATATAAGATATTGGTCTATACTTACATTACATCAGGTGTCAGACTGGGGTCAAGAGTATTATAGTATATATAGTTTGGGTGTATAAGGCAGTAAATAAAGTGAAGAAAAAGGAACCATGTAAAATATACAGACTTATATAGCTGCTTTGTCTGCATGATATATATGAAGATATTGGTCTATACTTACATTACATCAGGTGTCAGACTGGGGTCAAGAGTATTATAGTATATATAGTTTGGGTGTATAAGGCAGTAAATAAAGTGAAGAAAAAGGAACCATGTAAAATATACAGACTTATATAGCTGCTTTGTCTGCATGATATATATGAAGATATTAGTCTATACTTACGTTACATCCGGTGTCAGACTGGGGTCGCTTGATCTCCTCTGCGACACCAAGTTACTTCTATGTTCAACGGCATCGCACAAGTTGTCGTATGAACGTGTTTTTGTCATTAAACCTGCAAATCAAATTATCTGCTGGGTAAAATATAATTTAATAAAATGAAGAAAAAATTACCAGTTATATGGAATTTAGACGAAAGACTATGTGGAAAAGAATATCTTACCAACAGCTAATTACCAATGATAAACCAAAAAGCTTTAAATCCATATTAAAATTCCTAATGATTAGTACTTCTATTGGATTGCACTTTGTTTATGGTTCTGCAGGAATATCTGGACTACCAAATCTAAATCTACCACACAACATAGTACCGAACTACAGTACGCAAACTTAGATAGTTCACATTAAGTGAAAATAATTGAGACCGACAAGATTTAACAACTTCTTTACTACACACTATACTTTTTTAGTTATTATACAGTTGTCGTGCGGAAATAGTATATGCGAGAGCATGAAGATAACACGACCCACCTCCATTAGCCGCCACAGCAGTTCCTTGCTTCCTTTGCAGTGTGTCACCTGCATCCCTCAGATCTTCTTCATCATCTTCATCGTCATCATCGTCGCAAGCACCAGCAGTCCCGTGTGTCGCTCCACCAACTGTCGTTGTACTTCCATCGTCTGAACATTCCACTGTACTGCGGTTACCCACATAGAGAGCTGACCAGAATACCAGTGATCGCACATTATGATCAGGCCACAGAACCTGAAAATTTCAGTTATAATTTTTTGAAGGCAGTACAATATATTTGGAAAAATAATTTTAAATACTGAAAGAAGAGAAGTGACACAGACACAGCTCATAAATCACAATAAGAATAAATCAATCCATGATGGAAATGAATACATACATATTTATTGCCAATATCACATAACACAGTATATTACAATTTGTTTTTTTTTAAAAACGAGCAATGAAGAACGCAAAATATATAACAAACTAAAGATACGAAAATCTTAGAAGTTAACAAAATAAAAAACATAAAATCATTACTATTTATGATAAAAAATATGATCAGTAACATTATTTAAAAATTAATATATAAATAAAGTAAATATAGCAAGCTTTACCTGCTCGCCTTGTGGTGCGACATAGAGATGATTTCTATATGTAGGCGCATCCAACAATCGCCATACACTAGCCGTATTATCGAGGACACGAGCTTCGCATCGTTCTTGTGCACTGTTGAATAGGAATGTGCCAAACATGCACGAGTGTGCATGTGTAGCCAGCCGCATCTGTCAATTGTTAAGCAATGTTATTTACATGCATTGAAAACAACTTACACACTTAGATCCAAATACATTAATACAACTAATTTATGAAAATCAAAGTAAATTAAAATATAACGCAAGAATCATAGGAAGGACAACAGCATATTGATTATAGTAAGAAATGAGAGGAATTATAAAATTACAAAAAGATAATAGAAAGAAAATTAGAAAGAGTAAAAATTTATGTTAAATAAATTCCACTAAAGAAAAGTATTACAACAGCAATAATGTTTTCAAATTGCTTTGAAACATTTTATAACTAACAAACTGACTGCACCTGCATTCTATTCATACGTACCTGTACGTATGTCCAGTGGCAGATTTCAATGTTTGAAAAATTGTAAAAAAAAAAACTACACCTCTAATACAAAGTAGGTTTATTTTAACTTTATAACAATAAATGAGGATTTCATTTTTTAAAAACCACGTTTTCCAAATGGCGGCCATCGAGTCTGACACACTCTTCGAGTCTAGCACGCATGTTTTCAAAAATGCGTTTGCAGAGCGGCTGGGGTATCCTACTGACTTCGGCTCGAATATTTTCTTTAAGTTATGTCACAGTGCTCGGATTTGTTTTGTAAACAACGGATTTTAAGTATCCCCATCAGAAAAAGTCACATGGGCTTAAATCGGGTGACCTAGGTGGCCACGGTACCGTTTCGGGATATGTTTTTTTCTGAAAATAACTGCCACACTGCATTCGTGGACACATTAGCGGTGTAAGCTGTGGCCCCGTCCTGCTGGAACCATATGTTTTGGTTGAAGGATGGACTATTCTGTAGTTCTACTCTGAAAAAGTCATTTAACATCTGGGCATATCTCTTGCAGATGCAGACATGGCACACCAGACTGTTACTTTAGGCTTATGTAAAGGCTCTTGATGCATTTGTCTTGGGTTGTGGATATCCCAGTAACGAAAGTTCTGCTTATTCACATATCCTCCAATGTGTAAGTGAGCTTCGTCACTAAAGAATATGTTGCCCATCCGGGTAGCAGTACGAAATCTCAACAACATCACCTCCACGTAAGTTTTTCTTAATTCAAAGTCAGAATCGTGAGCTTTTTTCGCATTATTACCTGTAAAGTTGATTTCGGAATTCCCAATATCGATGAACGTGTACACAGTGATAAACGGGGATTTTCAACGACAGAAACCATAACACGCTCGACATTTTCATCCGTGGCTACCAATCGTGTAGGTCCTGGCCTGGGCCTATTTAATGTTGATCCTGTAGCTCTGAACCTTGCTACCCATGACTGAATGAGGTTGATCGATGGTTCATCACGTAATCGATGAATACTGTAACGATTATTAAATCGACGGCGTGCTACAGACAGCGAAAATCCACTCGAAATGTACGCCTTGACGGCAAAAGCGCGGTGCTCTCCACTCCACTGTTCCATGGCTACTAAAATATCCGCACCGCTTGCGCTTCTAAAGACGCCCCCCCGCACCTCTCTTATGTGTTGCGTTCAGAAACTATGTTTGTTCAAACTTTGAAATCTGCCACTCTACACTAATAAAATTATAAAGCTATTTCCCGATTTATACTTAAATAAAAAACTTACATGGAATATATATCGTAAATTAAGAAATTGTGGAAAACCTGTTTGAAGTCTTTTTGTTTACACATGAAAATTGCTAATTTTAATGGAACCTTAACTGACTGTTAGATTAGAGTTCTGTATATTACAAAGAGATTGTTAGGTATTGCCAAACTTAATTGCTCAAACGATTTTAATGAAAATTTCACCAAGTTGAAATTCAGATTAATATACAAATTAATATTGTCACATTACATCAACAGATAGCTGAGAAAATAAGTAATGAAATGAATAGAATCATTTTTGTCTACAGGACCTACATTGCATGTCAAGAGAGAACATATTAAACAAAGTGAATGAACAGAGTTAACGAAGAAATGAACAGAGTTAAACAGCTATTCATTGGTTTATGTAAATATATTTTTACATAAATAAAATGTACTGAAGCATTTACAGTTATATTATTGACATTATATATTTAAAATCTAAATATATTATACAACTTATTTGACTATTTGTGATGTTACAGAAAAAGAAATAAATGATTTCCTACATGTAAAAAGGAATTAATAATAGAACAGCTTTGTAAGCCATGTATAATAACATGAACAATAGGTTAAAATGAGTACAGCTGGATCACTGCTGAAAAGAAAATATAAAAGTAGTATGTAATACTCACCAAATAAGATTGTGAAAATTCAAAACTGCAGGGGTACTGAACCATGATTTGATGAACCAAATCCAACCATTGCAGGAAAATTGGTGATCTAATATATGACATAAAAAATTTTATTTTTATGGAAAGCCTTTTTTAATTTATAAAACAGATAAAATGTTTTAAACACATGTCCCTATGACTTAATTCAAATTTTTTTTCATTGATTCTGAACACAGATTTTACACATTTTTAAAATAAAACTCAAGACATATTTTCATCCTAGGTATTTCCCCTTTATTGAGGATATTTCTAATTAATTACACAAACTCGACTACTTGTAAATTAGGAGAAATGACCTCATAAAAAAATGAACTGCCAAAATTTATTTAAATGATTCCCCAAGGGCAATAGAAAATAGTGATGCCCGCAGACTGATATTTTTTTTAAAAACTTAATTGGCTTTTCGTATTTGACGTGTTATAGAATTAAAAATAAGACTTTATTTAAGAAAACATTTTAATTTAAAATTCACCTAAAGAAAATCCTCCTATTAATATATTCACTATACGTGTGAACATATTTCTCTATTATGGACCTTAGAACGATTTTTAAAATATCACAGTGTGAACAATTTCAATAAACAGTTCAAAGTTTTGTGACAATCATGACTTACTAATTTATAGAAGTTACCACACTATGAACCCTTTAGCGCATAGTCTGAATGTGACTGAAACAACCAATGATGTGAAGTCCTTAATGAAATACCTTAAGTATACACATTTCGCATCAGTAAAATATAAAGAAGCTTATAAATATAAATTAATCTTTGCGCAACAAATCAAGTGGAACACAATAACAGACTGCTAAAAGACATATTTGAAAAACTGACAGATCATGGCGCATATATATATCTTTTTTAAATTAAAATTAATAACATGGCATTAAAAATAAAAAGTTTCATAAAAAGCATCCTTTTCTATGGGGGAAGTCACAAGTATGGATAAACCTGAAGAAAAAATGTTATGCCCTTAAATATTTTCTGAGTAATGTACAAAATTTCAATCCATTTAAAATGGCTATAATGTTCATTCATTACACAGCCAATTTACTGCACTCAAAATACATATCACAAATGAAAACATTTTGGAATCATTCAATGCGTTAATGACGCATTGAATTATTTTTTAACACATGAATGACAATTTAATTATTCAACTTATATCGAAACCATGATAAAATGGCAATGCCTGACATTAAACACAAAGTTATGGCAGACCCATTCCACAGTTTTTGATTCTGTAACAAACAGCATCAGTGCTTCGGAATGGTGACCATCATTAAAGTCACAAATTAATGCCAAGACAATGGACTTAATAAATGAGTAATTCAGTTGTGAGCAGCTATAACTTCAAGCACAGTGACCAAAAAATTGTTTTTTACCTTTGGTTTTATTCATTCCCGTTCGCGGAATTAAAAAACCAAGTATTCAATCTTAAACTTGCATCAATTAAACTCTAAATACTCATCAATTTGTGTGTTCTGGCTCAGACTCTTGAATTTTTTTCTATTTATATATGAATGGGATTTTTATTGCAAAAAAACAATATTAAAATATTCAGTTGCAAAAAATTTCAAAGCTATAAAGAATTTATAATATTAAATGTTTTTAATTCATTGTAAACATAGTATAAAACACTTTTTATAATGTTTTAATTCCAAATATGTTTTTTCATTGTTTAAAGATATGTGATTTTAATCACTCCAAACTGGGACGTAAGCATAAACATCAATTTCACATCATTATGAGATATTTAAAGACATTTGCTTCATAAATTTAAAGTACAATTACCTCTCATTAGATTCTTCTGACCCTAGTGTATGCCCACATCGATCCGCGAATTTGTGTCCAAAGTCTAGCCACTCTCTTTCCACCAATACTCTAAACCCCTGGAAGAAAAGAATATAGAAACAAAAACATGAGAATTAGTTTTAGAAACTTTTTTTTCTTTGAAATGGCTAATGCAATACGCCTTCACATCAAAAAAAATACAACAGATATACTACAGCAGTTAAAGTATACAATATATAACCAATATTTTGTCAAAAAAATATGGTTAACGATAATATATGTGTACAGAGTCTATTATTCGGAAGGATTATTTCCAGAGTAATTTTGCCATTAAAAACAAATGTTTAATAAACTCATTTTTTTAGTTTTCCAATCTAGAATTACGTGACGAATCACACCTATAACGAAATATTTTAATTCATTATAGGTGTGGTCCATCATATAATTCTTCCATATCATATAATCCTAAAAAAGGGATATTCCGATAGTTTTTAAAATTTCTATATTTCTGAGAATACTAGGATTTGATATAATAGATTTATTAAAGTGATTTTATGTAAAGAATATCGTACATTTTTTTAAATGTTCAAACTCTCTGAAAATGATTATCACAGAAACGGTTACGTTTTTCACCTTCTCCAGAAACATTTTATGCTGAGAATGATGAGAGGAGTAAGCCCTGTGAAAATATGTCGTAAGGAACAATTTCCTTTATCAGATGATATCCTTTATCAATTACGAACAATGTCGTAAGGAACAATAATTATTAATCTGCTTTTTTGATATATTTCAAAGTTTCAGTGAAAACATTTACAAGTTGTCGGCGGTTTGCTTCGCGAAGAGAGGAAGGACCTCTCCTTTTATTTTAAATACAAAATAAATATACTGTGGGTCTCGAAAGGTTCCTATACTTCTCCCATATTTATAGTTTCTGTATGGAATAATCCTAAAATCATTTTTATGTTTTGATTGTTTCACACTCAGAGACTATAATAGACCACGATCAGAATCAAAAGTTACTGCTTCTTAGTAGAGAAAAGATCGTGAAAACTTTTTAACACTTATTGGAAAGCTCACACACCTCAACAGTTCTGTAATATGGATCCAATAACAGTTGCGCAGTAGCAACAATTTGTGGAGTGCGATCCCATCCATCAGAACAGTGTACAAGGACAGGTCGTGCAGCTCGTTGCACTGCTCTTGCCACCAGTACACCCGCTCGCAATACACCTCCCACATACTGGAGCCACAACGAGCGCTCTAGCATGCTGTGCCAGCTGAAAATTGAAAGCAAGTTATGATTATAAAGACTTTTGAAAATAAACAAGAAATATATTTCTATAAACATTTCTAACTTCAGATAGTCCCTTGTAAAACATACTTAGGTTGATCCTGAGGCTCAGCAGCCAACTGCCTCAGTTGATGGAAACTCCGTCTGACGTGATGAATGTTGGGCAAGCACATAAACTGGATATCAGCCTGCGGATAGTATTGGGGACACTCGCAACCACCTCCACGCGCTCTATTTGTTACTGCACTTGTATACGATCGTGCATCCACTATTAACAATTTGGACTGGAATGGAAATACTAGACATTTAGTAAGGTAGAACTATAAACACAATAAGTACAATCTAAATATCTAAATGAAAAATAGAATTAAACCTTTGTTTTATCCCTTCGCTGGCTTCGTTCTAAAACGACAATGCCAGATTCTACCCCAGAACTTATAGCATTATACAAAACATAAATATTGAAAAAGGAATTTAAAAAATTTAAGTTCTTTTTTAGTTTTCTACAAATTGCGATTTATAAAATGATTGAATGTTAAAGGTCAATGTCAAATCATGGTAACATCAGAGGCTTTGTAGGCCTAGCTACTAAGGAAGGCAATAATACAAAAAACACATATATATATATATATATATATATATATATATATATATATTTACACATACACAAACATATGTATGTATATTATGTAAAGTATATTTCTATTTTATTGTTACCAAAAGTTTCTTGCCAATTTCATGCTTCTTGCTAATTCATCATGACCGATAGCTAAATACAAAACTGCATACATGTTAGTGTGAATGGTGTTAAATTGAGAACCAACCTAACACATTGAAGATCACTAGATTACTAGATACACTTTGCATTAATATATCGTCAACTATTTCTCGAAATATCCAGCCGTAATGCTATTTATCAGAATTTGTCAAATTCTCTGTTTGTTGGTTATTAAATGAAAAAAATATACATTAAAAATGATATATACATAATATATAAAAATAATTTCATAATAAAAAAATTATTTGAAAAATATTTATCATACAGTGTTTTTTGCGAAAAATTGCTTGTTAAAATTTTTCCACTTAATTGCCATTCTTAGTGACACTAAATACTGAATAAACAAATACAAACATGAATTTACATAAAAAAAAAACAAATTAAAAAATTTAAATAAGCATGAATGTTTGCACAAAGGGAGGTTATACGTGTGATCTTTGATAGTCCTTTCTTCGAAAAGAACAAGTGGAATATTTTTATTCAGTACGCTGTTATTTATGAACATTCTTTTATTTACAGAAAGAGAAATAACCAACAAGGCCAATACAATATTTCATTCAAAATAAAACTGCCGACTAACTACAAAAAATGACATACAATACATTAATTAGGAACTTGTAGTTTCAGAAGTGCCTTTATCCTATCATTCTCACTTATATTATTTTTTCAATCAAATAGAAATTGGAAAATCTCGCTTACATGGACTGGTAGCGTTTGGTTTGTGCGTTCGGGCTATAGATCATATATTAAATTACAGACTTTGTTTGAATATCATAAATTAAATATATTTAAATATTCATAAATTGTGATGTATATACGTCAGATGTTCAGGGCAATCTACATGTAATTGCTCATAAGGCACTGCGTATCACTGGGTAATATAATCGTTTCTTGGTTACATACTTAAAACAAATGAACATTTTTACCCACATCTTACGCTTTATGATGCCTATTTTGAATTAAAGATATTTCTGATATACAAAAATAATATACTTTAGTAGACGTGTTAATTATTACTGGGTGCATCCCATTTAAATTATTAGCGTAAAGTTATATGTACGCCATCTATACTAGATATGAAAATCTAATATGCAGATGACTTCATAAAACAGAATTAGCACAATTATTAAGTTTGCGTTATACGGTGCTATAAATTTCTCCACTTTAAAAGTCAGTTTTGGATAACATACATGCAAAATATTTTTTCCCGGTACACTGTTTCTCATTTTCATTACAATCCCAATCTCACATGCTTTAAACAGTTTACGTTAACAAAAAATCTACCAAATTCATTTTTCTGATTAATGCCTGTATTATATAAAAACTACTTAAAATTTTGTGATCTGCAAAAAATAGAAAATTTGAGAAAATTAAAAGCTTAGAATTTAAAATTAAAGAATATAAAAGATACCAATTTCGCAAGTAATATACAAATAGTATTTGTTTTTATTGTTCGTAATTTAAAAATTATCAAAATATTTTATAATGTTACTGTCAAAACGAAATTGTAGAAAAAATTATGAATAATTTATTTCAGTGCCTGTATATGAGTTTTTTGTCTTATTTATAAAAATAATACAACATAGTTAACAGGATATTACCCAACTTATATTTATGTTACAATTATCTTCTGAATCAAAACTAAGGAAGTAACATAATAGTGAAAAAAATAAAAGCAAACAAATTTTAAATAATCAGGTTGCATCACAAACTATTAAGTAATGTGTCTTCCTGAAACAGCTCACAATAAGCTATACCCAGAATGACCATGCTACAAAACTGAACAGCATCATATATTGATGCTGTACAATTGAAAGTTGAGGTGACTGAAAAATCTAAATATGGTCTGTTGGGAACTAAAAATGCATCTAACTCTAACACGGATAGATTATTGATGTTAGACGTGATTAATTTAAAAAAATACATAGCTAAATTATAAACCTCTTTATATGGTAATATTATATACCTAAACAAATCATACCAAAAATAAAACATATAAATGTTATTCATATATTTCAAGGATAACGATTTTATATAAAACCAAATCAACCAAGTCATACTGTTTACACGTTAATATAATTCAATCTCTACACACCTTACTAGATCCACCTTGCACAGTTCGTCCGATAGCACAAGCACTAACAAAAGCAGCCAACAACCTTTCATCTTCACTGGACCGCCAGCCCAGCCATCCTACTTCGGGCTGGCTGCTACGTGCTATCACCGCTCCGTTACCACGGTGACGCCACACGACTACTGGGAGACGACGTGCTGCACGGAATCTGTGGTGTGAGGTATATAATTTAGATTGAAAATTAAGTCGACAAAATTGAATTATTTGAAAGCAAATTCGAAAATAACCTATTGATCATGTCGTAATTCTGAATGAGTGTCAAAACTTTATTATACAGCTATAGTACAGTCAATTCACTTTTGAAGAAACAAAGAATAAGAGTTCACCTCGCAACCGAGTCTAGGTCCTCATCCCCGATGGAAGCAGGTACAATGAGTAGAGGAGGATAGGAAGGGCAGAGCTTGTATTCCGAGTTAGCAGCTGTCACACGCCACGCACCTCGTGCTGTGAACTCCAATCGGTCCACCTGCATTGATGTTTGCTTTTATTATTGTTTAATATTAATTAACAAAAGAAATTTTATTTATTATATACATATTTCCTCATTAATATATCAAGCGAAGTAAGTGTACATGAAGTCATAAGCCATTTAGATTATTTTTTTATATGTCCTGTGTGCATTATACTTTTTAACAAGGATTTGTTTCTTTGATGACAGCTTTTGAGTTTTTACGTGCTGCGTCGCATCTTTGTAGAATCACAGGTTTAATAATGCCCAATTAATAATGTTGACATATGGTCTTTAACATTTAAAATGTTTCAGGCACTATTAAAATTCACCCTTAATGATCTAATCAAATAGCACTAAACACCATAAGATGATTCAAACAATGAAAATGGCATTCAATAGCAACAATAACTCTTAACAAAAAATGTTGCATTAAAAAGCAACATTTTTTGTTAAGAGTATTTGGGCAATAATATAATGTTGCATACATTATGTTATTGTCCAATATTATTTCCCCTTTTACATATGACTATATTCACAGTTATGAATATAAAGAGTAGTCTAGTAATAATACCTCAATTCATATGTCAATAAACGACAGTTCTACTCTTTAAAATCTGCATTTAATACAAACGATGCAAAAGTGTATTTTGATACATGCACGAATGATGCCTAAGTGTTTACAGTTTCCAAAACACCTTCAGAATGTCTCAAAAAGTAGGTTCAACAAGGGCTGATGAGATAGCTAGCAGCCGACTAAAATTTTTAAATTTCACATTAGTAAAAATGCTATAACATTTTTTCCGGATATTGAGACTTTTTGCTCCACTACATAACTACAAATGTAGATGATTTGTGTTTCTGTTTTTTGATAAACTTTTACTGAAAAACTTTGCTTTTATAAAATGTTTTTCCTCCTTTTAAATTGTTCATTATCACTTTGTCTATTCATGCTATAAAAAAATGTACTAGACTAAAAAAATGTATATTATCATTTTTCACTTTAGAAAAAAAAATTTACTGCAAAAGAGGTCCATTGCAGCAACCCAATTTAATAGTCACCTAATAACATAACTGAATGAAAAGGGCCTTTGTGTTTGTGTTAGGTACGTGTTTGTGTATCAATTCCATAATGACGCAATTTACTCCACAAGATATGTAACAGGTAACTAATATTTGTAGTGAAAGATATCCATACACTTTAGAAACAGTCTGATTATTGCATATTAACAAATGTTCTTCTCACATAATCAGAATACAGAATGCCTGTGTAAACCCTGTGTAATTAATTACTGTGGATCAGGAAGATCTCTTTTGGATTACGATGAAGAAGTTTTGCAAAAGATTGAAAACAACCCTGACATTTCAATTTGAATAATAGAACATCGTGCAGTGATACCAAAATTTACCGCAAACAGGATTATATTACGGTATGGATATCGATAATTTCATACACCGCATGTTTAATTATTGCATCCCCGTGCATACCCAAAGTGAGTTCAATTTTGCTGCAAAATGGTACAGAAACATAAGGACAATCCAGAAATCATCAAATCAAAATATGATCAAAAGTTATGCACTTGGAAACCCACATTTAATGAAAGAATACTGGTCACAGTATCAATTTAAAGTAAATATTTTGGACAAATATTTTAAACACTGAACAGAATCTCTTTTAAAACTGAAGACCACATAGATGTTAATGGGAATTTTTAAGGGAGAAAAAATTCAAACACCATTGTCATACTTTCTGACCTCCCCGGTCTCAAGACTTAAATCCGTTCTATTTCTACTTTGAGTGGAGTCCCATCAAAAAAAAGGTCTACAGGAAACCAATTAATAATAAGTGTAACTCGGATAATACATTAAGGTTGAAGTTCAAGAAATGAATGCTTCCAGAAATACACAGCATATCACATAAGCTCACATCACTCTTGTATTCGCACAGGTAGAAAGCAATTTGAACATTTACTTTAACATGTACTAATTTCATAAATAATAAGTACCTATGATTTCAATTTAAGAGGCATTTTCATTGAAAATGGAGTAATTTCACAATGAGCTCCTTTTGTAACCATAGTCATACTTTTTGTTCGATACTGGTACATAAAGTACACTCGATGATATCACATCGCACATCTCGACATATTAAATGTAAAATCAAGGGCCAAAAAACAAAAAAAATTTCCAATGAGTAGACCATATAAAATGCGAAAACAAATAATTAAGAACACCACTGACGTATACACTAGAAACAAGCCAGATGAACTTAAATAAAGGTCAGATACCAAAGAATAATTTAACTATTAATACTAAATTATAAACATATTTACTACATTATATAAGCACGTATTGAAAGTAAATGTCATTATCATGTAAATTTAAGATATCCACAAAAGTGTCTACAAATATAAGCTATACTGCCAGTTAAAACAGACCAAATAATAATAATAATAAAAGCAAATTAAATATCAAAATAATAATATAATACAAATGATAATAGAGGTATTAACCACAATTAAATGTAACTACGTAATGTAGTATTGTTTCTACTTTCTTTAATTTCTTTACAACGACCTAGGTTTCGTTGTATTACAACATCTTCAGGTGGGATATTAGCAAAGATATCTATAAAGATCTTTGCTATATATATAAAGATCTTTGCTAATATCCCACCTGAAGATGTTGTAATACAACAAAATCTAGGTCGTGGTAAAGAAATTAAAGAAAGTAGAAAGAATACTACATCACGTAGTTTCATTTAATTGTGAATAATGAATTTCTACAAAATTAACGCCAAATATATTCAACAGAGGTATTAACAAAAATATTTATCAATTATCGCTTCATTCACTGTAAAATAAGCTTTTCTGTAAGCATGTACTTCACAGTGCTCTAAAAACAGGTAGGTTATTAAAAAAATTTATCAATCTTGCATACAACACTTTTTCAGACTTTATTATATTGTGTCCGCCAGAGTTTCAAGTATTGTTAATATTTTTTGGCATCTATATTATTTTCATATACAAAACCACAAGACCATAATCATTGAGCTACCTCTGCGATATGAATGTTCCAATTTCATTTTTTATATTTCATCTCTAGTTACACTTGAGAATTTAACTTGGTTAATTTTATTTAGGGCTTCAGTAGCCGTTTGATCAAGTTATTTTCACATTTTTTCTCTGTCCAAAAATTAATAACATTTTTCTTATCATGAGGAACAAATGTTCATGTTCCTTCTTCTTTATTCTATAATATTCTACCTTGCAAAATAATATACGTTAGTCCACGCTTTACACAATTTAGATGAAATTATATTTTTAAAACCATGTTTAAATTGCTCATTTTTCATTATCAAGATTTGTACGATTGACAAGAATACTTGATAATTTTATTTTGTTACATGCCTTCTTATAATCTGCATATTGCATATGTTTAACTTATTGGAACTAAACTGTAATTTAATTACTTGACCGTAGGGTTTAACACAATGTAATTAAACAAATTCTTATTTTCTAGTCTCATACCTGTAAATATGTTATCAACGCATATATTTACATATTCATAGCATTGTCAATTCTAGACAAAACTGTCGAAATTGTTGCAAAGAAGGTTTTGTTGATAGTTGATTGAATAGGAAAAGTAACACACCCACATAAAATTATTCTCATAATGTTATGGCAACTGAACGACACTTTCTTCAAGTTTTTCCTTAAAACATGTTTCCTAATATTCAAGATGTTAAAGCTCAAAAAATGTAAATTCAGCACAACTTGCCTCAAAGTGTTTTATATTTACAATATCAGATCTGTTTCTAGGTTTTACTTATTTATTACTTTGATGGATATGCACATCTGGTAAACTTGCTACTACAGGACCAATCTCTTCAAGTAAACCAAAATCATCATCATCATCATATATATTAATACGCTAAGGTTAAGATGTTACTCTCCCTTTTTAGAAAAAACCTCACAACTAATCCACATAAATTATATATCATTTTATAGATAATTGCTTGCTCTACCGGCATCCACAACTAAAAAATGTATTATTGCTATTGTTTTTGCAAATTAATTAATTATTAAAATTATATACACAAAACAGCAATGCTGCCATCTAACAGCTCAACGTCAATATGATTGACGGTCGGTAAAATTTTTGTTTAATATCAAATCCACTCACGTATAAATAAAGTGGCGCTTTAGCTCAATGCTTTTGATACTTGCGCCTCTATATGTCAATTTTAGTAAACTATTTGTTTGATCTGTCATCTGAGCTTCATAATGGAATAAAAACGTAATAAGCAGTGTGCAAAATTAGAAATGAATTGAATACCTGCAATCAATTTTGATTTATTAAATTGAGTTGAATAATTTATAATGCGAAGACTTCGCACGGGTCACGCTAGTTACAATGTATTTATGAAGTTACAGGGCAGGTAGAAAAAAAATGTTGTAAACAAAATACAATTAAATTTTTGAGAAAAAAACAAAAATTACAACAAACAATATCATTTTGAATGCGGGAGGGGCTTTGGAGCACAACTGAGGCTTAGAAAAAGGGGGTACAGGATTATGGAAATTAAAGAAAATGGAATATGGAAAATAAAGTTAGAGGAGAGTTTTTTCAAAAAAGTTTTTAATACTAGAATGGACAGTGAAAATCTAATATCGGAATAGAGATTGTTCCTTAACATCTGGCAGCATGAATAATGGACAAACAATAAAAAAAATCCGGCAACATAAACTCAGAGATGTGATCAAATTTTCTGGCACTGAAAATGTAGCCAATAAATAAATGTTGAGTTTGTTAAACCATTGTTTTTAATTAGAGGCAATAGCTATGTTCAAAACAGCTGTTTATAGTTTCAATGGGAATGAAATGATGAAGATAGTCTCATTTAACCAAAATTGACATTTCCCCTACAATATATAATACGATAATTTCCACTAATAGTATTATAATACCCGCAATTAATGAAAACCATGACTACCGGTTTCTAGATCCATATTTCTGTCAAACACAGGATATAGAATAGGCTAGTTGACTAAATTTAGGAAAGTGGTGAATACTTTACCTTAATATCCATTTAATAAAAAAAATGACAGCTTTCCAAAAATCATTATGTATTTTGCGTTTCAAAAACCTATAATTTACCTCCAAAACGCTCAAGACTGCCATGACATCTTGAATGACGTCACTCCTCATAAAACAAATCCTAACAATCGTTTCTGTGTATGACAGTTGTTCCTTTGGTTTAATTAAAAATGAATTTGTCATATTACAAGTACTTTGTAGTGCCCCAGTTTAAAAACACAACTATTAAAACCCCAAATAAATTATTTATATACGTTCCAAACAATGAACAAATATGGAAAAAGTGGCTAAACCTTGCGCAGTTTATGTACAAATTCGAGAATATATTTTTGTGAAATCATTTTGATGTAAGTATTTATTTGCAGTTTAAATACCTATTCGATAAACTGTGTTTTCGCTACAAAATCATTATGATTGTAGTACTGTATAAACAATGCCTTCGAGTCGTAATAATTTGTTCGTTGATTACAAACAAACAATTAATATGACTCACACGCAATCTATTTCTAAATCTAAAGCAATACCGATGAATTTTGCAAAATCACTATGTTTACAAGTGTATTGATAAAATGATAATGTATGAGTTGAGGTTAATTATTTTGGTTTAATGTTGGTACTTCGCAAATCTAACCTCAAAACCAGTAGCAATTACCTTACACCACTTGTGTAAAAAGAAATGGTTATTGACCACAAAACTGAAATAATACTATTTCAAATTATAATACATATTTCACATTTGTGTATACTTACAATGAAGTTTTAACTCAAATAAAAAAAAGCGTGAATTTTGGGCAAATTACTACTGTTCGCTTTACCAAAATCTGATTCCATTGGGAATTGTACTTGTCTTTTAAGGTATAATTGAGGACTATTGTATCAACTTGACAAAAATTGTTAAAAACGAAAGATTAATCACTGTTGTTACACCTGTTCTGTATACGAAAATGTTAACAAAAACAATGGTATTTTGTGAGGTGTAACATAACGCTTTCTGATTGGTGTTCACTGTCACGTGACTGAATCCATAATTTTGCCAAATTTATTTCCTAAAAATTAAAATAATCTTAACTTTTAATAATAAATAATTTTGTTTTTTGGTATCTCCATATGATGATTAATCATTACAAATCAATATATCCGATTTATACTTAGTGGAAAATAGCCTATTGTCCTATAAGCATAGATTTACTTACTGTTCTTTACATGCATTCCTTTGAATATTTTTGTGAGACATAACAATAACACAATTCTTATAGTTTCTTCTAAATTTTGGCTTTCTAACTTTCATGTGATTATTTATGTGAAAATTCATAAAAAAATTATCTTCTTTGTGAGACATTAAACTACACTAAAAACACTAACTTGGTATAATTTGTTAGATAGCAGATACCCAGCCAATTTCATTTTTACAACTTCTTATATTTTAAATATATATTGGAAACAAGCCATATACTAGCACTGTAATAGAAATGGGAGTGATAACTAGATACAGCAATAACTTTATTTTGAAAGTGAAAAATAGCAAACATTTTAAAAAATGGACATTTTGCTAAAAAAAAATAGGCCAGTTTAACATTTTTTACAGCATAAAGAACAAAGTTATTTGTTGTAAATTTGATAGACCTAAAAAGGGGGAAAAGCATATATCCACGAGAAATTGTAATCGTATTGTTATGATACATTCTCCTATAAAATTTAGCAAAAACAAATCATAAAGTACCTACGATTTGTAGCTATAGTACCCAAAACACTGACTTTACGTAAAGATTTCCTGAAATTTCAAAAATGTACCGATCCTAAAAAACTACGACATTTTTACTACGTGAAATTTAGATATTCTGATTGGTCATAAAATAATCTATCAACCCTCGCAGGATTGACATTGATGTTTGGAATACCTGCATACCAAATATAGAAACTATAAAAAAATTAACAATCATCACAGAATGGGGAAATAAGACAAACCTCTTTTTTAAAGTAATCATGAGGAACAGCTCCATGTGCTGAGCTCAGGAGGAGCCTAGGTGTGGTGGCAGGTGGTAGTTCACGTGCCCAAGCAGCATACGCAGCTGCAAATAGCGCATCCACAGACGCAGGGCTCTGTGTCTCTGCTCCAATGCGTCGAGCCCACTCTGCACACTGCTCACCAGTGGTAAATGTACACCTAGAAAGTAAGCAGAAGTTATTTATTGATCGCTCTTATTGTGAAAAGCAAAGAATTTCAGAATTCAAAAGTATGGTATTCTGAAATATTTTCCTTCTTACTTTCTTCAAAAAGTGATGTTAAACAATTGTAAAAATATTCTTTTCGTTTTGTCATAAAAATACTAGTTCCTTAAATATTTTCCGGTCTTCAAAACAGGTAGCATCACAAAGAACAGGATCTAGATTATAAGGTGGATGGTTTATTCTAAGATATCCTTTTCGCCTTGAAGCTCCCTTTAAGTTTAGGCCTTTTGACATGTGTAAATGAAATTCTTGTGTCGAGTTCCCGTCATCTTATCTCATCTTATCATACGCATAAACAAGTATAACGAAGATATGCAAAAATCCACAGTGTCGGACCCGAGTGTTCAAGAATAAAAATGGCACTGTTATGTTAAGAAATTAAAAAAACAAACGACTTGAAATTTTCATCTATATTGACAATCCGACAAATGAAAAATTTGGTATTTTTTATGAAACATAAGGTTATTTTTCATAATACTTTGAAAATGTTATTCCTACAGAACTCCGTGAACTAGTGAAATGAAACAATGTGCAGATTTATTTTGCTGTATCTCCTCCCTCCTTCAGATGTGCCATTTAATCCATAAAACTCATAGGCTTGACAAGGTCGTCAAAAAAGTCACATAAAACTCGAAAAGAGCGAAAAAGGAGTTCATTATGACAACAACAGAACTATTGTCATTTAACAGTTTATTATTAATTCAATTATGCAATGGCTACACATAAAAAAAGCAAGCGGTATTAATTATTTTTTTGTAATAGTTTCTAATAAGTTATTACTTTTCTTTGTTTTCTATTATAATAACTAAATTTAGTTTATTTTTGGTTTTATATATTTTAAAAATACAACCTTTTTTAAAAATTATACTCTGTAAAGTCAGACTCATTTACACCAATCTCCTTTGCACAGTTATAAAATTTATCGGAAATATGTGTATTAAAATTATCATCAATAGAATTTAAGGAAGACAAAATAGTAAGAGAAGAAAGAAGAGTCTCTGTACACTAAAGGAAAAATAAACAATTTCCAGTGTTTTTACTGCCATTTTTGTAAAATTTGGCTACTGTAGCAAATCTTTTTATTTATTCGAATTGCAACATTTGCAATTCAAATAAATAAAAATCTTTAGATTAATGAATGAATTAAAGTTTAATAGACAGTAGTAATGTTTACATGGCTCTATTTTCCTTTAAAAAAGATTTACATTGTAGAAGTAAAATAAACTAGTTTCTTGAATGGTGAATGACGCTTCTACTACAAATTAAAACATCTACAAATACAGCTACAAATTAAAAACAAGCCGGTCATCAAACACCCACATCCATTATAAATTACTTCACACTACTAACAAAGAAATGGCTATTTATTTTTAACTTACAACTTGAATCAAATCTAAATACAAAGCTGGTAAACACTGTGCAAAGGTATTGAAATTTTGGCAAAGTTCCAATACTTTACCAGATGCAAGAGTTGAACAAAGATGCATATTTAAACATCTGTCCATGATACACTGTAATGAATTATAATAAATTTGCACAAAGTATGAATAAAGCAAATACAATTTTAATATATAAATATAAAATTACATCGTAGTTTTATATTTATTAAAGGTTTCTTAAGAGTGGAATCAATTTTAAACTTTCTTACTACCAATATATATTATTTGCTCCTACACCACAAACTCCAGAACGGTTCCCAAATTACAGTTTTTCTCAAACACATTTTACTGTGGGTTAAACAATGAAACTGTACTTGAACTATCTGAAATCATTATTTTGTATGAACATTATAACTAACTACATATACAAGCTTATTAGAATTGTGGGGTCAAACAACTGAGGGTAAAGAGTGGGATCAAATACTGCAACTTTACAAATGAGTACATACGTGCAAGAAAATCGTAAATAATGTCAAACTTTTAATTAATGAATAACATTCTTGCATTAAAGTGTTTTTTACCAAATATTCTAAACTTTTCACATCCATATATGTGTTATCGATAGATCATGCATTTTTTGTTTCCTATGCTCAAAACTTCTGCATAATTTCCTTTACAATTTTCATCAAAAGTAACTGTGCAATTAGTCTGTTGACTTCAGAATGCAATCTCCTTTAGGATATTCACCTTTAGCTATGTTCAAACCAGCAAACAAAAGAAGCTATTTGTATTAGAAAATGTACAAGTAGCATTTTCAATGAGACTATTTCATATTCAATTAATTTTAGAAATGATTTCAGAAAGCACTAAACATTTTTTAAAAATATCTGTCAGATTAACATTGATATCAAATCAATGTTAACTTGATATCAAATCAATGTTACACTTCCAACATAAATGTTTGAAATGCAAATATGTAATGAGGAAATCTCACCTCAAAGTCTTGCCATCCTTACACATTATGTGCAAGTAGATGATATCTCGGACTTCAGTGCAGTCTATAAGGCGCAATGGGATACTTATGCCACCTCCCTTCTCTGTATTTCTCTTCTCCTTATGGTGCAATCGGTAGTTGGACATTGCCAAAACGCCACCATCTGCTGTCCTTCCCAAATACTGAAAATATTTACAGAATAAAATAAAAAAAACGAATTTAAAAAAATAACAACTTTATTAGACAACTTATCTAAGAAGATAGGAATTGTGAGCTACTACCATTAGCACTATTTTTGAAATTCATCATCATATGTTTTAGGGTTTTTTTTTAAACCATAATTAGATATTATTGGCACAGACATTTTTATATATTTCTCTATAAGCTTATAACATGTCAGCCAATTTCCGGGTCGTTTTTTATACATAAATTTAAAAATGATTAAAAACAGGAGTTTGGCTCTTGGTTGGGGTTTGATTGGTTCAAAAATTATTGAAGGAAAGTTAAATTTAAATTGTGTATAGTAAACTGTTAAAATTTTTTTTGGAATAACAGATACCCATGAAAACATTTCTAATGTTACCATTTTACAATTAATAAATCAAATTATTAACATTGATGGAAACTAAAAAAAGTGTTTTATCTTGCTGCTTTCGTACCCTTTCAGACAAATGGACTTGAAATTAATTCAATAGCAATGAGCTAAGATATCCTGCCGAAATGTTCAATGCAAGTTTCTTTTCGCCATATTCATTTTGTTTTTACAATGTACAAAACAGAGCAAAAAGTTTTATCGCACTAGCCAGACAGGATGTAGTTTGTTTGCAAGTAGTAATTACACAATGATAACTGATTCAATTTATCACTTAATAAACCGGTCATTATTTCAATATTACACTACAAGTTAATTACAATTTACTGTCTTATTTTAGCACTTAGGCCTTTTTAAATTACCCACCTTGCACAAGATGACACTTCTGGTTAGTGACACTTTTGAAAAATGTAACTAGGTTTCAAATTCAAGAAAATATAGAACTTATACAAGTCTCAAAGTCACAGATAAGTACTAGCAGCAATATCATATATAAAAATGTTCATATATGAACGCCGTTGTTGCCTTTAGGCAATGTAATTAAACAGAGTGATCAGGTAAGTATTTAAAGGAATAGTTTTAGACAATGTTCGTAACCTAGTTTCACTAAATTATTTTCATTTAGTTCCAGTAAATATGATAGTAAACATTTTACTAGACTAGTAAAATGTAGAACAAGTAATGAATTTTAGGTTGAATAGTTTTGAGCCTAGAGAACATTGATTCAAAATAAAAATTATCAAAATAATTTATTTTTCTATTTAGTTCTCTCATTTCAATACATTTTTCACTTATGCATATAATATTTTTAAACCAGTAAGGAAATACTGTCATCTTTGTTCTCAAAAGGTTCTTTGACAGTCAACTTCATCTCACTTTTGCTCTCAAGTCTCCTTCCCTTTAAAGTTTGCTTCCGATAATTGAACAGTAAGTAATCACCGAGACCCAGATTAGGGATGTAAGGTATATAGTTAATTTCTTTGAAGCCCCCTCCCTCCAGCCTCGTATTGCAACTTGCGACCTGTGATGATTTACTAATGCACTGTCGTCACACTTGACAGGTTTTGTAAATACAAAATTGCATTAGCAAGTTGACCACTTCTTTTTACTATAATTGCTTGTCAGGTCTCCTTTAGAAAGCATGCCGAGTAATTTCCATTCATTGTGAATTTTTTTGGTAGATAACCAAGTGGGTTTATCCTTTCAAAATTATCTTTTCGATCCATGGATGGACTCCTACTTTGTCTCCGAATCATACTGTCGTACCCATATCTCATCCACTGTGATGATTCAAGAAAACAATTTCATCTGAATTGTCCTTGTACAATTTCAAATATTGCTATGAATGCTCTCAGCCATAACGTTGGTAATTTTTAAAGTATGTCCAATGAAACTATTGAATAAAATTTTGTTATAATCTTAATTAAAGAGTCGCTCAACAAAAGACTATAAATAGGGAGTATTTATTGTGGCTATAAGTATCTTTAGACTCAGAACTTTTCGCCGTACATTTAGCCTTCGTACATAGACTTGCCCTTACAAACTACATTTGGACAAGCGTGAGCTGTTTCATTTGTTTAAAAATCAACAACTCATGCGTGTTCATTTTTAACTAAATATAAGCAAGTTACATATCACAAGTAAAGGACAATATTATCCATTAATAATAAACCATTTGATAATAATAAAGTATAAGTTACTATTATAGATTTATAGTATTGTATTACAATAGATTGTGAACCACTCAAAAATTCGATTGAATTTTAAGGATGTCAATTGAGCGGAAAATGTCAAAAACGAGCACATTGCTCAACGTACAATGCTCTATACATATAGAAATGGAAGACATAACCAAAGAAAACAATGAAATATTGATGTAGATTACAACTACATAATTATTAAGGATGCTTGTAAATTGGTCAAGAGAAATTGCCATCTAGAAACTGAGAATATCCAAAGTCAAGTTTGGGAGGAACCGACAGTGATATCAAATTTTCTTACATGATGGTAAAATCATATAAGAAAATCTGGATTTTCTTCATCGTGAGAATGTAAGTATCCTCATATGGAGATCAAATAAAATTTATCTACTCCTTATTCTTCTTAACGAACCATTAAACAGTATTTAACAAAAGTCATAGATACGACTAATCGATAGTGTATTTATCCCAGATGATGTCCTCACACAGTACACACCTGGACGAACTCGCCACAAATAGGTGCGAAAGGCACGTCTAACGCGGCGTCGTCGGCCTGCAGGGGGGCGCGCGGGTACAGGTCGCGTGCGCGCCGCGCCGCCGGCTCGCTGCGGCCCGCCTCCGCGGGGGCGCGCGCCGCCGCCGCCGGCGCCGGTTCGTACAAGTAATTCACCTGCGAACAAGCAAACAGACGTTATTAACTCAATTGAATGAGACAATAAGTGGATTTTGTTATCTTTAAAGAAACCATTATTAACGGCTGCGTTTTTATAATAATATTTGTGCGACATCAAATTTTTATCTATATATGTATCTTCACGTTACTCCTACCGAAATATAGTAGACAGTATTGACAGACACATCTACCGTTGAGACCGTAGACTTAATATACTAGTTGAAACACATTTAATATAAGTTTAAATTAAATGTGTGCCATGTTGTTATAGAAACTTTATATTATCATGCCGTGCGATATTATATTTATAATATTTTCATTATTTTCTCTCAATGCAAAACCGGCAAAGAAAAGATTGTAAACTGACGTTCCTTTAACGTTTAAATACATGAACACTTCTTGAACGAGAGCATTACACCGTTTTGATAAAATATCTATATTTAGGCATAAACGATGCCATTAATATAATAATCGTGTCGGTGGCCCCGTGAGAATGGAGGACGTCTTAAAATTGTACATATACGTGAAAAAAATATTCGAATGCATAAAAATAGCCCGCGCAACATCGTAGCCAATGCAATAATCACAAAAACCAGACATCGGCACCGACGTAATCACAAATTCGTCACATCACCGTCAGTTTGCGCCAGCGTGCAGCGGATCAAATGTTTCGTCGTCGTTGGGGCCAACCCGCTCGTGCTCGCAAATGGTTTTCAATTACATTCCTATCTTTAACTTTTATTTGCCTTTACATTATTATTAAGAAAACGATAAATCAATAGGAACCATAATTTAAGTGTAACAACTACAAAAACGCATCTTTTTAATGGAACATGCATAGCGATAATTTAGAAAAATATCAATGTTTTTAATAAGTTTCAATAGTATTAACTTTCGTAAATATAATCTGAAAATTTTAAGACATTCTGACAAAAAAGTTCAGTTCCAGTAGCTTTCGCTCCAAAAAAGCTGTTAAAAAAAAGAGCGAATAGGTAGCATTCGATGAAGGTTCTAAACTGGGAAAATAGAGACGTTTATCCTAACGTGACTCCATTGAAATCACTGGACAAATATCTATAAAAAATATATGCTCTTTAATTTTTTTTAAAGGAGACCGATACTTTTGATAACTTGTAGGATTATAGAACTGTAACCGCTTAGTGTTTATAACAATTAAAGTTGTTGCATAAATGTCAAATTGTTTGACGGGGAAATCACGTTGCAGTAACTCAAAATTACAAATAAATTAAATATACAACCTAAAAAAAGGTTAACATTTGATGACTGCCGGTAGATAAAAGTAATTGTAAGACGATTTTTTGCGCATTTTCGCTGCAGTATTTATATAAATACAAAACAAAACTAATAATTCCAGTTAATTTAACCAAACCTATATACTTTTTATTCACCAATTGTAACTATTTCATTGACTATCGATCCACCTGAATCCATCAGCGTTGTTAGTAGAAAAGTTAGTAACGTTAGTAAGAATAAATAAAAAGTACTTCGTTTTAAATATTTTTATTTGTTATTTTCTAAATAATCCCGGTAAAAATAAATGTTCAAAACCCAGATAAAAATAATTAGGATTTTCTTCCCTATATTAGACAATTTTCGAGCATCCACAAAATTCAGCAGCATTTTTCATGCGGTTCTTCCTAATCCTCTTTTATGTTATGTGCATTTTTTACTTTTTCGCCAAAAATCAAAATTTATACTTTAAACATCCGCCTTTTATCGAAGACGACTTTTTATTAAAAGCTTCTTCCGAGTAATAGGAAATTTAATATAAATTTGCTCAATAACGACGTTCCACGCGTCAAAAGGAAAAAAGGTACTCTCCTTAATAGCCGATAGTAATTCGAAGATTTATTTTTTACTTCTCTATTTAAGGGTGCCATTTCTATTTCGTATTTTTAACACCTGGGCTTGACATTATATGAACTTTTGCCAGTTACTTTTAAAAGAGGTTTCAATAAGGATTTTAATTTTTTTTCTTCAGAAAAAAGAACATAATTTTGGAACATTGTTAGTGATAACAAGAACAAGCCAACACACCTCTACACCCCTCGCCCCGTCTCAGAAAATACTTAATTTATAATTTTAAATTAAGTATTTTCCGAGATGAGTATGGAAAAAAACAGTATAACTAGAAATTTGCCTAAAGTTTGCCGAAAATTACAGCGATGTCTCTAAATCTCACGGTTTTAGAGAAATTCGCAATATTCATGAGAAATATATACTAGGCAATATATTTACATAGAGAAAAAATAATATTAATATATATGAATAGTTTAATATAAATACTATATTAAATGTTTACACATGTTCTTCTATTAGTATAGAACTCCTCGTATTGCTAGATCTACTCGTATTTATAAGGTTTTTATTTATATTTTAGATGGCTCACATCAATGACCAACTCACATCAAAAATGGTACAGAATCCATACTTTTAGACAAAAGTTTGGCAGATAGTTCGTAATTTTAATTAAATATTTCGTTGTAAAACTTAGAAACTTATCCGGTTTTTAAAACAAAATTTAAATTGCCCAAATCTTTTGAATAATAATTTCGTATTAAAAAAAATATGTCCCCCAAATATGCCATGCCTCGATTTTTTCCTCATATTTCTGTTTATTAAGATTAAAAAAGTAACTTCAACTTCCTTTTTAAAAAAGAGAACGAGTTAGTTCCGCCTTTCATAATTTTTTCTCAGTTTCAACTAAATTACAAAAATAAACTGGTATTATTATAAAAATAACACTATGCCAGAGTCCGCCTACTATCGAGTTTTGTCCACAAACGTCACGATACATACATTACATAGATATTTTTACCTAAAGCTTATGTAACAATTTTCCAAATATTTTGTTATATAACGTTGTCGATATAAATTTCTAATCGATTACATCACTACAATACCTTACACGTATTCGCCTAACGATATGAGCGTTACGTTGTTTTTTATCACGTTATTACGAAATATATATTTTAATTTATCATTTCATGATATCTCTAAACAAGGAACAAACGCAGATTTATCCTGTGCTGCGGATCGAATACTACTGATCTATGCGAGATATTACTATCGAACACTCTCTTGCTATATACGCATTGGTACAAAAGCTGATGCCGGAACTTCGCTCCCACTACGGTGCACATGGTCGCACGCCACGCGCGATCCACGGCCTTCCGCAGCCCGAACGATGACGACAGCGCTCCGACATTCGCCGGCGACCTTCGCATGCACTCCAGAGGCGGATAGCGGAACATGAGAATGTGCCAGCGCGACGGCCAGCCTCTTAAGTGTGCCTAATCGACTAGCGCCAAAGGCCGGAAGTTTCGACAATAAACATTAAGTCTACGCTAGCAACCACTATACAATAGAACTGTAACTTTTGATTGAACATATTACTTGAATCCAACTAAAAAAAAATATGATAATCGATTTTAAAACATAGATGTTCAAGAAAATGGTGATATAAAAAATAGTACAATTCATTCTTACGAAAACGTGACTTCTTTAGGCTGCTAAACGTTTACTTCTGAAGTTTCAAAATTGTCGAATTATATCTTTAAATATCTCTCGAGAATGATTGCTTCGAATCATTAATAATAGTTTTACGCAATATATAACTCACCTAACTCTTTTAATCTTCTGTTATTGAGTCTATCCCCGTCTACATGCGTCAAGACAACATGCCTATCGTTAACTTTAAACATTACAATATGTACATCCCTATAAATGATTATTTCATTAACCATTTTTTCGATTAACCATTTTTTGCATAACCCATGTTATAACACCGATGGATGACATGACCTATGATTGATTAACCATTATTTGAAATAATGTAACCATTCATAAATCGAATCACCAAACCGACAGTCGCTATTGAAGTGCAAGATTCTCAGAATTCGCGAGTACAAAATGTATGGCGCAATCTTTAAATATTCCTGGCTAACCTTTACAAATGTGTAATATATATGTATGTAAAAACTATATATAATGTTATATGTAATATAATTTACGCTTAAAATTGTGACAAATGAAAAACCTCAATATACATAACTTTTATCTTAAAACGCACTCTAACCATTCAAAAATATGGGGGTGGTTTTTAACAAATTCATTAGCGTGATTAACTGTAGAAGCAATAATATTTTAAGGAGAAGTTATTTTAAACCTTACCGCTACATACAAATGTTTTAAGTTACTATAATTTAACGTTGACCACAAATCTTGAAAGCGAAAGTGGACACGGGCCCCTCAACGTAAAAAACAACACGTGAGAGACACATTTATGGGCGCCGACGTAGAAAAAGAAAGCTCGCGAACGTGATCACGCGCTCGCTTTCGAGCTCTGCCGAACCACCTCAAAGGTTCAATTTCCATTCAGCGACGTGGCAAGAAGCGAGACACAGAGGAAACATTCCCCCCACCCTGCCACTTGCCCCACAAGGGAGAAAAGCGTTGCGCGTGCATTTATAATTATTGTGACTACGACGTGCGTCACGTGACACGTTCCCTTTATTGAAATCCAGTAATAAGATTGTCGAATGCTATAAAGTGAACCCGATTGGAATTAGCACATTTATTTCCAACTGTTACATGGAAAGATGCTGTACCCCGAATTGTATTTTCGTCCTCGCTCCGATTTTTTTTTGCAATTACAACATATATTGTACTTTCATATTGCGTGGGTTCTCTCCACAATCATTCGGTATTCGGTACCTAACGGGGACCGCGTTAATGTATATATTATTAAAATAAATAAATAATATTTCGTTACTTGTTACAAGTTCAAAGAAAAGATGATAAAATTAATCGATTCATCGTTACGAAAACTTATTGTGGCTTTGTGTGAATATAAAATATTTAGACCACGCAATTATGGGCAAGTTTCAAAAATCGATTTCAGTTCGTTTCAAACAAGACAGATTAGATAGAGAAAGCACTCCACTATTTTGGCAAATATATACAAATAAAAGTCCAATTTAATAACAAAATAATAGAAATATTGCCATCACGATATGATGAAGTGATTACTTTATATTCGCAGACCAAAACGTGTGTCGCAGAATAATTACTTAATTGTTATTTTCAGTCGTCCAATTTAGTAACCAAGTGTAATATATGTATATTTGCAAGCAATCCAGATAGTTGCCAGCTGACAACGAAATATTTTCAATACCAGCAAAGATATCAATAGCAGGTAACAACAGACGGTCGCATTTGATAAGTGTTCATTGACCCCGAATACAATAAAAGCACATTTGGATACGGTCTTAATCGTATCGACATAATCTTACTTCACATCAATTTTCCTCGGATTAATAAAATCATTAACAAATCATATTTTCAAAAAGTGTGAGTTAATTCGTCTAAAAATGTAAACAGCGTTATCTACAATTAAACAGTTCCTGTTACGGCTAAGATACTTTCCACGAAGATGAAACTTTTTTTTTAAAGATACTTTCCATTAATAGAAAAATGTTATACAGACTTTGTACTACATTTCAAATTTACAGTAAGAAGTAAACAAGTACACAGCGAGTACGGATTGAATACTTTATTCCCAAAGAGAAAACTTACGTTCCTCAAGTACCGTTCAATGAGAGAAGCCCCATATGTGAAAATTATATTTAAGCGATTATATGGATACGTCTGAACAAGACGGGTAAATTAACAGTTGAATATAAAATACAAAATTTTTGTCTTTAATTCGATTCGATTAATTAATGTAATTTAAAGATGAACACTCACTTTATAAAGTATTTTGTTTCTCATTATAGTAAATTCTCTGTTGACAGAGCTGCTCGCTATCTTCTATTTGTCGATAATTTAAAACTCTTCTTGTGTTTTAATTAAACAATCTGATACTGATGTCTTTCAAAGCAATAAAGATTCAATATTCCACGAAGTCTGAGCAATAAGCTACATATTAATGTGAACAAATATGCAATGATGACGTACTATACGCTTAGATGACCTCTTTGCACACAGTTATAAACTATATAGAACTATGCTCGAACGGGTTTCATCCGTGCGGAATCTCTATATTCGTCTCACATTTCACGGTCAACTACACGTATCAGAAGGCTTGTGGGATAGGTATTATTAATGCAGCATTCCCACCAATACCGTGACATCGATTGATCGTGACTTTTTAATTCCATAGTTTGGAAACGAATGCAGTTATCTGGTTTTCGTATGAAGCTAAATACAACTTCTTGCTAGAGAAAATGTTAAAAGTTTAATAGATTTTTTATAATATAATTTATGGTTAATATTTTTATTTAACACTCAGGTGTAATTCTCGTCAAACCCGCTTCATGCTACTGGCTGTTACATGAGACGGCGAATTCAAGGTTTAGGTCACATACTTAAAGCGCTCACGAATTTTCTGCAACATTCACCTATATTTCGTGAGTTTAAATTGGACGAAGTTAATAAATAAATATTGTAGCATTATTTCCAATAAAAGTGGGATGAATTAATGCCATGCTGTATGAGAGCCAGCCTCTCCGCTATCACAGAGAAACATAATATAAAAAAATGCAATCATGCATTTAAACAAAATTTGCGATTTTAACAAATAGCTTATAGCTATTATGAGACATCCGTGTACAAAATTGTACTACTACTACTAGCCAACGCCCACCCTTGGCATGTCTGCCATTAGGTGGCGCGCCGACCAGTAGAAAAAAGCTGTTTTGTAAGCAGGGTGATCATCAGGGGGCGCCCTCCTCTCCCAATCATCAAGGTAGGGCTTCATCTTCGGGCAAACGTGGAGATGGTCAAAAGACATTCCTGGACATCCACAGAGCAGGCAGGCATCGCTCCCCAGGACACCAATACGTTTCAGGTGGCACGCCAGGTAGTCGTGGCCCGTGGCACACCGGAAAGGTAAGGTAAAGCACTGACAGCTCTGGGTAGGTCGCGTCGAATAGGCGAATCAATTAGACAAACCCAGTTTTTTCCGACGGCGGACTGTGTGCGCCGAGACTTGATCCAGGCATGTATCGCTCTGCAGACGGCCGACTTAGAGGATGAAAATGACGGAGAGCAGATGGGCTGCTGCAGAGTAAGTCGAAAGCCAGCATTCACCAGGTTGGACAGTCTGGCACGACAGAGTTGGGTTTTGGAACAATCTGTGTAGCGGTTGGTGGAGAGTGCCAGAATAGCTGCCTGGCAGTCGATGAGAAAAACCACGCTTTGTGATGTTGTAAGACGCTCCAGTTCCCCGGCGGCCTCGTATATCGCTGCAATCTCTCCATCGTAGTTGGTAAGCGGGGAACCGACGGCAACAGAGCCCTCAAATACTGTAGATGTGAAGCCTGCTCCGGTATTCCCTGTGTTTGGCATCGACGAGCCGTCACAGTAAATATGCAACCAGTCCTGGGAAGGATACCTGGTGTGCATAGTCTCCAGGGCAGCCATTCTCAGGGCAACATCAATTGATTGGTGTTTCGGCAAGTTGTGGTTCATGAGTCGAAGCTCCACAAGGGGCAAGCAGGACACAGTATCTGACCTCTGAGGAAAAGGTGCTGGCTCTGGTAGTGGTATGTTATATTTTTCTCTGATAGAGTCAGTTATCGTGAGAGGCGTTTTCTGTGTTTTCAGTCGGGAAAAAGCTTGTTTGTATTGTTTCCATTTACATGGAAGTATTCGTCTTTGTCTTTCCCAGAAAAGAAGTGCAGATCTGTCTCGCCGGCACTGTATAGGCTCAATGTTAGTTTGAGTTTCCATAGCGGCGATAGGTGTTGATTTCGGGGCTCCGGTTATGATTCTCAGTGCTGTATTTTGTGCGAGTTCCAGGGGGGAGACAGTACTTTCACTTGCTGTTATGGTAGCTTCGCCTCCATACTCCAGGACAGGACGAATGTAGGTTTTGTACGTCGTTAGGAGTACGTCTTGAGTAGCACCCCATTTCGTTGCTGTTAGGCGTTTGAGCAGACGACATCTTTTGATGGCCTTTTCGGCAGAGCTGCTAATATGGGCTTTCCATGTCATTTTGTTGTCGATGTACACGCCTAGGTATTTACTAACATCTTGTTTTTCAAGATTCACACCCTTGTAAGTCAGATTTATATCTGGCTGTTTTGTCGATAGGCTGAGGACTTGGAATACTGTTTTTTCCGTGCTGACTGTGAGGCAATTTTCATCCGCCCATCTTTCGTGATCTTCGAGGGTCTTATTCAGCGCTGACTCGATGGAAAGAAGAGAGCTACTGCTGGCCCAAATGAGCAGATCGTCAGCATACAGTAGTGCCTCCACACCCGGGTTGGTTTTGATAGCATCAAGCACGTCATTAATCATGAGGTTGAAGAGTTGGCAGCTGATAACGGCTCCTTGAGGGAGCCCCTGTCTTTGGATACGGAATTTGGAGCACTGGCCTTGGAATTTTACTCTTTGGTAGCGCTCTCCAAGAAAGGACTTTGTCCAGTGGAAAAGCTTTCCCGACAATCCGGCCTTGGCCATCTTGTGCAAAAGCATGCCGCGCCACACGGTGTCGTAAGCTGCTTTGAGGTCCACGAGGACTGCTACCGTGGACATCTTCCGGTAAAACCGTCTTTAACGCACTGAGAGAAAGCCACAACTTGATCCATGGTGTTCCTATGCTTACGAAAGCCAGCCTGCGCATCGTCGATGAGATCCAGATAGCTTGTGGCGAGCTGTAACCTGTTTAGGACCATCCTCTCAGCCACCTTGCACAGGGAACTAGTTAGAGTGATGGGACGATAGCTGTCGATTCTACACGGATCTTTTCCCTTTTTCAAGATTAGTATAACTTCACCTTTTCTCCATTTGCCGGGTACTCCACTGTTCCAGGTGAGATTCACGAGTCTCAGTAGCACCTCCTTTGCTGTTTTTCCAAGATGAATCAGCATCTCAGGAAAGACTTGGTCTAGACCAGCTGCTTTTTTCTTTTTACACTGGGAGAGGGCTGTTTCAAGGTCAGTCATAAGGAAGTCCTCTGTACAGATTCCACTCAGTGTCTGATCCAGGCATGTCTGGGGAGGAGTCCGAAGGAGGCATGGCTTTACTTTGTTGTTGATCTTAACATTGCTGACACTTGTAAAATGTCTGCAGAGTGCTTCTGCGATTTCAGCATGAGAAGTGAGCTCTTTGTTGTTGTGTAGAATAGGATGTTGTTGCTGTTTATTTTCGTAGTTATTTAAAGTGGACAGGAATTTGTGGGCTCTGGGACCATCTTTTCTGAAATCTAGCCCACCCACAAAGGTTCTAAAAACTTCTCTTTTCCCTGTTTTTATAGCCCGCGTAAGAGCAGCCTGTCTTCCACGAAGCTCCTCACAGTCTCGATGTGATTTAGATCCTTCTGCTTTACGCCTGGCCCTATTTCGGGCATTTTTAAGATGTTCGAGAATTTCTAAGCCCGGGATGTTTTCATACAAATTTGTACACCATAGCGTAAATTCTACGCGAAATAATACAAAATTGTACACCATAGCGTAAATTCTAAGCGAAAAATAGAATAAAAAGAAAATATCTCTAGTAAAATGCACAGCGCGACGGCGTGTATATACTATACGACGTCAATCGATTAACAATGAAACGTTTACATTCAGCTATTCTCAATTGCGCGCTCTTCTTATTCTCCAATGACAAAAAATACAGCACGTTTCATCTTGTATGGCTGGCTGAACTCGCACAAATGTATGGCATTGCATTACCTCACCGTAATTCAAGGTCGTGTTCATTCCAATTACAGATTTCTATATACCTTGTATTACGGCAAAATTTTTAATTTCATATGGTCGACGAAACTGACTCTAGACAGCTATAAATACAGTTATTGCAGTAAAAAGAATTATTACAATTATGTTGGCATTTTGGAACTAGACTCAGCTTATTAAATGTAATATGAATAATATAGGAATAAAAGCACTGACTACCCATAAACTAAAGTACACACATAGAAAATTTAAAAGTTTGGGGAATGGAGGGGAAGAAAGCGGGCAAATTATGGCGTTATTAATACTCATTACATACATATAGTATCAGCACTAAGACACAATTTGTTTACGAGATATCGCCCTAAAAACGAGACAATTCTGAAGAAAGCTGTAATTATAGAGCAAATCGAATATCGTACCGTAATAAATTCCCTTACCAAACAAGGAAAAAATTCTTCAAACTAGAAAAAGTGGGATGCGAGCCGTTTACGCGGATCAAAACCGTGGTAAATCATGATTTACCTTTTTAAACATGGCAGAAATCAATTGAGAACGAGCCTCGCCTGAGACGGCCATTTGAGGTAAGAATGTTTACAAAAAAGTCAAAAAATTAGTATTGGAAAATGCAGAAAAAAACACTTTTTGCATTAATTGAAATAATAGATAACACCATTTTGAGGATCCTACACGATCATCTCGACAAAACTCAACACGAGGTAGGTGCCAAGAGTGGTCACGCTACCTCAGCTGCAACAACGAATCTAAGCATCGAAGCATTTTTTCTCTTTTGAGATTTCATCACTTTAAACTTGAGTCCAAACGGGAGTCGATACATCGGCATAAGAAGGGTACGCCAAGTCCTAGGAAGCTCTTAAGGTCTCTGAATCGACCGAAAAGTTAATGGTTGCAAATTTTTGGGTTTCAGAAGGAAATATGATAACCGCAAACAATGGTATATAATCTGAGAATATTATAAAAGACTCCAGCCATCAAAGGAAAAAGGTGTGTAGAACTGACAGTTATGTTGCTTTTGCAAGACAGTACCCTGGTTCACAAGAGCAATACTGCGATGGTTGCTTCGCTCAGATGTGGCTTCGAATCGCTGGTTCACCTAATCTAGACCTAGCCCAATTCGGACCTAGCTCTTAACGATTATTGTTTTGAAATTTTAAAAGAGAAAACAATTTCACGATGACGAAGAAGTGAAAGAGGGTAATTTCGCCTCTTTGCAACCTCCCTTCGTATTTATCTATAAAGGGACTATAAAAAAATATTTCCATGCTTATATTTTGTCAACCGTAATAAACAAAAAATTAATAAGAAATTTATACGAGTGATATCGTCTGATGTGATTTCTCAATGCATGAAAACTACATTAATAGCTTAGATTTCCTGAACAAAGTAAGCCATTATCTTTTCTTATGACTTTCTTGGATGAGCGACAGCATTACAGTATTACAGTAAGATAAAAAACAACTTACACATTTATAACTTTTGACTCGTGCTATTCTAAAATTGAAATAAATCTGTACAATTCTAATAAACGGTAACACGGTACGTACACTACATCAGCGTTTGCATTCCGGAGCACCGATAGTGGTAGGCCGCGGGGCTATCGCCGCAAAGGGCCGACCGGCACGACCCGCAAGAGCTGAGCTAAGTTAAAATTTTCCTTTGATCGACGCTGAACTCGAGTTACGTATTGCATCTTGGATGAATGATCTAGACGCACGGCAGTGTGTCGGTTAGAAAAATGGGGAGAAACACTGACCGTGTTTACACAAAGCATTTTGAGCTAATTTCGACCCCCTGTAACTCAAAATCTATTTGCTCTTCACACTTGTAATTGTGTTTGTCCATTTAGAAACTAAAATTTGGCATAAGTTGAGTCGTTGGGCATATATAAAAGAAACAATGTAAAAATAGCCGAATGTGCGTTGAGAGAATTCGAAATTGAAGATTAAGTTATTCGTGCGGTTACTTTCATACACAAAATCCGAAACTGGGTGCTTAGACATGTGTCCCTACATCAGTGTTCCAATAGAAAGTTATGAGTAGAGGACCTCCAAAGCAAAACAGGGTTATACAAAGATGCACAATTCAGAAGTCATTCTTTATTTTCAAAATAATTAGATTTTTCATACCATATACATTAAACGATCCTGCAACGGATAGCCATGAAATTTGGTGGAAACATAGATTATTAGTGTGGCTCTAAAAATAAAACTGTGGTAAGATAGATTCTTCATTTAATCCAGAAACTAAGAAACAATTCTGAAATTTTAATAACTTCTTACAGAAGGTGTTATTCTAAAAAATATGTGCAACTTTTCACAGCCCACTGTGCAAAAAGCCTAATAAAAATACAAGTATATACTATGCAACTTATAAACGGAAAAAATTGAAAATAAATCTGTTTGGGAACATTTTGAAAATTTATATTTTTTGCAAGATCATTAAAAAATATTAACATCTTTTTTTCGAATTTGGCCATTTACTACTACTACTGTACTAGGTAGTTTGACACCCGCATAGATCAAAATTATTTTATCGAAGAACCCGACAGATCCACCTTCTTTTTGTACCAAACTTTGCTTCCTATTTCACATTTATGTTGGTTAATTTTTGATGGGTTAGTTTCATTTGTTTGTATAAATAAGCTCTTACCTTGTACTGAGCCTCTTACTAATGGAAGTTATTGCAACTATTTTAACATCTTCACAGGTGTGATCTTTAGTTACCTCGGAATGTTTCATACTAATTCTATATAAACGAAATATCTGACTCTTAGGGTTTAATACAAAAAACGGTCCATTCGATTGACGCGAAACTTTCATCGTCGTATAGTGCAAGTGCAAGGATATACATCTTTTTAGAACCTGTGGGTAATGAGCAATAAGTATTTAAGAGTCAATGTTCGAGATGCATTTGAGAGTAAATTTTGTAGGCCATTGACTACATCAGAATAATGTGGGAAGTAATTGTACACTGCAATGAAATATTCAAAAGCATGCGGAATATATGTGGCTAACGACCACAGATTTTTTATTAACATTTTTATTTTACAAGAATGCACTATGCAGTTAGTTCTGTACTCGACTAAATAACAAAACAAAGAGCTAAACCATTGAAAACACCGTCAGTAAATTAATCGTAAATAAAATAGTTAATAAAACAAAAAGTGTGGCCCCTTTTTGCCCGGGCAAAGCCAGGGCGAGCGGTGTATAGATATGGTAACTGTAATACTGTGCATCTTTTTATTTTTTCACTATAGCAAGAAGAATTATAAACAATATGATCTGACCACTTTATCATATAAACATTTGGACAACCTATCAAATGGAAATAGTTTTTCCCCGTGCTTTATTTTCCCAACCCACTGAAATAAATAAAGTCTAATTGAATCACGCGATGGAAAAATATTGGTATATGTGCCTTTACTACTTAAAATACAGACCCTGAATGCACGGCGTGTAGTTTTATGCAGGGAAGCAAAACAGTAGACCATTATCACGCCGTTAGATTTTTTAACCCGTAGCCTTATAATACATATATTTATACACTTCTAATACATGTATTATGTATTAGAATTGCAAAGATTCGACTGAAAACAAGATATTACTCACTTTGTGGTCTGATTTATTGCATAGAAAAGTATTTTATATAGGAACCCAACTTGTTTGTTTCGAAAAGTCGTTATTCGCAAATGAGAAGGTGTCTTAATTCGTGAGTACGTATGTATTATATACATGTATGCAGTATATACATAACTATGTTCGCTTGTCGGTACGGAGAGGCTAAACTACTAAACCGATTTTGTAAATAAAGTATCGATTGATCCTAGGATCTATAATTGTATGAGTTTGCTAAAAATTGCTGCAAGATAATCAAAATATAACAAAATATTTTTTCTCGAATCATATCGTGTGTATCAAATTATACTTAATAAAATGATAATTTCCAAGTTCATAAGATAGATTGCTACGTTTCAAATAAAGATACCTTTCTGGCAACTATCTTCGTATCATTTTCACTAAAATGTACATTGTTTCATGCAAAATTATTTGTAAGTGAAAATTATTATTTAGTAACGTTTTGACGGTAAATGATATTTCTCGAATTTTGGCGATTTTCCATACGATCACAAATACGTACAATGTGCGAGAATTTACTCTTGTTCGGCCTACGAGTAAAGAAATGTAGCCACGTGCGTGCAGTAGAAAAGCTGTAATCACATGGTTTGTGTGACATTTTCTGTTGTTTTTATTTGTGAGACTTATAATTTTAGTCGTTACTCTCGAATTAATTATCCAAAAATTAATAGTTTAAAGAAGCCACGACAGCAAGGAATTCGTTACAATGTAATTAAAAAAGGAAAGACCCAACTATGTATTTTCCCGTCAAAAGACGTATTTTGTAACTTTTTGACTGAAATATTTTTATTCAATACCAATTTTTATTTAACCTGTATTTTCATGATACTTTTCGAAAAACGGTAAATTTAGAGGTAAGCAGCTTATTATTCCATTTCTAACCATATATACCAACGTATGAATCACGAAACATACGTATGTAAAGATATGCTGAATATACTCGATGAAATGAAAGACAAACTTGAATCAGATTTAGGAATAGAATAAGAGAATAGAGAAGTGATCAGACGTCCTAATAATAAGACAGAGCCTATTTTACGACGAGGAAAGGAAGCGAACTTTGTCCGGACCGAAACTTACCGCTGCAATTGGTCTTGTGGCTTCCGAAACCGCTTAAACGAAAGACGACAGCGAGCAATGAATTATTTCGCTCCACCTGACAATATACGACCTAATAGTTCACCACCGTACATAACTATTACACGACATCTTCAAGTGTGGACAATAATAGCGTCAATTAAAGAGTTTATGAAGAGGTGTTGTAAAATTGCAGAATTTAAAATGCACGGTAAATAATTTATTCGTAAGTAACTTCAAACCAAAAACTTAACGACCTAAGAAATAACGAGCGGTGCCAACTTTCTGAAACTCTAAATGTTTTTCGTACACTTTTAAAGTTACAATTCCCAATTTGCACGACAAAAGGACAGTGGAATTAATTTTATAATTTAAATAAAACAAAACAAAGAAAACAAACCGATGTGCTACTAAAAGTAAAGTGAATAACCCTGAAAGGTACTCAGCTCGATAAGAACTTCCAAGTCTTTACAAAAAGGTAAGATTTTACGTGCATTTTGTCAATATAATTTTAGTGTCGTACATTAACAAAAGATATTAAGCTTTCGTTCAGAACAAGGACTGTATCAGAATTTAATTACTCCGCAGTCATCTCCTACGCAGAAACGCTAAACGTCACGCAAGCCGCCTGTACGAAAGGGGTCGCGACGCGTTTCATTAATAATTTAATTAATATGCGAGTTACAACACTGCGCGGGTAGAGGAACGGTGAAGACATTCCGATAGACGCCCGCCGCCCTACGTTCGTAATCGACGCAGCGCTCATGAAACGCGTTCTAAACGCTCTCGAATGGTAGGGGCGCTCTTATTCTCTATATATAGACATAATCTATTAACTTATTTAATTATACAGTGTACGAAAAACTTTTTTGATAGAATAATTAATTCAGAAAGAGATGAGTTACGTCATGTTTAATTCCAGTAAACAGTTGCGAATCATGTTTTTGTCACAAAATGAATGGCAAGATACGAAGAAGAAAGATAAATTGACTTATGTTGGAAATAAAGACCATAGCTGCAGAAGACAAAAACATATGTGTCCGTAAGTCATACAACACCAATAACGACCATAACATATGGAAATCAGTTTGCTAATGAAGTTTTATTTTGAAAAAAAAATAAAATTTAAAAAAAAAACTTGATAATATACAGAATTCGCATATATTTCACTATAACATTTCTAAAATACTTCATGTCGTCGATGCTGACAAGTTCTATTTTGGATTTATTCAAACACTCAACCAGTTTTTGCTGGATACTTCTCAAAAAACACGTTCATTTAAAAACTACGATTCGTAAGGAAGATAAGTTTTTTTTTTGCAATATTTCGATTTTACAAAAAAGTTTGTATCTGTATTTCCCGAATACAGATACAAACTTTTTGTACATATCAAAATTTAGACTCAGTCGACAGACTAATGTTAAGTTTGTGTCGAGGATAGATGAACGGCTAAAATAGTAAACCAGTAAATTTAATAAGGGCCTATAAGCTACATTAAGCAATGGAGACTTTTTTTTTGGATTAACTTTTGGAGACTCTTTTTTGTATTAACTTTTCCAATTATTTATTGAAAAAAGTTTCCAGACACCTAAATAAATGTTGCTTCTTCGAACTACGAATAATTTCTTTTATCACATTGATCGCTTTCATTTTATTTTTATCTAGAAAACATTTACTTTGTAGTATATTCTAGAATAGTTCGGAACCGAAACCATAAAATCACGTTATGAAACCACGAAACCGTATAAGGTTACGGCTGATGAAAGTGCAATAGGACTATAAAATTCATCCGCTCGAATGTGGTTAAAAATAAAAGCAACGCCTCGTTAGTCGTTAATTTCGCATTCAGTCTACTGTTATGGTGATCGGATGGAAGAAATATCGTTGACTTTCTAAAAGGAAAAGTAAAATTCTATGTATTTTTTAATAACATAGATACGTTTTTTACAATTTAATCAGTTCCATAATTTTTATTCTTAACAATATTTTCTCTAGTGAAATTTCAACTTTGTCTTACTTAAAACATACACCGAAGCACGTTATGTTACTCTTCAACCTTCTAGAGATTCGATTATTTTACAAAATCTCTCAACTGACGCATTTGTTCTCATAAATGATCGACCGTTTCGCTTTTCAATCTCATCCGCTTTGGGAATAAACCAATGTCTCAAATATTCAGCAATTTCTATAAATTTTTGCGCTAATATTTACAACTAAATGGAACTACGTGATGTAGTGTTATAAGTGGTGAATAATTAATTTCTACAAAATGAACGCCAAATATATTCAATCAACGATAATATTTAAATTTATATCTACATGGAACTATATAATAATGGCAAGGACTGAATATCACACAAAATCAATTTTCCAGGATAACAGACCCAATAATACTGCAATCCAGTGAGGCCAACTTAAAGGTTTTTAGACGGTAAAACCATGAAGTTTTATATAGGATCTTAGAACATTTTTAAGTTAATTTTATGGAGAAAACATTTTAAAGGTCGGCCCACATAACAGCAGCGTGTTGGCGTGAGCGCGACGAACATTCGCGTTGCCGGCGAGGCGCGATGTCGACGTAACCGCTTTATTTTGAATATTTATCACTGATTTGAGTGAGACGTTTCTAAACTCGTTTCCCACACGAGACTTTCACCGAAATACTTGCCGCACGCTTGTTACTCTGCGTAACAGGCGTACGGCTGCTTCGACGCATGCGCTTATATGGACACCGCGTGAAGTCACGGCGATCGCATGCCTCCAAATGAATTTAATTTTTCGAGAGCCAGCATTAAAATGACATTTAATGAAAACGTGATTTCAAAAAGATATGAGATGATTGATCTAAAGATAATAATATCATAATCATTTCGTTACATCAAACGGAACGAGTGAAAGACTGATAAAAAAGAAAAATTTATTTCTGGAGAAGCAGACGGGAAAACGAGACATGAAATATGAAGAAACATATGGACGGTAAAATTAAAGAATATTTAAAATATAGTAATGCAATCATTAAAATATAATAACGCTAACGAATATCCATGTTAAGGTATTTAAACAGGAGGCAGAGTATGTACTAGGTAGGTACATCTTTGTAACGTTCCGTCAAGGCGGACCTAAAACGGTGTAAATGTTTGGGTAAATAAATGGAAAATTAATATAAAATCATAGAAAAGTAGGTAAACTCAAACTATCAGTTAGGATTTAATCTGATTTTCATATCAGATTTATCATATGTTTTATAATGTGAGCCATCGGTTATTAAAAGAACTTATCTATTCCATCATTCACTTTTCTGCTTACATAAGCGGTGTAAAAATTAATCTTTAAAACACCAAAATACGTTTCTTAAAATCAATCGACGTGTAAACAAACGTGCAGAGCGAAAAACATTTACCTCCATTTTTCCGTTTTTTTTAATTAATCATCCATAAAGAACGAATATGTTCGGAAATTATAGATTTATGTTTGCAAGTTAATCTTTTAATATTAAATTTTAGAAAAATATATCGGGTGGATTTAATACGCTATCAACGGCTGCAACTCTCATAAAAATCATAATCATTCAACCCTTTAAGAAGTTAAATCCACGGTATGAATACCACGGTCTCTCTTATCGTCAGCGTCGACACTTTAATTTACTATACAATGGTTTAATGAGCATTTTAGATATCGTAAATAGGTACGGTATATAAATAGCACACGAGTTTCTAAACGCCCCTATAAAACCTTATAATAACTACTGCATTAGCATTTAATATGCATACGGTTGCTGTACGGCACGCAACATTCTGCGATTTGGCTACCCCGTTGGTAAATTTATTATTTAAAATAATACTTTACAGTATTGATTGCTTTCAGGGGAGTGCGATTTGGCTACCCCGTTGGTAAATTTATTATTTCAAATAATACTTTACAGTATTGATTGCTTTCAGGGGAGTGCGATTTGGCTACCCCGTTGGTAAATTTATTATTTAAAATAATACTTTATAGTATTGATCGCTTTCAAGGGAGACATGATAGAACGAAGAAGATTCGACAAAACATAAAGATGTATTTATTCAAATAATCATAGTATTATGAGAAAAATTCGATCACAATAGCTAGAGTCCGAACTTACGCGAGCGCTTCTAAATTTAATGTAAGTGATAAATAACAACTCCTCAAACTTATTAGTTAAACCTCGTCAACGAAATAACTGAATAAAGTAAGGCGAAATACCGTTGATTTAATGGTACACATTCAGCCCTTCGACAATGGAACTCGCCGCGCCGTCCGGCGGTTGTTTAGTCTGGCGCCGACCGAGGCCCCCGTCGCCGCGGGCGACTGTCACCCCAGCGCCTGCCGACCGTTCACCCGCCTACCGCGTGACTACATTCGTTATATTAATAACTAGCTTTTCGCCCGCAGCTTCGCTCGCGTAGCCGATTCGTTTCTAAACTTCAATCAAATTTTTAATTAAATTCAAAAAGGAGGTTATAAATTCGACCCAAATGTATTTAATATTATTAAATGTATGTCTTTTTAAGGCTTCTAAACAAATGCACAAAATTTACGAATATTTGTCTATATGTTTTTCTACGTATTTCTCAGAAACGACTAATCAGATTACAATTATTCTGTTTTTAGAGAATAGTGAAAATTTTATAAAAATAGGTTTTGTAGTTTAAAATATGAAATTAATAAGTCGGTTTCATTTTTATTCAATTACTTACTTGTATGTTGTTAACATTATTGTTTATTTTTTTTTACCATATTGGTGGTTGTACTGTTTGGTGCTAAAATCATGTGAGAAGCAACCTCCCCTAAGTTAATACCACATTTTATAACTGGCCCTAAGATTTATTTATCGACGTAGCGAAACAGACTCTAAGGGGAAATTGTAGTCGCTTGAATTCAAAAATATAATAATAGGATATAAGCGGTACAAATGGCATGAAAACCGCCCCCGCCCCCCCTAGTACAGCCAATGAACAAATTTTTAAATAAAAATTACCATAAATATTTTTTCCCATACAAATTTAGCAACCTCTTTTCCCTCTTAAGGTTGAATATCGGAAAATGGTTAAATGCTTGTTTAATTATATGTACTGAAATGCATTAACAGAAATTTTTAAATTAAAATGATCATAACAATTTTTCCCCATACAAATTTAGCTATCCCTTTCCACCCCTTAGGGGTTGAATCTTGAAAAATGCTAATACTTGTTTCATTATTTGTATTAAAAAGCATTAATACAAAATTTAAATAAAAATTACCGTAACAGTTTTTTTCTATACAAATTTAGCTACTTCTTTTCTTAACTTAGCCACACCTTTTCACCCTCTTAGGGGATGAATTTCGAAAAATCCCTCCATATTCTTAAACGATGCCTATATTCAAAATCAACACAATCTCTAAATTTTTTAATTTTGTCATTAGCGGTTTGTGCTGGGCGTTGATATGTCAATTGGGACATTGCTTTTATATATATATATATAGATTGTTCGGTTTATTACAAATTAGAAATATTTTTTTTATTCCCCGCTCTCAAAGAAAGAAGTAAATGATGTATTTTGGACATGATGTAAAATTAATATCCCGAGCAAACTAATAAAGAAAATTATTTTAGAAGTCGATCTTAAACGTTTCAAAAGTGTCACAAATTCGCTATTAACATGGTTACTTCACATATCAGTACAACGGTAAAAGAAAAGATTTGCATAACATATATATCCACTAAAAAGGAAAGGAGGGGTTTAAACATTGTCTAGACTAATCTTCTTTACCCATGCAATTTAGTGGATACAGGTCTTCCATAATGTCAATACATATTATGGGTATTCCAAAATTCCGCCCCTAACTGAACGGGTGAAAAGGACGTTATACGGTTTTTATAGATGTAACAATTCAGACGCGGGTAATATTTACATGCCATATTTCTTACCAATATATTACTAACTCTTTCCAATTTATCTCAGTATCATATATACACTCTTTCCGGTAAGTATCCTCTTTTTTATGTATCCTTTTTAATCTGTATCGTACTCTTATAGATAGCACGAACAGCAACTTTTGTAATACTATATTCTAGGTAAAAACGGATTTATAATTTGACATTAATTATTTCGTAGCAAGAAATACATTTAACTTCATATCATTTTAAGAATGTATACAAAAAACGCAGAGCATCTTCGACTGTCTCGAAACAGACATTAGCCCAGACAGAGCAGTGAGCGATATACGTATATAATGCACACGCGAAAAAGTTCACACCGTTCAACTCGTCATTCCATCAATGAATTTGGCACAGTTCGTTTGCGAAACGGGCTCGCCACTCAAATATGGAACGGCCAAGCAACATTGCGGCCAAGGCCGAACGGTGCGCGACAGCGAGCTATGGACGCGCACCGGTCGCGGCGGCGTCTGAAGCGACCGTCCTGAATATCTATCTACTTCAGCCGGCCGAGGGTCCGCATACAGACACATTATAGTCTAGTGACGTCAATCGAGAAAGGGACAAATAGAAAAATTCAGATGTAAACTAGAATCTATCCCTTCATATCATCTCAGAGATGGATCACCGAAACAATACCCTGTCACCTGACAAAAACTAAATATATGTCCAGTGAACCACTGAGATGCAATATTCTCCAGATTAGATTTATGCTAAAATATCGTCGAAATGATTAGATTGATATGTGCGTATTTTAACGTTGCAGCTATTTATGTCGGAACCGATTCTCCTTTGCGTCAAATTACCATATAACGTCAAGTGTATGCAACATTTTGGATACATTTTTCTTCCGAGTCTCTAAGGTTTTCGATACGGTTTTATATGTATAGTCCTACGCTTTATTATCGGGCGTTATTTATTGATATTATTAAAAATTTAAAAAGAGAATACTTAAAGTGTACGCCGAGACTAGCTCCAAGAGAACTAGCAGTAGAACAAACATTGGTTGAAAATCGGGCAATGTATAATGGATACCGGAAGAGACAATAGTGATATAAACGATAGATCGTGCATAAACTTTATATGGGTCATGCATAAAATTATTCGAGGCGGCTGAGCTTTTTTAGTCCCCTACTTTGGAATTCCCGAAATGAAATTAAAATTATGCAAACAGTTTGCACAGTCCAAAATCATGTAGGCCACATTTCGGAGTTTACTTTTTTTAACAACATAAGCTACTAAAAATCAAATTAAATTAAAAATATGCAAACAGTTTGCGCAGTCGAAAATCGTGTTAGCCACATTTTGGACTTTACATATTTTAACACCATAATCTACCGATTCTATTTTTACCTAAAACAAGGCTGTCACGGCTCGCTACTCAGCTCCAATGCACGGCTCGCGGTTTCACGCGTATAGCAGTGCGACGTACATTCATTATCGGAGGCCGCGAACCGGTCGCATCGAAGGACGGCGATTATGCGCCGCGAGTGAATTCCGCCGACTCTCATAGGAACTGTCGGTGGAGAAACGCGACCAACGTCGGAATGCGGAGTTGTTATGCAGATGGCGTTGTCACGTTCGTATATGCATTTGTGGATAATGAAAGAATAAGAGTCATAATATTTGAAGCAGCTTTTCTGTACGCATAGTTGCACGTGAAAGAATGATAACGATATCCAGTCACAAACACTAGCGTAGAAATAACTACTTGATATTAAATTATTAGATTTTTATTCTTTTTAACACAGGTACTGTATTGCAAGTGAATTTAACATATTTGCATTATCCGTACCAATATCATAGAGAGAGAGAGAGAATTTGTTTTTTTTGTTTGTAGATGTGTAAGAAATAAACTAGAAAATATCGAATCGAAATAAAAAATTATTTTACTGTTAGAAAGCTACGTTATTCCAAACGAAGCAATATAAGCTACGCTTCATTCCGAAAAAGTTTAGGCTTCCGAAAACATAGCAATATTGTAACTCAAACCGAAAAAAACATCACGTAAACAATTACACGTGTGGTAAAATAACGTAAGAACGAATTATGCATCTCATAGAGATCTATAAGTAATTCGTATTACTAGATTGAAATTTAGTCACATTTGTATTTATTAATAAAACAAAATAATATTAACTCGAAACTTGACGGCTACCTAATTGAAAATTAGTCTTTATCAAAAAAAAAGCAAACATTAGTTTTTCATGTAGATGAATAATTGTCTTAACTGCATATCATTTTATAAATTAATTCAAATGAATATGCAAAAATAAATAGCTGCGAGGCCGGCGAAGCGTCAGCAGCAGGAGCGGTTATGCGAGGCGTGCATTTGGGGTGAAGGGCGGGCACGTTGTAGAATGCCATGTGATACAAACACACACACACACACACACACACACACACACGCACGCACACACGCACGCACGCACGCACGCACGCACGCACGCACGCACGCACACACACACACACACACACACACACACACACACACACACACACACACACACACACACACATATAATTAGGAACGTTTCTTATATTCGTACAAGATTATTCATAGAAGAAAAAATTAAATAAATTAGAGAATCACCAGCTGTCCGGCAGTTAAGGGAATTTAAAATTCGGTGTAAATTCAAACACCGTAAGTCTAATAGAAGCATCGTACAATTACTTCTTGAAAATAATTGTTTCGCTTAAAGGTATCATGTCAATGGAATCTCAAGAGAACATGACCTTTCAAGGACCTCATACAAAAGAATTCAAATAAAACGATGAGATAGACATAATGGGAATACTTTAAATTTACCAAAAAGCTAATAATTTATCAGAACAAATTACTCAATTGCTTCATATAAATCGATTAACCAATTCATTTTTGCGTTTAGTTAAGATATAAAAAAAATATTCAAACTTTATAGCTACAGATATAAAACAGGATTTTAAGTTTGTAACTGTACTATATCTATAATATAGCAAACTATTCACAATTAAATGATTCTCTAAATCTCTATTTTGCTAATAGCCCACCTGAAGATGTTATAATCTAATGACATCAAGGTCGTGCTAAAGAAATTAAATAAAGTAGAAATAATACTACATCACGTAGTTTCATTTAATTGTGAATAATTAAATTCTACTAAATTAACGCCAAATATATTCAATGTGGTAAACTATACTTAAGTGCTGTTTACGCAACTACTTGTAATGTATTTTTAGAGTAACGTCATGAATAAGCTAACGAACAACAAATATAGTAAAATGTTGAAAATTTCCACGTCCCAACAATTTTAAAACATCTTTGACAGACCATTGGAGACAGGAAATGGACGAAAGTAGTGACATTCCATACATTTGACTAGGAAACCTTAAAAAACTAGATTCTGGGCATATAAAGACGCATAGTAACGAATCAGCATCTAATTTGAAATCTAATAAAATAATAAAATAATATAAAAAATATAATATAAAATAAAATAATATATAATATAAAATAATATAAAAACTTTCATTCAAACTAACACGGATCAAACACTTTCGTTCTTAGATTCGAAGTACATAAAATAATACGATTTGTGTGGAAGGTGATTTGTAAGCGGTCACTCTGATACTGAAATCGGCGACATTTGCCGGGAAGTTACCAAACTTGTTAACTAGGACGACACTCACCGTGGTCGAGTGCATCTCATGTTGCAATACAATAACAACATTGGTCAGAGTAAGGCTAGCGATTGGATACTAACAATGACTAAGCAAAACACTACTATATTATTACAATATTGACATGTTTCTAAGAATACGTTAGTGTGTTGTATTTTAACAGATTTTAAACATACTTGCCTATTTTCAGTAAGACTGATAAAAACTGTTTTTTATTTGAGATACAGGATAAGAAAGATATCCTATCCTTGCTACCTTGTAGTCTACTCGTATTTAAGATACAAGCAGTAGAAGCTACAACTACCATTAATACGATAGTTAAAAATCTAAAACAAAACAGTGTGCTTGTGTTTATTAAAATAAAGATATCAGTTTTAATTTTTTATTTTTCTAAACGTAACAGAATTAAAAAAATAATGTAATCGACTTATACTTCAGAAAACAACTGGAATATTTATTTGATACAGTTACTTTTTTCCTTCTCATGTAGAAGTCAGTTCAATTTTCCTCATTAATTTTTTTGCTAGTATGAACTCCATAAAAAGGAAATCTTTTTTCTGATATTCAAGTGTAATATTAAAAGGAAAAGACAACATGTGAATTAAGTACGGCAATATAAAAAAAGATTCCGTCTTTCGCGCAGTTCTAAGAAAAGTTTAAGTGAATTGAAAATACCGGCGGGAAGCAAGACGCCATTTGTTCCAGAGCCCGCTCACCCGCGCCTCAGAACGTCGATTATTATTGAAATTGACGTTGGAAGGCCAACGTTTTGAGTCAATTGACTCGATAAAAGCAAGCTTGCTATCTGAACTGCGCAGCGAGAAAATAAGCGTACCGATCTGTAAAAAAAAACACTTATAGCAATATATATGTAAGTACACAGACAATCGAAAGAAGTATCCTTCTTGAAGATGACAAAGCTGAATAGCTTCAAAGTTTAATAATCTTAACGTAAAATTGTCTAAGCGAACGCGTTGTAATGACCAATAATTAAATCTATAGGAGATTACTAAAATTTTAAACTTGGCATTCACTATACAGTAAAATTGTGATGAGCTTATAAAAATGGACGAATCAGACGCAGGACGTATTGAAAGAAGCAAATAGGCACATATAACAAGATCCGTAAGTTCGAGAAGGAGCAACTGAATTGCGTGAAAATCAGAATGTGTGGCACCTTATCACCGATACCACGTTTGACGCAAGACGTCGTAGTTCGGTATCTATAGTCCATTCAATTTCAAGAGAGAATTTTTATAAATAAACTAATTCGACAGTTAAAATATGGTTGGCACAAATATTTATTCGATCAGCTGACGACAATTTCTAAAATTCATTGTATTCTACCCAGAGTATTATAAAACTATATACATAATCAAAACATTAACTTCAGAAAGTTTCACTCTAAAAAATGTTATAAATACAAGTATTATACCATTATTTTACTGAGACGAATTAGGAAATTTCACACGGTAAAAATGAACAACCCTCCATTTTTTGGCGAAATTAGCAAGCGTTTCAAACATTTCGTGGAAATAATCGAAATTTCAATGCTGAAAAAGCCTAGTGCATATATACTATTCATTAATTTTATAAGGAGTTAGAGTGAGATAGCGACAACGTGTCGACTTACGCTGCTATATTTCTAAATTTGATGGCATTATACACATATATACTTATGTTATATTTGGCCTATAGATAATTAAACAAACATTGAGACATGTTATTTTCTTTTTAAATCAGTGTTGGTACTACAATATAGCCTACAAATGAAAAAAAAATTCCTGTGTAGCCTGCAAATTACATACGTACTTCAGGATAATGTTTTTATAAAAACTGAGCTTTTACTATTATTTCGGTGTATATTTTCGTAGATTATTCTTAATGTTAGACTATTTTTTTTAAAAACATTAGAAAAATTTAATGTTAATATCCGTTATAAGTTGGCCGCTCATGTAAGGATAAAATGGCCATTTCATTTCTGGGTCATTTTTCTCTCCCTTTGTCATTTTCGTTACTTTTTTCTTTTTTTCGTGTAAGTTTTTCTTTTCTTTATTTCCTTGCTACAAGGATTGCAAGAATTGTTGAACGGAGTGCAATTTACATGCAGCCATAATTTATAAAAAGTACACGGCAGCTAATCTTCTATTTTTTCAGTCTCATAGTAATTTTCACTGCATCATCATATATATTATCTTCGGAACCGGAATTTTCACTGACTAATTCTATCGTTTCTTCTTCCTCGGAACTTCAATCTATTCTTTCATAATAATCTTGTTATTTTTACATTCTTTTTCCTTTTTTTCACTAATGTAATCCGGAGACGTGTATACCTTTGCGACTTACTTGGACCGTTTCCAAACGGTATTAAGAAGTTCTACAACTAGGCACGTGTCAGTCAGGTACTTTGAAGGAGTGTCTTTGTGAGCATGGTTATTAAATCTTGATGTAGAAGGAATTGTTGGCGATAGTTATTCTTGAACCCGTTGAGATGTAGGATTCTCAAGCAGCATTGAAACCTCTTCAATAACTCTCTAATTGTTAAGATTGTCGTATGTGTAAGCATAATCTGGAATATAAATTTAGCATCACTTATGAATTTGTTATTCTATTTGAGATATTTGTTATCGACAGGTTATTATATTCAACAACAAAAAAACTTAAAACTACAACATCAAATATCCACGTACTAAAAATAATCTAAGGCAAATTGAATCTTTGAACTTTAAAAATACTTACTTTTTAATTTTTTTTTCCATAAAAAAATGTATACAGCACTCGAACGTGTACGGTATACGTTCGAATAGCAATTGATCACGAGTCTTTGCTACTCGACTTTGCTCACGACGTCTAGAGCAAAGGCAGTAAAATTTTTCGGTAGGTCGTTTCATCGAACAGGCCACATCATATTGAATTATCCTACGCTAATACCCGGTAACGCAGCCTACATTGTATTTATATATATTATAGTGCATTCGCAGTGATTCGTTATGACATATTTTAATAATCTTAAAAAAGAAGACGTATTATGAGCGGCATAGTGTACTAAGCGGAAAATAATATAATAATTGAAATATTATTCCGAAAAGAAAACATATATCTACGTTTGTAATTTCGTACAAGTAGTTTAACAAATAATATATGTATGTCAATGGCTGCGCAAAATGTAATGTTTACTCATCTCAAAATATTCGACAAATAATTAAATTTTTATTTCAAATTGACATACCTATATTAATTTTTATACTACTTGAATAATCTGAAAAACATGTGAATAGATATTAAAAAGAGAAGAAATGTACTACCCATTTTTATGGTCAGTAATAGACCTTGAGACTTAATTAATAATAGGAGATGAAAGTCGAACGAAAGTACGGTTTTAAAATAAAAACCGTACTTTCGTTCGACTGTCATAAATTATTAGTTTTTGTTTGGACGACAACCAATGCGGATTCGTATGATTATCTATCTGCCCGCCTTTTGCACAAACACGAAACCTAACAATTGTATTGAAGTGGCCATATATAAAGGCACTTAGGACTAACAAATATGGAATAATCCGAGCGCACAGCTAGTATAGGTCTACAATGGTTTTCCCCTTTCAGATTTGATGACTAATTTTAATAGATTTTCGGGCGCTGATTACGGGAAAAATGTTAAAAAAATTCTATCACGTTAGAATTTTTAGTTATTTAGCATGGTTTTTTTTGCCAAAAGCCTACTTGGTCACGAACGGATATTTTTTTATTTGTTTCTTATTGAACACACTGAATGGTTGCAGAAGACAACAATGAATAAGCTCTTATAAATAGTTAAACATAACGTAATTAACTAAGTGGTATATCCTTATTTTGGGAAAAAGGTGGATTTTTAGGTCATTTGCTAAAAACCTCATTTAACCGTAATTAACTTAAATCGTTAGAAGAGGGTTAATGAGGGTAGATTAACAGATTTTTGTATAAATAGCGACATCATTATTTTTACAAAATCAGTACTTCCGTGCAATTCGTAGCGCTCACTTTATAAATGTCATGGCGAATGTTTAATTTAACTCACCAATTTTTGTTATATTTGTGAGCAGTTACCGAATTAACACACCGAATTCACAAGTAACGTTTATAACATATATTTCGGCCTAGAAATCGCCAACTAACACAAACAGTGGGTCCCACATATAGTCTGTGCGACATGCGTTCGTGAACTTCGAAAGTGTTAAAAAGGGCAGAACAATACCTTTTGTTTTACAATCGTCTATGTTATGGAGAGAATCTCAGAATCTCACCGAAGATTGTTATTTTGTTGCATTATTGATTGTTATTTTTGTTGCCGTTGCAAGACTACAGGCCACAATTCTAAAACCGAAAAGGACTATCCAATCGTGCAATCGGTAACGCACGCGGTGCATCTTGACCCGAACGTTGCACCGCCATCACCTCCATATTTGGAACCAGTGCAATATGAAGACATGAGCAGGAATGTCGTAGAGGTATCCCAATCAAGCTCAATTTGAGCCAAGTGCAAGTGGAACACAGTTTTTTTACAGTCAGAATTAAACCACTTAACGAGACATCTAAGCCTGCCAAAAGATGCAGCTGTACTCCTCGGATCAAGACTATAGGAAGAGAATATGCTTGCTCCTGGCACCTCACTTTCTAGGTATCGCAACAGAGAAAAAGACTTTATATCACATTTTGCTGAATCTTCGTGCTTCATAATCTAATGCATTGCAAAGACGTTCCTGGCTTAGTGAAAATGTTTAACATCGAATACGACGCGAACCAATGGAGATTCTTCATAAACTCGTCAAAGCGAAGTTTTAAAGCAGTCCTTTTGCAGAATGGCAATAAGTACGCTTCACTGTCAGTCGTCTATTCTGTATATTTTAAAGAATGCTACGACAATTTGAAAAATGTGTTGGATAAATTAAAGTACGTACAACACGGTTGGATGGTCTGTGGAGATCTGAAAGTTATAAGTATGCTGCTCTGTCAACAAGGTAGGTACACAAAATAAAATAGCCTTGCTTTCTCTGCGAGTGGGATAGTCGAGATAGAGAACAACATTGGACGGAGAAAGAATGGCCATCGAGGACTGAACTAGTTCCTGGAACCCATAAATATTGTAAGAGAAAATTTAGTCCCCCGGGAAAAAGCTTTGCTACCCCTTTTACACATAAAACTGGGAATAATGAAACAATTTGCGAAGGCGTTGAAGAAAGAAGGTTTTAAATACCTACACCAAATGTTTCCATGTCTCTATTTAATGTGTCCATGTTTCCATCTGAAGTTAAAGTGAAAGAAGGTATTTTCGTTGGCCCGGACATACGAAAATTGATGAGACACAACTTTCTATGAAAAATTAAGTGGAATTGAATGGAAATGTTTTGAGGAAGTAGTGAACAATTTCTTAGGAAACCATAAAAGTCCAAATTATGAGGAAATTGTGAAGAAAATGATTAAAAATTTCGAGAAAACGGGTTGTTCGATGAGCATTAAACTTTACTTCCTTAATTCGCACTTGCCCTACTTTCCTGATAACTTGGGAGCTGTAAGTGAACAGCAAGGCGAAAGATTTCATCAGGATTTGAAAGAGATAGAACCTCATTATCAGTGAAGGTGGAATAAAATAATGATGACTATTGTTAGTTGCTAAAGCGAGATGATCTAAATCGGACTTTTAAGCGAAAATCTCACATTCGAAGCTTCAGTGAAAAACAAACAAGATACCACAAAAGTATTTAATATTTATAATTTATTTATTAACGTCATTTAAATGTATTTATTACATTCAAAAGTTTATGTTATAAATACATTTAAATATAAAATTCATTATAAAGTCATGTAATCGTTATTTCTTATTGTAATATAAATTGTTTACTTAGTAAAGTTTTTTTTTTTGCGATTTCATACATAGGGGTTTTCCGAAAAAACTAAGGGTGATGGGGAAAATCTAAGTACATATTCATAACCAGCGCATCAAAATATTCTAAGATCAGCTATCAAATCCAAAAAGGGAAAATAAAAGTTAGAATTTGCGGACTTGATTATTTGCGACATTTATTATTTATATATTCAAAAGGGACACACTTCTTATCCTTGGGCATATAGATTCAGGAGATCAATTATATTTTTGTTTATTTTATGCTCACCTATAGCAACTTATGTATACCACGTATATACAACGCTTGGTTGCCACACTTATCGACGTAATGGTGATTAAAACCCGCGAGGCGCACTGACTTGTCATTTTCCAATATTGCTCTCTAAATTTTTGGCGTTTCATAAAATATTTTATATTATATTAAGTTTATTATATTATGTGTTTCATAATATTAAGTTCGTTGTGTTAAATGTGTAATACTTTTAAGTATGAGTGTAATTAAAATGGCGAAAGTTGTTCTAAGGACAGTACGTATACAGCTGTTCGAGAATACATATCACTATAAAATACTAAGATTGCCGTCATATCACTGTAAAATAAACACAATCAAAATGATCTGGGCACAAAAGAAATTATATGTGGCGAAAGAAAACACTACTTTTAAATTAAACTATGTCCAAAGATTTCTACTTTGAGCAATGTAATTTAATAAACTCAGCGGCATGGCTGAACAAACGTTGTTAATGTTGACATACGATGTAATAGAAAGATTTATGATGAATATGTTCTGCGAATATGTTCTGTAATAGATATGATATGTTATCTAATACTATTTCTCAGTGATATCGGCAAAAGGCCGGCCTCGCCTGTACTAATATTTTAACATCTTTGGATATCGGTTTGAAACCCATATTCAGTGTGATGTAATTGTATATGTGTGGAGCGTATTTTTTTTTATGAAATATTATTGTATTTCGTGAATTTTTATACTTTAGTTCGTTTTTAAAAAACATTTTAATGATTACTCAAAAATTAAGAATCTGTGATCACTTTGTAATAATTTTCTGTATAACTTAATATTTAATTAAACTACTATTTCTATCGAAATGCTTGGTATTATTTTATTATATTTTGTTTTATGTAACAGTAACATTTATAAATTATTCGGAACACTTCATCCCATTTTTCTGAAGTTCTTTTAAATATAAAATATCACCTATATAAATACAGTGTAAATATGCATATTAATAAAAAAACATATTTTTTTAATCACAAATACTAAATAAATCAACTTTACATTACTAACGTGAATGTACGAAAAATGTTTAAAATACCTGAACTGTCAAATCTGATTGTTTATAAACATTCCCTTTTTTCATTAAATGGAGTAGGATTGTACGATTAATATCTTGTGCACGTTTTAAGCGTATTATATACACTAATATTATAATATAATATATTGTATTTATTATATTATAATTTATTTATTATGATATTATATTATATATTTATACATGATATACATACGAGATTGACCGGCGGAGTAACGTATTATTTTACTTTTAATATACGAGTGACGGAAATACATAAGATACACCGGAGACGTTCTTAGACAGAATAATTATTGAATATAAAATAGATTAAAGAATAAAAAATTATCAATTTATTAGAAAATACTGTTTTTATTTTTTAGTTGGCGTCTATGTCACAAAAACACGTTTTAGTTAAACGTAGCACAATATACGAAGGTTAAATCATAGTTCAACGAGTATACGATAGTCGATAATGGTATATGTATTCCTTATATGTTTTATTAGTGCAAAGTAATAGGTCAGTGCAATAGAAGTCAGGTATGGATAAATTTGACTGATAACGAGTAATAGACTTGGCAGAAATGAACTCTGGTTCACTGCAAAGTAAATCAATATATTCTACACGTGATGGTATGTTTCCTTGGTGGCCGCGCTAGGTCAAGTCGCCATATAAAATTACCCAATCTCTTTAGTATTTTTCCTTTTTTGACGAAAAACAAAGATTTGATGGTTCTTCGAAGTTGCAATTTTTTGATCCGTTTTGTTACTAAGAATTATCTCAAAAATGACGGAGAAACACAAGAGGACGTCAACATTGATTCATTAGAGGTCAGCATTCTTTCACTCAATACAGCTATTGCGTTGCAAGCGAATTTAACTCATCAATCAAGCCAGTAACAAGAATAAATCATTATTTTACCTTAAGCCATTTCTTGATTTGCTTTGGCTGCCTCAACGTCACCTATACTTATTTGCTGAGATCAAATATATGATCTTATTTTCCAAACCTAAATAATGCTAAGAGCTTTAATTATATACTAAAATGTTTGGATTGATAAAGCGACAACAGATAATTTTCCGATACTACGATTAGTTATGGCAAAATTATTTTTAATCGGCTTAACCGGCACAACGAACGTGTGTTACGGAAGTAACGCTCCGGGGGTAAGGGTAGCACGGTAAACTGCACGCGGGAGTTAGTATCTAAACCTGAAAATTACGTTTCGAATAGCGTATAAAGTTTGTAGTTTACGCCTCTTTTACGTAGAATTAATACATTTCATGCCTACAATTACGAACAGTGCAATAAGCCGAAGTCAAATGTATACATGCATTTTAAATGAATAAGTGGCGTTTTCCGTAGCTTATAAAGACTATTTGAGGGCGGAATTCATGCAGTTATCTACCTCATTATCGCTGCCTACTCCATTACAACTAACGTAAACAGATCACAGCTAAATATTTTACTACCGTGACATAGTTTACTTGTCTAATTTGTATTTATATGCTACATACTAATAGCATTATGATCTGTTGTTGTTGTTGTCGTGTCCACATAAGATGAAGAATATCTCATATGGAAAAATGGTTGCCAGAGCCTCGAAAGGTTGGACTTCTTCCAGTCCCGCTTCGATGAGCGGCCGGGAATCGAACCCGAGTCCTCGCGGTGTGCGGTCATGCGCTCAACCCAACACACCACGGAGACGACTCTGTATTATGATCTGATCCTACTTTAGTTACAAAATATAAGTATACTTTCAGAGTAATTGTTCCTAAAATCAGTAAATAAGCTTAACTATAAAATTGTACAGTGAGGTCTTTTAAAATGATGATAGTCAGTAACGAAATAGTTTTTTTTTCTAATTTTTCAGTGCTATTCATGTGTTGTATTACAATAAAAAATAACACAGCACTGCTTGCACCAAACAGGCGGATGCTGCGCATACAATATCACGCCCTCAGACAATTGTTCGCGCATCTATCTTAATGATCGGCATCATACGGCACAGGTACGCGCACAACCGGACAAAGAGACCTCTGTCAATTCATCCGTGAATGGAATTTGTGATCCATCATAGCAAGGTGAATACGTCACATCCATCTGTAAAGCTACACTAATAAAACACCAATAGGCATGTTCTGCCTCCAAAAATGAATGAATCAAGAAGACAATGATTATTAAATAAATCGTATTTTACAATAATTAACAACTTTTTTATATAAAACAATACTTCTACGAGATCATAATCAGATTGGTAAACATTTTAAATTCGCCACATGATGTTCAAAGATTTTCGTCTCAAAATTATCCAACTATAGCCCAATCGATATTGTGCGCAGAGTCTTGACAACCACACTATTTTGTTTCTAAATAGAGAAGAGACCAAAACCCAAACCAAAACCTAGGACCAAACAGAGAAGAGAATAAAAGTTTTTTGAGCGCTCTCTTCAGATTACAGCGGACCGTTTTTAATATGCTTATGGAATATATAATTTCAAAATTCCGTCAGACTAATATCTAGTTTATTATGTGGAAATTCTCCAAAAATGAACTGATCGAAACACAATTGAAAACGTGACAACAATTTAATATGGAATAAGGAACGAGTTTAATAAATTAATTTTGTCTTAATTTCTAATTTCATTAACAAAGATTTCGAGTATATCAAATTATTCACCAAACAACTTGAAAACTAAACGATTTCGTTGTGTGAATATTATTTTATATGTGAATATTTAAGTGAATCTCGATATTAAGTACAGAGTACAATTTTATAGGAAAACTGGTATTTTTTAGAATATAAAAAAGCAAACAATTCAGCAACTGACGGTTAGGAAAGAGCAAAAAATAAGATACAATTTGTAACCATAATTCAAAACAAAGAAGCTTCATAAATGCGTATATTTTATATTTTTAACGTATCAAGGATTGTTAATGAGAAATAAAAAAAGAAACAATAGAAATATAAAGACGTACAAATACAATAAGGAAGTGTCTAGTCTGCCACGAGTGGCCGTTTAATAAAAAGGAATAGTCTGCCACCAGTGGTATTTAGGTAAACATAATGTTAACAGTTGATGTAAAATGATTGACAGCTTTCTGATTGTAGGTAGTATGGTTGATCAACAAAAGTGACAGTGATATTGATTTAATTACTAGAAAAGAACCTAGCTTTGCTCGGGTGATTTTAGTCTTTCGGAATCAGTGCAGTGCAGCGTATGAACGTGAAAACTTGTGAATGCAAACACACGAATGTGAATGACCAAAAAAACCTGCTTGATGTCAACTTTTCTTCACAGATTTTGCAGTTATTTATTGAAATTACCCGATAATCCGCATTTTATAAAGACAAGTCCTCAAGAATGGTTCATTTTACACGCAAAATTTAGTGTGCGTTTGAAGAAGATCTTACGTACCCCTGTACGAAATTATTATTATAGATTAAGAGGTAATAAATAATAGAAAAATGGGCTCATACTTATTGTGGTATTTGTTATAATATTATTTATTTATTTATTACAAAACTTATTTTCTCGTAAATAAACCAAGAACTGGTACAAGTTTTTGATTGCAATTCACGTTTAACATTGTTATTGCTTACATTTTTTCTCCAGGCTGAAAGTTTTCTCTGCTTTGGCATATTTTCAAAAAGTTCTCGGTTTACAGGATAGTTGTGGTTTTCTTCCATGTGTACAATTTTGAGTTTGGTGCCATCGTTAGTCAAAGAAATGTTAGCAGTCATAGGGTAGTTGTCCTTATAAGTAGAAAATTGCCATAATCCACTACTTTCGGACCTAAACTGTCTGCCTCCCTTTTTACATGTAATACTGTAATATTTTAATTTCGATTTGTAAGTTTTTAATTTTAATGGTCACACATCTTTCATCTTTTCTATTTTTCGACTACACAGTTTTCAGTTTCTTAATCTTTGATATATTGATCAAGAAGTTCTATAAATGAAAATTCTGGATAACTGGCACTCATTTAAAGTAACGTAAGGTCTTTTTTTTTATCTCGATTGATACATCAGTTAACGTAACGCAAAAAAGTTTTAAATCTTGAAAACTCGTCAAACACACAACAAAACAACCGGCAAACAACACAACAAAGTTATGTTATGTTTTCGTACTTAGCATGTTGCTATCTTCACTGCGGTACTGGTAAGTGCTATACTCAAATGTATGCTTTGACTCAATACAATAAGTAACACGTTCCAACGACTTAATCTGTGGTAGAATATTTTTTGCTGTTAGTCTGCACTATTGTAACTATACTCACTATACTAATGTGTGTATTAAAATATGAATCTTGTCAGTTGATGTTAAGGAACAATTTTTAAATGAGCTCTAATAGCTTGATCATTTTATTTACTAAATGGACACCGGTGCTACAATAATAAAAATTAATTAGCTATAAACTTAACCGACACCGACATTCGTTCTGTTGTTACGTCAAAATCATATCTTTTTCGCCCTTTTCTAATTTAACATGGTTTTTTCGACGGCGCCGTCGGTCCGGCGAGTTTCATTTATTAGTTTTTTTAATTTGTATATGGAGGCCACAACGAGACACAAATTTCACTTTGTTTCACTTTGCTGGTTCAAAGATTTTCGTAGAAGTAGCATTTACAAACTATTAGGAAAATAACCTGAATCTTCAAAAAAAACTACAATATTTCCTTATCTGATTGATATTCAATAACAAAATTAAGAGCTTATTGTTTCATTTTCTCTACTAAGAGTATGCTTTTTATTCTCGTAAGAAATGCGCACTGCACTGAGTGAACTTTTACCGGTCTCTTTTAACATACATTTGCATTTATATAATATCAAGACCGGAATGCAACCGATGGTCAACTTTAATATTCACATATGTATGAAATATTTTAGAAAAAAATACTGTGTATGTAACACATGAAATATTTGTAAGGAGATAATAAGAGGTAATCAATGTTATTTTTAGAAATGCCACTAACAGATTTAGTGTAATGCGTTATCACCTACGTAACACGATTCAGATGTCCATTATCGGCACTTTGATTTAAACAACTATCTATCTTTAAACATTTTTGTTATTGGAAATATCCTCAAAAATTACTTTAAGTAAATACGCTCAACGTCGTGTGTAATACAAGCACAATTTCATGTCTCGTCTTCGCTTCTCACATCTGCAAGTCGACAAAACGATGCTTCGAGGTCGCTCCACCTGTCACTCGCCGGCCTCCTGTGAAAACCAAGAGAGCCCGGAAGTCACGCGACTGCCTTGAAGGCTCAATTCGATTCTACCTAGTCTTTTCAGGTCACTTCCGCTTCCAATACGAAGTGAGTCGGCAAAGTGCCTATTATTTTATATACTCAGCGAGGACATTGTTGTCAAGATTGGATGTATGTACATACAAGTGTATATTTGCAATATATACACATCTATATACATCAATAATAATAAAAAATAGGTTTAATTTTTTTTAATTTTCTTGTCCAGTCTAAACAAACCAGAAATATTCTCCACTCTCGGACTGGCTGTTATTTTTACAAACTCTTTAAAACTAGAAAATAAAAAGATGATTGTAGTCTATTTAAAGGACCTCAACTACTTTCCTTTTTGCATCTATATTATCAGAAAAGTAATTTAGTTAACCGTCTATAATTAGTAAATTGAAGTGTTTCAAGAAGGTAATGAAGATCTGTCCCACTCATTTGCAAATTAAGTCAATAACCGGTAAAAAAAATGTTCAACTATATCGTAAGCACCTAGCTCTGCTAACGTCAACGGCAATCTTCGCGGTGACAGACATTGAAGACGTTCAATTTCGAACCGTCGCCAAACAGCGATGACCTCCACGGCGGCGCCACGTGCAACGAGCGCCAGCCTCCCGGCGCAACTCGCGACGTGCAATGAGAGAAGGCCAACAAGTGTTGAGGTCCGTTATATCGACAGTCGCAGCCACATTAATCACTGTTTATATTCGACGAAGCAAAACTTGTGTTGAAAGATAAAAATGGGTGAAGGCATCTCGAACTTGTAGCACGAATAGGAATCTCGCAAGTGTTTGCAAATTCCAAAATCTTTTAAAATGTTATCTGAATGAAGTTTGAAAACAAATAATTTCCTATTAAATTTAGAGCATTACACATTTTTATTATAGATACATTTAGAGCAATATATACTATTTTTCAATTGCTCTTTTAGAAGATTCCTTTTTGGTGGTTTTGGTGATATCTCGGCAATCAAAATCGGTTCGACTGCTTTACAACTGTGGTTCTGTAAACAATATTCATAGTCACTATAAACTAGTTTATTATTGCGTACAATTTATTTTCACAGAGATGATTCGGCCCATCATTCTGAATAACAAAAAAAGAAAAAAATATAAGTTTAAAATTGATTTTTGTTTTTTTTTTACTTTTTTATTTTTGTTTTTTTTTTTATAAATTACGCCTAGAATGGAAATTATGAAAAACACCTCATATCGACACATCATGAATCGTCAGCTTACCTAATATATGATATTTAATTTTTAAGGTTTGTGATCATCGATTTTGTGATAGTTTTTAAAGTTCCACTTTCCTGCGAGTTATATATATTTATATAATAAAGGTATTTTTTATAGTAAGCGTATACGAAATTTGAAAGCCAATATCTCGGAAACAGTTGGGTTTTTCACATTCAAAAAATAGTTTAACTTCAGAATAACGAGGAGAATCAGCTTTTTCTCAATATACCGTAATAAAAATACATCTGTATACAGAACACATAACACCAAACTCAAAACGTTCTGGAATCACGGTCACATAACTCCTCATAAAAATAATTCAGATTACAAAAACCTGTTCCTTTTACACTAAAACTCTTTAGATATATGCTAATTCTAAATCCATGCACTTTATGCAAAACACAGCAGGCGACGTTAAAGTTTAATAGCCGCTCCGGTTCATTACGCAGGTACTCGTATAATGTGCACACGCGGCCTAACAATGGATTCGGTGGCCATATGCCCGTGTATAATGAAATAACGAAATGCATACTTTGCCTTACCGCTTCTTATTTGAATATTATTAAAGGTGAGAACTCCAAATACGTTTAATTAATGGAAAGACCTTAAAAATGCCTAATTAAAATAGTCTAAGTACGCGTGTAGAGACGAAGAAGTCGTAATATATGTATAAATTAAAATTAACTGTAATAGGCGCATGTTGCATGTAGCACCACGGCCGGCTGTAATTTAAACCCTAATGAATCAACTGCTGAATCACTTTTGTAATTCTTGTAATAATTAAGCTCACAAGGGACCGTAGAAATGAATTACGAGAAGAAACTGGTTAAAAGGAAAAAAATTGATATTTGGACAGAATCAATTGTTTAAATTTTTTTTTCAATTACATGGTCGTATCATACTGAAAACAGTGCATTTTATACATATATTATTTCATTCTTCCTCTACTTGTTCCAAAACTTGTACAACTACTCAACCGAGGCAAATTTACATACACATAATTTTTAACATCTTTTCAACGGTTATTTGTTATTATATTTCCCGAATCGATGATAGTATGACGGTGAATTAAACTCGTGATTTTAATAGTCATGTGACGTTACTTTCCCGTTTATCTTAAAAAACTTCTCACATTTACTTCCTTCCTGACATTTGAATGACATCATCTTTTCACAAGAGTGGCATCTAGAAGCTAATTATACAAGAATTCCCCACACATTCCCACGGTATACAATTGCTCTACGCCTGATAGCAGTTACACCAGAAGTGTGATTTGTTGCGATGAGTGAGAATAAATTTCTTGAAATGTGCCATCATCATGTATTGCTGTGTTACTGCATTAATTTCTTGTTTATCGTTTTTGAAACGTATGGGTGAATAGCTTTAATATAGAAATATATCTGTATGTAAATAAATAAAAAAAAATATCTCCATGATTCTATAAAATGACCACGTTACTTGCAATTCAAAAATAAAAACAAACATATCGTCAAATAACTCACTGAATACCATTAGACAATGGTAATATCGATTCTCCGACATATCGGCTGTTGACTCGTTGACAGCTTATTCATATCCTATTTCATATCAGAAGATTTATGCAATACATAAAACATAGTGTAGGTACACAAGAACAAAGAATCAAATACAATTCAAATGTGCCAGACCTAATCTGAGTTCGGATCAATCATTCATCATGACAAATTATTATTATTAATCGAAATCAACAATAGTTAGGTTGAATTTGAGAGAATAAAGACTTTGATCAAAGAGAAAATTTAGACGGAATTTGATAGAATTTGCTTCAAGTCAGACTCTGTAATAGATCGATGTTAGTTTTAAACATTACCAAAATAAACAAAGAGATGTAAAAGCTATGACCTTGTATGACACGGGACGCAAGTTTATATTTCGGCCCAGCTAGAATGTTTTATATCGCTGTTAATAATTTCGCCGTTGAAATTATTTTTTTGTTAAGAAATTATAATTAGAGACAGTCGTTAAAATTATAATTCTGACTACCACGAGATTAAAATTAATACCAAAACAGTTGTGTGTTTTGGGTAACTCTGCGGTAACACGAAATGTACTAATGATGTATCAATTTAAATACATGATATCTGTATTAATATATACAGCATTTCACGCTAATCTCCAAACCACACGTCCGATTTCAAAAAAATTCGCACAACTTGAAATGATCACAGACTTGTTTTTAAAGTAGATAAAGAGCCTATCTTGCTCCAGTTTATTCTTTCATTCTCCCGGGAATATATAACACCATTTAAGTGCATTGCCTTTAGCTTTACAATATAAAATAATTGACACTAAATCCTTCGAAAATAGTTATTTTTTGGGGATATTTTTTTCTCACATCTGCTAACGTGCTTTTAAACTAGTTTGCTGGCTCCATTTACTTACTTAATCTTTCTAAATTCATGACTAATTCATCTTTCCGTGACGGAAGTATGTAAAATAACAATTCATACGTCGCATATTAAACAGTATATAGAGCCTAGTGAGCAAGAAACGATAACTTTGCCTTGGAGATAAAAAAGGCAAATTGATTGATTGTTTTTCATTCTTTCTTTCACGAAAGATCTATACCAAAATGTATATGCCGCGATATTAATAATATCCACTTATAACAAATCGTCTAGGAGAGAAAGAGTGAAACGAGTGTATCTTCATTTCTGAATGCTCCTGTTACTCGTGGCGTCAAGCAGGACGGCAGCATTTCGCAGTCCATCTATGTCTTCTAAATTAATGGACTAAATATTTATACAATTACTTTCGAAATGTATTTTTCATTTACTATTTCATACAGAAATTATATAAACGTTACACGTCTAGGCACCTGCACACTGCCTGTGTTTTCGTCTTCCTCTTTTAAACTCAAGATACCAGCGGGATCTCGGTGTAATTATGAATAATCATGGAAATCTGTCAGAAAGCGTACAAGATACTAGCATTTACAAGATACTAGAACAGTCATATGAAATTCCCACAGTTTTCCAGATACCGAATGTACCGGTTACACTAGTTACTACTTTACTACTTTAGTCTGTAGTATATTTGAAACGTGTGCAGTCATCTGGTCTCCGCATAAAGCTCCTTATATCCTCATGCTAAAGAAAATATTAAAAAACTTTAATAGGTTTTTGTATTATAAAATGTATGGGTATTATTCTCATCTATTTCCCTCAGATTTCATGGTCAGGTGTTATTCCTTTCAACTTCAACGGGAATTGCTTTTGACCATGCATTTTTTAAAATTATTAAATCATTACGTTGGTAACCTCTCGATTTTGAGTTTAGTGGCATTTTATGCTCCTGAAACATTAGAGGACGATATCATTGTTTGTTTCACCCGCCTAGAGCACGCACGAATATTTACAGCGTTCTTACCTGTCTTTCGTGCACTCACGTTGTTCAACGCAGTATTTCGAGACGCACCCAGTCTATATATTTTTTTGTTCCAATGACCGCTTCAGAAATCGGATCAAGAATTGCTTGATAGTTCACGACTAGTGGCTACATGATATTTATTCAAATTACTGTGTATTTGTATTTGAATTGTATTAATTTCTCTGTGAGTGTAATGTCTTTTTAGTTTTTGTTTTATAACCATTTGTCATATGTTCATGCCCAGCGCTTTGGGTAAATCTGTAAGTTGGGCATGGAGTGTTCAAGTAGAAATAAATAATTCATTATAGACAAAATTATCGCCTCTATAATTTGTTTTATAAAAGGAACTTATCTAACCTCGCAATTATAATCGTGCCGAACACTTAGCACTTATAAAGAAAACGATGCAATCCCAAAATGACAATGCGAATATGCAGGTATGTATGCCAAAAAGGCCACAGAGGCGGTGACGTACAAGGCGCGGCACCGATACGCTGATATTATTTGCTCATGCAAATGCGACACACTTTCACAGAATATGCATTTATATGCTTATTATGTCAACTGTATTTATTAATTGTCATTTCAGGTTCAACGTACAAATGGTCGTGTAAGACTACATCAGTCCTCTATAGCCTATAACTCTCAAATATTGTACTAAAATTTCAAATTTGCCGTTCAATCACTCTTGTTTGGACACGAATAGATTTACATTTACTTGTTATAATACAAATTTTGCAGAAATAATCTGTATTTATGAAAATTTCAAATTTGCTTATAAGCATATAATGTTTATTATATCAAAAGTACCAAGGGATCTGAGATGAGCTCTAGCCGCCATCCTGATAAATAGGGTGGTTTTTTAATTTTTCCTGGATTTATCAGAAACGACTGCTCGCAAATTAAAATTGGTTATGACAAAATTCAAGCCCACCGTTAAAATTATTGAGATAATTGGGTGTGAATGAATGTAAATTACGAAAATAATAATAACTAAATATTTTTTTATCTGTCTATCGATTATAAAATGTCATATTTTTGTGGCTTACGAAATTTATTAGAAAAATTAAAACATAGTATTATGTAAATTTAACACTACAAGAACGAAATAACGTGTGTGTGTGTGTGTGTGTGTATAGTAAAATATACATCGAATACCGACGAAATGAAATATTAAATCATATAACATAATTAATATTAAATCATGATAATAACAAATTTCACTACTTACATAATGCTTCTCCGACATTTAAGTTACAAAACGCCACACAGTTTCATATGATGACGAATCAAACACTTGTGATAACAAGCTTGCATAAGAATGTCTCTTGAGTAAAATTAAAAAATCCATAACACGAAATTAAAATTGATGATTCAAGTACAAATAGGTAAATAAATAATGGAAACCGATCCGTCTCTGTCCATGAACAAACATTATTCAATTAGAATAGACAAAACAAAATAAATTCGTTTTATTTTCCAACAAGATCTATTAGGCAACATCGAAAAAATTCAATAAATAATAATACAGTTGTGGCAATATATTTACATAAAACGAATATTCTCCTTTAAACTATATTGTCATAATTAAAAGATATGATTGTAACACATCCATACATTAATATACTTAAACTCTTAACATTAAAATTTGATTAAAACTAGAGGTTCATTTTAGAAGTTAACACAGCTCATCAAGTAATACGAACCTCAGTGAAGTCGGGCGAAAGTGGCCTCGTGATGCTGACTCTGGACGCCATCCTGGCGCCAGCGCCGCAGCCCTGGTTCACTCCCTGCCCGCCCACCATATCTTCCACGTCCGGGTAGTATAGGTGAACGAAATCCTCCGACGTGTCTAAGGCTGTGTTTATTAACATCGTGTTCGACAGCCACGCACTCACGACAACAACACTAGCGTGCTCTTAATTTAATTTCAACTTAACACAAGGATAACAATTTATTTAAAAAAACGCTTAAAATCGACTTCATTTTGGCCACGATTTTATTTAACGACTAATTAAATTTTATAAAATTTAATTTTTGTTATTACTCAGTAGGATAACGACGATATTATTACATTTATAAGTTATACGTTTTATTATCACTCGTTTTAAGAAATATAAATATATAAATGTGTATATAATAATAATTATTATATACTTAAATTATTCCTTTTAAAAACTCTTATTACATAATAGTCGTTTTGTTACATTGCGACGGATGTAAATAAATAAACTAGTCATTCAGTCTTGGTTTATGTAATGTTTTATTTACACATTTTGATTTATGTAATAACAACACAATAGGTATGTTTGTATATACACTAACTATTATTTATATAAAGTATTACATTTATGCCGCGTTGTAATAAATTAGTCTAGAAATTAGAGAAATATTGATTAAGTAAGCATTATATGGTTTGGCTACCTATTTTTCTGCTTGGCTATTTGGAAATTTGTACTCTTCCAGTAATTAGGTAATTACGGAACATCTTATACATGTTTTTGCTAAGTGGTAAATATTTGTAAAAATTATTCAATTTCTGTCTATTTTATTATATTACTATTTATTGGTTTATTATAATGATTTTTTTTTAATGTGATGTAAAACTGTATTCTTTGTATTTTGTTATGTAGCTCTTCACATTAATTTTAATAGATGTTTGTGAAAATTAATTCATTTCATTTGCGACTTTGATCCCACTATTGAAGTAAGCCCAAACTTGTTAAACAATAAAAAACCGGTCAATAAATATAGCCAAGCATAAAAAAATTGCATGCACATATCCCTAAATATTTGTTAACAGACACTGACATCTAATGTAGATAAACCGTCGATGGTCGTAATGAATAAATAGTCGAATTGCTAAATAAGAAATTTAAACTTCCTACGGAAAAAATAAATCGTCAATCGAATGTTATTTTGGTTAATTTATTGAAAGTGAAAGGGCGCGTTTATAAAGTCTCCAAGTTCCGGAAAAATATTATGACAATATCTTATAGGCATTTCCACTGAATCTTTTTTTACCAAGTATTACCAACACGTGGTTTCCTAAATTGGCTATAAACCATTCATACAACGAAATATCAACGATAATAACAGGAAAATATCTCAGCATCCCTATGCTATAAAAGAATATTGATCATAATATATGTAATATATTCATAATTAATATACACAATCGCAAACAGGCTGAGAGGACATCTATAGATAAAATTATAGAAATAATGAAAACGATGAAAAAAGACCGACAATACACTAGATCAAAGATAACTAATTTTTCAATTTACATAAGAAGCATAATGTTACAAAAAATAAAAGGGAGCGTGTATGAAATAAATGAGACGAAAGTATTATGTTTAGGGTACCAGATTTCAATAACGTTGAAACTAACCGACAATTTAAAACTGGAAATTGAGAAGTTTCCATATTCATTTAAAAGCTAAAAAAGAAATGTATAGCAGAATAATATTAAAATATTATTACGTAATTTACAATTCTGAAGAAAAATAGTAAAGAATAATCAACTCTCCGTGCATACCATTTTATCTATAAAATTTCGCAAGTGTTACATGAAATTAGACAAAACAATAATAATAGTCAAATTCAGGTCGACAGCCAAATAAAAAAATATTAACTGTACGGGCGCCCATTGTACAGGCAATACCAACATTTTGTGCCGTTTAGAAATTTGGTCTGTTAGCTTCAGCATAATTCCGTTGCATTACAGCCACAATAAAATTGTAAAATAACTTATTATAAATTAAATAAAATGAATGAGCCAATATTAAATAAATATTAAATGCATACAAAATTACTCATTCAAAAACCTCGCGTAATTCGGTTAAAATTTGTCACATCTATACTTCAATTTATACCAAACTGACTTTCACCTCGGATCGATCACTTCAGTCAATATAAAAATGCTATTTGTGTTCGATTTATATTAAAATTACAAATTAATATCTACGATAGATTCTGAAGACAAGAATGATGAAATAACATTTTGAGCAATAAATTTTGTAAAAAGGATCACCGGAAAGCACTCGATTATAATTTAATAGTAGCAAAATTACAAACTGAGTTTCAGCAATGCATTAGCATTGAACTGAACAGTTTCAATTATCTAAACAAATGTCGGCTTTTGTGGAATATCGATTCGCATCCAAATGACGATAACCAATTTTGTATGCCGATATGATAGATTACACTGTCTTATTTATACCCTTTTTAATTACCCTAACGCTCACTACTATTAATTATTTATAAGGACGGTATGGTTAGACAATAACACCATTCCCATTGTCAGATATTATTACGGGATAGATTGTACATTAATTTTACTGTTTTTCAGTTTCGTATCCTATTTTTGAAATAAAACAAATATTATTTTGTCTTATATCTTTAATAAAAGTATTTATCTTCAAATCGAATAGTCTCATCTACCTCGTTGAGATAATATAACCAAAAATGTCGCGTTAACTGTGTCTGAACAACTGCCAGATTTTTTCATCATGTGACGGATGACATTCACAAAACTGTCAAATAACATAAGTGGGCATTGTCCTTAGTGGAAACAAAAGGTACAATGAAATGTTAAATTGTAAAGCAATTCTATCATTTTTTACCCTTCCTAAGCTTTCAAAATATCATGTATTCAAACATTCTTTCCAATAGATATGGGGGCATATCTTTTCCAACATATGTACTCCAAGTCAGCAAGAGCTGACTCGAATCGTGTGCAAATTCCTCGATCATCGAAATCCTTGTGTTATGCTACTTCAACTATTTATAGATCCGAATTAAATATTGATAATGTGGTTATCCATTCACTTATTTCGACACGAATAAAACCGGAAATTTCAAGAACGCGGCAAAACCAGGTCGCGTCGATATATATTTGTTTACGCGTTGGCGTATGTCAGGTCGAATTCTTGTAAACATTGCAATAAGCGTATAGGCATAAACCAAATAACGTTACTCCTTTTTATTTGCATACCCGTTTAATCTAAATGATAAAAAAGTAAAAGAATAAGTAAGTAAGAAACTTAGTAAAGAAGAGCAGCGAATGATGTAATAACCGAAATTCCAATAGTTATTTCAATCCACGATTAGTAATTTTTCATCATAATGTGAATTTTAATTTCTTTTTAATATATTTGATTCGAATATTTTCCAAGAAAAAATATTTTCCAATCGAAAAATAAAAAAAAATTATTCGCCTCAACCGCTGCTAATCTCGGCAGCATAACGGAAAACGTCAAAGTGGAAGGGTAAAAAAGAGGCATTTATAAAGCTTCATCCATCCGGTATTAATTATTGAAAAAAAATACATCATTACGACTGCCTTCAATATTTATCTGTTCATCGCCGTACGTCATATTCGTTAACGCATAATTATAACGATATATAAAATCAAGTGTGTAAGAAAAACTGAAAGTTTGCAATAAGGTCAACGTTATGATATCTCTTCACGGCCCGATATAATTAATTACGACCGAATCAGTTCGCGACGTAACGGAGTTACTATCAGTCTACACCGACACTTATCGTGCGCTATAAATGAGGACAGTTTGTGTTGATGTGGAAAACGCGTGAACACTATCACGATTACCGCCGTCCAATTATACGGTCCAGCAAGAATGGGGACAATAAATTATAAGAAATTCGGGGTTAAGAAGATGCACAGTGGCTGTAATGGGCGAGGAGTTGTGCCAACGTAAGCACAGATTCATGATCGATAGTGGACTAAAGTAGAAACTGAATACATTCACCACTACTTCCGCCATATTTATAAATTAATTTGGGTGTTATGCGCCGAGGTCGAAGTGAGCTGAACATTTGGAACGAAAGCCAAAACTGGCCACTTTCGAGTGTAGTAGAGAGTTTCGTTGGTTTTCTATTGATACATCTGAAAGGTTAGACAATAAAGGACTCAGACAAAGGAGTTCCGCATACGGATATGTCGCATTTATTTGATTCATCGAAATGATAACCAGCCAAATAAAGATTTGGGAAAGTTGACTTTCGTTTAAATTTAATATTCCTTATTTATTTTCCTCTATTTTAATCATTTTGCACCCGTTTCACTATTCACTTTTGTACAAACTAATTTAATCGATAGGAGAATTACACTATTAGAGACCGAAACAGGATATAACATCTCGATTACAACCGGCGGCAAAACACTACAAGAGCAATCTCTTACGGCCACATTTTATCCACTTTAATGTATCTAATTGGTACATATGGCCACTTTAATGTATCTAATTGGTACATATGGACTTATTGCTACGATTGCTCTCTTACAGCCAACCATAACATTAGTCCAATCCCGCTCGGCGAACGGCCGGGGATCGAACCCGGACCCCGTGGTGTTTCTCGCCGTCAAAGGCTCTGTGACCAACCCAACACACCACGGCGATGACCAATACTTTTTTTACCGTTCTCAAAATAGGGAGGCAATTTTTCACATACTTAGTTCACTAATTCTGAAACACAATTCTTAACCGAGAACAATTTTAATTGAATTTATTAAATTCGACCCTATGTTTAATTACATTTGTTAATGGGTCAATACTCACCGTGCCTATATAAAACAATTTAATAGTGGTAAACTATACCCGTCAAAAATGAATTTTGAATGTTTCTAGAGGGTACTCCAAAATACAGCAGTTAATCTTCGCACCGACCTTTCAATGTGAAGTCATTCAACGTTGTTAGACAAAACGGCCCTGAATTATATTGATTTTAGCAGCCGGCGTAAAATTAAGCAAACACCGAGCCCTTGGCCCAAGTGGAGTAAACAACTCCGAAATCGTCGCCGACTTGCCTTGAACTCGACACTTTGCACCGAAATATAACCAATTCCGTGTAAGGCTCAAATTAGTGTGTAAATATAGAATACATTGCACCTAACATATTTGATTTTGGTGTCAACAACACATCATTGAGACGTTTCAACTTCGTTTGATACATAGTCAATTTGTCCATCCATTTAACTACATCCGGTAACTGTGAAGAGTCCAGATGGTTGGTTGGTTGTGTTCCTAAATGAATAATATTCTCTATGAATATAAACAAATAAAGTTTATTTCATTTAAAAAATATATTTATAAAAAAGAGAACTACAAGAATTTAAAAACTTACAATCGTTACAATATTCTTAAATAAATAAGATATAATTAAATATAAAATCACTTATGAAACTATCTACTTATAAAATCTGCAAATATTATGAGCAGTAATAGAATTAAGTCCAGCTGAAGAACTTTAATAGTAAAATGGTTATACAATCTACATATGTAAAAGCCAATTACCGCCTTAGATTAATAAAACTATAGATACATAAGCGAGCAAAATGTGGCCCACAAATTGAGGCGGACCAATTGCTGGAAAGAACCCGCCGCCCTTAATTTTCAAATGAGTTGGGATGTGTTTATGTCTGCCGGATCGTTCTCGGCTGCACAACTCAAAACAAAGATGTGTTTAAGCATAGTAACTAACCTTAATAATAGAACCTAGCCTTATTCGTAACTGAAATCATTTAGGTTGAAATACAAACAAATATGACGATAGCGAGAATAAGCTAATATTTATTTATAGGTCTTTATTACAAATAAATGACAGATGCAGCAAATAAACCCATCTATATAGGTATCAGATACAATCCAATGCAATTAGAATTTTATCAATAATTCATGTCCCATTCACTATCGAATTAAACTGACAACAATTCGAATAATACACTAAAATTCAAAGGACCGTAATGAACTACTCTTACTTTATGAATGTGCAAAACAAATGTTAGAATATAGTTTATAAAACTTCGTTTTTTTATAAAACATTTTTACGTTGGACACTAAGCTCATCGTAAAGATTAAAAGCTTACTAACGTATAGCAAGGAAGCAATTCATCTAACAGCAGCCTTACTGCGACGCTAAGAGTGAGCTGTTCCACAAAAAACACCCGGTTCACGAATGAGCTCACGACAATAGAACCATCAGCCGGTCACGACAGCCCCATTGTAACTGCGATACTACGAAACCGTTATCCATTGTTAGCGATCAGATCTAACAAACATGCACAAAATACAAGACACCCACTTTTTGAAGACATATTTGAACGCACCTGTCGCTTCCATCACTGAAATTCCAATATTTTTTACTGCAAATAACATTTGCAGAGGACGAAGAGATACATGTAATAACGACGAATTGTAAAGGCATACGTACTATGTTTAATATGTGAAACATTATGCGGGCCTTTTCTATGATTGTTAAGAATTAGTTTAAATCTGGCGAAAAGAAAATAGGAGAGGAAAAAAGATAAAAGGAGTTTCCACAAAAGGATAACAAATAAAATCTTTCTAGAAATCTGTGTTTCCTAATGACTTGTATATATTTTGCCTTATTTTAAAAACGTGTAAGTTGACGTATAATTATGTTTCAAGGCCATCAATATTAAAAATGAATACTGACAAAAATATTATCTCCTTACGACTTCCACCTGGCCGGGATTCATCGACAGATATATTCTCTTTTAACAATAGTCTAAACTAAATCCATCAGTGCTATGTGGCAAGCTATTATTCTATCAAGACATCTGACATAATGCACATAAGTGGCTTCAGCTAGACGAAGCTATTCTAATCTCGACACGCAGACGGGCACGTGGTAGTACCCCCCCCCGCGATTAGCTCGCCTTCCCCAAATTGTTTATTACGCAACGGTCTCAAGCAGCTTTCGAAGCATTACCGCCGACGTGACTCGAAATGGTCATCGGAACGGAGGCCGTAAACGGTGAGACGTTACGACGTTAGCTTATACGGCGTGGTTTAGAGTTGTGTTTTAGTTTATACCGTCGTCCTTATATTGAAACCCACAAAACGCGAAAGGTCGGACATCCTTATATGTAAAACCAACTAATTAAGTGTGAACCCTTTACATTTAAACCATGATACAAGCAAACGTATATTGTCTAACTGTATCTCATAAATTAATTTAATGTTATATAACTATATATAATGAAAAAAAGGTACGAGATCAATCATAGAAGAAGATCTCGTCAAACAGATTTTTCATATAAATATATATGAGTAAAATGCAGTAAAGTACAAAATTACAATCATAGTAAAAACTTTTAGCTATAACAATATGTAGGCCTAAGACCAAAATATCACACTTTAAAGATGAATTTCAAGTCAATCACAACAGAACTTCATTACCTCGGAAGCAATATAACGCAATTGAAACCGCACAAGGCTACACAGGGTGACAGATTACCAAATTACAAACAAATCCTCTCTATGATATTGTAGTTTTATTCAGAGTTAATTTCAAGTATTGTTAACCTCTTCTTATATTCGAACTATATACATACACTATGGTTGAGAAAATGTTAATTGAAATTATGAATAATCATATCGTCGAACCCTGTTTGAAAGCCTACAAGGTTTATCATACGGCATTGTCACGATTTTCATGATATCGAATGTACCTTATTTAACACTTTAGTCCGTAGTATTATTCAAATGAATGCAATCATGGGGGTCTCCTTATAAAGCTACTTATATCCTTATGTTGATGAAAACATTAAACAATTTCAATAGGTTTTTGTATTCCAAAAGGTATGGGGGTTGTAATACAAAAACCCCATTCCCCCAGATTTGATAACGGGTATGGTCAAACGTTCTTTATTCGCTCAGATTTTATAATGAACATGGTCGGATGTAATACCTTTCAACTCCGACAAAAATTGCTTTTGATCAAGTTTTATTTTTATTACGTTGATATTACCTCCATCTCGAGTTTAGTAACGCTTCATGCTCCTGACTGTTGCATAAGAGGACGATGTAATAGTTTATTTAAACCTACCTACAGCTCGCACGGATATCTTACAGTGTTTACTTGTCTTTCGTACACTCGCATTATTCAACGCAGTATTGCGAGATGCGCCCAATCTAGATATTTTTTCTGCTCCATTGCCCTCTCCAGAACTGGGTTCTGAAGTTGTTTGGCAGTTCACGATTAATCACTTATGATATTTATTCGAATTGTCCTGTGTTTCTGGCTTATTCGTTGTTGTTGTATAACCGAAATATAAGTAAGAAAAGCATTCTGGCGACAAATTTCTTATCTTCAATATATTTATTTCTACGTAAGTTAATTTTTTTTTCATTTGAACATTCTTTTGTCACTCTTAATCACCATTTAACAATAATCGATAGTGAAAATATTTTGAATTAATATGATATATAGCCAAATTAACTCATAGATTTGTATACCCATATTAACAAAACACTTATCGGTTCCCCTTCAAATTTTCCTAATGTTGCCACTTTGCATGATATATCCACTATTCAATATATGTTAGCCATCAGCTGGAAATACTTGGACTGCACTTTTGTTGTATTGTTTTAATTTTTTAACAGGCAGCACCAGGTTCATTCTTTTCAATTTGAATACTTCTCTAACACAATCTGAACAAGTTATCTAATAAGTCAATATGAGGAGGAATCGAGACAAAACTAGCGAGCTACTTGTGATATACAGCCAATGATTACGACGCAATTATACTCATTGTGGCTCCACTTTTCTCATTGTGGCTCCACTCAAGTATACGCGATGCTGAATTTATTGATGATCGATATACCGTGTTTCGACGTGATCGAGAGGTTCTCGGTAGTAGTAAATCCTACGACAGTGGATTTCTTGTCGCTGTCATGGCGAAGTTTGTTACGAGTCGCTGCTTTTAATGGGAAAATAACGATGTGGAAGAAACCTTTATTTGTCTGCGAATGGGAAGTTTTCTTTCACCATATGTACCATTTACATACAGACAAAATTTCCGCAGAGTATTTATAAAAAAAAGCATTTGCCTTCAAAATATATATGCCGAAAGTTCAAGAAAACAGTAAATCATAATAGGACAATAATATTCCATCTCTGGATTACAAGTTTGTGAAAAATTGTCCCCACGTTATTAACGGCAGTAATAAGAGAGGGAACCACGGCAGAAATAAGAGTAGAGATACTACGTGACGATCGCCATCATTCGTCTTTCCTACTCATACTCATTTGCCATCCCGCGACGTTGCAATGGAAACGCACATCTTCCAAATTATAATTATTGCAAATGCGATTACAATACAATTAACGAGGCGCTGAAGTCGGTACATTGGGTTAGCGAATTCAATCTTCTCACAGCTGACTGTGCTGTGCATAAATTTTACAATATCGTGTTCGATATCATTGATAAATTTGTGCCGAAAAATAAAAAGAATGGAAATATCCAATTTGGTAATCTCTCTATTTGACATAAATAATAAAATGGAAGGAAAATTCTGGATTAAGTAGAAAATTTACAGTAACTTGTCAGACTATTCAGAAGTCTCTAAATTAAGAAGCCGGGTTAAGAAAGTATTTCGGCGCTGTTTCAATAGCAACATAAAAGGTTTTTTGATCATACGCGTCGTCTTGAAAAAAATAATAATGGATATACATAGTCAATGGATATAAAAAAATTCTGATATAGGAATGCTCAAGTCTTTTGAATGGAAAAGTCTTTTCCCCGTGTAAAATAAACAAAAAGAAATAAAATTTGTTCTTATGTTCTTCCATATACCCAGGGTAAATCTGCAAGCTGGGCATGGGCTTTTCAAGAAATGGATAAACTTAACATTAACATAGAAGATGGTCTTTTTTACTTTGGTTATTTAAATATTTATGGCAATATCTATTATATGTAGGATTCGACATAAAGAAAGTAATCGTAAATATTTATCTATCAATTTATGCCATTACTTAGCTTGCTACTTAACTATACTCTTCAGGGCATTACTATATTCCAACCTAGCAGTTATCATAAGGAGTAAGTCAATTATAGGGTAAATCAATCGAAGGGCTACGCCAATGATATAAGGATGACGTCATAGGCCACTAATGTTATTTGCCTACGATTAGTCCATGTGAACGAATCCGAAACAGTAAACGTATATAAAAATACACTTATCAAATAATGAAATATTCGAGATTGGCTAAAGTTCCAAAAAGTAATTATCTATCGGCTATACGCATTTTGTCCTTGAAAACGAACGAGGGCTTTGATCCTATCAAATCTCAATGTCGAGCGGTCAAAAGCCGAAGTCGATTCCAACAATCGCCGCCGTGATATTTGTTTGCGTTACTCTCAGTTATCACTACGACAAACTAAAACATTCGACTAAATATTTAATTACCACTAGTAACTATTCAGATATTAACATATTACATAATTTGTTAAAGTTGACGATGGTTTGACAAGCTTTGTATAAAATTTATCCCACACAAGAAGTGTTCATTAATGTCAAATGGTTTAAAGGACAAGTTGAACAAAAAATCAATTCATCTTACTTACTTACTTCATTAAGTTGGGTAACGTCTCTTGTAAATACTCGCCTCACATCATAATCATGTTTAATTGAGATATTCAAGGCACTATTTGTACGAAACAAATCAAATATACAATAGTACGAAAAAACAATTGTCACAAACACCACAATAATACCAAAGCCATAAAACAAAATCCAAAAATAATTATTCAGGAAAAGTATTATGCATTCACTAAAAATAAGTCAGATATATTTATAGCATGCTAGCAAAAACCTAATGAAAATAGTTATAACAATTAGTATAGTTTATCATAATACTAAAATAATAATTATCAGCTTAGCCAATTTCTTTAACAAACCTCTTTTAATAAATTGTTCTAATTTTTTTTTGTAACGAGTGTGCTCTTTTCTCTAGTTATTTCACTAATGTTACACTCTTAGTCTTTTCGAGTAAATTCCAAAGTGAATCCAAATACTTAAGAGATCTGCCAGGCCCGCATTCTTCCTATTCCCGTTTTATATAATTTAACAGATGCTATTTTCTCAAACCATATAAAGATAACATAGTTGATTTATTGTATCGTATTCTCTCTAATTTTTATTGCCAATAATGTCTATCGTATCTATTTAATTCACCTACCATACTTTCGTGTTTCATTTTCGCTGCATTTTATCCGTGTTCGTTCCTCTTGTTATTTGTATTAATTCTATGTAAACCCGGTATTTCCCCCGCTTTTGTCAGTTATATGATGTTTCAATAAACACAAAAGTAGTAATTTCAAACGTACAGACAAAAATCTATTAAGTACGAATAGCACTCGCATTACGAGAGTTATGTACACAATAAGGCATATAGCATTGCTATTAAACTATTTACAATTATTAATATTTATTTTTCACTACATATAAATATATCGCCTGGTATATATTTCGCAGACGTAAAAATATGGTGAATATCTCAAAACACAAATTTTAGAATCATCCCTATAGTTTTCCAGTAAAATTATGAAAATGAAAAAATTATTTTTGATAAATTTGACTTCAGCAGTTTCGTAGTCTTATCTACGAAACTGCTGGAGGGAAAATACCTTTTTGCGGACACTTATAATATATCTATAATTATTTTTAGGGAGTTTTTCACAATAGTTTTCTTTTTTTTTCGTTGAATGAAATCGAATGAAACGTTCGAATACAGGGAAACGCTAATAAAAACAAAAGTAAACCGTTTTCGTAAATGGTTAAATGAAACGATATCGCCAATTGGTAGTCAAGCACGTTTTTGTTATACAAACACGTTAAATATTTGTCATTCTCGAGTCGTGGAAGGTTGAGTGCGCTGAAGGTATTTTATGTTATTCCACAAACGACGTATACAAACGCAACATTGTAATATACTTACGTGTGACAAGGCTGTTTTTCTCAAATTTTCTCGTCAGTACGTCAATAATATTTTGTAGAGTGAAAAATCGAATAAAACATGTAAGTAATGTATAAAGTAAAACAAGGTATCGTATACAAATGTTACAAATAACTTCCCTATTTGAAAATTAACGATTTTTAACGGTTTTAGAACATTTAGTAGAATTAACAAATTGTTTACTACAATATTTTTCGGAACTTCCATTGGAGATCTTTTAAAGAATATCCTTACAAATTACAATTCATCATTTTTATTAGAAAGCAAGAGACAATTTTAATGACTGAATTTCTCTATGATAAATTGTATTAAATATATTTTTTCAATCAAAATATTTCTTAGTATCTATATCTTGTTAGCGAGATATTTATGAAATTTGGAAAAAGTAATAATATTTATTTTTAAAATTTTCAAGTTAAAATTGTTTTCATTATGAAACGAATACAAACTATAGACAAATTTTAGTGTGAAAAAATAATAAATTAGTAACCTTTACTAACGTACATAATCGTCGATACCGCAATCATATTGAAAACATTTTTATATATGGAAAAATATGTATTCTATTAATATTTTCGAACAAACAAAAAAGAATACTTGATACGCTCAATTTATTTGAGGGAACAATACTTCTCACACACAGACAGACTTTCAGTTTTAAACCATGAATCTCGCTTTAATCATCTAAATTCTCCCACACACTGCATTCCAATACAGAATACATTCAGATGCATACACAGAACGGGCCTATAAATAGACTCGGCCTCGGTAAGGTTCAGAGCGGCACCAGACGCGGTTAGGCGTAGTATGTCGACGACACATGCGCGCCATCACAGCGTACAAAATGCATTCACTTTAAAGTTTTACAGAAAGTTTACCGAGAGTTTTTGTTCATATTAAATTATAAAGACACCTTTAATTATATTATTTATATAATTGAAATATTATAATTATCAAACTCATTGCCGTATATGAACAATACTGTTTAGTGAACAAAATTAATTCTCTATGCTACATAGAGTGGAAAACTACAAAAGTTACAGCCAGTTTGTGTACATAAATAAAAAATATAAACATAATATTCTAGCAGAAAAATACTTTTCAGGGTCGCATAAATGGTACAATTTAATCCACAGTTTAGAAGGTTATATAAAAAACTTTGTTGACTGTAAAACATTCAAGATTTTTAGTGCATCCAGAACCTTGGGCAGAGTGAGGTAATTCTCCAAAATATAAAGAGAATGCTTAAAACACATATATAATACGAATTCGTAATTGGATTATCTCTCACGCAGACAGACTTTCAGTTTTAAACCATGAATCTCGCTTTAACTCCAAAATTATTTATGCTAATACAAATAAACCACTGGTTATTTTAACAAAAAAACTTATATTTGTGTTACTTATAATTTAGAATCGATTATAGTCAAGTATTTTCAATACTCATTGCTTAAATTTTGTATTTACAGTCTAGACCAGTAATTTTGGAAACTTAGGAATCACAGTTATCAAGATAAACCAGATAACAAAGTGGGTCTAAAAACGGCAATTTTAACATCCCCTAACCTCCCTTTCATCTTTTAACCAAGAAAAATAAAAAAATACTTTTTACTATATTCAAAAGGTACTTATACTTTATATACTTTTCACTATACCCCAGACGACTAAGTGCAATTTTTTTTCTCGAACCCCATCTGGCGTGTATGTGCGCAATTGATATAAAATTGTGCATAATTTCCTACACTATTTTCGGTTTTCGCTCACAGCTAAAGCCTCTGAGGAACGGATGGAAGAATAGAATTATTATTACTACAAGTAATCGACGAAAATCCGAACGGGAGGATCCGAATGACCCTTTGGGTACAGAACCATAAAAAGTTTTAAAATTTATATCTTTATCTTATTTCTATTTAAATCAGTGACTAAAGTTCAGATACACACGCCTGTAAAAACGATATTTTAAAGCTTGCTTACTCAGACAACATCCAAAAACTGGCCGCTTTTACTGGGACACAAATTCGCATAAAATGCTCCCAAGATATTACAACTGTTGAATAGCAAAACGTTATTACAAAAAGGAAATATTCCAAATGAAAATATAAACGACATAAAGCTTTTTTTTTTTAAATTTTATTATTGCAATCTGTCATTTTTGAGACATTCAGCAAGTGGTGCGTATGTTAGCATGTCTTGTACTGAGTTCGTCCTTTTGAACTCATTTCATTTTGCCCCTATATAAGGTCTTGGGGAAGTATTTTCTTAAGCCTTCTGGGTGCCGTTATTGGGTTCATCAGGTTTATAGCCAGTGGATTGGGATGATTAGCGATTCGGTCTCTGTATGTCTGTATCATCTCTGGGATTTCTTCTTGGACCAATTTTATGCCAAGCTCCAAATGGAGTCTGTTGTTTGTGACATACCAGGGTGCACCAGCTATCATTCTAAGCGTTTTTGATTGAAACCTTTGTAATATTTCAATATTTGATTTTGCCGCGGTTCCCCACAGTTGTAGGCCATAAGTCCATATAGGCTTGATCGTGCATTTATAAATTAATAGTTTATTTTCGAGCGACAATTGAGAGTTTTTGTTAAGGAGCCAGTACATGTTTCGCACTTTTTGGCGCGCTGCACGTCGTTTGGTCAGGATGTGTTTGGACCATATCAGACGTCTGTCGAGATACACGCCAAGGTATTTCGCGTAATCGGCCTGCGGTAACTGTACTCCATTTAGGTGTAAACCTAAATGGATTTTACTACTAAACGAGATACGTGTCCGTAATGGCAGTAATGCCGGACACGTATCTCGTTTAGTAGTAAAAGTAACTTGTATTGATTTGATTTCGTTAACTTTGATTCGCCAATCTTGCAGCCACTGTGATATTTGGTCAAGGCTTGTTTGGAGTTTTTGTGAGGCTATGTCTGGTCGGTGGTCTGCTGCGAGAATTGCTGTGTCATTAGCAAAAGTGCCCGTAACAACACCTTCTGTGACTGGGAGGTCAGCTGTGTAAAGCAGGTACAGTATTGGGCCCATAACGCTTCCCTGGGGAACTCCTGCTTGGATCGGATAGAGAGACGTAGTTTCAGTTCCCTGTTTAACGTAGAAGTGTCTGTTGTGTAGATATGATCTGATGAAGTTGTAGTAATTTATGGGTAGGTTCTTTTTAATTTTAAACAGCAGTCCCTCGTGCCATACCCGATCAAATGCCTGGGATATGTCCAAGAAAGATACAGAACTATATTGGTTTGACTCAAAGGCATTATGGATATTTTTGACCAATCGATGGACTTGCTCAATGGTTCCATGTCTCTGACGAAAGCCAAACTGGTGATCAGGCAGTAGATTATTATCATAGATATGTGGCATTAATCTTCGCAGAAATAAAACTTCCATAACCTTGGAGGTAATTGGTAGCAAGCTAATAGGTCTGTAAGATTTCACATCAACAGCATTTTTGCCAGGCTTGAGGACCATTATTATTTGGGTCACTTTCCACTGGGGAGGAATCGAACACGTACGTACGATTGCATTGTACAGGATTGTGAGGAATGAAATTCCTTCCTCTGGGAGCTCTCTTAGAATTTTGGCAGTTATTAGGTCATAGCCAGGTGCCTTGTTGATATCAAGTGTATCAATAACAGCTTTTATTTCTCTCTTAGTGAAATTCGAAATAGGGGGATCGAGTTGGTGGCATTGATTCAGAAAAGTTGACACTTCTTGCGTTTTGGGGGAATTTATTTCGGGGTTTGGTACAAAGACGCGTTTTAAGTGTTCGGCGAATGTAACTGCTTTTTCCGCTTCACTGACTGCCCATTCATTGTTCTCTTTGCGTAGAGTGGGTTGGTTTAAGACTGGACGTTTCATATTTTTTGTGACTTTCCACATTGAGTACTCAGTAGCCGATGTCACGTCTAGACTTTTTATGAATGATTGTATGCCTTCGTTCTTGTTATCGCTAAGTGCTGATTTTAGCTTAGATTGCAAGTAGTTTAGATTTTTTTTTATCTGATGCATGTCGAGACTGTTGCCATTTTTTTCTAGCACTACGTTTTTCAGTCAGGAGTTCACGAATAGACGGAGGACATTCGAGTTTACGGTTTGTGTCTGTAAGTGTTGGGGTAGCAGCCCAGGCAGACCTTTGTACACAATAGTTGAGGTGTTCAACAGCTTCCATTATGTTCTCTTCTGTTTTCATAGGTAGTGACTCATCCAGGCATTGAGCCATTAATTGCCTAAAGAGATCCCAGTCAGTTTTGCGTGTGTGCAGCTTACATGGTTTTGGAGCTAATGTGATGGACCTTTTGAGGGTCATTTCTACAGGTGAATGATCAGAAAACAAATCTAGGCTAGTTCTACTTGTGATAAAGCTGCTAGGGATTCCTTTGGTTATGAAGAAATCTATCACATCTGGTATTTTTCTTCTATCAGTGGGCCAGTAAGTGGGTTGCCCAGGCGAGACAACACTAAGATTTAGTTTGTCAATTGACATTTTTAGTTGCCGTCCCTTTGTTGTACGCGAGCCCCAGTAATGTTGTTTCGCATTATAATCTCCACCAGCAACGAATCGGTGGCCCAGTGTGGCGAGAAACCTTACATAATCTGCTTCCTTAAGCTGTAGACAGCCGACCGACGACGATCCTTAGGCTGTAGACAGCCGACATTACAAAAGATCCTACCCAGTCTTCGATTCGCACATTTGTTGCTTGGATCTCTTCAATACAATATTGTACCGTTTCGTAATGCTTAATATTATTTTTTATAATTATTGCACTCCCCCCAAGTGCAGTTCCATCAGGGTGCATTGTGTGGTAAGTCTTATAGTTTTGTATTTGGAAATAACTCTTTTTTGTAAAGAGACTAGCAAGATATCAATATTATGTGTCTGCAAATACGATTGAACCTCAAGGGTGTGTTGTGGCAGCCCATTGGCATTCCATAGAGCTATTTTTAAGCAATCTATTTTGAGAGATTCGTCGTGAGTGCTATTATTAGGTTTGTCAATGTAGTCAATTGCTGCATCACTTGTTTCAATAAGTCCATTATTTCAAGCATATCATTTGTACGTATGTCGCTATTTTGTGGAAGTTGATGTCCTTTGGTTAATACGTCTCTATATGTTTGTCGTATGGTATTCTGAGAGTTCTCTTTATGAGCCGTTAGTGTTTCTTGTTCATGACTTTCTGTTTTATCAAACTGATTTTTATTCCTGAATCTACGATCTGGTGCTTTTGGGAATTTCAGATTATGAAGCTCTCGATAGACTCCACAGCCTTTGTAATTTGCAGGATGGTTACCATCGCAGAGTATACACATGACTTGGTCGGACCTAGTTTTCCTTGGGCAGTCAATGGAGAGGTGGTCACCAGCGCATTTGATACACTTAGTGTGTCGGCGACAATAAGCTTTGGTATGTCCATATTGTTGACATTTCGCACATTGTGGGATTTCCCGTTTTGGTCGTGGAGGTTCAAAGGATACCATACACTGCATTAGGCTTTTAACTTCATATATCCGCTTGTTGTTGTCATTCGGTAATAATTCAATAATGAACATGGGCAATGGCTTCTTTGTGGTTCTTTGTTTGATATTCCAAACGTTTATGCAGCTGTAGTCCATATCATTTAATGCTTCTTTGATGTCATCAGGGTTAGTAGATGGATACATATTTTTGAGCACAGCTTCGAACGCTCGATCCTGTTTAGGCTTATAAGTAAAAAACTCAGTCTGTTTTTGTTCTAATTGTTTGACAATAATTCTGTATGTATCGGCAGATTTGGTCTGGATTTTGACTTGATCATTGTGGAGGACCTTCAAAGCGTACATATTTGGAGCAAGTTCATTAAGCATGTTAAGTGGAGGTCGGACATTACCCACTTTGTCAACAAATATTGGAGGTGGTTTTGTTGACTTTTCTACAGTAGTGGAGTTGTCTACTTGGGTTTCTTCTTCTGCTAGTTGAGTAAAACTATTTGTTGTTGGTATCGGTTGAGTTTGAGATAGCCAGTATGTATCCAGTTTTCTTTGTTTTTGTGTTCCAACATTTTCCGGGCTTGAGTGAGGTCTTTTCTTACCGGTGACTTCCTTCCAGTCATCTTCCTTATTTGTACTTGGTTCTTGGTCAGTACTTTGTTTTGGGTAGGTTGTGGTTGGATAGTTACCCAGAGAATGTGTTCTAGGTCGACTTTCAAATATTACATTATGACTTATCTGCTGTGGTTGGTTTTTATTAATCTTGGTGCAGTTTTCATTTTTATTATTATTTTTAATATTGATTGGATCACTCATTTTTGTTCCCACGAGTATAGGACGATAATACGGTCGCTACCTAGGGTGACGCCTATTCCCGGTAGAGGGCTACATAGGTTGACGAGTCGCCTGTTTCGTCGAGTTTGGTCGCTAGTGACTGATGTGTCCTTTCAGCCAAAGAGTCCTGTTGGCACGTACCACACCTTAGGATTTAGGGATTTTTTATAGAGGTGGCATTCCTCGCGGTCCAAGTGGCGAAGCTCAGACCCCCGTTCCTGCGAGACATGACCACAGGATTACGGCCTGGGGCAGCTCGTTTGAGCTACACACTGGTTTTTAATTCAGGATTGTCTCCCCTAGCTGTATACTAGGTGGTTAAAGTGCCTAGGGCTCGCTTTCGCCCATCATACTTTGCTACTGCAGTCCAGGAGTAGATGGAATGTGCGGGGTCCTAAGGACTGTAGCATTGCCCAGGAGGGACGACTCACTGGTATAGTAGTGAGCCTACCCCCAGCCCGCCACGGCGGTGCGAGGGCAGCGTGGACGTGTATGATGAACTTGTTGGTGACACATAAAACCCAACTCCGCACACTTGGGTGTATGTTCCGGTTTTTGCTCAGCACTTTATAGGTGAGTGTCTTACAGCAAGACAAGCACCACCGAGACCTACACCAACCTCCCCTCTCATAAAGCTTTTAGTCAGAAATATCAACATAATCCGCACTCAAGTGTATTCGACACTATTTATTACAGCACAACAACACCAATAAAAACTCACTACATACCTACATATCAACATAAATGTACTTCGTTATTAGTACGTACTCACTAATCCTATACAAAGAATGAGGCCAACACAAAACAAAGGCACCCAACCGTCAAGTGCTACATACATTTTTCAACTACAAGTCATCGCAGCATTTTTTAGCAACACGTCACCCGCTTATTACGTCACCGGCATTCACGGCGGGCAGACGTGTAATCATTTCGTTTCACTCTCGACGAGCCCACATTCGGAGCTACCGTCACGTGACTGCGATGCATTCGAACCATTATCTAATGTCATCATCGCGGCATTGTTTGATTGTCGCCGTTGGCAGCTCGGTGACGACTGTCATTGATGCGCGTCTAGCACGCCAGAAGAAAGTGCTCTTTAAAATATAATTTAAACATTCAAGCATACACATGTTAATTTAAACATACAAAGTATACAAATATTGATTTAATCATTCCAGTATACACATACATTGTCAATATAAAAAATACACAATTGACTACGGTCACTTTTGCTGAAGCCTTCATTTGCCAACTCCTCACCTCTAAACATACTAAGTAATCGAATTTCCTAATAAGCAACTCGTATAAAATTTGAGTTGCAAGGAATAATATATTCTGCGAAAGCCCTGGGCAAATTTTGAGTTTATATATATGAAAGTATCCTACATATTGTCACTTTAAAGGGATACTGTGACAAGATCAATGCACTAAGACTTACACGCAAACTAAAGCTTATGGGGATACTGAACGTGGAATGAGCAAAGTTCATTAAAACTTTATGAGGATAAATACTTTGAAATAATAAGTTAAATAAATACAAAGAATGATATAAGCAAATAAATTGTAAAGAACACTATTGGGCCAAACATAATATTTACTTCAGTCACAAATGAAACACATAAAAAGAAATGAAAATCAGTTTGTCTGGTGGGCAGTAAATCGAGTACAATCTTCACTATGGAAGATTGTACTCGATTTACTGCCCACCTGATTCCATGCCCACCATCTGATTTCCGATCAGATAAAGTGCAAATTTGTTTAAAGATATTAATTAAGTAGAGTACCTACTTACATTAATTTGTATTTTTTCCATAGGATCTACCACTTTTATACTTTGATTATAATATTAAATAAATGATTAAGGCAATTATGTATTTAATATCGCTTCAAAACAAGCCAATTTCCAAACAAATGGCAGGTGTTTGGTTCTCGGTGCAGAATAAGGTTAGATTCCGGATAGTGCCCTAGCATACCGAATAGTTACCGAATATTCATTACAACTATAATAAAGTTCATACAAGTTACTAGTAAACATTAATGTGCAAAAACCCATACAAAACTAGGAAACGTCACTAGCATGCCTTAAGAGCGCTTTCGAGCACGGTCTTTCGTAATTGTATACTATTGAATTGTAATTTCATTTCCATACCCGTACTAATTAACATTTAACCTGTGGAAATATGTGAATTGTAAACAAAGAAACGAATTATGGCATGATAAGAATTTTCAGCGTCATTAATCAAATGTGGTTTTTTTTTATCAACTGGTAGCTCTTATCGACACAATCGATCGTGCCTTAATAATGTATTCGTCTTTAGCGTTTTCTTTTAGCTTAGATGCTCGTACTATAAATGACAAAAATCATTCAGGTAATGTTAAAAATAAAATGCACGATTATTGTAGCCGACGACTTCATGGTTTTCATCAGCATGCACACCGTGCGGTTAGCCAAATTTTACATGATTATCTGTAAGAAACTAAAATTATTCAAATCGCAATGTTACGTTTCTCTCAGAGCTACATAAAGACAAAACTTTAGAGAAATTTTCATTTGCGATATATTTAAAGGTATTACTATATTGTATATTAACTACAAATCTCGACAAATATACAAATCTTTCAATTTCCACCGTCGTCGAGGACCAAGGACTTCAAAAATATTCACATTTGTAATGTCTTTATACTAAGAGGGCAAATTGTTCTAAGTAAACTTCACTTAGAGATCGTGGGCACATAGCACAAGTTTATAATATTTCATATAGACAAATTACACCAAGGCAATGAAACGCAAATTGAAGTTTCAGGTCGTTTTCACTGTTCATGTCTTCAAAACTGCATAAAAATGGATTTGGTAAGATAAGATCATAAGAAAAAGATTCACCACTTGCTGACAGAATTAATATATGCGTGTACATTATAAAACAGTCGAAATAGGTGAGATGAACTTGACTTTTTTTACAAGTACGAAACTGTTTTTGCTGGAATCTATTTAAGCTGTATCAAACGGTTTTTAGAATAATATATTTTTTCATCGATAGAAAAATTTTGTCGCAAATTTATATACATGTAAAAAGTGATTGCTACATTTGCAAGGGAAGAAAATTGTTATGGTAACTTTTACTTAAAATTTAGTATTAATATTTTTGATACAAAGAATGTAACAAGTTTTAAGAATTTTACAAGACTAAATCTCTAATCGGATGAAAATTGGTAGCTAAGTTATACGGGAAAAATATTTCTATTATAATTTTTTACGTGCCACTGTGTTCATTGGTTGTATTATTATATTTTTGAATTCAAGCGACTACAATTTCCTCTTAGAGTATGTTCCGCAACGTCTGTTAACAACATACAACTAAGTAATAATTTGATTAAAATGAAACAAACTTATAAATTTAAAATTTTAAACTACAAAACCGATTTTTATAAAATTTTCACTATTCTCTACATTGAAAGATAATTAAGTCGATAAAAATAGAATAATTGTAATCTGATTAGTCGTTTCTGAGAAATACGTGGAAAAACATATAGACAAATATTCATAATTTTTTTAAATTTTGTGCATTTGTTTAGAAGCCTTAAAAAGAATTAATACATTTAATAATATTAAATATATTTGGGTCGAATTTATAACCTTCTTTTTGAAGTTAATTACAAAATGAATCGTCTACGCAAGCGAAGCCGCGGGCGAAAAGCTAGTTTATATATAATGCAAGAACCAAACCGCCCATTGACTAATTAACGCAGGTTGTTAGTGAGTTTTTGCACTGATAAATACATAAGACAATTCCGTACATACAAGTTTTCTCTCGTGTTCCTAAAAAATGAATTTATGTAAGGCACAGGATTCAATTCAAATTGTATAATTGGTTGTGTTCTTGGCGCATTTAAGTTTTACGTAACGCAAACGGGAAAGTATTAAATCCAACCAATTCAAGGAAATTGTTTTTCATTGAAAGGGCCTAGACTTGAACTTCAAAGGTTTACTCACCGCTAGCATTAATTCTACAAGATTTTAATATTATCTAACCGTATCAAGTTGTTTTGAAAAATGATGTTCCGATAAAGAAAATTAGCAAATCTATTAATGATGTTATGAGACTATAGTTAGTCTGAAAGAAATATTAAAACTGAAGAATAGCAAAAGCAAAATAAAACTTTTTGGAGGAAATATGAATAATTTCAACGAATTATAATTTCTTTCAATCGAAGTCCTTTCTAGGAGCAAATTTTTAAACCGACAAAATCCAACATATTTATTTGAAAATCGAAACATTGCTAAATATTTCTTTCTACCTTTCTTTTTATTGAAAATTAAAAAATATTAGCTAGAAATCAAAATCAAAACGAAAATCTTAATAAGTCGTGTCTCTGAGGTATTTTTGTTATACCGTTGTAGGAAGGCCAGGACAAAAATCCGATAGCGCATCTTCTTAAATAAAATATACATTCATATAAGGAGTTCGTGATAAGTAACTTATGTTTACAAAGGTTAACACAGTGAGGTAAAACCCCCAATGAACGTTATTCTATTACGATATCCATTTTATATTTTTAGGTACGCATAATTTTTAATCAACAATTTTAGTGAATGCTTTTTAAAAAAAAAACCAAACGGTTTCGCCGTTTAGCCGCATGTTCTATTTGAATGAATTTATAATTATAAATGAGCGAGTGTGTCACGACCACATTTGGCATCTTCAAATCTATCAAAACTAGGTGTATTAAAGGATGGATAATAAATACTAGTTATTCTCAAACGGTTTTCACATCTAGAATACTGTAAATCAATATAATAAGTGTTAAATTATTGTGTGTTAAAAATGTATATCTATCGAAGTGTATTGAAACTGTATTGCCATATCAGAACATTTTACATAAAGGATATTCAAATATTTATAGAAAGCTATGTAATAATTTTTTTATAACATCACAAAAAATTTAAAAAATACTGTATCTCACATAAATGTTTGCTGAATCGAACTGAAATTTAAACATTTAGTTAATAATTCTATTATTTCGAATCATAAAATTAGTAAGGAATTATAAATATTTAATGTTGACCTATCTACAAAAAACAACGTTTTAATTATTTCTCATAAGTTTACTACGTATATATTTAACGACAGTCCGTTAATCAACATCATCGTTGTTAATGTCCAATTATGCGAATAACTAATTATTATATTCACGTAAATATGATTAAACACGGCGATATTGTGTGTTGCGGTTATACACGACGGCCCTCAACGATTCTACTCATAATAGTAAGTTAACTCGTTAAAAGATAATTGATCTGGAAGCGGCGGGTGGGCGGAAGTTATTATCGGGCGAGATGAATGGACTGCAGTGTCCATTGATGGGGAACGAAGCACGCCGCGGCGGTACAAAGGTCGCCCAGATGGAGCTGACGCGATTTCGACAACTTGCGCGTTGAATACAATATTCTTATATATTTTTGAGTTGATGTACAGTATTCGATAATAAAATCCGGACTGACTGCGTTTTTTTGCTCGCCTCGCTTGTACCAAAACTGTTTGGCTTCCTTTTCATACGTGTTCTGTACATGTTTAATATGATATTACTCGTTTATACATAAAGTACACTGAATACGTCAGTGAAACTTAAAGCCGAATTCGAAAAATAGTTCCTGATTGAGAAACAACCTGAAATAATATTTTTTTCTAATATGTACATACATGTATATGTGTGTGTGTGTGTGTGTGCATGCGTGTGCGCGCGTGTATACCTATGTGCGTATGTGCTCGCGCGTATTGTTAGGTAGCTATATTATTCCAGATATGTGTCATGTTTTATTCTCAAAAATTGAGGTCTCCGTAAGATGTAGTAATATTTACAACTCGATCAAAAGAAAGTAGCCAAACGGACTGCTTCCTTGTCTTACGCTGAGTAAACGGTCACACACACGTATAACAAACTAGTATAGAACGAAGTACACTTTCAACCGAAGTTGGCCTTTATCAAATAAAATAAATACACAGCATCAGTATTTCGCGTACAAATACAATCGTCTTCAGTATATGTCATTTGAATAATTAATAAAAAAAAATAAAACAGTGTTACGGAATACGCGAAAATGAACTGCGTAGGCAAGGCGGCAGTGGCTGGCAACAGGTACCGGCATGCGTTGGGGTGAGGTGCGAGCGCAACCGTAGAATACCGTGAAAGTAATACAAAATCTGTGCCAACGAAATCGTGAAGGGGGAGTGCTAATATTTTACCAGTCTACATAATAAATATGAACACGCGTAATATGTATGATGTTTACAGAAAATATTTCTTATAAAATATTACATAATTTTTATTTATTATCTTGAAAATTTGACAAATTCGTTTCTTTTTCACTAAGCATGGTCATGCTGCGCCACCTAATAGATGTCAATATTGATTTCATTGAAATGTGCCTGAAAAGAATATCACGATTATTTTGCTTCGATAGCGCACACCTCCATAATTAAGCGAAGAAATTTTATAACATTTTCGACAAAACAATATTTAATTTTAATACGATAAAATACGATAAATGGTAAGAGTATTATCTTCTATTTAAGCATTTAATAAGTGCTCGTTACATGGAAATAAATCATCTGGACACATATCAGTCGGCACCATCACACTCCAAACAATAAAACGTGCATTCTATCCGCCTTTAATTAAATACACTCGTCAACAATAACAATACCAATAAGTGATATTATTATACATTTTTGCTTGTAACTGCCTATTTCAAACAGATGATGTAAAATCACTTTAACGTACAACTAAAGATAATTGTGCATATACTGTGAGAAACGAACAAAAATAATATTATACATACGCGATATTACATAGTCACTCCATATTTGCTTTATCGCCGGATGCTATCAAAAAATGACTTACTTATTTTTTTGACACCCAGCATCTCGACAACTACACAGATCAAGCGATACGTCATGGGCTTCCCGGCCGTACCGACACATACTACTGCACGCAGTAGGTATTAGCCGTACCAAGCACGCGCTGCATCGGCTATAGGTCATCGTTTATAACATTAAATCCGTGTGGATAGAAATGATGATTGGGGTTATCAGATCTCATTTCAAACCGCCATAATTGCGATGTACTTGCAATTTCACATGAACACGGGAAAAATATGAGCCAACAAACGAAGAACTATGAAAATATACGGAAAATACCATATGGATAAAAAGAAAAGTACTTAACAAACTTATACATAATTCGCTATTTACATTTCGATACATATTTTTCGAAAGCCATAAAAGTAATTCAGTTTATAATTTATTTTTTTAACAGCAATTTTTTCTATTTTCCGAAAATAAAATTTTGAATCGTACGATTCTTAATGAAGTACAAATTCAGAATTCCAAAGCCACACATCAGATATAAATCAAACTATTTTATACAACTTGTCATTTATGAAGAATAAAACATCAGTACACTTGAAAACTACAGAGGTTTGTGTACATATATAAAAACGAAAGTAAAACGCATAAGACCCAGTTATAGAGTTAAATAACACATGTTTGTAATGTCGGCTTTCGATAACATAACTTTTTAAGAATTTAAAGGAAGATTCTTCAAAACATGTTCCATTATAAGTAAATATGTTATATATTTTAAAATAATAATTTAGTTCACCATTGTTTGGTGATTTCATCGATATCATTCCAATTGTCAGTGTCATCTTTTTGGTAGTTGGTGTGAAAATTCTTCGAGTGAACGTATTTACGAAAACAAAATTTGAACAGTGTTCACTGGCCGACCGTAACTAAGCTACCGACTGGCGTCGCGTTGCGTAGAAATAGAATGCGCGACCACACACGGGCGGGGCGCGGCTGACAAGTTCAATGACTGCGCAACGTCATCAGCACCGGAGGGGGGGGGGGGAGGAGAAGGCGAGCGCTGCTCCGAAATAAGCCGCGTTTCAATCGCGCTTTGTATTGTGAGAATTAGTAGACAATAAATTAACTAAATGTGTAAAAGCATTAGGCATCTAGCATATAAAGAAATTTAATATAATAAGGAAACAACTATCAGTTAATACTAATTTAGTTTCGAAGGCGACCAATAAACTTTGGAAATGAGCTGGATTTTCTCGTATCGTATTTGAAAAATATGCGAAAAAAATTTACAAAAATTACTTGACTGATTATCTGGATGATGTAATAAGTGTAGTATGCAACAACAACAAACCAAACTTAGTTAAAATTGGAAAAAAATGTCGCGTTATCAAAAATGATTCTGTTTTTTGAAATAAACGTATATTAAGGTCCGCGGAATGAAGAGAAACTGTGCTTAAGAAAAAAATATTGAGTGTTACTGATCTAGAGTCACTAACGCAATGCATATTTGGTTCACTTGCCACCTAAGCTTGTGTCTCTAACTTCGACGAGTTGATTAGATGACACACACGCAAGTGTGACCTAATCTTCTCACAGGCATAAATAGGTAAATTTAACTTGTAACCTTAATACTTTATAAAAATGACAATACAAATGTATTGCTCTGTCATGACAAATAATTTAGCCCGATGGGTCGGGTGACATAAATCACTTGAAAAGTACAAGTATTTATATCGAAATACAATTTGGTAAATTATGCATATAAAAATATTTAAATTTAAATATGGTCGACAGTACCATTGAAGACTTATTAATCTCGAGTGAGGGACTAATGACAAAACAAGTAGTACTGAAAAAAAGCAAATTTTTCTGTTTGCATATTTTTTTTTGTTTGCGGTCGATAATTTTAAAAATCTTATTCGCTTACATATTACGTATAACCTGAATTGTTCGTGTATACTTTTTGAGGAAACATGTCAAAATAGGGTGAAGCAAGGTCTTAAAAATAAAGAAAATCGGAACAAGACCATCTGTCACCTGGATATAGTGCCTAAACCTTTAACTGTGCTCATGATATAGATATGAAATAATGGCAGGCATATAAAAGGTCTATAAAGAAATATCCCGTGCATCATTAAACAAGATAATATGAATATATTGTAAATAGTCAACTTTAAATGTTTTGCTTAATCAATCTTAACTTTACAATACGTGTTAATAATTTCCACCAGCGGTTTACCGTAGACATCTAACGGAGATGAAAAATATTTTTCATCATGTGGTTTACGTTAATACTTTCAAAATTGTAAACAAGAGAAACGCGTCTGTGCCACATCGGTTACCAAACAGCATAAAAGTTTCGAAGATGACGATTAATTATAATTAATAGAAACTTAATCATTTCTTTTCAAGAGAAAAAAAAGTAGCCTCGTCACAAATACGAAAATAAGTTTATCCACGCAAATACCAACCGATTCCAACACATTTTGAGGCTCTTTAAGATAACGCTATCAAAACAAACAGACACTTCAAACGTTTCAAATGTTACCTATTACAACAGGCCGCTTAATTTGTTGTGTAATCAACTTACTCAAGGACAAGTGGCGTGCTGTTATATGTAATTCTTTACGATGTATATACATACATATATACATTACATAACTGCCCCGACGCGTCAACGGGAAAAATACCTAATGAGTTTATACGGGCTAGGTATAATATATCTGTTTAAATATAACTTGAGGTATCTTCAGAGAGAGATATATCCCTTATATTATTTAAACAAACATCTTTATCGCTTTTTGTTTACGGTAATAACAATAGTTAGTTACTTGCTTGAAATTCCTATATCATTAGCCATGTCATACCATTACCCATATCATAACATTCCCATATCATTACCCATGCCATATCATTATCCATATCATATCACCATTATCCATGTAGAGACATTCATGATAATAATAAAGTTGTTCGCAAAGTAATTTAAAATGAAAAGGTTTTAAAAATTGAGCGCTCTAACATAGGAAAGGTACTTGAATCGATATCTGTTTTCGCCATAAACATGTTCTATCTTCTAACAGGTACAAAAGTAATCATGATAAAGTTATATGATTTTCGAAATTCAAAGCTGCATATTTCAGTTCGACATAGTAGGAACGAAGGTGCATCTCCGTATTAGGTAGCTAAACTACTCAAGACCACTTCAGAATTTTATTACGATGGACAATCGATTGTAATACGAAATTAATAAAAAACATTCTATTATTAGAATAACCCAAAAACCATTTCCTGAATTAATCCAAATTTAATGTTTACAATCGATGTTTAACAATCTATTTTTTATTGAGTTTATGTTGCTTCTTGCAAAAAAATTGGTTATAAAAAAAACGCATCAAAAGATGACGTAACTCATTAAATATTACAAATAAAATTTCATCAAAAATGCTTGTATAACCCACAAAGTGTAAGCATTCATTGCTAAGCCACAAAAGTTAAAGTTTTCGTCGAACGAGATAAGGACAGACTTGTCAGCATAAAATGAAATAATATATAGGAAATTAAAAATATACAGTTATAAAGAATAAGATATAAAAAATTGAGCGGAACAGACCGAAACCAAAATGTTTGTAAAAGAAGCGTAGAAGGTTCTGATGGAAATTACGTTTAACCTTTTTATTTAAATAATTTATTGCATAAAAACATTAAAAATATAAAAAGTTATTAATATTGGACTATCACATTATACATATAACTATACATATAATTTAAAAAAAAAAAAAAAAAATTATGTAGCTTTATATAACTTGTCATAAAGAAGAAGCAGGGACAGTGGGAATGGGGTTGAAGAAGACTAGATTTTAAAGAGTGATACGAAAGATCTGAATATTAACATTTTCTCATCGAAATCCCAATCCAAATTGTACCTTTGATTGGCCTCTTGCAATTAGAAAATAATAAACTTATTTTCATCATCATTGAACTTTTTACTAATTCCACTCAAGTGTTTATATCGTACACTAAATTTATAAAATTGATAACTAAAATGGCTTCAAACAGGAATTAAGTAATTGCTTATAGTAATTGCTTTAATAGATTACACTAGATTGAACTGTCTTCACTCTGAGGAACTAATTGAATGACTCTAATTATTAATAATAGAGGCCTAATAGCGACGGATGAGTAACCTAAATTTATCTCTTGCCACTACTGTCTTACGTTATCTATAAAGTTACGTAATTTTAAATAACGATATTTAACATCTGAAATTTTTTGTTTACAAATTCACCTATAAGAGGTCAAAATAATATTAGTCTCTTATGTATTAAGACGGTGGTTGCATATTGGAGCTAAAACGATATTTAGATTGGTAAATTGCTGTCAAAATTATCTGCACATATTCAATTTTACTTTAATTTGACCAAAATTTGATAAATCCATTACGGTGGCAAAATATTTGAATCTAACCTTACTATAACTATCATGGGGACTTACCGGAGAAGGAATGTAGTAACGAATGAAATAACGTACAAAAAATGTATGGAAAGGCCCAATTGCTCTTTCTTTTGGTTGGAACTTATAAATCATAGGCCGAAATTACATTTGATTGTAAAATGTATCTAAAGGAATTTATTTTGACTTCAAGTATCCAAAATTCCACTCATATATGCTAATATAAGATTCTATGATCATCTCAGAGAAATGAACGTATCATTTCAAAAACTGCAATGAATCGTTCGAAACATTTGAGAGTTAGAGGGGAATGCAGAAAAATGCAAGCTTTACCAGGTTACACGTCAAAACATTTTGAGGTGTGCCAACGTAACAATAGTTAGGCCACGTGTATCTCTTTATTCTTAAATTAACAAATAAACAAAGGTAAGACCGTAAATGAATTGTTATTTTCTTAATACTTGGAAACTGTAAAGCTAACCAGTAGTTACACAGAATGAATAAGTGGAATAAAATTCTTATTAGCACCGTGTAACAATTTGAAATTTTATTTCGAAGAGGCTTTATTAATGCCTTTCAAATACGAAAATAGTAACCATCAAAGTATACTTGTTTATTTTTTGTCAAGTGTCTTGCAAACAAATTTAGAAGTCAATTCGTAACACGGCTCATAAAATGGAAATTGGACGGTAGAAAGAACATAATCTTCAACGTTATGAATGAATTCATGAATTCATGATTCATTCGTGAGGTCGTTTAGAAATCAAACTTCAATATTTTTTTACAAGTTGTTCTAATGTATATTATTATTCTATTATAATATTCAAAATGTTAAACTGATAATTGGTAGAATGTTTTGAAATCTAAGGTTAAATAATATATTAGCTTTCGGAAAGTTAAAAAAACATTCTTGTTTCCTAAATATGATTCACTCAAAACACCCGGAGACTGTTTATAAATAATATCTATTCCTCAGTGCGTTGTTTATAAATTTAGACAGCTACGCGAAAAGAAATTACTAAAGCCGCCATACGTAAATTATTATTTCCGCTACTTTTACCCACTGCATTTATACTATGTAACAAATTCAAATAGTTTTAGTTTTTCTAAAAAAACAACAGAAATGTTTCAGATACCTATACTCCATTCCATTTGAAAAGAGAATGTTTAAAAACAATTTTTTTACAAACAAGATTTACAGTTAAGGCGTTGTAAAACGTTTTCTTACGTTCACGTTAGTAATTTAATGTGGATTTATTTGGTATTTGTGGTTAAAAAATACATTTTTATTAGATTGCATATCTACACTGTACGTAACTTAGAGTATCTAGGCTATATTTTATATTTAAGAGAAATTCAGATAAATAAGGTGAAGTGTTCGTACAATTTAAAAATGTTACTGTTACACAAAAAACATAAAATAATACCAAAAATTTCGGTAGAAATAGTAGTTTAATTAAATGTTAGGTTTTACAAAAAATTATTACAAAGTAATCACAAATACTTAATTTTTGAGTAACTTTTTAAATATTTGTTTAAAAACAAACTAATGTATTAAAATTCTATCACTTCGACACCGATATCCAAAGATGTTGAAATGCCAGTGCCGGCGAGGCCGCCTTTTGCCGATATCACTGAAATGAGATATAGCACAGAACATATTCATCATAAAAGTGCAGAAAAGAAAATCTATTACATCGTATATCAACATTAATAACGTTTGTTCAGCCCCATGCCGTGGGCTGAACAAACGTTATTAAATAACATTGCTCCAATTAAAAATCTTTTCACATCGTTTAATTTAAAAGTAGTGTTTTCTTTCGCCACATGTCATTTCTTTTGTTCCCAGATCATTTTGATCGTGTTTATTTTACAGTGATATGACGGCAATCTTAGATTTTACAGTGATATGTATTATCGAACAGTTGTATAGGTACCGTACTTAGAACATTTGTTATTTTAATTACACTCATACCTAAAAATACTACACATTTAACAAAACGAATTTAACATTATAAACACATAATGAATGATAAACTTAATAAAACAGAAAATAATTTTATGAGACGCCAAAAATTCAGAGACCAATATTGAAGAATGACAAGTCAGTGCGCCTCGCGGATTAATCGCCATTATCATAAGTGTGGCAAGCAATCGTTGTATATACGTAGTATACATAAGTTGCTTTGCATGAGCATACAGTAAACAAAAAAATTTAATTGATCTCCTGAATCTATATGTCTTTGGATAAGTAGCGTGACCCTTGTGAATCTATAAATAATGAACGTCACAAATAATTATAAAAGCTGTGCGCTCGGATTAATTAAAATTTCTTAGTTCTATATACATTTATATATGGCCAATTCAATACAATTGCTAGATTTCGTGTTTGTGCAACAGGCAGATAGATAAATAATTACACAGATTCACATTGGTCGTCCTAAAAAAAACTAATAATTTAGTTTTACCGAACATACATATCCGAATGGAGAACAAAAATTTATTGCCCCACAAAATTCATAAGCACAAATCGGCATTTTTATCTGATAAACTGATGATTTTATGAAAGACGGGCGAAAGTACGGTTTTAAAAAAATATTGATAACTAAGTTTCAAGGTGTGCTAACCATAAAATTGGCATTACATTTCTTCTCTTTCTAATATATGTTCAAATGTTTTTTCAGATTTTTCAAGTAGTATAAAAATTAATAAGGGTATACCAATTCGAAATAAATATTTAATTATTTGTATTATATATATATTTATATTGTTTTATATATATATATATATATATATATATATATATATTACTTTTTAAACTACTTATAAGAAATTGCAAACGTAGACATATATTTTTTTTTAAATAATATTTTAATTATTATATTATTTTCCGATTAGTACAATATAATGCTTATAATACGTTTTCTTTTTGCAAGATTAAAATGCGTCATAAAGAATCGCTGCGAATGCACTATAATATAAATAAATACAATCAAGGCTGCATTTCAGACCCCGGTCACCTCTTGGCATCCGGGTTAATTTAGCGTAGGGTAGTTCAGTATGATATGGCCTATGCGATGAAACGGCCAACCGAAAAATTTTACTGTCTGCTTTAGATATAGTGATTGCTACTCTAATGTGTACGTTACTGTATACATTGTTTCATTGAAAAAAAATTTAAAAGTCAGTATCTTTTTACTTCAAAGTTTCACTTAATTCCCTCATTTTTTCAGTACGTCGATATTTGATATTTCAAGTGTTAATATTTTTAAAACTTATTACGCTTTTACTGTTTTTTCGTTGAATACAATAACATAACCTCAAATCGAATAAGCAATTCATAGGTGGCGCTAAATTTAGATTCCAGATTATGCTTACATATCTGATAATCTTAAAAATGACAGAATTATTGAAGAGGTTTCAATGATGCTGCAACGTGCCCAGTTCTAGAACTGCTTACTAATATTCGGAAACGGTCCAAGCAAGTAGCAAAAGTAATTACATCTCCGGATTATATTAGTGAAAAAAAGGAAAAGGAAAGTAAAAATAACAAAATTGTGAAGAAAAAACTTAATATTAAAAAGCAAAAAATTTAATTAGATAGAAGTTCTGAAGAAGAGGAAACGATAGAATTAGCCAGTGAAAATTCCAGTCGCGAAGATAATATATATGATTGTGTGGAATGCGGCGAAAATTATTACGAGACTGAAAAAATAGAAAATTAGCTGCAATGCATTTTTTCTAAATTATGGCTGCATAAAAATTACACCCCGTTGAACAATTCTTGCAAATCTTGTGGCAAGAAAAAAAAACAAAAAAGCGGAAAGAATAATTTACACGAAAAAAAAGAAAAAAGTAGCGAAAACGGCAAAGGTGAGGAAAAATGACCCAGAAATTAAATGGCCATCTTATCCTTAGATGAACGGTCAATTTATAACGGTCAAATTATTAACATTAAAGTCTTTTCTAATGTTTTTAAAATAAATATATCTAACGTTAAGAATAATCAACGAAAATACACATCGAAATAAGAGTAAAAATTTAGTTCTCATAAAAACATTATCCTAAAGTATGTATATAATTTGTAGGCCACACTGGAAAATATTGTAATACAAACGCTTATTTGAAAAGAAAATAACATGTCACAATGTTTGTTTAATTATCTATTCGTCAAATATAACATAAGTATATATGTGTATAATGCCACCAAATTTAGAAATATAGCAGCGTAAGCTGACAGGTTGTCGCTATCTCACTCTAACGCCTTAGAAAATTAATGAATAGTATATATGCTCTAAGCTTTTTCAGCATTGAAATTTAGATTATTTCGACGAAGGTTTGAAACGCCTGCTAATTTCGCAAAAAATGGAGGGTTGTTAATTTTTACCGTATAAAATTTTACAATTCGTGTCGGTAAAATAATGGTGTAATACTTGTATTTATAACATTTTTATAATGAAACTTTTGAAGTTAATGTTTTGATTATGTATATAGTTTTGTAATACTCTGGGTTACTTAATGTTATAAATAGTCTTCAGCTGATCGAATATATATTTGTGCCAACCACATTTTAACTGAATTCCATTATTTCCAAAAAAATATCTCTTGAAATCGAATGGATTAAGATGAAACTCGTTCGATAGGCTAGTTTAACCAGACATAAACAGTGAATGTGAAACTGAACTAGATTACAAAATGTTGGTTTTCCTTGTTACAATACATTCGTTTATAGTTTTACTAAATAAATAAAATCGAAAGACAAATTTTCCAAAAATGTGCGTCGAACTAACCTTCTCAGGAAAATAACGTTAAAAAGAAGTAACAAATAAGTGACTAGTGTATTCAAAAATTAAAACAAAATAGCTTCAAACTGTACTTAAAAACAACCTTCACCCTAACATTACACGATAATATTGTTGGATGCAAACAAGATATAAGTCTTTTTTTTATTCCTAAACCCATACCATTGATCATGTTTTCGGTCACGGTCAAATAAAACAAATGTAATATTTATGATCACATCGCACTTATTATGTTTTTTTTTATTACAGTAAATGCTCAAAATGCCTAGGGGAAGGCGGTGCACCATCGTGCTAACGTCACGTCCTGCCACTTACATCTTGTAGTATTTCATTCAACAGAGTCCAAGTTCGTCTCTTAAAAACCGTGGATACGCCTCGGTGGGAGTTCAAATGGACCGATAATTTTGCCGTACAGAATTCCAGCCTACAAATTGACTCCAAATTCATGTTGAAATCTTTCTTGCCTTACTATGCGGGGATTTTCGACGGCCCATTGGTATAAATTGTGCATATTAAATACTCCCATTCTTTTAAAACATGATTCATCGGTCCGTAAGATTAAATTAAAAAAACGGATCTTGCCTGCATCGACGCAGCATTTCCCGACAGAAATCTATTCGTCGTTCGTAGTAGGTGCACTCGGTATACATGGTAGGGGTACAAATTATTTCTTCTTAAAATGCAGTGTACTGTACTTCTCGTGATATCAGTACGTCGAAAAATTCGCTCAATACTAGTAGAAGGCGCTTCTTCCTCTCCGGCCAGCATTTGACGCTCATCAACATTTCTAGGTCTTCCTTCAGGAACAACACTTTTCCAGGAATTCGGCCCTCTAAATATGCGTTAAAGACGCTATGGGGATAGCGTTCGCGATTAGGGTAGCGCTCGTGATACGTACGTGCGGCTTGTCGTGCATTCCCATCTCATCCCAGCCCGTAAATGAAATACATTTCTACATATTCAGGAGCAGTATAGGTCTGAGCCATTTGGCAATGCAGTCGGTCAACAATATCCAAATCACAAGCACAAATAAGGTTCAATTCAAGCGCAGGTCAACAAATATAAACAGTGGTAGGGAAAAAAACAACAAAAAAACACGTTGTTAGCTCCGAGCGATAAGCAGGTCACTAAAGAAATGAAGTTGTTGAGGGAAGGAGTAGAGGAGGTCGCTTGACGGCCAAGAACAATAAAAAGACTATACGAGTGAGAAAGAGACAGCCAAACAGTTCTGATAAGCGGTTGTTTTGATCGTAAGTATTTCTGTGAATGCGGAGTTATTTCAATAAAACAGGTATTTTTCGAATGTTTACAGAATTAATTGTAACAATGTTACCTTTTTGGAATCTGTGTGAATTGTAGATGTTTCTCAAATAAAATTCCACAAGGTTACCAATATATTTTTTTTACCTTAACATTGTTCAAAAATCACATTTTCATGTTTTGTAATTGAAAAAGTGCACATGTTTCAGCGTTTAATTTTTATGTTGCCAATAATAAAGAATGAATAACATTTTAATTAGGAAGACAAACATTCTCTTGAAGATCTTGGATAATAAAAAAACAGAAATAGTAATAATACCTAATTATACAAAAAATGTTCATGCGCAGTAACAAAAATGAAAAAAAAAATTAAAAAACCATATCTCTAAAACTGTTAAGCCTAGGATAATAAAATTTATTGTTACGTATGAGTAATAAACTTCTCTATAATTGACATTTCGGAACTGTATATAGCGCTTAATATATTCTCCAAATATCCCTATCATATTTTATTAAATTAAATATTGCGCTAAACGGCTCTAGAAGACAAAAAGTAAATATAATGAAAGACTATATAAGTAATGAAAGGGTATTAAAGGAAGTGTACATGAAGAGTCCCTGTAGGACTTAAGCTTAAACTCAAAAAATAATTTCTAACATACAATCTCAAGTTCTTTCTACTTCATATCCACTACCAAAACGGTACGAGCTTTTAATGTATTTTAATTTGGCATAGTTATAACTAGGCATAAACTCTTTAGACGAAACCAATATCTTTGTGCAATAAAGAATAAATATATACTCAGTAGTTATCACTACGAGCAGGTTTTCATTTAAAATACTTAAATTTACATTGAGTTTATACTTTTGTATTACAGAATACACAACGGAAATTCACTAAAGTTTTTCATTCTCACTCTTCGTTGACAGCAATGCTTACTACGAAGCATACCCCAGATTAACAAACCCATTTCAATTCCACGCGACGCTAGTTAAGCTCGTCGTCAATTGGTCCCACAAAGACCGCATCGCAACTCGCCGGGAGCTCGGCGAGGTGAGGCGACCTCGCGCCGGCCTGAACCTCTCAAGGATGCGGGACGCGGAAACTGAGCACTCGTAAATAACATGCGTCGCTGCAGCTGAGAATGATAAGACGAGGACGTCTGGCTCGTCCGCCTCGACATGTTCGCAAAAGTTGAAGATCCTCTCGGGTTCCGCGTTTGATTAACTTGATTTAACTGAATTTAAATATTCATTGCATAAGTAAATGCGTCACATTGAAAAAGTCATTAACAAATATTTAATTATGTCCGCTAAATCATATCTGGAAAAACTACTCTCGAATGCAAACCATCAAATGTTATAAGTATATTTCCCCTATTCAACTAATATTTATTTATTATATTTGGCGTTAATTTTGTAGAAATTCATTATTCACAATTAAATGAAACTACGTGATGTAGTAATATTTCTACTTTTTTTATATTCTTTACTACGACCTAGGTTTCCTTGTATTACGACATCTTCACGTGGGCTATTAGCAAAGATATCAAAGACATATTTGTATCAAAGACATTTTCAATAGCCCACCTAAAGATGTGATACAACGAAACCTAGGTCGTGGTAAAGATAATAAAAAAAGTAGAAATAATACTACATCATGTAGTTTCATTTAATTGTGGATTTATTTATTAATTGCACATTTTCCCCATTCCTGATATAAGATCAAGATGTTAGCTATATCCCGCAATGTGGACAGTATATCAAAACGTAATAAGATTCATTTAACCTTACACCTACTGTTAATATTAAAGTTGAATGAAGTGTCGTGAGTTCTTTGTTAAATTACAAGAAATATGTAGACTCAATCTTTTTAAAAATGTAAACACCCATCATTTTCTCTAAACACAATAAAAACCTGTAAATCTGTTTTACCTATTCTAAAGTTCAAAACAGCTACAAGGCAATCAATATGCCTTTTAAAAATAGGAAAAAAATTCTTCCTATCTGACACTTTCAATACTGACCACATATTCTTAATAGATAAGTAATTTTAATTTTAGTTTCTTTTATGTAACAACTAACTAAATGTCCCGGCATCTTCCGTCTTTTCGTCATACAGCGACTCGTTGCCGCTTCATTGGTTGAATGTTAACATAGAGTACTTTTAGGATATGTAAACAGTTTCAAGTAATTTTTCTGAATCTCCGAGATATTAAGATGAACGAAAGATCATGTTTTAGCTATTACCAGGCTACATAAAAGAATCGTTAATATAACTCTAAGCTGGAAGATTATAATTTCAAACAAACCGACAGAAAGGCAGCCGAAGGAAAAAGATATATTTAAGTTTTATAAAAACCAAAAAAATAAAAGGGCTTTGGTACAAACACACACACGCAAGCACGCTCGCACGCACGCACGCTCAAGCACGTGCACACGCACACACATACATATAGGGTGACGGTGGGTATAATTGACCATGCATGGGTAATTGACCAATTTTGAATTTAAGCGCCAATATTAAGTTTTCTAATTGACGGGTCGTTTTCTATGGTCTTCTCAATTATGTTGGCACTACTGAATGAAGGACCAATCGCGTTCAAGGAAAGCTGTCACTACATCGAACCTTCTTTTTTGTGAGTTTTGTGAGAGATGTGCAAACAGTCGCCATTTTTTCCAGCCTGCAGTAAGGAGCTCGTGTCAGGTATGTTTTTTAAATCCACTTAAATATGTGTTCAATGTTTGTGCTATACGCAAAATTTATGTTTAAAATGTAGAAAGATGTGTGTAGATCGTGTTTGTGATGTAATTTTTTATAATTTGATTACTATTTCGTGACATTTCGTGCTGGTCAACTATTGACATATGAAATGGTTGGATTCGTAGTAATTGACCAAAATGATCAATTATTGAAAATATACACTTTTTCAAAATTTTAATGAAAATAAGTTGTGTTTGATTAGTAATTTGATTGTGTTTATTTATTTTTTTCTTTACTGTCTTGTAACCAATAGTTGACCAGATGGTCAATTACTGGAGCACTTAACATTATTTCAGCTGTAGTGTTTAACCAAACTAAAATTGATTGACTTAAGAATGAAGGGTGTAATAAGTTTTCACATTAATTTTCTATAGCTTCAAAGCTTATCAGATGAAATTTCCTTTTTCAGGTACTGGGTAGGTAAAATACTACTAAAAAATATTTTTCGTCGATACATTAACGACAAAACCAGGCAGCTGCTAACAAGCCTGTAGAAGTGGGTCCCGAGCAAAGGATTTTCGAACAGAAGGAGATGGAGATTGCCAAAAAATTATTTTACGTGTGACGAAAACTTAAAAATCAAGTGCTTTCGACGACCAGCTGATATTGAGTCTGAATCTTCTACTTCTATGGCAAATTCTCTCAATGAACTTGAATCTGAAGAGTCAGAAAGGGGAGAACTTAAATGCATGATCTAGAAAATGTTGACCCAAGTCCATTTGTAAAGCTTATGGAGTGTTCCAATATAAATCAAGAAAAAAACGATCAAATGGAAGGGCAAAACAATATCTGTAACCCAATCCTTAAGCCAATTGAGAAACTAGTTCCTAATAATCACCAGCACGACTCCGAACCTTGTTTGATTGATCCAGTTACAAAAAAACTCTCTGAAACAGCAACAGTCAGAGTCAACTGATGAAATGCCTGGAATCATTGATTATGATCTAGAAAACATCCCTGTTGGCGCTGAACCGACGAACGACGAAGAAAGTAAATCTGAAGATGAGGTTTCAGGGAAACAACCTTTCGAAAATGCTTCAGATCTTCAAATAAGCATTCATAGTGATAATAAAACACCACAAAAAACGTCTACCACGCCGAAAGCTCCGGTGAAAATTCCTGTTGTACCAATAAGTCCAGCTTTTGCTGAGACTATTGTGTGATCTACTGAGTCGCCAATCAAACACGGTAAAAAAGAGCAAAACAACGTTTCCTGATGCTATATCGTCTCAAGAGTGGATAAAATACTGAAAAGCCAAAGACACTGAAAAGCAAGATAAGGAAGAAAAGAAGTTAGCCCGGGCTGAAAAGAGGAAAATGAATCAAGAGCTGAAGATAAAAAAAACTTCAGAAACCTAAACAAGTCGGAGTCGTAAAACGAAGCGAGAGTGATTATAAAAAGGTGTGTCATGGTGCTTTCCACGCCAAACACATTTAAATGGCTTGATAAACCGGATGCCATATGGTACAAGAACGAAGATATAATTGAAGTCGTAGAGCCTCCTTGTATTGTGAATCCAAGAGGATTTTACAAATTTGAAGAAATGGCAAAATATTTTATTGAAATGCCAAAACCTTGAATAGATATATTGATAATTTAAAAGTATGATTACCTAAGACCGTCCAAAGATAATTAATAAAACTAAGTTGATTAGATACATAAAGCATATACTTTGAGTTTAATTGAAATGAAGATTTTATGAGACTGTTATTATCTTACGATATACTTTTTATATTAATATACGTGTTATTTAATGTTCCTAAATATCCAAAGATTTAAAAGCTAAGTTCATAGTTTAATAAAAAACATCTAAACTTTTACTTAAAATAAAAACTTCTTGAGACTGTTTTGATGTTATTATATAATAATATGTTATATACATATATTGCGGTAATATAAATATAATTTTCTAAATAATATGTAGCTTTATTTATATGGTCAACCACTGGAACAGCGACTGGTCAAACATTGAAATCTTCTGGTCAAACTTAGAAACATAGGAGTAATTTGCCAAAAAAATTGTAACAAATTGTCTGTAAGACAAAAATTAAAAGTTATTTGTTTATTACATTAAACATATAAAGGGAATGATACATAAAAATAATTAAGTTTGTGTCTTATTTCTATTTGAGAAAAATAGTGATTTATAATAAAATCCGCCTTAACTGGTCAATTATACCCACAGCCACCCTAGTTTATACAATTTAATTTATAAGTGTGACACCACGTGAATATTGTTAGACTATGACTAATCCCAACCAAAAAACTCGTGTGAAAAATTGTGCGACTCCTCGCCGGGTAATTCAAAATCAAAAAGCATTCAACAATATAAACATTTTAAATCTAAAACTTTACCAAGTACTTGTTGTGTATAGAATGTAATATAAATTTTGTAATGGCGCAGTAAAACATGTTTCCAACTGAATTTGAACTTTGCAACTTTTGCATACTTTTATTTTTATTCAAAATTTCTAAAATATATTTATTTCAAATTCCTAATTGCTAAAAATAATTTTCGTTTCAATTAAATACTCAGCATAAAAGTTCAAAATATAGTATTAAATTGAAAACGTGATTTACTTTGTTCTTATAAAAATGTTTAATTGCTGGGTGAACAACCCGATACAACTAGTCACAATTTTTCACACGAGTTTTTCTGTGGAGAATTTCAATTATTTTCTTAAATGTGAATTAAAGTTTCACTTGTTTAGAACCTTGGGGCAAAATTTTTTCCTTTTTGTCTTTTTTATCTTTTTTTAAATTTTTTTTTTACCTTTTTGAATAAAATATATTATAAACAGGCGTTTAACGAATCTGATTCTGTTGTATTATATTTTACGTATTTTTTTTAGTTCTGACCAATGTATGTTCATAGCCTAGTTAGTTTCGAACTTAGCTAGTTATTTCTAGAAAATAGAACAAAGTAATAAATGTTTTATACCAACATATCAAGCGAGCGGAAACATTCCAGCAAGCTTTCAGCATTTTCTAATTTTTCCTTTCACACACATACATAGCACCATTCTATGTTCCAAATTGTAAGGGTCAGGATACACTGGACGTGGTCGATGGATTTTCATTATCTGTCACCGAGTATGCAAATTAATGAGTCTTCGAGATCTTGAAAAACAATACAGCCAAATGCGTGAAATTTGCACCTACCTTGTTACACAAGAATATTATTAGCTCTAATTTTGAATTATTACCTAGGTAAATATTGGGGTTAAAAATAAATATTAAACGGTGTGTGGGTTTTGCGAGAACTTGGCCTGCGCACTGCCGTTCGTGTAGATAGATTGTAACAGTTAATCCCAACTTCATCGATCACCAGATGCCATTCGTGTCGTATATGTTCTCTGACTTACATTTCTACAACTGCTACAAGCAGATTGGCGGTCTTTAAAGACTCTTATCATTAGGTATATAAGCATTTAAAAAAATACTCACGGATACTTACGGAAACATACTCACGGATACTCCGAATGCCTACAGAATTTATGACAGGTTATTCGTGCATTCATTTTCTTTCTAATTTTTGTACGTTGGATTTGAACCAATGCGTTTTTGACTACCGATTATATGCTTATAATACTCAGTTACATTTACTAGAAGCAAATAAATAATCTAAGAAGTATCTCAACCCAGAGGACATTTGTATGACAGACGTGTATGACAGACTAGAGGCGATTTAGATAAAATTAATGAATAAAACAAATTGTAGATACTCGTCATCCTTATCACAACATATTCTTTTTTTCTTTAATATGGAAAATTCACAAAATTTAAGTAAATAGCCAGAATAACCAAAAACGCTTTTTATCGACAATAACATAGCATTGAATTATTTTTCGTGTAGCGCACCAAACACAATTTAAAATCAAATCACCTTCATCAAAGAAAAATCTTCGTTAAAGCTAAAGTACATTATATCCAAACATGCGTTCATCAAGAACTTAAATTTTATCTTCCGCCAAAAGCAGGAAAAACCCTTGACTAACTTACGGTCAATTTTATCTCGGCCTTTCGAGGTTTGTAAACAAGATTTAAATTATCAATAACGGGTCACATATTCAAGGTCGCGCACGCTCGAATCGGACACCAATGTCACTCAATGATGGCCCACTATTCAAATTATCCACATTCGCAGGTTGCGGACATGCGCGCTTATGGAAACCCGTCGTGTTTTTCACTAACTATTCACCGCGCACTCGTATAGGGAGACGAGTTGTGTTTGTTGTTATCCCCCCAGCAATGAAACGTCCCTCAGAGGACGGAAGTGTCTCGACAAATATAAAACATAAGTGATAATAAAAATGAGAACCCATAAAGCTAAGTCATTTTAAGATTGATAAAGTTTATATTTATTTAAAACTAATCCTAGATTTCGCGCCCCAGCGATATGGACACTAATAGATGATATCGTTATTAAGCAAGTACGAGGTGTACAACTAACATTAGGCTTCTTTAGAATATCTTAACTCGCGCGACCTATGGCCAACTTCAATTATTCTCAATTGCTATTATACATTTATCAAATCATGTCATCACTTTAAGAATTTTTACGTATCATATCACGTAAGAAAGAAGTTAGATCCTTTCCTTAAAATAACGAAATAAACAGGAAACTTTAAACGCACTGTAAGGCAAAATAAACAGGAAACTTTAAACGCACTGTAAAAAAAGTAAATGAGATTCTTGCACGAACAAACAGCTTAATTATCCTCGACAAAAACAGCTAAATTATCTATTGATCTTTACCGAAAATTTAAATTCTAATGAAACACTTTGCATCTATAGTTCTTTAAACAAACTTCCCAATGTATTCTTTCAGAAATACACATTATGATCAAAAACGGTTTTCTATTGTTTTAGTTTTGCACGCCGTCGTAGTTATGATGTCCATACAAGACAAGCTTCCATTATATGTACAATATATTCTGTAGGAAATTCATAGAGAATATACGTTGTCATAAAAAAGCGATGATAACATCTAATAACGCAAATTCGTACTTAGTAAGTGTAAAATTGAATTTCAAGCTGACCAGGCGTCTGCTGGTCTGTAAGGAGTATATTCACAGTTCGCAATTCTTGACGGATTTAAGCAACCTATAATTAAAATTAACAGAAAATTTTCAGAATATTAAAATTGTTTTACATTAAATTAAAACAAAATACAAGGATAACAAACATTACTTATTTGAATGCCGTTTATTTAATATTTGTCATACGATATATTTTTTATTAATAAATAACTGGGGATTTTGTGGAAATTAGTTTTGTTAGTTTTATTAATACTTACTAAAAATAATTTTAATTCCTGTTTTTTTACATCCTATTAATTTATTAACTCTTTAACATGAGACTAGCTGGACTGTGTAGATAGCCATGAAGGTTTTAAAGTATATTTTGAGTTCAGTGGTCCGAATGAGTTAAACGTAACGCGCGCTACGAGATTTCCAAGCACATGATATATATGTAACAGTTTGAATATTGAAATAAGGGTATATTAAACTATACTCCATTCCATTTCAAAAGAGAATGTTTCTAAATAGAGCAAAATTACAGTTCAGGTATTGTAAACCTCTTTCTTATGTTCACAGTAATAACATAGTATGGAATTACTTCTTTAGTTTTAGTATTTGAAAAAATACGATTTTATAATACGGTAGTTGACTCATTCTAAATTTTGATATTTTTCGTACAATATTGTGAAATATAAGTTAAATAAAAACCAGTTTTGAAAAAAAATTAAAAAATTGATAGAAAAATAAGCAAGTTATATGCTTCTAAAATTGAAGATACGGATAGGGTTGGGTATATCCCTGTCTCTTTTCCTCTTGTAGAATATAATGTGCAATATTAAAAATGACCTCACAACACAGTATTCCCGTCCTTGTCTAAAGATTAAATTTAAACTTTTATAACTCGGTTAATTTTTAAAATTATTAAAAACATTTTTCACTCTTCGTCAACATTGAAATTATGATTAATAAAATTTAAAAAAATTAGTCAAATACACAATTCTATCCGTTTCTTTCTTAATTTTTTTTTACAATCTATGCTAAATCGTTCACAATTAGATAAATAATTTTATGAATGTTTAAACACCTGTCGAGAATAGAAGCAGTGGTGCTCCCGTCATGCGCTAGCGTCTTGGCCACTGTGCTGCGGGCCGGCATATACTTATAATATCGAAGTCCATATAAATAATGCCGAACAGTAAAAATAATGATCGAAAACGTCGAATAAGAGTAAAAATTTACCTATTATAAAGAAATATTGCCATATATTGTATAAAACATGTATTCTATAATTAAAAATAATAACACTTGAAAATAAAATAACATGCCATAATGTTTTTTTTACTATCTTTATACCAAATTTATTGTAGCTATTTCACTCCAAACGTTATAAAATAAATTATTTGTACCTAATAGTATATATAGGTATAGATTTCTTATGCGGCAGAATATTTAATATTTTTCCAAAATGTTTTATATATCTGAGTTTTATGTGATTGACAGCAAGCAGGGTTGTCAATTTTCTCTACTAATTTTTTAAACAATGTTAGTAACATAGCGATGTACCTAGTATTGGTATTTATAACATTATTTAATGCGGCTGTATATTAAGTTAACGTAGTGATTCTTGTAGTACACCGTTTAATATTATTAAGGATGAAATACAATGAGTTTTGTGAATAGTCGTCTATTTGTAATATGTCTTTGTGCCAACCATATTTTAAACGTCAAATTGGTTTCTTTACTAAGATTGACTTTTGAAATGGAACGTGATATAGATACACATATTAATATTACCTTTCATCGTGCAAATATATTGTCTTACTTTTTATGTCTTACTTAGGCGTAAGATAAGTTTAAAAAATATAAGTTTCTAAAAAAACTATGAGATTCTAAACTTCAGTTCCGTTATTGTGCCAAATTTTTCTACGTTTAATAACGTCTGATCCCATGAAGGCTTTTGTGGTACGAACTCTAAAAATGAATATTCTTGAATATATTTTTTCAAAGTTTTCGCCTAACCTAAGCGACAGTACAATAATATTCGCTATACAATGTAACCCCACGTTCATACGCTGTCGTATCGCTTATTTTTTAATGAATGACGTTGAACCGACTAAAAATGTTTATAAATTTAACGTATGCTTTGTTAAAATTGGCTCAACAGTTTCAAAGTTGTGCGAGATAATGAACGAAACTGTTCAATGTTTAACGGTAAAAATGTTTAATGTAAAGAAGTACCACACAAAACATGAAAGAGGCAGGCAAAATGCAGAATGGCATAAATAGCTACTATTTGGTCTACGTACGGCGCGGACTTTTTCTGTTATTTCTATATTTTAAGAAATGCAAGTCTACATTTATTTATTTTTCAAGTCTTATATGACGATATCCTAATATTAATTCAACATCTACATGGACAACAAAAAACATTTTGCCCATTAACTAAAATAAGCAAAATTAATGAAAAAAATTAAATAATTAAAAACAATAAAAACAGCACTTTTTTTTATTCAACTGAAGGTTAAAAACCCTTGTCAACGTTATCTAAAAGCTTCTTTGGCCGTCAAAATTCTTATACCGAAAGTTTCATCTAGGTAAATCGCTTCATTAATGAAAGGTAAAATCGCAGATCAACCTAGAAATAAAAATATAGATAAATCGGAAGGAGTTATTATTTGGTTTCTCTTAAATCGCTTAAAAGTGCCGAAACAATCTCCATCAACGTTAACCAATATTTTAAATTTGTTATTCAAAAATATCGTTTCAACATAAATAATATTTCCCACTCAATAATTAACTCCAGTCAATAAAATCAGAAACATGTGAAAATCCCGAAATCACGTACGAACGCACAAATCAGTCAACCCTGTCGTGTTGAACCAACTTTAATACGGGCAGTTAACGTTTGCGTCCGTTTAACGACCTCCGTTGACGTCAAACTGACTTGTTTATGGAAAAGGAATAATTGATAGGTCCTTAGTAATTTAAAAATAAAATTATGAAGATTTGCGCAGATCAGGTAGTTTTCGAAATTTAATATCAAATATGGCAAATAACCAAAAATAAACGGCACATTAGTGAAAATTCTTTTAAAAGTTATGACCCTATTATATTGCTCTACACACACCCGTTAAAACGGGATAAATATTTTTAATTGCGATAAACGATAAAGTTTTTTTATGGATTCTATTGAGTGGCCTTTTCTAGTATTTTTCGGCAAATTGTATATCAATCCACGTGTCAAGCGAGTATCAAATTTATTTGAACTGTAAAACTATTATTTTTGGTGTGATTATATGTATACACATGACGAATTTTATTGGGTACGACATGATACTATGTGAGTCGACAAGCATTTTTAGAATACACACATCCAAGTATTTTAAATCTCAATTAAACTAAGGATCTTTTCTAAAAATATAAAATAAATTAAAATAGTAGTTTGTGGCTAATAAAAACCCACAGTAATGCTATTGTAAAAAGTTTCTACCACAATAACACCGAGTTAAATATTAAACATTTTTACGTATTAAGTGTGCGAATTCTCCTCTTAGTGAGAATTCTGTTCGTATTTTCAGCGTACTATTATTAATGTCGTATGATAACCGTAACGTTCGTTTTATAAACCCCTCCACACATTTTCACATATATACACGATATATTTAAAAACACGTCATATGTCTATATATACTGTTATGTGTATAATGTTAGCACTGTTAAAATAAAAATGTATCATTATTATAACGATCAACCGACACGTAAATATTTGAATTTTAATAGTTTCTGACTATATTTTGCTACGAATGTTCTCCAGAAAAATGTGGAACTGTTCACTTCAATATATTTACACGAGGGTACGTTGAAACGACAGAAAACCTATTTAAAGTCGATTAAGACTTCACAGCTCGATTACATTGTTGCAAAATGAGCCCACTAATAACGACATGAAGAAAAAGTGAAGCGAACGTCAGCAGACGATAACGTGATAATAAAAAATATAATAAATTCCACTTCTCAGATCTATTCCACATCACGCGAACGCAGCAGGGCAAGACATCACGTGTGCCCCCGGTACATAATTCAATACATATAGTTTTCGGCATAAATACGGTACAAAGAACAAGTCCATATGCACAATACAATTAAGTATTACGTAGGTACCTACCGCTAACGTACTATTAACAGAATGTATGAACTGTCATTACCTAGGCGCCGCCGACAGCTATTCGAGACAAGTTGTAATGCTATTTGTAAACAACCAAGTTTTTTGCTGTAACGCGGGGATACGTTCAATGATTCATTATATAGCGTCCGCTGTAGAAGCGTGTAATTTGCGAACACATGTAAGTGAAGATTGAGGAAATCAGTAAATCTGAACGTTCATCTTATTAACTCGCTAAATAACTTTACGATATAAGTTGATATTTTAGATACGATATAAGATATTATTAGGTATTTAAGTGATTACATAACAGGGACGGCTTTCTAATTTTCTTAATTATGTGGATGTACAAGCATCCACTGCTTCACTCGTTTCTACTAAGAATAACGTTCTCTTACTCGTCCCTCTTACTTTCGAAGTTCAGGAAATTTTATCAAATAGTAACCTAATTCTTTTTGACAAAAATCTTAGCTTCCTTTTTGAAGACGAATAAATATAAAATCTTTCCACCTGGCCCTGTGTTTCATGTTTACAATAATACATCTAGAACTTGAATATTATAAAATACAACTTATGTCTTTTTAATGATACTGAAATTATCAGATCAAATACTTAAGCGACCAAATAATTGTTGTAGTAACTAAACCGCGCGCGTCCGAGAGACGCTTGAAAACGGCAATTGAAAGAGTGTGCATTTAAATGACTAATTTTATTGCAGAATAATTTATAATTATTCAAATAGTGAGGAAATATATTACAGATTAATAAGCCGCGCCCATGCATTTTTATAAATAAAATATCGTAAAACTTATACGCAAGAAATTAGACACTTGTAATTTTGCCGATATGTACTTTATATTTATCACAAAACTATAATAGCGGTCAAATCGAGTGTAACTGCCATTGAAATATTAGAAAAAGTATTGAGAGCCTGCTATAATTAACCCAAAAATGTTCCGCCCTCATAGATCGATTAAAATGAACATTAAAAACCTAACGAAGTGCATAGTAACTTTTTAAGGAACGTTTAGAAGCTATGCCACTTAGCAAAAAAAACCAACTTCGATAAGATAAATATTTATTGTACGTACGTTTAAAATGGTCACTGGTGGAAAAAACAATTTTTTTTTCGATTTTCGCAATTTTTTTAAGGAATGTGTAGTTCAATTTTAGGTTGAAAAAAAATTAATTCAAATATTACCAAATACCACAAATCCAAATTCTAAGTAACGTTCCTTGGCGAGATTTGAAACATTTTTTAATTATACTTCGTAGATATTTATATAACATATTATTTTTTTAAATTTGCTTAACAATACCTTTATATTGATACCAATCTTGAGGGCCTTTTAAAATTTTTATTTTTTCACGTTAGACAAAATGGCGACTCTCAGCTGGAATGGATAATGAATGGATAATGACGTCACCTACCCATAAGAACACCTACCCATAAGAACACCTACCTAAGGTTAAGACGATGCTAACGATCCCTCTTTGTCCAAAATATGATTATCCGTTTCGTCTGTAAAGAGTAACATCTCGACACACAGCAATGCGTGGCATTCCGCAGTCGAGTAAATATAATCATTATCGGTCGATTTTTAACTGTAAATCCATTGCCAGATAAATTAAAAATAAACGGGTGCAGTGACATACACTCTATATTTTTGTGCAAACGAATGTGTTCACCGCCTCTTTTCAAATTTTTCGAGTTTCACCGCCTCTTTGAATATTACAAGCCTGCGAGTTTCGTCGATTAATATGTATATCTGTGTTTAGAGTATACGATGGGGTACAATTTGCACTCTGCTATATTTTGATGTCTCACAGAATTCCATAGATTAGCATTTGCAAACACATTCATTCTCTATACAGGGGTGTAATTTTTATTCTATTAACCCCTGGACCAAACATTACATGGAATTATGTCTGTCTTCCTTTGGTCGCTAGCCTCAGCGTTATATCAGCTATCTGCAACATACAGATTGAATGTACATGCATTAGACCTAAAAATCCTGAATGAATTTGTTCCTCGTTTCTTCGAGATAAAATAGATTTTTTTATTTAGGTACTTCGAACTTAATAGGTTAAAAACATAGAATGAGCCAGAGAGAAAAGAAATAAGAGTTTAAGGCGCTTTTCATTTGCTTTTTTATTCCATGCTTAGGAAAAAGGGCGAAGCTGCTAATAATTAGTAAACCGAATATAACGCAGGGAGTTCTCTAACAAACTAACGTGAGAACATTCTAAACAATACTGGATAATACTTCAGAAAGCAGATTGGTTTGATAACAAAAATATAGTCTTTCGAAACTTAATAAATAAAACTACAAATTTTCCTGATACATGAAAGCAAGAAGCTTATGTAATTTGATTAAATAATGGTGAAAATGGAAATGTAAAGAATTTCTAGAGAACATCAGACTCGCGGAAACAAAAAAGCGACTTACTTAGACATTTTTTCTAGGCAATGTGTCAAATTCCTCTGCTAAATGATGCTGCTCAGCCATTAAATCCATATGCAATATACCGATAAATTAACATTACGTAACCAAACGTATCATCCGGCGACTTTACAAAAATTAGTTCAAATCGCCTAATATTTTTTTCCACAACAAGGACAACCGTTCCGATACAAAGTCACGACATGCTAGAGTGCAATCCGGAATTGTCGTACGCGACGAACCGAGTGTCTATCGACATAATTGTTAAGCTTCTTAATACGAGGCAAGTACGAGTAGATGTTATAAGGCCAAACAATGAAACTATACGAGTACGGAGAGATAATACTGGCGCCTCACCGGTGCGACCTTGTCATTATTCTATGTGTACAAGTGTAACGGTCTCACCTGTTATCACACTGTGACGCACAGATTGCAAAGTATCGTTGATAAAATTCCAATAGCGAGTACTAGTTAAGCCTTAAACCGCGACGCAATTCATATACTTTATGTGCTGCTTATGTCAAGTGTCTGTTCCGTTCTTGCTTGAGCTATTTTTGGATTATTTACTTATTTTACTTTTTCCTCTTAAAGCAATATTATCATATTTTCAGCAAAAGTTTTCTTAAAAAAATAATAAAAATACGTCAATTAATCAACACATTTTTGGATTCTATATAAGAAATATATCAAAGTTAAGGGGAACCAAAATCATGAAAGGACGACAAAGGCAATGTATAGAAAAAGATAAGAGAAAATGCAACTAAAACGGTGGTTGGAAACATTAATTATATTTGATGCTCGATAGATATAATCTGACCGAATGCTATTTCTAAACGTCTATCTATCATGCGTTATGATATTCTGGTAAAAGAAATATAGAGCACTTAAACCCCCTTAAGACCTAGAGCTCTTTATTTTTTTATCAGGCACTGAATCGTCAACATGTGAAACGAGCGCGCCCAGATACTTTTTGTAAACACCGGTCATTGCTCCACAAGTCACCTAACCGTAACGGGAAGAAACAGCCAGATAAGCCTGCTTTACATTGTGTTGCTATTAACTACCGTCATTACTTTTTAACTTTATTTGAGGCCTACAAAAGCAGATAACTTCGGAACTTTATAAACCCCATCAATCAGCTAAGTATGTATCAAGACGTTTTTACGAGAACGGTACCCAAAAGATGAGTGGAAAAACTTAAAATTAAAAACAAAATATGACAAAGCGGGTATTTCGCTTTTAATTTAATTTACATTGCCTCAAATGTTCATCAAATGTTGTACATTGCTTTTGGCCATTTAAATGAATGCAGATTCTTGTTACATTTCATTGCACTATGTAACAGCTTAATCAGATAAACTATTTCGTCATTACCGTTGAGAAATGCAAACATTCATCGTCCTTCGTCTCAGACCTAAATTGACTCATCTTAATTTTATTTCAAATTACGTCATTTAACTAGTGACATGCCTTTCATTATTGATTGATTACGGGATATACATGATCGCAAACAGTCACGTATTTAAGTGCTCATTTTTTATACTAAGCGTTTAAGATTATAGAATCTCCAACATGCATGTATATTTCGACGGAGTTCATCGTTAAACATACTATTATATGTTTTAAATTTAACCGCGATGCTCTTCAGTTTCCCTCTAAATATTTATATAAATATTATATTTCCTATTTTATTAAATATTATATTCCTACTAATATAATATTTTTATTAAATATTATATTAGTAGGAATAACAACCACCTGGCCATTTTTAGAAAACTTCGTTTATTAATTTTTTTTAATTATGTTAAGCTTCTACTTGAATTCACAAATAAACTACGACTATATAAAATTTCAGTTTACTAGATTAAATAAATAAAAAATAGATGACTATGTGTTTCCCATTTCTTCCCATTTTTCCATATGTGACTCGGAACCATAAATATGGATAAAAATCTCCACAAAACTAAGTATACTCTTCCGACTTGCTATACAAGTGCAAATTCCTAAAAATAACTTTAAACAAGGTTTCGGTAAAAGATTAAAAATAATACTCTATATATATATATATATATATATATATATATATATATATATTAATATTATTATTATTACGAATAACGTCCATCTTAAAAATACCTTATATAACATAAAGTATTTTATCGATTTAATTCAATAATTTTATTATGAACATTAATAAATAAATGGCTTGACTAATTAAGTTTAAACTTGTTGAAAATATGAAGGAATAATCACGAGACGAAGTTCCAGTTTATAATTGAATCTAAAGTATTCAATGGAATAATCCTCTTTACGATATATATATATATATATATATATATATATATATACTTACGCTATAGATATTATATAGATTCCTTACAAAATACAAACAGAAAATATAGCTTTCTGAATGACAGTGGAGCACACACCGGCTACGCTTTGGTACAGCTATATTTAGTAGTTAATTAAAATTGAATACGTAGATGAAAACTAAAGATGGTATTAAATTTTTCATCGTCATTTTTATTTGCAGCCTTTTCCGAACTGTTGTCAAAACCCACACAACATCCCATCGTGTGAATGTCACGACGACTCAGCGTTTCTGTAAAGTGGGATGAATGCTGATTACCAGTACAGACGTCATGAATTTAGAAGTTTATAATTGACAATTTATTCCCATATACTATAATAAAGGGTATATGTAAGTCCTCATAATAACTCTGAAAATAAATTGTTTTCTACCCACTTTCTACACCCTTAACCTACTCTTCAAACAACCTGGGAGACTCAACAGTGTCCATGCCTACGTATTGTAATCAATGAACTCATTCGGTTTATTTATAAAGATGAATTCTAACACGCATGGTTATCATAGAAGGTCTATGTAATTATTATGTCAACATGGTGCAGTCTCAACGTCGGGTTCGTTTATTTATGACATTAGCTAACCGTAAATACACTTGATTACTTATTCATTCGATAGGTTTTCCCTCTGACGTCATTTTAAATAGAATTGTATCCATTCTTCCTTATGTCATCGCTATTGCCTAATCGACATGATCATCGCTTGCCACGTAATTCTGAACGCAGTGTATTCAAATTGCTTTCTTTAGATAATTTAACATTCCTCATATTGCTTGCTCTCTCTTTACACTCCACTTATCACTTGGATATTAGCGTACTATACTAACCTTCTTTTCTTATAGAGTCGTCCAAGCATCTCTTTACAGCTCATTTTATTACTTACTATCCCTCTATCAGAAATACGAGTATTTGAAAATTATCTGTATCAATTTAATGACAAAACACAAATTGAACAATAACAATCGTTATTAAACTAACGAAATGATTAATCATCAAACGCTATTAATAATAGACCGTTATCAGCACTTACATAATCAATTTATTTATTTCACCACTTACATAACCATGCATTTAGCGAACATACGTGTAATTCACTTAATGCTACAACTCCAAACTCAGGTGTACCTTCATGTTATTACTCGTTATGTATGCAAGATGGTGTCGCCTTTGACTACCGTATAACTTTTCGTAACGAGTATCACTATTTTAAATATGCAACAATAATATTCGTTTCTAGATACTTTAGTCAACAAGGTATAGTTTCCAGAGTCAAATTATATGGCATTTTGCTATCGAACTTCCAGTAGGTTAAGCTAGAAAATTTAGTTAATTTATATATACATATAGGGAGTATAGCAACAAAAAATATATTATAAAAACTAATAACACCGTAGTATTTCATTTCTACCAGGGCAATTTAATATGAAATAAGCGATAAACATGCATTAAACAACTGATCTCTCAGCAAGGGAGTTATTTCTTCCAATAGGAATGCAAATTCCTTCAGTTCGTCACTTGTAAGATATTATCTACCTAGGTATCTGGGTATAAATGAAAAAGAAAATAAAGTTAAATACCTATACGATAAAAGCGTGCCATCGGTAAAAAAAATATTTCAACTGTGTCAAAAAACATTTTTACAACAAGAAAAAACTGATAACTTTAAAACATAAACGTATTTTTTTGCATTGAGGACAATGCGTATGCTCGAAAAAATATGTAAGTATATACTTAAAGAAACGTTTGTCTACCTTCTATATTTACCTCAATTATACAAAGGGATTAATCTATACATATAAAACAAAACGGTGCCGCCTCCATATCAGTGACATTCATTTTTTAAGTAAAAAAAGAAAAATGACATGTGAACAGAATTAAGAAACTCCTCTTTTTTTTTAAAAAGTTATGAGTATTAACATTTAAGGTACTTATCTATATATAGAATTAGGGATGCATAGGTATATATCAGTGCCGCCAGCGCATAACACAGATCTACGAGAGTATTCGGGTTCAACTTCAACCGCAATTGCTGTCTAATATATGTAAATAGGTCAATATCAAAGTCATATTTTTATTCTAACCCGGATACATTCAACCCCGCCATCGCATATTCACACCAGGCTACAGCCAACTGCGCCAAATTCGTTAAGGAATTTAAACTCCGTACCACAAATTATCTCTTGCAATATGAACACAAACCTATTATATAATGTCCGCTACAAATAACCATTTTGCCTTCGTAGACGAAAACACCACGACCAATGAAACCACTATTTATATTTTACGTAGCTGTAAGTACCTACATGTATCATGTACATATGTATATAGTATATACAAACAGGTAGAATCAGAAGTAAACATCGGTCACGCGAATCACGAGCGCCACGTATTTTGGCCACCGCGCCAGGCCGTTTTCACATCGAAACATCGTGTGAGCCATGGTCAGCCGACAACATTGACTGTCGTGAAAATTAAATATGACTTTATGGCGATAAAATTATCACATTCATTACTGCTCTTCAAGGCAAAATATTATTGATCGCCGCATAGTATTTATACGTAAACTCTATAATTTTCACATAGAGATATGTGAGGGTTAAGATACTTTATTATTATGCCAAATTTAAAGTTTCTAGTATAGCTTTATAATTTTCACATAGAGATATGCGAGGGTTAATATACTTTATTATTATGCCAAATTTAAAGTTTCTACGTCAACTGAACTAAACGTAATGTTACGGCAACGTCGTATGTCTGTCTCTCATTACATAAGTGTATATACCGATAGATCGTAGTGCGAGTTCTACTCGTACTTGAGAAGTTTATTTCCTTATTGCTGCAAGAGTAATCTCTTCCATTTAATGGCAATCAAAGAATGCAATTAATTAGTTCCAATGTTGACTGCAAAAGATTGTATTTTATTTATAATTTATACCAAAATTTTTTAAATAAAATTACAAAACAATTTAAAAATAATGATTAATAAAAAAGAGCTAAATTTTAGAGGTCGGTAGGAAAGAAGGTAAGGCTAAAGCTTGCAGGAAAGCGGGATGTGGAAGGAAATGGTACGGATTAAATTAAGAAAGGTTTATTTTTGAGACGACTTTTGAAGACAACGGATTTCTGATGTTAGTATCCAATGTATTTTATAATTAGATGGTGTAAGCAGGTAAAGAAATGTTCATAAAAAACACTGACAAGAAGCATGCTTAACTTTTCAGAATGTAAACCGAGGTCATAAGCAGATAAGTCAGTGAACCCTAGCATAGAAGTAAAGAAATAAAAAAAAAACTTAAAATCTGTATAGTAGAATAATTAGGTAAAAGCCAAAATGTTTGTTAAACTGATTATTTTTTTACTATGATTACTATTTACTACATCTTTATTAAGCGCAATACGCTGCGGTATTTATCAGAAATGTGGGAAGGAATAATGGGAAAAGATTCACCAAAACTGGCTAAGTTTCAACTAAAATAACGCATTACCTACATTATAGTACCAGTATCTTTTTATTTCACTCCCTCACGCCAACTATGCGAATAAATTCGTATGAAAAGACTACTCATCAAATGTCGCCTCACAGAGCTCTCAGAACACGGTTTACGATTGTTAGTTAGCAAACTGAAGCTAAATTCATCACAATGGGCAACAGCGCAATTCGCCAGATGATACGTAGAAAGCGTTTTATTACCTCATACCTAACCGTGCCGCCATTCACAACAAAATTGCGTGTCATACACGACTGTCACGACTCCATACTTAATTTATTCACTTTTAATTCGGACAAGGCTGCCTAAGTTCCGTTTATATTTACGTTACGGTTGCATGAACGAGCATTTAACGATTAAGTGATTATACATGTAATGACATTTTGATCGAAGTTTTTCTAAACCTAGCGATAACTATCATTATTATCTATGAAAGTTGGAGTGCAGGCGGGGGAGAAATGAAATATTTAACCCTTTCCGGAGCGCTATAGCTATAGTAAAAACATTTACAAGTCTAGTATACCAGCATGTATTCCAGACAGAGTGTTCTACAATCATTACAGTTACAACATATCTATAATCAACACAGACTACGGTTATACCCGTATTTTTGTTTGGAGATTGTCACAGTATGTGTGACCAATATTGAATAGGGAAATGTTAACACGACCAAAAAGTTTCTCAATTCTGAAGACCCCTGACATCGCCGTTTTTATCAATCAATGATCTGGACAAATAGCGTACTCTTTGATTCCTTTATTTCTTGTTGTTGCTGTGTCCATTGAAGTCAAAAAGGATCACTTTAGCAATGTTCACAATTTTGTTCGAGTAAAGAATTTCTTTTAACTTTGTTTTGTGGGAAAACGTTTATTTTGTGAAGACGCAGTTAACACTATTTTTAGGTGATAGTTCTGTGCGTACCCGGGCTATTATCGTACTTTTCATATGTTTTATTTCCATTTTATTCAGTACCGTAACTCTGTGATATCGTGTTTTAGTATGATAACAATATTTGTTGGGTCCTATTTAATGTTCCTTTTTTATTGCAGTTTCAATTAATTTACATGTTACGATTCATTATACGCTCTGTTAAGGAGATACCCTGTCCGTTTCGATTTCAAACTTCTTTAGCCAATTCGTCAGCTACTCTATTCTTAACGTCCCCAGTATCCATCGCAGAACACAAATTTTCCTTAGTTCTTAAATTTTGAGTTCTTAATTTCTGAGTATGAATATTTCATTATTACTAAAAACGACATATCTCATCGATTACGTTAAGGTATTAAAAAAAACAAACGGATCCTTCTGTAATAGGTACAAATCTTACCTTTACTCCGTGTTGTACTCTGCTTTTTTACTTTTTAAAAAGTCTAAATTATTCGGACGGTTCAGAAACCGACCAAGGTTTTGTATCTATAAAAAATTTATGCAGACACAATCGTCTACATTTTTTAGCTATGAACCAATTGGTACGTGGTTATTGGTTATAAATCAATATAATTACACGACTGTTAAAACATATCTCATTTTTCATAAATCTAAAATATCGTAAGAATTAAGAGACTAAATAGAAAGCTTCAACAGAATACACACCTAGCGTTAGACATGGCAATATAATACATACTTACATCTACTACGTAATATGACAAATAAACACGCTCGCCAACCCTATGTAGTCATTATAGAAGGAAAAAAATTACTTTAGATATTTATGCGAAATTATTTATAAATTAGATAGATACATCCGCTTTTTTCTTAGATTACTTTAGAAAACCATATTATAATTGGAGTTTCCAAGCCGGCACACGATGTTCGTACGTTCGTGCCCCGACCGGGCACCAGCGTGCATACGGACGACAACATGGCCACGCCTTCCCACGCTGAAGCCACGTTGCAATAAAATCACACAGCCTAACCAAGAAATATCGTCACGGCACACCATATCCGTATCACCGCTAACAATTAACTTCTCTTGCGATTAACAAGCAAATACTAACAGCAAATAACGTAAGACATCAGACTCTAACCTAAAAAAACAAAATGACAGTTGGTTCAAAATCCAAAAAAGAAATGGAACACAGCCAGACGGAAATGGCGGGCAAACAAAAATACACTGAACAGAGGAAACATACTGAAAACTTAAAAAACAACAAATTCGCGTATACGCGTAATTATGTTGCCAAATTTAAAACGTTATCTGAGCAAGTCTATTTTATACATATGATATTGTATTACGATAAAAATACGAAGAATGTAGTATTTTGTCTACATTATGTGTAGATTTGTTTGTTATTGGATGAAGAATTTGACACATTGTTTATATTGCAATTGTGCTAATATTGTGGCCACTGTCAGCTGCTTAAAAATCAATGATCCTTTTCTTATTTGACAAACGATACACATAATGCAAATGAACATAGGTATTTCATGGCCAAGACTTTGTAGTAACAGATGGTCAATGTAAATGTGAGTACTAACAAATAGATATAATTGTAAATAAAAGATATGTATACTATTATGCCTATACGAATGTTAAACAAACTAATCATTAATACAATTTCAAATTCCGATCTTTTATTTTAATCATATTTAATTTAGTTGAAGACGTACGTTTACTGTTCTAGATCGGAATTTAACGTATCAAACTACTATTACAAAGTCGATTCATTTTATATTTACCAGTGTCTGCTAACAAAGTGGGTATTTAACGGACATTAAATAACATCCAATCACAAAATAATTGATGATTACTTAAAGCGCCATGTGCATGACGGGTGCGAGGCACCTCATGCAAGAAACATTCTTTAAATTCCAACACGACCAACCTTATAATTAAGTTCACATATAAAATCACTACACACTAGCACGTATATTTTCTATAATATAATCCACTTATATTTGACACAAACATCACAAAACCACGAATAATTGAAAATGATTAATGCACAAAACTGTATAGCCATATTATGGATAATTTAGAAATGGAGGACATACAAATCGCACTACGAAAGTACGACGTACGCGCTCAAATGCTGCAGAGCAACTAACGTCTATCGGACCAATACAAACACAACCCACGGAATACGATAGGGAGGAACTCGCACGACGTGGCGCATCGAATGAACACATTACATTGATTAAATTGATTAGACATCGTTTGGTTACGAACGTAATCAGATTTTGAAATAAATGAAAACGAACACAAAAATTAGTTTAATTTTGTTACATGCGATGCAACGTTGAGTGTCGTGTTTTTAAAATATCAGTGCTATTGTGCTACCATTAAATACAATGTCATAATTATAAATAAAGTGGAATAGAGGCTTGATAACAATATCTGAAATGTTTAATTGTATTATTACAATATGTATATATTTAAATATCTATACCTTTTGCATTCTTTGCGCCGATGTCGCCCAGGATTACAGCTGTGATATTATCGATCTGCAACATACATACTCAAATAAGTTACTTGAATTGGAATAACAAATCAAGAAATACAAGTTTGAATGTGAAAGGGTAGTTGTGGAATGAAACATTACAAATCTTAACACTAAACGTTAAGCGATAATAAAAATAAATATATTTAACTCTGGGAAAAATATACGCAGCCGCGCAGACAATAAAGCCCACCCTTTTTCACCACCTACCTCCTGGTAGGTTCTATTAAATATTTTCCAGCATTATAGACAAAATTATAAATAATTTATCTACATTTTTAGAGAATATTTTGCCATAATTTGTGCACAAATTAAAATACATTTTGACACTAACATTCTAATAATCTACTTTTTTCACTCAAATTAATTTAAAATACAGACTATAAACATAAACAGCAAGTAACTAAAATTTTCAATAGGAAAAATGGATTGATAATATTTGAGTTTATAGAAATTTCGATGATAAAACCGAGACATTCCGAGGAATATTCCTTTCGTGTAAATTTGTAAGTCTAAATTTACATTATTTATAATATAAAAGATCCTTTATTGGCGATACATCCAAAACAAAAACGTTTACTATAAAGAATAGCTGAGTAAATTGCGTGCAATTGCAAGTCCTAAAACAGTATATAAATATATTCTTATTTTAAATGTAATTTTTATATTTGTGCTATTGATATACATTTTTTTCGCTTTCTGTGGACTAGTCACGGTGATTTTTTTAATAATTATGGATATCGAAAATATATAGACTACAATTCTAAAACTATAATGTAATTAAATTTTTCGACGATATATTTAAATAGTCTCAGCCTAACACTTTAGCTAAAGACATGCTAATAATAATAATACAAGTGAGCTTGAAATTACCGGCGTAGATGGCAATTTTTATAATGGTATTCAATCTATGTCTTGCAAAAAAAATGTTTAAATTAAAAGTTTATTTAACTTAACACGAAATTATTATCCCTGTTGGTTATAGACATATATTATATAAATCACATACCTCAGCTATTGCAAATAATTTCGTATCACCCCATAAGTGGACCCAAGTGAGAAAAGGCGTCATTTTCGCAATTTATGTCCATCTTTGTTTTACATATATTTTTATTCACGCACGCAGTCAGTCTCTAATAAGGGCTTATTCTAATATTTTTATATCTTGTACTTTGTATTGTTTTATAATTGTACGATGATTTTTTTAGTAATTACTGCCCATATTTTATTTCATTCATACATATCATGGACATGTTAATTTTTTAATTAGTTTTATCGATATTTTGAACTTCGGCCGTGCGAACCGCACAACACTAATCACAAACGTACGTACACCGTACGTACGCCATTCGGTAGGGGAGTTAGTACAGGACAAACCGCCGCGTAGTACATATCGCGCAGTGGCGGCTTATTGTACTAGAACCTATGAATTGTGCAACGTCACGAGCGCGTGCGTACCAGCCGACATACGACCGTCTCGTTTTGGCGCCGTAGCCCGCCACCCGCTTCGCTGTAACGCGCCGTCTCACTCGCGCCGGCTCTGAACACGAACTAGCGAATAGGAGAATGCCAGCGCATCAGTGTTATTTCTCATTTTGTTCTTTGAGGTGCGATGATAGTATGGCGAGATAGTACGCAATATTATTATCCGGAATCGGATAAGAGCCGGTCGTTTCGACGCACCGCCGGTCGGTTTATCTATCACTTTCTTTAGATAGGGCAACAAGTGTCAGTTGCGCATACTAATTTCGGCATTTGACATTTCCCATGTTATAGTTGTCGTGCGCGCCCTCTCTAATCGCCTATAAAATACTCGGCAACATATCGCTAACTATACAAGATGACAAGAGTAGAAGGTCAGCCGCCGGTTCGATTGTTATCATCAACAGATCGTATACTATTATGAAACTCTTTCTGAACAGCTGTTCTTACTTGGACTTGATTTATTTATTTAGGTGGCATGCTATCTTTGTTAAAAAGTATTATAATTGCACATTTAATGAGTGACGATTACAATCTTGACGAGACGAGAATCTACAAAAACGCACAAATCGTGAACGCCGGTAAGACGCTTTAAAAGTTAATGTATTATAATTACCACTACATTATACCAATATGTTGGTGTTAAATGTTGTTACAAACAAAGTAATCATTCGAACATTTCTTTGATTAGAGAAATACAAAAAAATTGATTAACATTTGTTAAAAGCGACTATTGTGGTACATTTAACGATTTTTTTATGTACTCATAAATTTTAAAAAATCTTTGAGTCGGAATATTCATACGCTTTATGTACATATAATGAAGTTTGGAAAGTTCCAGAAATACGTATGCATTCAAGGGCTTATTTTTTATTAAGGCTTTATTTTTTAAGTTTATAATAAAAAAAAATCCAAAATATCATAGGATGGTGCCCTTAGTTGATTTTTTTCATCGAAATGGAATAAATTGTGATTAGTATAGAATTTGAATAACTTTAATTCGGATCTACAATCATGATGCTTTGAGTGTCGACACTGTATTATTAAGTGTAATAAATAATGTAAAGAAAACTATTTTCGATCTAGAATAACCAAATTCAGAAAATCGATGAAGAAACTGTCTATTAGTTCACAATGCTGAATATATCTATTCATCTTATTACAATACGTCTTAGCGACTATAATCTAGTACAAGTACTGAACAAAGCCAAAACGTGATCAATTTCAGCGTAATAAAACTAGAAATATTTCATTTCCAACCGTTATTTTGGGACACCGTCTCCGTGGTATAGAACGACGTTACTAGTTACAGGAGTTCCTAAAATTAGGATTCGGTTTAAGAGATTTTTTATATACATGAATAAATTTTAAAAAATCTCTAAATATAAATACAGTTAGTCGCTTTTAATAAATTTGCTCTATTTTTTGTATTTCTCTAATTAAAGAAATGTTAGCATGATTACTTTGTTGTAGCAACATTTAACACCAACATATTGTTATAATATAGAGTGGTAATCATAATAGATTAACTTTTAACGCGTCCTACTGGCTGCGTTCACTGTTTCTACGTTTTTCTAGGTCCTCGTCAAGATTGTAATCGTCACTCATTATATATGCAAATATTTTATAACGAATATATGCTAACTTCGTAATAAATAAACCTAAAGAAATAAATCAAGTCAAGTAAGAACAGTTGGTCAGAAATAGTTTCATAATAATGTACGATCTGTTGATGATAGTGACAATCAAACCGACGGCTGACCTTCTACTCTTGTCATCTTATATACTTACGCGATATATTGTCAACAGTATTTTGTAGGCGACTAGAGACGTGCGCGCGTTCAACGTACATGGGAAATGTCAAATGCCGGAACTAATACGCACAACTGCCACTTGTTACCCCATCTATAGAACGTAATAAACCGACCGGCGGTACGTCGGCGCGCTCGTGTCTCATCTGATTCCGGATAATAGTATCGCGTACTATCTTCGCCATACTATCATCGCACCTCAAAGAACAAAACGAGAATAACACTGATACGCTGGGCGCACTCCTTATTCGCTATTTCGTGATCGGAGCCGGCGCTCTACAGCGTAGCGGATCTATCGGACCAATAAAAACACAGCCCACTGTGCGACGTTAATTAACAATGCCCTGTGCAACGTTAATTCATACGCATTAGCGCATTGCATAGTGCGAGGTATTTGAGGAGTATGTGGTTATTTGTTGCTCATGTACCTCGCACTGTGCTGATGCGTATATAATTTTTCATGGGGGTAACTATGACTTGAAAAGTAGCTAATCCGAGTTATATTAACATTTTATTTTTAATAAACTTTACAATATTAATCTGAATTCCATTTTTGCCAATTTGCATTTGACTGCCGGCCAAATATATTCTTTAAAGATCCGCAAAAAAAAGGCGAGAGAGTTTTACCTCGTAAATTTGTGTTTTGGAATAAGTGTATTTTCATGTTCGTTTGAAGCATGCGATTAAAATTAATTCAGCTAATTATCGAATTCCACGTAAGAGAAATCCGAGCAAAAAAGAGTAGACACACTGCGTTAAGACCTACAAAAATATTACATACTTGTCTCGAAAATAGCCCAAAATAGTATAAACAAAGTTGCAAAGCGGCTGGACCGTTGCGTTTGACACAACAGAAGAAAGGAATATTCCGCGTAGAGCGTCGTCATTTCAAGGGCTGTCACATGCCGCGAAATATGCTCTTTTGTTTTAAAGGGATTTGGCCAACCTTTTATTTTGTTTTAGACCGAGCACTTTATTTTCATTCACCTGCAAGGAATACAGACGGTGCGATAGGAAAGTATTGCTTGAAAAATTACGTGTCTACATATTATTGATGATCACAGAAAATTTTTAGTTTTCCAGAAGTTTTCGTTCGGTACTTGGAAAAAATTTATCAAGTACGAGTAAAACTCGCATTACGAGGATTCCGTACACATTTAAGCACGTATAAGTGTACATTAAGGGTACATAGTATTCTTATTATTTACAAATATTTATTTTTCACAACGTAAATTTATTATACGCTAATCTTTCACAGGCGCAAAAACATTGTGAATATTTAAATAGTATTATTTTTCATATATATATATATATATATATATATATATATATATATATATATATATATATATATATTGCCTAGTATATCTTTCACAAACATAATAAATATACATTTTACAATGCAGCCATTTTTGATGTTGATTTAAGTCATTTGTACGGAGCTTTGTCATACGATGGTCGATTAAATTATTACTCGGTATTACCAATGAAACCTACTTAGCTTGGTAAATTACATTTTAATTTCGTTATATTTATTCTGAATATTCCTATATATTCAAAAACAGCGGTTTAGCTGATTGAGAAACGTAAGTGTAATAAAAATGATAACTTTAAAGCTGAATATTTCGTAAACAGATGCCTGTATCGACAAAGCCTTCATGATGTACGCGTAATATTTTTGAAAGATTGATTCAACGATACACAATGGAATATGAGAAAATAAAATAATTGAACAGTCTGATCACCTGATTAAAATATCGTGAAAAATACTCTTATGAACTGATTCCTTTTGGTATGAAAAGAAACTGAAATTCTAGATTGCGTTTCCTTCTTTTCTAATTTCTTTTCAATTCCTTTGTAAGGATATCAAATGTTTCGGCTCTCTGTTAAACTTCAAATTCGTTTCCGTCGTAGGAACAAAGTTTTCTACCCATAATTTTTTTTCCTGAAAGTTAGTTAATTTGTTGCAAGGCAATCTAATTTGTTATAATTTTTCCAGTAATGATTCAACAATGCACCTTCTTCTTTATCTATTTCTATCAAAAAAGCAGGTGTGTGCGCGTGCATGGGCGCGTTGTGCGTGTCGCCGTCGGCATACATGATTGCGTATATATGTATATGTGGTATTATCATTATGATCGACTCGCAGAAAATAAAACTAATCAAATCGTAAAACGGAAAACTCGAAACCGCGAATGACGGAGGTTAAGAGCACTAGTGGACCACTACGCCTAATATCAAGTTTAAAGCCCATGGGAGAGCGGCAGAAAAAACGGTGGCCTCCCTCAATAGGAAACTAAGTTTACTACCTTTGTACCACAAGACCGTTATAAATCGGCAAACAAATACCAAGAATTTCAATAGCTATTACTATTCTGGGCCGTTTGTCCCGTTTACTTAAGGTCGGCCTTTCTTGTTCTTTTTTTCCACTGACCACGGTTTTGCGCTGTGCTGGCATCAAGTTGGGCTTCTTTCAGGTATTTTTCGACCATCGTCAACAATGAATGATGACTTTGATTATGTGGAATTATACCCACTTATCAGCATAACACGCACATTTCTGGTATATACAGTTTGTTGTCGCCGAAGATTCTGAACCACACACAATTGCAGGTCTTATAACTATTTTGTATATTTTCCTTTTGAATTTAAGTGACATTTTTCTATTGCACAAGACACCTGTGTGTTGCCTCCACTTGCGCCAGCCTGTTTGTTGTATTTCGACGAGCCTTATTGCTGTCAATTATACCATCATTACAGAGGTTTGAGGTAAAATATTTAAATTGGGTTATCGTAGGTAATTGCGCAGTTTATCTTCAGGTTATTTGGATTTGTGGTGCAATCGAAAACTTTTTGCTAATTTTTAAACCATTTTTTGCCTAGATAGAGGCAAAAAGATTAAATTTTGTCGGAGGTCACTTTTGTTATTGGAGATCAATACATTGTACGCATATAGAATATAACACGGCAATGACTTCTTTCAACTTCAAACGTTTCGCTTGTGCCTGCAGGACTCGGTAGTGATTAATTTGTATATATGGGAATGACAAAACCTAACGTATGGTAATTATTAACAGCGGTTAAGAGCGGTTCGGACTCGCACCTTTGACTACAGGGTTATAATGTTAATAAATTATAATCAATTAGCAATACAAATTGTACGTTCCTTTCTACGTAATGCATAAATGTTGCGTCTCTATAATGGTGACATTACATTTTTACTACTCATTTTGCTTTCAAGATATCACACTACATTAAAATGTAACGTAACGGATTTAACAGTCATTAAATTGCGTTATTTATACTTCATAATGTTTTTCAAAAAAAAAATTGCCATAGTTTTTTTATCCACTATTTTTTTTTAAATAAATTTATATTTTTCTCTCTTTCATTTTAAACAAATATTTCAATTCGAATGGTGCTCGTACGTTTTCCATAAATCGTCTACACAACAGGTAGAGGTAAAAAGTAAAAATTAAAATTTAAGAAACAAATGTAACCTCTATAAGAATAACTGATTAAATATTTTTGTAAATAAAATATAATAAAAAAAATTGAATTCTTAAAAGGTTATGTATTTTATTTACACACGCCGTAAAGCGAAAACTCTCTATAACGAAAGAAAATATTCAGTCCCTTGATTTTCATTATAAGAAGTTTACACTGTAGATAACCTGAATGCGAGAAATTAGAAGGACTCGAGTAAGTTATAACGAAACCTCGTCGCATTTTCCAAAGTGGTATATCCTGCACACACACTTTCATTTGCGCATGTGCAGTCGTCGGGCACGTGCATGCGCGCGCGATGTCGGACAATGTAGCGCCGGCGCACTTCTCGAGTTCTATTAATGAATCCTTGTGCGCAAATAAAGGGCAATTTACAGCATCAGACATTATCCAAGCTGGAGCTGCACAACTATTCGTGTGCATTTGTAGTAGTTTGAAGGCAAAAATGTAACAAACATTAAGGCAAAATCCGTAGCTGCTTTATTGTGCTTTGTTATGTGATGCAGTAAGTTTTATATACACTCTTATATCAAACTAAAATAAAGTTTTTTCAAATATTGAATATATTTGGCGTTTATTTTGTAGAAATTCATTATTCACAATTAAATGAAACTACGTGATGTAGTATTATTTCTACTTTCTTTAAGTTCTTTACCACGATCTAGGTTTCGTTGTATTAGCAAAGATTATATAAAGTTTATATATAAAGTTTTATATATACATAAAGTTTTTTCTTCATTTATTGAGGGTTCGTCCTCTTATTCATTCACAATATATTATATTATCCAATATTTTTGTTATTTGTTTCTGAAACTTTACTCAGAAAACAAAATACACAGGTATCGAAAGTATTGCGTCGGCCATATTCAATATTAAAGTAAATTATTATTATACATAAGAATGATAGAAATAGTAGTGCAGTTCTTTTTATGTCTTATCGTTGGAGCGAGTAAATCCAACTGATTAAGAATGTAATTAAGAGAATATGAAGAGCTTTTACTAAGAAAATAGATATTTGTTATAAAATTATAAAAATGATTTGTTTCCATCACTTCTTATGATGATTTCATCACGTTTTAATCGGTGAAGCGGGTGGGTTAGGGGCAATTTCTTTTTAATGAAGCACATAAATTTAGCTCAGTACATTGTTTAACGTGAAAAAACGAGTTAAACGTTTTTCGTGTCACATAAATCAATCTGTAGCATAAAAATTAAATATAACAGTTAACAATTAAATGAAACTACGTGATGTAGTATTATTTCTACTTTCCTTTTCTAGAAAGTAGAAATAATACTACATCACGTAGTTTCATTTAATTGTGAATAATGAATTTCTACAAAATTAACGCCAAATATATTCAATATAACAGTTAAATTAACTTCACGTATGAATTAAACTAGCAAGCTCGCACAATAACGTTACGCAATGTCAAATAATGTTTGTCTCTATTGAACACACCCACAATATATCACAAACATAAGAATCGCGCCTTAACAACGATAGCGTACAACAGTATTTAATTAAACTTTGAAAAGTTACGTTTGATGAAACGAAATCAAAATTATTGTTATAAACAGAAATAACAATATATATAGACACATAGCTTATATAAAAATGTAGCACGTGTCAAGGTGCAACTAATTTCCTAGTCCGACGTATGGCGTTCGGGTCGCGTTAATAAGGAAATAAAGTTGAGCGTCACAAGGAACTGACGTGGGCACCACACGTCATGTGGAAATAACATTGGGCGAAATAACATTAAGCGTATTTTGTCCCAGTGTATCCGTCCAAAGACGTTGCACTTTAAAAAAAAAACAAAATAATGATGTAATATTCCAATTAAGTTAAGTTAAAATCTAGAAATATAAAGGGATTATCAGGTTCGTAAAAGTATTCGTTAGGACAAGAGCGCAATTTACATTTGTTTGCGGACAAAGGGCAACACTCGTATATGAACTCGAGTGCTGTAAGTATTCAGACCATAATTCGAGTACTGAGTATGTATATATAGTATTCTTGTTATTCTAGACAACCAAGCTCTTTATTGTAACGCATATAATATGCTCCGGGTGGCACTACAAATATAATTGTAGTCCAGTGTTTCATAATGATGAATGGAAACTGTTTAACAACGAACAAATTATTTGTCTCGATAAGATTCTTTCTTTGGTGATATTCGAACCCTCACTTTCATGACTATCTGCCGCATGCTCACGTAGTTGTAAATATTTAGGAGCAGTAATGGCACAAAATCAATTTCTATTCCGGCAACTATGGGCGATGCCTTTATTGATTCAATAAAGCATCTTGCGGAAATAGAATATATTAAAATGAGCAAAATACGGCGGACAATAAATGCAAGATTGCGCGCAAAAGGGACCGCTTGGATCGGACCCAAGATCCAGAAGCGGCTGTATAACGATATCTCAAGGTTTTGTTAGTTTTGTTATCGTGTTCGCTCAGTATTAACTTGGCTAATAACTAATGTTTCATAATACATTACAAAATTTTCCATTAAGACTCCACCACCAGAAAGTAACTATAGATTCGCACTTTTATATCAGAATTTAAACAAAAATAACATTTCAACGGATAATTTTAATAATCTTACCATCGCATTTGATATAGACGGCACCCGTAGTGGGTTCAAGGGATTATATATTAATATCCTGTATACTACGAACATTTAAGACTTTTTAGACCTTTTTACTATATGAATTGTAGAAGTCTTACAATAGGAAGCAGAACTTTCGGATATACTTTTTACATCACCATCAAATGAATTTTAGCCTTCTACTTTTAAGAATAAAATTTTTTATATTGTTTGTAAATCATCAACGTAAGAGCCATACGACAATTTCATGACAGACTTAAACAATTTCGACCTAAACGATTTATAAATTTAAAAAAAAATGATTTAATTTTTTATTTTTTTCGAAACATTACAAAATTCTAATTATTTTTTAAACTACACATAAAAAAATAACGCGTATGTATCGTTCCCCTTCCTCGTACAAATGAGATCCAGATAACTTCAGGAAACCTGTTGTACTGAGCGAAATATAGGGAAAATAATCTCGCGGGTGTTCTCCTAACCACCGGTCTGACCTAGTCAAATGATTCATAGGTTTACTGTTACTAACACCTGAAGATACGCTAAAGATAGAACCGGGTGAAGATACCTAGCAGACGATGTCACGAATACATTTCAAAATATACCTGCAAAGTGCAGCGCTGAAATCACAACGAAGAGGAAGAAATAAAAATCATACTTCATTGCAACTTGACCTTCGTTCCAGCGTTGTTATGCGTATTTTTCCACGCTATTCTATTTTACTGAACGCTTATCTATTTTTTTTGTTTAATTGTTTTCGTATCTTTACTTTTGCAGTGTCGCTTTCTCGCTTTCATCTACCTAGGCAACGTTGAACTATGTAGCTCATTCTATATATCTCTACTACATTCCCTTGGGACGCGGCCTATAGAACTTGGCCAGTATCTAGCCAACCTTTGGTATACAATAATATATAAACTTATAAATATTATATCTGTTTTTGTAAAGCGGAAATTATGAGTTAGAAGTAACAAAAAATGTTGGAATGAGAATATTTTAATAGCATTTGGTTGTAGTAGACCAGGTTGCCGTTACAAATACAATGGCAGTTTGATAGCTAAAGAAAGCTTTATTGAACAAATAACCTGCAAGGATAATTTCTCTACTTTATGGGGTTATACTGAAATAGCGTTAAGTTTTTACTCATACTGCTGATAGCTTAATTGAAATCGATACTGAAGTTCTCCGTAAATTCAAATATAATATTCTTGGGCATAGCAGAGTTTCTCTTATTGCATTATTTAGCTTTTATTGTTGGGTATTTTCATCTTTTAATTACTTTTCAATTTGTTGAGTGTATTATCAATCAGAACAAGTACAATGTATATTCAACAAGTCTCTTTAAGTGAAGAAGGATATTATAAATTTATTACGCTCAGTAGCTTCCTGCGCGAAATCAGCAATAACAAATAGCTACGACTACTGTTACGCTTCTCTGCGGTATGAGTCTGCAGGAGAGAAGACAAAAGTGTCTAATAGAGCTGTTGTAATTACACTTAATAGTGGGTAACTCTCGATCAAGTAACCGTGCTGTAACTCTAAATGGCACCGATAGACATAGGAATTTACGAAGATTACGAAGAGTAATATTTGATTTTTATTAAGACTTAATAATCACTTTAGTCTAAGCATAAAACCGCTAGAACCGTAACCAATGGCGTGAAATCAAATCTAGTTCTGGCCGGAAAAATATAACTCCCGTTACATGCCGTCTTATGTTAACACAAGACAGAAAAATATAATATGGCGTCCTCCCATAGCTATTTAACCTATTTTCATGAGATGTAGCTTCACGCACAGACTGGTAGATTAGAAGTTATTTGTTAAAATAAAAATAGAACAATGTAAACTCGTGGAAAAACCATCCAGCATCAAACAGTTCTAAATAATGCTTACTTATCGACAGCATATTCAGTAACAATAAGATATTGAGCAAACATACCGGTCACCATGGAAACACCCTGCCATATTTCCCCTCGGACGCATTCGACCATCGCGATGTATGCACTATACAAAAATGCACAACATATTGCGTTTTTTAACGACTCGACCACAGTAGTCTTGATGAAATAACAGAAATGGAAGAAACTCGCATCACATATACATAAATCCGCCATACTAGTTCACCGAGTTTTCTGAGGTACAACCTTGTGAAATTTGCTTTTAATCTGTGAACTTGAAAGGAGTGGAGAGATAACTTATATGAAAGAATTAGGAGAAAGAAACTATGTTTTTATTGTAAACTTTAACAAGAGACGAGTATACGTTGTTTCAAGAAATAAGATATTTTTTTAGGACAACTGAGATCTCTGATTTGACGTCCAAAATCTCAACTTCGTATGCTAACAGTGGATCGAGAAAAATACAGTCGCATATATCAACTTCATCCGCTAACAATGGTTGGAGAAAAATACAGTCGTATAAGTCAACTTCGTCCGCTAGCAGTGAGTAGAGAAAAATGTAGTCGCATATGTCAACTTCGTCCGCTAACAGTGGTTGGAGAAAAATACAGTCGTAATTCTAGGGCGATTTTGGTGTACGTATATTACATATCCCATTACGGCAGTAACTTTAGTTTACTGGAGAGGAAAGTTTTATTTTCTTAACCGTGTTATTTTTTTACGTACTTTGTTTTTGCTGTTATATTGTCTGGAGCATAATGTTGTTAATATATATCTACACATATAATAAAATTGTAACAAAATAAATTCTGTACATGGAAAATATTTAAAGAAGAGTGATTAACTTAGCGTTTAGAATATATAATAGAAGCCGGAAAAACTTTTTTACAATTTTTATCTGTCTGTATGTTATTTGTGCGTCAATCACGCACAATCTACTGAACGGATTTTGATGAAATATGGTATGGTAATAAATAGTTTATAACCAAGAGCAACATATGAGAGAATGTTGAAAATGAAACAGGGACACAGCGGGGATTTCGATCGTTAGAAATTGTAAACCAACGGTGCCTAGTACTGTATTTAGAATGTGTTTCTTACACATTGCTAAATTCAATATTAAATTAAAAAACTGGTCGATTCGACTCGTAGTCGAATTCGCGCACGAAGGGTTCCGTAACACAAACATTATTAAACTTATAAGTTTATATTTATCAAAGACCTGTGACATTACTGCGGTCGGTACCGAAAACATCCCATCTCTCAAAAAACTACACAACATAACTTAATCAAACCAATCTTTGATGTAAGTTTATTTCAAGTTCTACTACCTTCATTTTTTTAGAACTTTACACACGTTAGTTGAAAACTTTTTAAGACTATAGAAGCCAACTATTGACTTAAATAAAAAAGTTATTTTGAACATCTACTTCATTTTTAAGACCTATCTAACGATACTCCACACGCCTATGTGCACTGGATTTTTTTCATCCCTCAGTTACATGTTTGGGATGCTAACATTATTTTTTTCATAATTCCACTATTTCATTGTACAGCGGTTCATAGAAGACACCTATCATCCAAATTTTATCTGTATAGTTGCCAATAGTCTCTGATTAAATCGGCTGTGATATGAGGACAAATAGACAGACAAGCGGAGAGGACGAAATTATAAGGGTACCGTTTTTGTCATTTAGCTGGAACCCTAAAAAGAAGGTTTTTTTCCTCTGCTAGGATGTGAACAATTTACAAGAAACTGCAACATAGAAAATAAAATGCTTGTGGCCATCAGGTCACAATTCAATACGAGCCAGAACCGAGTCATATCTGTCAATCTCACCTCGGAAAAGATGAGTGCAGTAGATAAAATGATGAAAGGATATCTTATAAACGCGACGACGAAGGAAACTACTGGAAACATATTTATAAATCGCAGTCATTCTTTCATTAGAGGTCGGTATGAATATAACACTATTAAGAGTCAACAAAGATATCGCGGTGTCGTAACTCTATTACTTGCAAGATTTTTACGAAATTTGGGAAGATGTTTCCAGTATTCGCATAAACAGTGTTTACAATATTTCGAAGGTAAATATAGAATCACAGAGAATGCTTCAATATCTGGAATGGTAAATATGAAATTCGTTTTTTGCGTACTTCATTATGATAATATAGTTGAATAAGCCTTTATATACCTAATAACTCTGCAACCAAGTAATGAATCGCTACATCGATATGCGTGTAGTTCATGAAGCGGAGTTTTATCCGCTGCGTTGGATGCGCGGAATCCTCGCACGAAAAAAGTGAGTTTGGATGTTTGTTACTTAATGAGCCTTCAATGGTTCTATATCTTCATAAAACTTAATAAAACGTAGTTCGTGATATGAATTAATATATAGGCTAGTATTTAACTCGACACAAAGCCTAGAGGATGAGATGACATTACACAGTGCAACGTCTACATCGAATCTATTTCTATCGTGAATCGAAGGCCCTAAACCTGCGTACTTACGTGTTTAACGTATATACTTGTACATGTATTTATATTAATTAAATCTCATGCGAGTTTCTCGTTGGTATTTGTAGTAATGTAGCTTTTTTATCCAACCTCTCTCGCATCAACATTTTTGCTCATTGTCTACTTTGTTTTGTTTAACGTACAATAATTTATATAAAGAACTAATGTAGAAATAAGAATATAAAATTACAGTTAAACACGAGTGCAACGCATACCCAAGAACGACTGTACATACGCACCCGATTCCGCTTACCGCTTTATTGTATGAACAAATTTAATTATGGTAATTAATATACTGTTTGTATGATAAATATCCGATTATATTTTCAAACAGGAATAAGTTTTGGATATATTACAAGAAAAAGGTGCCAGAATATTAACTGTAATATATCTGAAAAAAGCTGTCTATTTAACGATCCTTTTGTATTAGTTAATATTTAGACCGATTAGTCAATTAATTGGTAGGCAAAACAACCGTTAGATATTAGGTGTTAGCAAGTTGTTAAATATCGATAAATATAAAAATAATAATAACAAGACGACCTCCTAAAGTTTTTCTCAGTGACTCCATCACATCTACATTCACCGTTTATTAATAGAAAAAAAGACAATAACGATTCCCCTTCACGCGTTCGCGCTACGGTACAGGTAAGTCCTTCCGTATACGCATTAGGAAATGACCGGCCCCGCCACATCAGCCGTCACTGCTGTTCAAGTAATTAAAACAGCTATAAGACGCAGGGCTAGCCAAACTTTTTATATTCTGGATCAAAAATGCATTTTTACATGTGTGTAATTAAAAAATATAGCAAATGTAACTACATAAAATAAAATAATTATTTAGTAAATAAATAAATAATTTACTTACGTATTTTCAATAAACTTTTTGAATGCGTACTTATATACTAAATTCTGCAAAAAGAGTTTTTGTATAAATATTCCCTATCTACAACCTTAGTCAAAATGACATGCAAATATCGGAACTATGAAAGGGAACGAACAGAGTAACTTTCCACAAACATAGTCGCAACGTTTCCAGAACTATGCGACGCATCTTCAACTTAAAAAAGTCAACACGGTTCATTAAAAAACGTGATCAAAATCTATATGTAACATTTCGACCAACGCGATAACTAACGAATTAGATTGGCATAATAGAAAAAAAATATAATGAAAATACAGAATTTACGAGCTAATGTAATGAAAATAAAGATCTGTCTGTACTTCTGTTTCGTCATAATATTGAAATGTAAAGCGATTCTTGTACGATATTCATAATTTCATAATGTCTGCATTTTTATCTGCATCTCTATCTGTTTGGAACGAGCCGACACAAAGCTTATTTCTTTGTTTCATTTATCCAGTTTGTTTCACTTAAATTCCACACGAAAGATCTGAAAAACATTTCATTCACTTTTTTGTTATTTCTTGTGTTTTATTTTTCGAGTATTCTATTCGGTTCGCGCGCAGGCCGGGTTGCCGTGGAGAGAGAGACACGATGCACACAGACAGCACACGGTAGCTTCCACAATACCACAGCAGGCGATGGGAGTAAAATATGTTTTATGGATATTTTCAAATCACTACTTGCAACCGTTTACGCAATGCGAAAGAAGATAATGAAGAAGCGAACATTCAATCTGTCTAAAAGAACATTTTGACTTATCCGATGATTTAATATAATCTAAGCTAATCGTTAGCTACTTACTATTTAGTTAGCTATTTTTGAAGTGAAACTTTTTTGGGCGTGATAAGAGTAAAAGGTCAAGGTCAAATTTCATGCAACGTTTTCCTGTAAAGTTTTGTTACAACAAAGCTTTACATGATAACCTTCTGAATGTAACGAATATATACCAAGAAGAACGGAAATTAGATACTCAACTAAGAACCGAGAGAGATAAATGAAGACTATAAAATAAGACAAGTGTACGCATGCGCGAAAACACACAAAAGTGGCTCGCTACTGCTATCAGCTGTTTTCTACGTTATGTGTGTCAAAGGTTTTGTCGATTTTGACTGATTTATTACTAATTTTGCGTGCACTTCATCTATTACAAGACTAACAATATATGTACTTAATTTATTTATAAATCTGCAATTAATTTGCACATATTGTTGTCGTAAATATAATATAATTTACGATAGAAGCAATACATCCCGACTTCCTTCAGCCGCATTTAGCCGTGTTCTGGTACTGGCATTGCAACTATTTTTTAATTGACAATTGTCTATGTAAATTTATATGAAGATTTTATTAGATGTTTACGTCGATTTATTATTTTTTTCTGAATGTATAGTATTGAAATGTTCTTATACGAATTTAGTACACTCTATGGACTTACACTTAGTATATTTTCTTTCTCTCTGCTGTTTTACCCCTTACTATATATGTACAGATCGCCAAAGAAATTTCACTTCTGTCACGTGTACAGAGTTGGACGAGATTTTTTAAAATTGATTTTTCAATAGAAGACTGATACAAACGGATAATGTAGAGACACGTGTATTTACAGTAGAATGATAATATTTTTATCAAAAATATTACTTACTATCGAGAAATTTATCTACCTATATGATTTCGATAAAAAATCCGTTCCTACTGCCTTATTTCTTTTACGGACATTTGCTGACGAAGACTGCTCGTCGTTTATTAAAGTTTTCAGCACTTCTCTCTTAATACTAAATCGAAGACTATGGATTTGATTGCTGAACTTAACATTTTTATTTCTTTTTTCGTAATATCTCTTTTTATTTCATCTCATATATGTGCCTTTTTGGTGTGTATGTCATTTATATATAGAGTCTAATAATGGCTGGGTCTACATTTTCGCAGTCCATATTTTACTTTTATCCTTCTTATACACAATACTACAACCAATTTCCATGTATTATTCATTCACATTACAATTATATGTCCATGCAAAATTATCGATAAATACAATAAATCTTTAGATGAAATACTCAATATACATTTTGTGTACGTTCTATATAAGCACTTACTATTTTGCACTGATGTCTTTCAAATTTTCCGCACTTACTCTCAATCCCCTAGCAACAAATCATAAGGAGATGGCGATCTTCTTCTTACTCCCTTATCCCCATTGGGGGGAGGGGTGGTTGAAACAAAAAACAGCCACTGTCGGGTACTTATCGAGTACATAATAAAAATGTACACCTCAAATAAAAATCATACGTCCTATTATACACATTCTCACTGTCAACTTATCTTTTGAGTTATTTTTTTTTCGCTGACCTTACACTCGTTTGTAATATCCTAAGGTAACCTTTTGCCGCGTTTGTGCTCTCTTCGCACTGACTTATATATGTACGTTGTATTATTATTAATGGGGTGAAGTTATATTCTGCTATTACTAATAGCAAGGAATCGAAACGAAATAGTGAGTAAGTGTACAATAATAATGAACGGAAATAATTATGAAACCAAAATATTTTGTATAAACTATACAACTTTACACGCATATGTTTAAGCAAAATACTTTTGTAAGTATTTTTGCCAATCCGATAAATATGTAAACTCATAATAAAATGGGAGAGATCTATTGAAACTCAAACTTAACAAATATATAGTATATGACTTCTGTAGCAAATGTTGATCCTATATTTTCACACTTGTTGAAGAAAATTGTATTTCAAACAATCTACTAGTATTTGAGTTCTTAACCTGCACAGACAATGGACACAAACAAACATTACCGCGACAAATTCATGTGTTAGAACAAGTTGTTGCTCGCGTTTTCATTCTATTGGATTAATAATGTTATTAAAAAGTTATTTTGTCAATTATGGAAAAAAAACTTTTAAAAAATAAAAGGAGAACGTTTTCCAAATTACAGAATGGAGTTGAGCAAAACCCATTCATAATGAATATATACGAGTTGAGTCAGTTGAGCAAAACCCGTTCGTAATAAATGGTATACCGTTCGTAGTAAATGAATGTATGTATATGTATTTTTCAAATTTCACATTAGAATAATTACTATGGATAGAAAGATATACATATAATACACATTTAACGCTTTAAACACTCTAAGGATGAAATTTTAAAAAACGTTTTTTAATGGGTGTCTACATTGTAAAATATATGTATACTCCATTTCAATATTTTCATCAATATTCTCAATAACTTTAATATATGTATATTCCGTTTCTAAAGCCAATAGTTAAGGCGGGCATCGAAATACAAATCAGTCAATCGGTTAAATTCGATTTAAAAGAACGGGAATGTTTTGCCGCTATTCGAATATTATATTTAATAATAGCTGTCTATAAAATGACAACAGTCAACCTATTAATCGTCGTCGATACACGTATGTGCCAGTTACTACAGTTTCCACATACTACTTTGATGTCATCTTTACAGAAAGTCCCACGCGCACTAATAGACTGCTTATATCTACAATTCTTGTAAGACTTGAAAATCAGCTTACATCCGATAACATAAATCGTGAGGCCCCACCTTGACTACCCACGCGTCACGCGGCAAATTAGTAATCACACACAAGGAAGTGTGAATCAGAGGCGGAAACGCGACACACAGTACAACAGATAAGTCACGTAGTCGAACAAGTCACCGTGCAAGTCATGCAGCTGGGCAACAAGAAGAACTAAACTTCTTCGCGATATATTTTAAAATGGCGAAACTATTTTCATGGACATTCGTAGAAATGAATTGGAAATTATATAATATTCTACCGTGATTAAATACAAATGATCGTAAGGAGATGACGTGGGTTTTTGGCGCTTTTATATCCCTGAAAAAGCCTTAGTAGTATAGTAAAAAGTAATTTCTTTTTGCATCATATACAGCAAAATGAAGTGATGTATCGTATAGTTGTGTGTTTGCTTTGTTGATAATAACGGTTAATTATGATACAAACACAAAGTATCTACAAAAACCTTAATTTTTACGAATTTGGAAGTAACGTTGAGAAGTCAAATTTTAAAATCAGACATTCATATAGCAAAAACTTTCTTGAAAAAGTTTTCCAAAAAAGAAATAAGAAAATTGTTGTCTCATAGCTCTGTCTTCAAAAAACGGGATAAAATATCTGAAAAAAAAGCTGGGAAAAACGCGATGCGGTCGACGTCTAAAGCAAAATTATACGCATTCAGGCACTTATACATTTAATTTTAATTATGCTAGTGCAACATTTTTCAAGCAAGTTCAACTCGCAATTGACCGCTTTTTTAATTATATGGGTATTTGTAAAGTCTACTTTTTATAATATAACCATTTATATACTTATATCGACATTTTTATTCTAGTATATTTAATTTTTTAAAGTTTAATTTCGCACAGCGACAATAATAACTTTTTCTACTAATATCTGACATTTATTTTGTAGTATAGTATAAAGTATAGTAAAGAAAAGTATAAAGTATATATTTTACTTTGTACTTTGTAGGGGAGGTCGCTCGCACGCATCGCTAATTTTTTATCTTTCTACGTGTTACATAAAGTTCAAATTATAATATTATTAGTAATTACAATATAAAAAGGATCCAGGAAAAGAAAATTTTTAACCCATAATATCGGAATACGAATATAATTCGAGTGAAAATGATCGTTTTTCAGGTTGTGAAGAAAGTGATAGTGGGAGTGACATTGTGGTGCGCTCACAATTTGGCGTAATGCAAATTTTGAGTGATAGTGATAGTAGTGACGATAACAATTATTTTGCTGATACGGAGGACGTACCGGACTGCGAAAATTCGATGTGACCTTGATTTCAGTTTTTGTTATAATTTTTGTTCACAATATATATTTCCATAATTTTCTTTGTATTTTATTATCCTTGTACAAGTTTTTATTAAGAAAATGCCGAAAAAATTATTAAAATTAGATAATTTTTTAAAGGCAAGGTCTCGGGGCGCTGTGGCAACAATGTGCGCGGGCGGCGCCAATCGATGATGCGCCGCCCTTATCGCAGTCGCTTGCATGGGCATTGCGTGCCGCACTCGATAACGCCTTCGCTCAATCACTAAACATACAACTTACGCCACTTCTCTTTACGCTTTACTAGTTACTTATTTACCATACCACTTCTTGATTTACTAACTACTGGCTCGTATTTGCCCGCTGTTATTCCGAGCTTTTAGACTCACTTATCAGAAAAAGACACTAAAGTTTGTGCTTTTTTGTATGAATATTATGGTAATCGGTTCATTCAATTTCCAATCCGGTACAAGTGTTTTCCAATTCTAGGAACGTGTATGAAACATTTTGGACTTAAATTTTCGCGTAAATCTACTATGGCTATAACTTTATTAAATATGTACAGGGACGAAAATATACCTCGTACGTGTTTAGTTGAAGTTGGCACAGAAAAATGATCCGTTAAAGTCGACACTGAAAACCAAGAACCAACACAAACTTTGGTATGATTCTCGAAACGTATTGAGAGGGCTTTATGGAAGTAAACCATCAAATATTCCTCGCATAGGCTGGAAGCTACTTATGTTAGAAGTTTACTTGGCCAGCATTAAATAACGTCCCGTAGAGTTTGGATTAACTTTTTGCGAAGTATATACGTCGCTTTTACATATGGCTTAATTTTATTTATGTAAATGTAACGATCATTTCATTGAACAATAATAGAGGGCCCGCAGAATCTCTGCATAGCCAGGGCGCTCATTACAACTACAGTTTCAGTTATTTTCAAGTGCCAAAGTTCCGAAAAGAGATTCTTGCAAAATTTCATGAAGTAGAAATCTGAAAATGCACGAACAGTCGGAGTTGCCACATTGGCCGTTTAAGACAATTGCAACAAACCTTCAACTTTACTTGCTTCACTTTTTTGTTCACTGTTTAAATAACGATAACGTGTAACGTTTAAAGTTTCCTTAAAGGATGAGCCGTAGAATAATAAAGTTGGTGCTTAATTTGTGCGACAAGCAGTAAAAGCCTCATTACACAAAATAATTTAATTCCGACACACCGACGAAGACCTCACACTAGTCACTCGGCGCCATCACGTGGTACAGCTACAAACTAGCAGGCACGTGCCAGTTAGCGAGGTGGCCCGTGCTCCACGCGTGCAACCACGTGAGCTCATGCTGTTTCTATTTGTTGCCATGGCCATCAGATCACACACGATCGGCGTCTCGACCGCTAACTATCAGTGATCAAGTCTTCCCTGCTGCAAATATCATGTAGATATAGGGGGAAAGAAAACTGTACGTGAAAATTAGCGAAACAAAATACGATTCACCGGTTTAAATGATACGTTCATTCTTATGGAGTCACATATTGTTTGCCGTCGATCTTTAAATCGGTGCATTTGTATACGAAAAAGGTCGTAGCCGACAACTTCGTTCACCTAGTATTAGAAAGTACTCCTCGCAGACGACGTTTCTAATAGCGTGAACGAATTTACTAAACCTTTTCTGTTTATTCCATAACCAACCATTCCATTCTGGTTGTTCCATAACCATAATTCAACCATTTCTGGTTGTTCAATAATCAGAAATGGTTGAATTGGCAATATATTAATGCAAAAAATGATTTGTTGTTCAATCATTAGAATACTACTGAATCCATCGATATGCAACCATTTTCCCACCGATAGATTGCACGATCTTTACTGACTTTCTTTATTTACAGGCCACATACTCGCAGAATCATAATTACATAAATTTTTGCTTTTATAGTGTGACGTTTGCTAACTTTGAGTATCCTTAAAATAGCGTTTAAATCATAGCTGTTTCTAATGGCAATGCTATACTTAACTTCTATTTTTAATCTATAAATTCCTATACAATAAAAATTACTCGTTTACGTTAAGTATAATACGATGTATGAATTTCATTTATTTCTTGAGAATCGGCATGTCATACCTTACATTTTCACAATATGGGTAGTACCAAATTGCTATATACGATCATCTAGATGCCTCGCCGATTCCAGCAGTATTAAGTGTCTGCCCTGCCGCACCCTTGATAGTATCATTTACAAAAATCTATCTATTTTCATCGCGTTGATCGCGCCTATTAAAATATCACGAATCCTGCATTGATCACGACTCTTTAAAGACTATCTAGAAAATTATAATAAAACCATGATAAAAAAACAAGTTAAAGCAATAAAAGTTGGAAACCAAGCCAGGCTGTATTTATTATGAGGGTGCATACAATGATGAATTCATCAACTGTCACGCACAGCAATGTAAGAGACGGTATAAAATTATCATACTAATTATTATATATTGTCATAATTTAACCACAATGCTTAAAGTATAAATTAAATGACCGAAATGTAAGGTTTCGGTTGCTGCGACTTGAGTAAGGAAGGAAAGGTAAGGCCGGCCTCTAAACTCATACAAACCAACAGTGTTTGCACTCAGTCAAAGGCCTTACTTACTATATACTTACAGATGGATAAAATATTAAGTTGGCAATTAATAAACCTGGCATTTTTCGACCGATTTCTAGGATGTTATAAAGGCTTCCAAAAATTTCTTGTAGGTTACATAAAGAGTGCGGCATTCGAACTTCTATTCAGTGTGCAATTGAGTAATCGACGAGTAAAGAATACATTAAAAACGGAAGTATTTCGAAGTGAACTTACAGGACTCTTTCTTCATGAACATCGTTTAGGTGGAAACACCAGCGAAGCATCACGCAATATATATACAACGATGGGTGAAAGTATGCCCTCTTACGACACAGCAAAGCACTGGTTCCAAAGATTCAAAGAAGGGACCTATCCGATAAACCTCATCCAAAGCAACGGCCTACAAAAAAAATAAAAGCCTGATTGAAACAGATCCCAGATTAAGTTCGCGTTATTTGGGAGTGCTATTTTCATGCTCTTATACTGCAATGGAAAAACCGCTTCATGCTTTGAGAAAGAAGTGGAGACATTCCGTTTGGCTACCACATGAGCTAACCCTTTCAACTCCAGATGAGAGCTAATACGTGCTTGGAGTTACTGAGTTCCCATCGTACCAACGAGAGGATAAAGTATCAGGTTAAAGAAAGATGATGAATAGTGGGTGGGTTATGTTAATTTTAAGCATAAATTCTAGTGGCTAAGAGCTGGAGACGTAGGTTCATTGGGATCTCTTTCAAGCTAACAGTACGATTACATCTAAGATTTATTGTGAACATTTGAGCAAAGTCATCGCTAAGCTTCCTTAAAATTAAAGCAAATTTTAGTTTTTACATGAAAATGCTCAATCCCACGTAGCAAAAGTAACGGTTTACGCGTTACTAAAAACTACTTTCACTTGGATGGAGTATGCTACTTCACCTTCTCTCCAGATCTTTTTTCATCTAATAATCTGTTTCCCTCTCTGTCTTATAATTTACGTGATAGAAAATTTAAAGACGAAACTCATATCAAAATCGAACTTCACCGGTTTTTCAGTCAAAGGCCCAAAGATTTCTATAAGGCCGGAACTTAGGCTCTGCTATACACTGTTACTCTTCTATGCAGATGCAAACCGGTTAGTGCGTTATCTTGAAATATTTCAATCAAGTACAGTCCATCATTCAGTGTCGGACTTGCCATATAGTCTAGGTGGTATTTGCCAGCCGGGCCCTAACCTGTGCGGGTATTTAACCCTACCTAACCCTGGCGACTTACATGTAAAATGGTTTATACGTACTTAGAATGAAACTGAAAAATGTTAATAATGGTTGACCCTGAGGCCATTTCTGAAACTTCCCGCTATTTTCGAGCTCATAACCCTAAAAAATATTTCTGTTAAAGCTCAAGAATATGACTTATTTGTTCATTTTCGAGCTCCTTGAGCTCTTATTGCTCCATCAAGAAAGTTATTTTGAAAAGGCTTTTTTGAAAACTTTTTATGGGAATATTTTTAAATGAATTAAACGATTTTGAGAGCATTCGACGCGGTTTTAAATACTTTTTTTCAGAACAATATTTATCTAATAATATATATCAATGACAATCATTATTTTCCGATAGTATCCATCTACCTTATACTTATCCCAGGTTTGTGGAGAGCCACCCGGGCCCTTCCGACCCAGTCCGACCCTGCCGTCATTCATATGTTCGCTGCAGTATAAATTTGCGAATTTTAAATTATATGATCCTAATGCGAGCATTATGATATTACTCTCTCCTCTTTAAGGTGAGGAAATTTCTGTACTTGAGGATCAATCACGTCTACTCTATTGAAAACTACCATTTGTCTATTTAGATGCCTGTTGACGTAATCATATAGACGATTTGGTACGTGAATCCTTTGGTTTATAGAATTCAATATCGCATTAATAAAGTGAAAAGCTTTTACCAAAGCACGAGTTATTCTAACAAAGCACGAGTATTCTGACGTAACAATTTATAATCACACTTAACTCGCCCATTAACCACTTCCACGAGCCAATGACCTATAGTTACGAACTTGAAGTTATTGGCTTGCTCGGCATTAACTGTGTTTCACGGCTTAGTTTTGTGGACGGGATTTGCATTTCATATTCGCACGATTCAAGGTTTGATACGAAGTCACTCGATCAAGAATCACAACATTATTTTCTTCGAAAGACCATTTAAAGACGCCGTTTTCATTATTAAAAACCACGTTATCTAATAGTCGAACAATAGCGAAAGACCTTAAAACTTATTCTCCAATAGCCAATCACCGGAGGAGTGCGGCACTTTGGAATCACAATAACTTTTCTCTAAGAGCGATTTGGATAAGCTGGCCGTAATATTTATTGTAGCAAATTAAAATAGCTTTCTAATGACGTATGTGTTGTCCTTATTGCTTCTTAGGCCAGTTTATATATAAGTTTTTGCCGATTCTCCATTGTTTACAAATTATGCTAAAAATTATAATTTTGCTTCGATACCTATATAAAATATTACATATAAATTACTTGAGAATCAACTAGTAATATTAGGTAACAATAATAAGATAACAAAATTGTGTTACATAAAACAGTTCCTTATGTCACAGAAACAAACTAAACACCTCATGTCGGGGCATAAGTTAATACTGGAATTTCAACATTTACATCTTAACATAACATGATAGAAATTGACCTACAGCGTTGTCCTTTATTTAATTCACGAGGATTACGTCGGTCCACATAATTTCAGCTACAGAGAACATATTTGTATGATGTTATAAAACTCATTCAAAAAAATAATACGGCTTTTAATAAAATGGAAGAAAAAATACGGGCAAGAGCGAGTAGAACTTGCATCATGAGGGTTCCATCCCTTTATATCATATTATAGTAAAGCTTAGTAAGTAGGTATTTTACAATTATACAAAAAAAAACAAAATTGAAAATAAATAAAATGAGTTTGCCGCGTAATAATTCTACGTAGAATCTTAAACTAATGATTTTCGGTTTTTTCCTGTCCAAAATTTCAAGATTTTAGGTCAACGGGAACTACCATAAATAGATTTCATGAATAAGCCAGTACAAAGTTTCTGGCATCTGGAAGGCGTATCTTTTCATTGATTGAGTTAGAGATTAATTGATACACCTGAGAAGAGGAGAAAAGTCTTCACAAACAGACATAGGATTACAAAGTGATCCTATCAGGGATAATTTTTTTCATTGTAAGTTTTGGAACCTTAATGACCATAAAAAATCTTTTCCACGAAAATAAATTTCCATTTTCTTAATTCCTTATCCCACAACTGAACAAGATTTTGTAGAAACGTGATAACGTATTCACTGAATCCATTGAACAATTTGACAAAGTTTCTTTAAATTAATAACTGACGTTTCTATTAACGTTTACCTATCTTTAAGGGTACAAAATTCAGATAAAGTGGAACTTTATTTCAGTTTTATATCTAAAATTTGAAGTAGCTATTATAAAAATGAATCATCCTACAGACAATAAGCAGTTAATCAACTATTTTTAATATATATTATAGGAGTTAAGCAATAAAAAAAAAACTTTCCTTTCTTGCGTAGAAAACATGATCACACAGACATTTTAATAACAGCTGATAATAACAGAAAGCTATCAAGTTTTTACTCGGAATGGGAAAACATTATTGTCCCGCAAAATTCAGTTTTATTTGACAGCTTCAGCATCAAAAGTAGTGGCGACTGAAACTAACTTAATTTACGGATAAATACATTCTTACAAATAATAATACTTGTTGAAAGAACAAAACGCAACATCTAAAATCTACCGGCTCTCTGGGAAAGAACAAGCTGACACAATCCAATCACGCACTCGTAAACCTGTTTAAGAAATATAATACACAGAGAGTAAAATAATATCACATTATATGTAAGCAATAGGTGGCCATACATTTCGAAGCTCTCCATTTACATATTAGTAACAAACAATGAACAAAAATAACATACCCGTTCGCAGAAACTCGACTTTATAATTATGGAGAATTCCCCTCCAATGTATAAACACTGGTCGCTTAGAGCGGGTACTTACCTGAAACAATAACAAAATACATCATTATATACAGATTGAATGTTACAAACTTGTTTGAAGTTGGTTTCCTATTTATATATTGTCATGATTATTTAGACCTGGTAACATCAAATAAACATAACAGCGCCATCTGATGTCTTCATTGTATTCTATTTACTCTAGACTTGTCTATGTACCGCTCCGTTTGATTAATAAAAGGCACCGCTTTCTTGTCTCGCACATACGATCAACTGCATTTCCAAACGCATCTTATTACATACTTAAGTGTCTCCATATGCAAATGAATTAAAATTGTATCTCTGTTACATATTTAAAACTTGTTTTTGTCCGCGCCTTCACCCACACGGATCTTTTAAAAATAGAGCAATTTATTTTATATAAATACGTGATAACGACTGATATGCAATTTTAGGTCCTTCAAAAAAATCAGAACAAATATTTTGAGAGGTAAAATATTCCACTCCTCGGCTCTTCTTAAATAGGTAAATAGGTCATGACAACATTTCAAGGTAACACATTCCCCAGTTTCTTTCTCGGACGCTAAGCAATGACGCATACACAATTGAAATTGATTCAGTATAGTTTATGCACACAAGTCAACAGTGTTATTTTTTTCTTCTTTTTTGACTTTACAATTTTAACTAAACATAATATCCAAAAATCATAACTCTTCCACTGTTTCATTATTTGTACATATTTTGAAGTCATTAACAAATTTAAACGTAAAAAGTGCCAGTTTGCTATTTCTCACCCATATTTTTATAATTTTACAATGTACTTACGTACCGGTGTTGCACTCTGTCCCATCCTGATGACCCCGCTTTCACGAGTCACGGCATGGAGGAAATAGCATTGAATAAATTTTTGGGTCCCAACTAAATTTCTTGCTATGTCCTTAAGCACAAGGCTACACTCAGCACATGTTTCGTATAATAACAACGTAAATTTAATGGAAATATACTCTTTCGTTATTGCAACATTCGGATGGAACTATATTAAAACTTCGATCGAAACTATGTAAATTAAAATATCAATCAACTTAGCAAAATATTTTCTGTTTCGTAACTTCAAAGTCAGTGTAAAATTATCCCTTAAATCTGTCCCTAAATCATAATAGACATTTCGACTAACAAATTCATTTCTTTAGCATTTACGAGAGAAAGTCAAAACGTCTGAGAAATGGAATGAATGACAGATGCTCATTTAGATGTTACTAGTATTGTCTTATTATATATAATCGTTGGTGCCTCTGTTAGCGATCGTGTAACTTCTGTACGACTTGACCGGTCATATTCACTTAATGAATATGTTTTATTAAGACGATGGTTCATAGCTATGGTAGGTTCGATAGGGGACGCTGTAGTCAAGTTATTAACAAATTCTTTATTTATGAACCAAAATGACATATCCACAATATATGTCTGTATAGTGCCTAAAAACAAAATCGCAAAATCTAGACCCGATAGGTGGCGCTGTGTTTCAAAGGATAGGACAACGTCTGCCGGGCCAGCTAGTTAGTATATAATAAACTGAGTTATTATTAGTACATAATAAATACTTACTTTCAGTTTAATCAGTTTACTTGGAAGAAATCGTCAAACACGAAGGAAATTTAGTTACACGTTGTCTTTAATCCTTATCAAATAAACTCGATTTAAGACTCTGAAAGGGTTCTTCGATTGGAGTCTCTGAAAGTTTGCTGGAGATATTTGAATGAATGAGAATGCTAAAAATCTCCAGGAATAATCGTAAAGGTTGAAGAACTTGTACGGGTGATACTCGCTGAATAAAAAGCAATTTGTAGGAATTATTAAAGAATCGGCTAAAATAAGTTTATCAATCTATACGGATGATGAGCAACGAGAATGTTTCTGTGATCCCAAAAAAAATGGCGTGCTAAGTTCGCTTGCGACAATACTAGAGAGATTTTGGGGCGACAAGAAGGATAAAGTAAAACGAGAAACGAATCTGAGTTTCAGTCAAAATAAGAATTAAAAAGCTACAGTGTCATAAAAACGGCAGACGACTTCGTAAGTATTTCAGCTATCGCAATCAGCGCGACAATTTACAGCTACTACTTTTTCAAATACGAGTGTATACTATTAATTGATTAAAAGGATAAAACTGACAATATACCCAGAGATAATATAGTATTAACCTATTTAATTTATTTTATATATATTAACCTACTTGTGTAATTATAGAGGATAACAAAAGTAACTCATGAAAACTAGCAATATATATGAATGTGAGATGAAACTAGCAATAATAATGAAAAAAAAGTGAACATTGAAAAGTTACCCGAGAGAGCAATTTGTTTTAATTTCAGAACTGTTTTATATGTGAAAGTTATTTTATTTAATATTCCCGGTTTTGGATAGACGATGCCTATATGGCTATATATTCCTCTGTCAGAGTGGTTAGGTGGTATGATATTGTAACTGTGTATTACAACACTAATGACTTTTCTAGGTTTAACAATTAATCGACCCATCAATCCTTTGATTTAGAGTTTATAGTAGTTCCTAATCTTTAGTACTAACATTAAATACAACACCATATTAATTAAAGAAGAACAGGGCTGAACTTAGTTTTTGAAAAGAGTACTTAAGAAAAAAAACTCATGTTCTAGGAATAAGCAAACACTTTGACGATATTCAGGTTATTTCTGTCGAAACTGAAATACTAAATAGCTACCTGAATTATATATGTCATTCATAGATATAAGACGACTATTAAAAGCATTGTTAAGTGTCATACGATAATCCTATGTTTTTTTAAGAAAAAATGTCTATTTGTGTTACATACAAGAAAACTAATTCTGGAAGTAGCCGATATAACTTTATGATAATTTTTGAAAAAATTTAACTTTTGTCTTTGATGAATAATTCCTTTCATCCATCGTCAACTTCGGAGTATTTCATTTCTCCCTTTTAAGATGTTAATATTTAAAATAGGCAAATGTTATTTTTTAATGTCTTTTTAATAACAATCTCTTACGTAATAACATTTGTTACCACTATTGATACATTTATGTGTCTGTGTGCTCAATAATTATTTTCAATATTACAGGGTATAATCTTTGTTTTTTTTCTGTAACTAACAATATTTGATTCAGCCTAAACGAATACTTTGGCGTCGTAAGCGGTCAAGATACCTTACAATGTTAACTTTTGTTTATAGTCATCCGACCAATATGCATTAACTTGTGATTCTGATTAATCACATATATAGTAATTTTATGCTCTTAAGAAAACATTATGTTACCCTTTGTCTATAGAGTTTTCAACATCATATATGAATTGAGCCATAGTGAAAAAATTAAAATGGATAAAACATCTAGTCTAAAATATACGTGGGAACTAACCCGTAACTACCCATATCAGATTGAAATTTTAGTTATATAAAAAGGAAAATGCGAAATAAACAGAAATCTAGGCATCTAGATAATAATCTAGACAAAAATTACCTCTATGAAGATTTCTTGGTTTATTCAGTCATTGTCTCGTCGTAAACTTTCAGGTTTAGTTATCAATTATGATTGCAATACGTACGAAATGTTAAGTTTTCATGTGGTCATTTTTGTTAGAGTTAGGTCCCGCGCCCTAGCAGTTAATCTGCAATTTTTAACAGCTGAAAAGTATTCACAACAATAGTATATATAACTAAATTAAAAGGAAAATTATAACAGCTACTAGTTTACGAGTAGTAATCGATCAACTTATGATAAAATTACTTAAATCAACTGTAAAAATAATGTTATATTTTAAAATATACATATTTTTTTGAAATATAAACAAGGAAATATACACGGTGATCGAGGATAAGTGTCGGACAAAGAAAGACGCTATTCGTTGGCCGTAAAGGAATAAATTGTCGTTGAAATAAAACGTAAAACACGCCCTTTTTGTCCGGAGCGCGGTGCTTACCCGGGCAGCTAAATGTCTTCGCAGCTGTTGACGGGTTATTCCCCTGAGCGGCGCTGAATAATGTGCGCAAGTGCCGCAAAAAAAGATTTTAAGAGAATTATGTATATTATTTTCAATTTTCTGAAAAAAAGTAATCTTTTAAATTTTATTTTAACGACAATCAACTACTTTTCAATCAACGAATAACGTCTTTTTTTGTCCGACACTTATTCTCGGACTCCGTGTATTTATATATTTACATGGTGAGATATAATGTTAATATTTGTAAATAGTTTGACAGAAGCACGCTTAAATGTTGTTAAATATGCATCTAAGCGTGTACGGAACTCTCATCGTGCGAGTTATAGTCGTACTTGACAGGTTTATTTTATGTGAACACGACGTCTATTTAAAAAAAACGTCCAATCGCGTGAAAATGCTAAGAGAACTCACAGCTTCAACCGATTGTACTTTAGCATATAAATAAAGAATTCTTGTTTTGTACAAACTTAACCGTTGCAAAGACACAACATTCTATAATTAAACACCGCAATTAAACCGATAAGATTTAATAACCGCACGACGAAATAGAAGGACATTCCGATAATTGATAAGTTATCACCAAAATAATATCGTCCATATACGAAAACAAGCGCGGTTTTAATCGGCGACAGGCGCCGCGGCGCGTCTGATTTATCGGCGGATAAGGAAATTCCGCCCTGGCGTAGTATTGTGGGGCCGAGTGCCTTTTGAAATGCCAACTGAAAAGGTCAAAGGCAATTTCTGAATTGTTTTGCGAAAATTATATAAGCTTATTCAATGTCGCCATAAAGTACGTAGTAGTTTTCGATGGCATGTTGATGACATGATGATATCCAATATATCTGCTAAGTTTTAGAGGTTTCTTTTTATCCAGGCTAATAAAAATGTTTTTTCTTATACAATATGATGTTACGTGTAATAATATTTTATTATCGTTGTAACATTAACATTTGTATAGTACTATTGAAAAGCCAATACTAAAGTATATATCCATACGCCATATAGTCGTTGGCTCAAAGAGATTTCCCAATAATTTTTTGCAAATTATTACTTATACAATTTGCTAAGAATCAACAAATCACTTGCAAAAAAAACAAAACAACAAATGTAAATAGTTTTTTTTATATTCAGTATTTATTTATTATAACAAAATATTCGTACACGAGTTCGACCAATGTGCGAGTACATCAAAGTAATAATATAAAAAAATTGTAAAGAAACTTCATATTCAAAAATATATGTTGTACATAACGAAATTTTCGGACGTTCTGGAAGCCACATTTCTCATTTGATAGGAATGAAATATGGCACACAATCGAATCAAAATATAGATTAAGTTCGTGGGTGGGCAAAATTGACGTAATGTTTCAAAATGGCAGCAGTTCTATGGACAAAAAATTCGCTTAACATTCATCTTACAACCGAAGTAGGGTACAGTCGCCAAATATCGTCCCTTTTTTGAAAAAAATTTTTGCAAACTCTGGACAACAAATAAAACGTCTTACGAAAGGTACTATATTCATTTATTATTAAGAATAATCAAAAACTCTCTTAAATTGCAACAAGTGCCATAAAGATTTATTTAACAAAAACAGTCAAAATTATAAACAAATTCTTTGGGCATCAAATATGTCCCCGGGGACGATATTGAGATCACAACAATTAGTATGAAAAATATTAAGAATACTTAACAATGAACTAACATACGAGTAATACTTATTTCTCTTAATTGTAACATCTAGTCAGTCGTTAATCAGTCTTCAGTATTACTTAAATAAAGCTAATTTTCCAGACAAGTTGCACAAATAAATGTAAGGCTTTGGTTATCAACACAATCCTCATGGATCCACTGAAAGTATTTAATGCATCTTATCCATTTCTCTCCTTTTTTATCTTGAGAAAAATTTCTCTCACAGATTGGGCATTGAGCGTCATCATTTTCACTATCTTCCTCATCATAAAGTTCTAAAACTGGGTCATCATCGGATGTTCTTCTTCAGAAGACTGTTTTTTTTCGTTTCATGGTTTTATTTTTGTTTCCTGCCGTCTTTGTTTTTTTAACGCTTCTGGCTCTTTTCTTTCCCGTCATCACTTTTCCATTCTTATCCTTTCGCTTCTTTTCTGCCAGACAGACATTATTGAATGTCTATTTTGTGTGGTAAAGCCGTAACTACCATCGCTTTACCACGTCTAGTTGAAGCTGAAGGTGGTTCAATGACTGGAACTGGTTGTAAATCTGCTGGAACTATAAATGAGGATGAAGAACTTCCTTGTCGTGATAACAGAGCTGCTGTTGGTGGTCTTGCGCGAGAAGTCGAAGGCGATGGAGTTGGTGTTTTTGGTTCTGAAATTGTAGAAGTCGACGGCAGCGATGTTGGTGTTTTAGGTCTCGAAGTTGGAGCTGAAGGTGGTTTAATGACTGGAACTGGTTGTAAATCTGCTGGAACTATAAATGAGGATGAAGAACTTCCTGGTCGTGATAACAGAGCTGCTGTTGGTGGTCTTGCGCTAGAAGTCGAAGGTGATGGAGTTGGTGTTTTTGGTTCTGAAATTGTAGAAGTCGACAGCAGCGATGTTGGTGTTTTAGGTCTCGAACTAGAAGCCAAAGGTGACAACGGAGTTGGTGTTTGGGATCGTGCACTTGTAGGAGTGAACGGTGACAACAGAGTTGGTGTTTGAGGTATTGCACTTGTAGAAGTAGAGGATGATGAGACGACGGTTGCGGAAGATGTTGTATCGTTTGAAGAAGGAGCATGTGGTGAATCATCAAAAATATTTTCGTTAAGTGGAAATATTCCAGTTTTTCGAAATCCATTTACTGCTGTATCAATCTTGCAGGCTTTAGCATAAGCTTTCCCAAATATTCCTCCAACTTGGTAATGGGTGACGACCCGCCCTGGATGATTTATCAGCCAATTCTCTATTTCTTAGGCATAATACGTTTTCAGTGGGAACATGAATGATACATCCAAAGGTTGCATGCGATCAGTTGAATGTGGAGGAAGACAGATTATAGAAACACCACTTTCATGGGCAATATCAATCACGTCTAAATTTCTTGTGTGGCTGTAATGGCCATCTAAAACTAGCAAAACAGAATCTTCCTTTGAAGGTTTAGTTATGGACACAAAGTGTTTAAGCCATTTTGTAAATAGCTCAGGCTGGATCCAACCAGATGGATGACATCCACCTGTGGTGCCTGGAGGTGTTCCATCGAGTAACTCAGCTTTCATGTTTTTCCTTGGAAAGACCATCAAAGGAGGAATAAATTGACCAACAGCTGACATACAAGTAACAACTGTTACTAATGCTCCTCTTTCAGCAGATCACAACTTGTGAACATCTCTTTTGCCTTTTATAGTCAATATTTTTCTAACTTTATGCTGAACCGTGCTGATTCCAGTTTCATCGACGTTGAATATTTTATTTGGGTTGAAGTTAATCTTTTGCATTTCAGGTTTTAATAGATGAAAAAAAGTTTTAACGTTTTCTGCTGTAAAACCTTGAACACGAGTACGAGATAATGATTCTGGCTTACGGAATGACAATGCAGGATGACGAGCCATAAATAACTTCATCCATTTCTTGCCTGCTTTCATTTTAGTTTGAGAAAATGGGTGGGGGATAAATTAAAATGAATTACAAAAATAAATTAAAAAAATTAAAAAGAAATATGGTTACCCAAATATCGTCCCCGGGGACGATATTAGGTTCACGTCGGGGGACGAAATTAGGAATATGCTACAAAATAGAATAAAATTAATATCAACAGAAAACGCATGTCGTAACCTCAATATTTTTTAATCTATTTGAATCACATGAAGTAACAAACATTTCAATAAAATTTTCAATTCATTAAGTCAAGCATATCAATTTTTTGTAAATTTTAACAATATTCCAATAAAAAACTTACCTTTAGCAGATTTTTCTTTTTTTAAATATTTTTTCAAAGAAGCGAGGTATCGCTCTCAATTCTTCGCAAAGGCCGACTGACAGGGGCCCCTTTAAGTTAGTGACACGAAATCTAGATGGCGTTAGTTGGCTGAGGAGTTATGAAGGGGGACGTAGTTAGGCTCGGGGACGAAATATGGCGACTGTACCTTATACAAATTATACATTATTAAAAATAACTTTCAAAGTTTTACAGTTGTTAGGTATTTTTTTCTGTCACTTATTTAATATAATAAAAACGCCCTGAATGCGCTATCTCCATAATAGATCATTTCATTTTGATAAATATCGATTTGAGAAACAGTACATTCAATTCCACATTTTAATGTATTATGTGTACTTAGTCTAAGAAATATTTGTCAATATATAGTAACCGCGATAACTAGATTATAAATGATTCACAATTATAATAATAAAATAAAAAAATAATTCTGATAGAAGAAATGTCTGAAATGAAATATTCCTAATTTCACAGCTTTCTGTTTAGGAATCGAAAAAAAGACATTAATAGATTCGGTCAGCATTCAACTAGCCCGCGACGGCACACGTCGACCTACGTGCTAGGAGTGCCGGCCAGCGCCGCATGCACAAAAACAACGTGTACTTCGCGGAGATGTTTCCTGCTTATAATGTGGTCAGATTAGTTTCACTGAACGTAAATATTCATCCTGACAAAAGTTTTAAACGTTAATAATGAAGAGGAAATATTAATATGTTTTAAATAAAAAAAAATCAGTTATTTTTAATTCTTAGAATAGGTTGCCCTTTATATGCTACAGACGCCATTTATCGATTGATCCAAAACGTTGAACCAAAAATACAAATATAGAACAAATATTTAATAATTAGAACCATTAAAAAATTCCATTATCACATTTTTAAGCAACTAAAGTCGCAGAAAAAGACGTTAATATTAAGGATATTTAAAAAAATTGTTATATTGGAATGTAAATTATTCAATTATGATCAAATCCTTCGTCGTATTTATCTCAACAATATCGCTAGCAGAACCTAACTATAGTTTCCTTCTCAACTTCAAATTCGCACGGGAAAATAGTCTTCAGCAAGGATGCTTAGAGACTGGTAAACAAGACGATCAAAAAATATGTTTCCACGTGCTAATAAGACCTTAAGAAGAAATAAAACAAAATATAATAAACCTTCTAATTTGACGCTACGGTATTTTTTGTCTACAGCTTGACGCTGTTGAATACAATGCAATTATTATACCTGCTCCAATTTGCCAACAATGTTGTGATCTATTATTCATTATTCAATGGCATTATTTAAGCCAATTTTAAAGGTCATGGATTGAACCTTTAAAACGATGCTTACATATGAATATAACAAAACAAGTATAGGCCCAGATCAACTATAATTTCCGAGTTTTTGTCTGTTTTGAATGTATTTTTGTATTAATTGTATTTTTGTCTAGAGAATTATTATACTTATTTCAATAAAACTTCAGTTAGAATCTGGTACAGTTTTTACATATAGGCTGTGTCTATGCAGGGAAAAGCACAACGGAAAGTAATGAGTTTCCTGACGAAATGTTCACAACTTGGTTGGATTTTTTTAAACAATACGTTATCAGAGTAGTGGTGTGCAATCCGTACAATGACGAATCAAAAATACCGAAACTGAAATAGTAAAATACTGCCACCTGCCGTAATCTCATCTTACCCATTGACAATATTTATAATCTAAGGAAGTATGATATGAGGAAAGTATGAAAATTCCTATTGCTGAAGTAATATGTTCTATTCGGTTTCTCGATTTTTGTGTTAACACCGCCCGCTTTTTTTTTATTAAATATTTTAGCTTGTATCAAAGGAAATATCTGACACATTTAAATGTTCTTTTAAGAGTTACGTGCCTTAAAAGGAAAAATGAAAGCATAATAAGATCACTTACCTGTCTGTCCGTCTCTATCACAGCCATTTTCTCAGAAACCGCTTGAAGAACAAACTTGAATTCCTTGAATTTAGCATAGCAATGAGATATATTAATCCACACATTTCTCAATATCTAACACTCAAAGATATTCATAAGAAAATTTTAGGGGGCAAATTAAGAACTCGAATTATTTTTTAAATTCCGTATATAACGTGGGAAGGGATCTAACATTTCGAATGGACATAGTGTAAGGATCCCAAAAATAGTTTTTGGAGAGAAGCTTCTTAACGAACCTTTGGGATGGTGACCTAACTGAAAAAAAATGATAGGTCACAAATGCGGCGATGAAACGCTCCTAATTGTGCCTAAATGTCGTGCGTGCGTGCGTGCGTGCGTCCGTGCGCGCGCGCGCTTTCGTGTGTGTGTATAGTTGTCCCAAGGAAAGAATGTACGCTTGGTACTACATACATGCGCGTTTAGTAGGAAAAGAAAATCACTTTTGTGATCGAGTCAAAATAGACATTTGAAATAACAATAATTCGCGTTGAAAATTGGTTGAAGTGTTAAATACACCGATAAAAATTAAATGTCAAAAGTGTCCACCAATCGCGTGTGCTAAAAAAATTAATAAAGGTCAAAGGTCAAAAATATCAGTTTTAGGTATTTTTCTCGTTAACGGTGAGTGTTATCATAAAAATATTTCAGATCAAAGTTGTATATCATAAAATTGTCTACAAAAATTGTCTCTATACTTTTTTTTCTATGAGTCACCATTTCCGAGATATCGCCATTCCAAACATCGATAATACGAATATGCACTTTTAGGCTGTTTATATGCATCATCGGACATAGAATAGTAAAAATATTAGTTTTAGTGACTCATACTATGTCAAACTCATACTATACCTACACATTCCATGATTTTTAATGAATGCGCACTTAGTTCCTAATTTTATTGGCTCGTATAATCTTGAGCAACATCCGTCGGATATTCTTTTGTTCGAGTGGCGCAGCTATTCTTTTGTCCGACGGAGTGGCGCCGGTCATATGCCTGGCATCTTTTTTTTAATTATTTCAATGGAATATTTTTAGTACTGAACGTTTCTTTGCAGTGAACAGACGTGTTTATTTCAATTTGTGCGTTTCAATAATTTGAAAAATGTCGCAATTTTGCTTTGTTTGCAGTAAACCGGTGACTGAAAGTGAAATTCTTGTTGTTGATCGTAGAATGCAAACTTTGATTGATTCAAGTGTTGAAAGAGGTGATGGGTTTGTTGAATACCTGAGGGACAAAATCTATAGCATAAACAAGTAGATATTTAACTTTATAAAGAACAACACGCAATTATAGAAGAGTACAGCTATCCTGTCTTCCTCCAACATCTGCTTCTGCCAATCAACACTTGTATCGTGTAATATTATCAAGTGCACGTGTGACTAGGCAATGAACTGGATCCAGAAGATTGGGGGTGGAAATTAAATAATAATACTTTGGAACCAGTTCAAACTTTACTCCCACCTGCTCCAGAAAAAAATCTCAAAATCAGTTTTTGCCGTTGCGAAAAGGGTTGCACCGGAAAATGTGGCTGTAAAAGACTTGGACTATTCTGTTCATCAATATGCACATATTGCCAAAGCCAGTCTGCAATATTGAGTCAAATGCCACAGATGAGAACTCTCATGATATCGAAAATAAGAAACTGATATAACTTTCCTTGGTGAACAATTCACATATATTGAGCGACACTACTGATACAGTAACTCTTTACGATTATCGATCCGATTGAAATTTTCCAGAAAGAAACTATCTCACTTTTATCATTATCAATAGTATCACTGTCCAATTAATATAATAATATTCAATGAAACTGAATTACAATAGATTGTGGAGTATACCTATTGGAAATACCATGTTAAAAAAATGCGCCAAGCGCACTACCTCAAAGGTGGTGCGGAACTGTGTGCATATTACGTAAAATTTGACTTCTCCAACGTTTGAAATGGTGATATCTCGGGAATAATGACTGGTAGGAAAAAAACTGTAGAGGCAATTTTTGTAGACAATTTTATTATTTACAATCGATAATAAATAATACTTACGGTTAAGGAGAAATATGCGAAAACTGAATAGCTTTTTTAGCACATATGGAGTTGGTGGGGACTTTGGATATTTTATTTGTAAGGGTGATTCAATACCTCCAACAATTTTTAGCTTCGTGCGAATAATTGTTATTTAACCACCTGTTTTGCTTACTTTGACTGGACTATTGGCTTAAATCATTATTTGGCATGCTTAACACATTTAAATACTTTGGTTTTTTGTTAATTGTTTTTTATTGTATGAATTTGTAAAAATAAGTAGGAAAGTATTTGTAAAAATGTCTGTTATTTATTATTGTATCGATATTATATTATATATAAATTAATAATTCAAAATTTTAATTATGCGTAAGAAGCTACGCTTGCCTGACGTCTTCTTTTTATAATTTAAGGTAGCATATCTGTATAGATATACTAAAATATACAAAAAAAATCTCCCCTTAATTACTAACCGACTCAATCTAAAATTTAAAAAATAGGGTTTTTGAAGTCTAACTGTGTAGGGAACCCTCGTAGTTGGAGATCTACTCAAACTTGACAAGTTTGCTTTTATTGTAGACATTTACTTCTTTAAATATGACACAAGCGCATGACCACGAACAATATGATAATAACACAGGTAAAGATTAAACAGATTACGTGCCAGGGAATTATCATTATTATTGTACATTTCCGTCAATTCGATTAATTTGGAATGATCATTTCAGATTGAAGTCTTTTCTCAATTTCATTATGAATTTCAAATGTCTGACAATTTCAGAGAATTTTCTTAAGAAATTTTACCTCACGAAAATACAAAAATCAACTTCACCTAACCCCTTAATAATTTATAAAACATGAAAAAACATCTTTGCTTGACTTCAAACTTCCGTAATGATACAAAATCTAGCCTCATCGTTTATCCCATATAACTAAATGTACAATAGCGTGATTTAGGCCAAGGCTGGGTCCAAAAAGTTTATTCATGTTTTTTCTCTTCATCTTGGCTGATCTCTTCCGCTAGAATATTCGTCTAAATAGTGTAGATAAAATATTTAGACTATGGTAAAATATTTAGACTTCTATCGTAAAATATTTAGAACACTATCGTATAGAAGAAGAAGTATTTGCAGATTCGAATAGTTTCTATTTTGGAAATAGAAAATTTAATTCTTTCGCCTCACTTCCGTTTCGCTTTTCATTCCGAATGCTCACGAAATTACAATAACGTCGTTGAAAATGGTCGTAAAGGGATCAATAAAAATCCAAATCAAAGAAAACCGCATGGATACAATTCATGAATATTATATACAACATTACTTAACTGATCACAAGAATAATTGTTAAAAAATCTAGGGATATTTTTTTTTAATTATCTTTAATCTGTTTGTCTTATATACAACACAACGTGATATAATAAAAACTACAATATTTCAGGACCATTTTTAGCGAAGTTACAAACGTTAAAAAGTGACTCAAAATAAAAAATAGGAGATCTTTAAGCTGAACAGTAAGCGCAAGTACATATTAAAATTCGAAAAATGTAAAGGAATGCATTAAATCATAAAAGAAAATGATAAAAGTAAGAAACATAATGGAATGCGATGGAGAGGCAGCACAAGAAGAAAAAATGGAAGGTTTCCATAACTTCTGAAGAAATGGAAAAATTACAAATTTCACGTTAAAACATTAATTTAAATACATAAATATGTCTTATTGGCAAATTTAATAGGTATGTATATAAAAACGACAAAAATATTAGGGTATTACTTAAAATATCGACAGTGCTCACCTCGGGAATCTCCTCAACAAAGCGCAACATTTTATTAAATGACTAGACAGTTACTATTCAGATTCGCACTACACATGGGCGAATTCATGCTCCGCTACCTATATCGAGATTCCGTAGCACTAATCGCAAGCCGCGACATCCGGAATACAGTTCCTGACCGCAACGTACGTAGCGCGCCGGTGAATATTAATAAGAGAATGTGCTCAGCCTTTAATTTATAAGATCACTTGTTAGCCTTTATGCGAGCGCAACATTTATTTATATCAAAATAACTATACCAGCCGGCCGAAATGTTACATCCAACCTTGTGCTAAAGTTTAACATGGAAGAAATAAGTGCGCGCGCCAAAGTTAGAGAGCGAAAGGCGGATGGAGAATTTGCGCTGCACATTATTGGACATAGACGTTCCTTTCATAAAATTGTATTTCTAACTACGCTAATCTATAGGTCATTGAGTATGTATTAATTACATATATACTATAATCTATCTTCCCTGTATTATTAATTACGTGAGGATAAAACAGATCAATTAATCAGATATTAATAATAAAGGAATACATGGTCATTTTTTAAAATAGTTGTTTAGAAAATAACCTTTTTAGTAAATTTAGTAATAATGAAATTTGGATTTATTAAATGTGATTTCTTATGAAGTTACTATTGTTATTAATATCTGAGTAATAATGGTAGTTAAAGTCCCAGGAATGTCATTGGTCAATAAGTATTTATTTATATTGTACTCTATTAATGCAAACATAATAACTACACGAGGGTGCGTAAATAAAGTTTCAAGACTGATTTTTTCCTGCGTAGCGGAGCACGCGCAGATCGGTCCTACCGCGAGGTGGTAGTGGACTTCGGCTAAGCGACCCAAGCATCGGCAGTCGCTGGCGAGACGCTGGAGTGAGAACGTCAGGAGTGCACTGAGTGTCTGTTTCAAAATGCCGTCGAAATCGGAGCGTCCAAAATGCAGCGCCTTTTGGAGCAGCGATATTCGATCATATTTTGTGTCAAACTGAACAAGACGGGTACGGAAACGTTCAAAATGATCCAAGAGACCTACAAAGAAGACGCCATATCACGTGCCATGGTTTTCATGTGGCACAAGAGGTACAAAGATGGCCGCGATGAAATGGAAGATGATGAACGAAAGGAATGGTACACAAAGAGTTTGTGCCTGCCGGACAGACTGTCAATAATCAGTATTACGCTGGAGTAGTCCGCCGTTTGAGGGATCGAGTCTGGCGCATCCGAGCGGACAAGAAAGATGACTGGGTGCTCCATCATGACAATACGGCCGTTCACGCCTGCTTCGCCGTCATGTGGAGTAGCGAAGGACGGTTGAGGAGTTCCAGGGAGCTTACCAGCAGTGAAAATCTAGTTGGCAGCGGTGTGTGTGAGAATTTTAGTACGATGTACATAAGTGTTCAATAAATTTTGTATTCTGAGATCAGTCTAGAAACTTTATTTACGCATCCTGTATAATCAGTTCGCCTGAATGTGGTAATAAGTTTTCCTCATTAAAAAGTAAAATATATATGTGTGTGTGTGTGTGTGTGCGCGCGCGCGTGTGTGTCTGTATACATATATATATTTATTTTTCTATTTATTTAATTACAGTTCCTTTCAATTTATAAATTCAATCAATATTATAATACAGCAGTTAGGGCTGCCCAGGTGCCCAGCAGGTAGGGAAGCGAACTACTGAAGAATACTCATTACAATATTTGGACAACCGCAAATCGGGATTGGAAAAGACATCTTATTGATTTGATTTTTATTTTTTTGTTCCATACAAAAAAAATCCTCGAAATCCACAAAGTTTAGCGAAATATATCACTTAACAATTCTTATTTAGATAACAATAATCTATCGATTGGCGTAGTTGGAAATATTTTATGAACAAAACTATTTATGTCCCCAACGTAGCCATTTCTACTCACTATGCGACGAAGCGGTAGAATGGTACACGCTTAAATTGATTTCGAATCTGTTTGAATAAATCACTGGGAGATCAGTGACAAATACCAACATCCAGAAGTAATTTTTCTAAGAGTAAAAATCAAAAAGCATTTTTCAAAGAACTAGAAGTATAGAACCACTTCTATATTATTATAAGTAGAAGTGGATATTATTTGTTCTTTGCGCATCTTATGGAACATTTATAAGTAAATGCAATTATAACACATTTTAACTTTAAATTTTAATGACTGAAATATTATCCGTAATTAACAACTGAAGACAATAAGTAAACTCGATTGAAATCTTACGCACATATTACGTACTGTGGTTATATACACAAGCAATATTATATTTGAATGAAAATACGACGTAATCAAAGATGAATGATCTTCGTTTGCATTGCGGTTCTTCGTCGCAGTTCTAATTGGTAATACCGTAAAACAGAAATTAGAACTCTCAACAATGACGCAGTCCTGTTTGATATAATTATAAATTAGTGAAAATTCATATTACTTTATTTTTTTTTCAGTTGGAAATGATTTCAAATGGTATTTATTGCTCTATTATTGCTTTTTCTAAAAATACAATTAGACCAATAGTTTGGATGCGATGTCAAAAATATATTTTTTATGGACAATAATATTAAATAAATTCCCATGGATGATTACAAATCACAAGTTCTTATTATTATGGTATGTTGTTGGGTATACTGCAAATCTTATGAAGTGCAAGTGGTATCCCGCTGGCACCCGCTTAGTAATATGTTATTTTAGTTGTAAATTAACTTTTTTAATTTTTCGCCTAGAGACTCGCTCATATTCCGCATAACATCACCTTATTGATGGTCGTAGAGTCACCGCCGACGACGACGCCAGTATGTGATAGAAAAGGGTAGCATTATTGCTGTTCTATTCTAAGAAATAATTACTCAGAAAATGCTTCACTCTAGTTAGTCAATAGCCGATAGACTAATTAAATATAAAAATGTAAGAAAGGCGTTTACTAATAAAAGTGCCGTCATATCTTACTTTGGCATTTTGTATTACTTTCCTATTGTGTGATTTGTGCCAAACCTAGATATTTTTGTGTCTATTAAACAGTGTAATGGTTTTCCCAAATAAGAATTTTTGTTTGAGAAACTCACTTTGGTGTTAAACAGTCTAAAAGAAGACAATTTTTGCCGATTTAAATTATATTGCAGAACGTTTATCAATTCACTAAACGCAAAGTGGGAAAATGTTAACCATACCATCGGTACTTTTATGAAAAAGAACGAAAATTGGTTAGAATCTAATATCATCTGGTCTGAATAAATTGGAACGGAGAATCTGTCGTCAGGTGTTACCGCAAGCGGAACGGGAATGGAATTTTTTTCACAATCCACAAGTACTGCATAGAATAAATTGTTTGTGAATCCATCAATTGTTTCTGTTTCGATTAGTAACACCATGAAACGATTTTGGTGACTTAGAGTCTATCAAGGAACGCAAGAATATTGAAGACCTTCGAGCTCGCTATGATTTTTCAATTTTACTACATGCAACTTTGTGGAAGAATTGGAAGTTGTGATGTGGCTGAAATCATTAATCACTTGATAAAATATCAAGAAGATCAAAGAGAGCTTAAAAGAGAAGTTTTCCGTGTTTTCTGCAGACAAAGCGTTTGGTTATAAATATCTCTAAAATCATCTAAATGGTAATATATTTACAATTCGGCATAATGTTAAAAACGAAGGTTTCGACATTTATTCATATTACCCGGTATTAAAAATCAAGGAAGAACGTTATCCACAAAGTAATGACCTAGATATTAGTGACCGGCATGTAAAAATTAAGTTGTAATCATTGTCGGATATTGTCGTCAAAACACTAATGAAAATGCTTGCTGCAGGTGTATCAGGTAAATGAGGTTTAGATGGTGCACCTGGGCAGAACACTTATAAATAGAAATTAAACGGTGAATCAAGTATTTTCAACTGTTCCCTGGTACAACTATATATGAAGACAAAATTGTGTGGTAGAGTACTAATCCTTCGTCTACACGCTGCTATGCCCTGTGTATTTCAAATTTTGTCACACAAATACTTCGTATAAGAGCGGCAAGAGACACAGAAATTAAGAAATTACTCCCCTCGCAAGTAGATGACGTCAATAGTCAAGCGCACAACAGTGATGATAAACTGCTTAAAAGAATAGGTTACTTGCCTCTAAGTTAATTGTTGCTGTGAAATATTTACAGCTTATAAAGACCAGTAAATTAATCCTCTGATAGACTCCTATAGATTATACATACATAATGTAAAACTGTTTTTCGTTCTCTTTTTGAATGGCTTTATACAGAGTACAAAGATTGATGGCATATATGTCGTGGCACTAGATGAAGAGTTTCATCCACCATTAAATTGTTATCTTTAAAAAATAATAGTTTGCAATATAGTGATCGCCTTGATCAATACCACCCATATTTTAACGTAATTTGACACTATTGAAGCACTACGGACTCGTATGTATCCTATTGGTGAAATAATTTTCACTACATCCCAAGTACTAAGGAGTGTTACAATCCTCTTGTATTTCTATGAAAGTAGTAAAGTTTTGTACTTTGCAAACTATTGGGTTTGCTTTTGACCATTTAGACTAATTTAGGTGGCATATCTTTTTTATATATTACCAATGTATCAATGAGGCGACGTCCCATTTTCAGTAATTCATATGGTATAATTTCGGTCTGTGTACATATACCGTCATCAAAATCATCTTATTTGTCTTATTTTTCCACCTTTTTGAAAATATTTTCCACTTTTATTTTCAAAGTTTGTTCTGTTTAAAAAAATTAGTTAGTAAAGGTAGCTGTCGTGTGACAGTAAAACTCAAAAATTATTATAAAATTGTTTACTGAAAATTATTTTTTTCGGAACTGTTAATATAACATAAGTTTACATTGACTTAGTTTTTTAGACAAGTCGCCCGAAGAGAAAAAATTAAGTGTGGTGAAATTACCACTTTTCCTGTAATGTTATTTGTACAATTTCTGAGAGCGATTTTTATCAAAACTAAACGGTAAATAATTTTTTTTCAACATGATAAAATTTGCCTTGAACTAAAAATAAGAGATTTTTTGGAAAATTATCTAGAAAATATAGAAATGTTCTAAAAGTTCTATGAGTGAATGTACATAAAGGACGCGGCACTCTCTCACTGATTCAGAAGTAACTAAGATCATCCTCTGCTAACACGCATAAAATATGAACGACATTAAGACGCATGTGAATCATTGTCTATTCTACGAGTACAAATCTGGTCACTAATGCCGAAGCTACGCGTGACATGTGCCAACGCGTAGCTCCTGAACCTCCGAGGTTTTGCAGCGGCGATTATTCCCTGAGCGATCAACCACGCTTTGATCGAGCGGTGGAATTGAATAGCGGCCGGTTAAAATTGTTAATTGAAGACGATAGCCGATTAAAGACACGTCGGCTAGCAATTGAGCTCGAACTTAGCCCGGACCAGCTGTAGCCGTAGCCCGGTCCTCATATAGATAAATAGCCCCGCCCTAAAGTTTTGGATTTAATTGGACACAGATTCACCACTCGCCATATTCCTCAGACCTTGCACCCACGGATTACTGTTTGTTTCGATCACTCAGTAACGTCTTACTCGAAAAAAACTTTGACGATGAAGACCACTTGCGACAGTTAATAGGCCATTTTTTTTCATTCCAAACCACCTGAATTTTACTCAGATACTATCCACTCCTTGCCAGTGCGTTGGAGACATGTATTACAACATGACGGTGATTATTATATCGATGATTAATTAATTTTAAATTGGAAATATAATAAAGAAAAAAGAAGTGGTGTCGTGGGACACCAGGTAGGAACGAAGTTCCTTCGGCTAATGTAGAATCGACACAATTTGCAAAAAAAAATCGTGCTCAATTTTATGTAGGTTTTTTTGATTTTTCTCTTAAATTTTGCTGATTAGTTTTTATTTAAGTTCAGGAAAGTATTTAGGATATTCAGTATTTTAGGAAATAATAAATTACGTAAAATAAAAAAAAATCGTAATTCAAATTATCAACTAAAATAACAAAATATGTCTCTTTATTTTTGTTTGACAACATAAAATTACATAGAAATAGAAATAATTACAAAATAATTTCCCACTATTATCACTGTCAATTGCATTCAAGTCACTTGTTAGTTCACTTGCCATTGTTACTATATTTATTATTGTTTTGACGATTTGAAATTATATGAAAATACTCACGAGTAAAATGTATCTATAATGTGAGTATTCGCCACGTGCTTGTCCATGAATTCATGAGTATATACTATGCATTGGCGGGGTGGAGTGGTAATAGAGAGAGAAGGTATGAGAGAACGAAAAGAAAGAGGGAGAAAGAGAAAGGTATTATACACTACTCGCTTGTGTATACGACTGTCGCGCCTGCGCACGTCTCATTTAACGGTTTTATTCCACGGACTTTTTCTTACGGTTTTACTATCACATTTTTTTCAGTTCGGTCGCGCAGCAAAATCCCTATCTCCTCCAAGCCTACCGTAAGGAACTTCGTTCCAAAAATTCAACGAATTTCATCGACAACGCGTTTTACAAGACAACTATCCTAACGCGTTAATTTAAAATAACATAATAAGACCGACGAAAGTATCTTTGTCGCAACTTATGCAACATGCCACCTTATATATAAAATTTCCCACGCCATGTACGGTACAACATTGGACCGTTATGAGCTAAAGTTTATATAAAATTATCTAGATATTCTTATTTACATCTTTGTCGCAATCGAAATAAAAACAGAAATGTTCGCGATAAAAACGTAAAAAATCTCACCAGACTTCTTTCTTCACTGAGCAAATGTCGCTGCTGAAATTATTTGTTTGTGACTTTTAACGAATGTCGAAATGTCCGCCACTTTTGATCGGAAATACTGGATAACATTTTTATTATTCTGCTTACAAGTTTAAATATAATAGTATAGCGCTAGTTTCTATTAAGACGATTTTCTTCAATTCGCTTGTCTACATTCTGATAATTTGTGAATAAATTATGAGATTAGCTTGATAAAACTTAGCAAAGAGTTTGTCGATAATATTTTTCAATCATTAAAAGATTTGGTTTGACCAACGATAGATGCATTAAAATACTTTCTTTGTTAGGAATCGCGTTACATTTAATCATAACAATAATGTGGAAAAGTAAGAACTAGGTTATATTTATGTCTACATTTATTATTTTCATTTAACTTCGAAAATTAAGAAATAATATCCAAAAGAGTCCCAAGTCTCTATTACACCGGAACTTGTACACTTTCAATTTTGTCAATAACTGCAAAAATATCAAATAATTAAAACACCTCAATGTTTAAATTGACGTAATTTCCAAGCTCAATTAAAAATTAAAGCGATACTAAATTTTGCATATTCTTTTAATTTAAAGCAGAGACGTAAACGAATTATTTGTGTGAAATTTTCTTAGTACTCTAGCAGTGTTGCATGGAAGTATGTTCAGTATATAATATAGGTATTCGAAAGCTAAACAATTTAAAACTATTTTATTAATATTTTGCTTTTACTAGACCATATGTTTTATTTTAGTGTATACAAAATTTATTTCAGCATTTACTTTTTAAAAAAACTTCCAGAAATAGAAGCAAATAGAAGCGAAAAGGTTCGCAAATAGACAACAATATATATTTTTATGAATACCTAATATTTGAATAAATGCACTGACTTGGAAACAGTTTGCTTTTGTATTTTATACAAAATTTTAATGTCGTAATCTAACTAAGAGTAGTTTCAGATTGACCACCATTTCTGTGTATGATAAAACATACATATATTTACTAAATTAATCGAATTTTAGCTCCTATCTAGCACCACTTTGCAAGTATTTCATCTTTAATAAAAAAATGTGTCATGTAACGTGGCAACACCAAGCACGTTATGGAGGCCCCTCCCTACGCGGGACTCGGCACGTAGCCCTTCGACTAGGGCGTCGCGCACGCGACACGCCGTCCTACACCAATAGAACGAGTGCGCTATGTTCAAACGTAGATGGAAAGGAAAGTACTTATATGTAAGTACGTAGTGTAGGGACACAAGACAGCTAGTACGTGTAGGTATATAGCACCGTTATACGTTAGGGCTTCCATAACCTGTAACACATTGACAAACGAATATAAATATTTCGTTTAGATATTTAAAATTATAACAACTATGATACAATTGAGTATTAAATATACTTGAATAATTTTTGTAACCTGTTTCTAATAACTTTGCAAATAATTATATTTTGCTTATTTGATTTCCCATTCGTTTATAGCGTTGAGTGGGATATGGGAAGAACAAAAATATATTTTAATAGTACACCGAAAAGTGTAGATAATTATAGAAATGTGGTATATCAACATAAAGTGAAAAGTTGAATTAAACATATTTTTAAAAAATTATATTAAGGGCAACCGAATCAGTTTCTCGTTTTTTAGCTTTTAACAAAATTTTTGCTCATACAAAAATAGGCTATATATTTTAGGGTATTACCTTAATTTCATATTAGTAAATTTTATATAATATGCACGTTACTGACAATTTTTAAGTGAAAGGGCCTTATCGTATAGTAAGGTGTGAATTAGTCAGGTGCGTCACAAAACACAGGTGAGGGAAGTAATGCAGTAGAGGTGGGAATAACGGTCTACGCTACGATAGTGTATCAGTATTTAAGTTATTAAGTGGCATTTCTAGTAGTGCAACAAGTTTGTAGCGGGTTTTATTTACGTTGAAGTTACACACTAGATACTGCATATTTGAAAATGTATAAGGAAGTGATATCGTAATGACTAAATCAAATAACTACCTATATATATGTATATATATATATATATATATATATATATATATATATATATATATATATATATATATATCAATTACCTAATATTACATTTTAGAGAATTTAAAGAGTAGGTATCGTTATTAGAGAAGAAGCAACAGCAAATCAACGAGGAAACTTTAAAAATTCATGCGCACTCCCTAAATTTAATATTACTAAATTAAATACTGAATATATGTGACTGGCTATAGAAAAATCTCAGTTTTGTATCTTGTAAAAATCATATGATAGGCCAGAAAGTTTTTCAATTCCATTCAAATTTACGAAAAATTCAGTAAGATTGATTATCTAAAAATAGAACCTACCCTGATTTATTTATTTAATGGAAATGAAATATGTTGAAAATTGTTGTTTAAAGATAAGATTAATTGTGCTATAAATTAACAAGTTTCTTTTGAATGAATGAAATTCACGTTACTGACAGCAATGAACGTAAATAAGTTAAGAAACGCTACGTTACGCGGTCGTTATATCTCGGGTAGGCAGTAGGTGACATTGCAATACAAGTATTTATTATGAATTTATTTCTATTGTGAGATAAATTAATTTCCTGTACTGGCAAATTTCTTTGACATTTTCAAGCGCCTATTCTGGTTGAACTTTAACTTTTTAAACTATAACTGAAAATACTCGCAGTTGACACCCCTGGCTGAGATTACCAGATGATAGGGGCTACGTTGAATTGTCCAAATATTTTATTAATCAAGTCAAGCTCGCGAACGTACATAACTTTGGGGCCACTAAAGGGTAGAATATTTTAGCGGTTTAAACGGCTTGCATATTATTAGGAATAGAATATTTAGCATTTTAAATAGTTTGAATAATAGATAAATACTTGATAAAAAGTGAATAATTTTGCACACATATCGGATTAAAAGGAAAACGTTTATGGTGATGGAAGTAGAAAATCTAGATTTATAGTTGGCAAAAAAACAAAAGCAAACTGCTTCTGTTTTACTTTAGCCTTAAACTTTTTGCACTCTAACATTTTTACATAAAAAGCAAATTTCATCACCTCTATATATTTTTATGTTCAACTTGAATTCTTAACACCCTCATATTTTGTATCTGGCAGCCCTACTGCTCATAGCCCACTGTACCGCCGCCTTTCGAGACGAGGCCCCAATCGCAGATAGAGGCCGTATACAACGTCGCCGGCTGTGGAAACATAGGCGACGTACCTACGCACGTATGTGCCGGTAGGCAGATAGCGAGGGGCTCGGCCCTTCCGCGACCTACGCCGCGGTGACGTAACGGGCGAGACTACGAGCGACGCCGCACAAACACTGCTCGATAACATTATACATATTTTGAAGTACGATACTATTTAGCAAGGCTACTTGTCGGTGCCATTATATTTTTATTGAAATAGTGTGTAACTTTTTATTTTTAAATCGCGTTATCGGAAATAAAAGCAACATAACAAATAAAAACTCAATCGAGAGAACTGATATTTTATAGAGGACTGAAATATATAAAGTAAATTTTCTAATGTTAATATTAAAACAGTAAAATATGCAATGACATTATAAGTAATAAATATTATTGAATTTATTTATATCAGGGATCCAACGAAAAGTTTGAGAAATGAGAATGAGACATGTAATAAATTTTGCGATTGAATGATGAAGTTTACACGAATCAACATTACGTTTCTAATAGAGTCGCGTCTATCCTCTTCCGACCAGCTATAGCCGACCGATAGTCATTTAAATATATTTTTCTGAATGATAACATTTATTTAAAATGGCTATAACGAACATGTATATTAATTAGAAACTATATTTAAACAGGGTTCAAAGCTATAATTATCTTGATAAATAAAATAAAAAATATTGAATCTGCCACTTTTCATTTTTTTATAATAGTCGTGTTTCGTTTATGTTAAACTATCAGTCATTCCTCATTTGTATTGGTTATTCCTGTAACTGTCAGTCATTCTTCGTTTGATTCCGAAATCAAATATAACTCTTATTTTGAATTCAAAATCTTCAGATTCAGACTATCCTCAAACAGTTGATGTGCAGTTGAGGAGGATGAGGACGATATTCCACTCATTAATTTTATTTATTAATGTGTAGTTTGATTTTGTCTATTTTTTTAAGGTTTTATATCTTTTAATTGCAAAATTATGGCCGAAATAAATAAAAGATTACCTTGGTTATTAAATGTGTATAATTTAACTAAACTTCTCATAAAAATAACGATCGACTGATACATAATTTCTTTCAAACTGATACATAATTTCTTTAAAAAAATAATAACTTTCTCGTTTAAATAACGATCGACTGATACATAATTGCAAATTATCGGATAATCATCATCGTGAAAATTATCACGAGGCATATTTATCTTGACTATTTTAAATCCTGTATATAAATAAGCCTTCATTTTAGTACTGAGGATTTCACAAATTTTTCGTTTACACGCTTCACAGATGAGAGACCATTGCATTCGGAGAGTAAGGTTATATAAGTTGGGCACTTAACTGAATTACATGTAGAAATATAGCGTGTATGTACAAAGCGGATAAATGTAAATTTAGAGTCTCGTTAAACTAGATTTCTTAAACGTTAACTAGATAAAACCATACAGGTACGTATGGTTTCATGGTATTTTCACAATTTCAATATTAATACCCCGTAAACATCATACAGGTAATTTCGTTAAATGACGCCTCCGAACGGTAGCGGAGAAGCGTGCCACCAGTGCGCGGTAGTAGCGAGATGACAAGTGTTACATCGGTACGTGAAAACGACGCGCTGGGGAAAAGCCTAAACTATTGATTCATGTATAATACACAAACAAAATAGAAATGTAAAAGCTGGACACACACACGCAGTTCAATAACGTAAGAAAAATAATTACACGATTAGCACAAACATTTAAAAAAGCTATGATTCCGTTATATACAACGACAACTCATTTCGAGACATTTCTTTTCACACGTCATAAACAAATCATTCTCTGATACAATCGCGCATATAGTGGGGCACAATGAAACTTGTTGGTTTTTTTATACAAATTTGGCGCCAAAAAGAGATCGATTTAAAAAAAAATACCGGTCGAAAAATAATTTTCTTAAAAGAAATGTTTCTTCTGAGTTACAAAGAAAGAAAGCTCGGTGTGTTTCAGAGAAAACCGATAGGAAACGAGCAAGAAAAGTTACCTTATCGTCTCTTGTGGAGATGTCAAAGAAACGTTTTTTTGAACGCGTTCAATAAATCAACAGACATTTATCGGTCAATGTGAGCTACGAACGATTGAGTTCATATTTGCACCGCCTCAATGATGTTTGTAGCATTGAACTGCAGGAATACGTTTCTGAATCCGCTGGCATTACGCAACAAAAAGAACTTCAAATTTAATTAATCCCTATTCAGTAGGACTATCAAATAAATAAACACGTCGCGTTTATTCGAGTATTTAACGCGAAAATAAATATCTAAATAAGCATTGGACGTGAGGCGATTGTGGCAGCTCTCGCGGGCAGCAGCTGCGCCGAACGCGACGGCAGGCGAGGCGCGGCCACGCCCAAGGTCATTTGGAAGGGCGACAGGTCAGGCCGGCGCCCTCTACCGCCAGTGACTTCCACTACGCACCGGAAATCGCTTGTCTGTATATCGTTATGTTATAACCCTAGTTCTTCCTCAGGAATTACAACTTTTACCACATTACCCTTTATAGCGAGGTTAGTATTACAAAGTTTCTAGGGAGAAAAGTAAAATCAAGCACAGCTAAAGAGCTAATAATGTGATTGGCGTGTGAGAACTAAAATATATGATTAATCGGTTTACATATTGCTTCTAAATAGCATACTACTTGCAACTATACTTGATTCTTTAATTTGCAAATACCATTAATTTGTCTTTAACATAGGTGTCCATAGTTATAAATACTTTTCTATAAAATTCCATAGTGACTGACTTTTTAATGAAACTTTCATCAGTCATTTCTTCGATCGTTCTGAAAAAACGTCGGATGTAAAGCGTATTCTTCTAGGGGCCGAACAAATTAGTAAAAGACAAGTCACAGAAATTTTGAGTACATCGGAAGTGGGTTAATCGTAGGTGTATCTATGATTAATCCACTATTTGTATCGTATGGAAAAAAATATATAATGTAATATTTCCTACAAAAAAGTTGGTCATAGTACGTACCTAATTTACAACTCACATAACTGTATGACTGACAGCAGGCATGAACCACATTTTTGTGCAAGCATCAGGTTTAAGCGTCAATATCCCTAAAAATATTCTATGTCAATGGAACAGACATTTCATAATTTATAACAACGTCAAACAGACAATTGACAAGAAATAATTTCACAGTATGTATTTAATCACCGTACACAATCGCAATGCGAAATAGTTACTGAGTCAATCAGTGAAGAGTTTGAGTCGTCAACGCGTCGTAAAAGGTTACCTTATAATATAAACTCATTTTCACATAAAATTTCCGATTCCCAATGTGCCATAACGATAAAATAACAAAAATATGAGCGGCAAATTTTATGTACAAATGCTACTTTTCAACAAAAAGTTCCACATCGACCTACCCAGCCCGCGCCTCGGTCAGTCCTTTGACGTCCAAATACTCATGAAGGGGAGTTTTAACTAATTAAAAAGGGCCAGCAACTTCGAGCAGGGGTGAGCTCGGCTCAATGCAGCGGTCCGTTACGGCACCCCAATCAGTAAAGCTTATGACCTCGAATCAGCGTTATAAAAGCTTAATTGTATGAACAGACGGTCTGTACACAAGCTTGTTTGTGCGTCAATTTCCGATATTGCTTCTAGATTAAATATACCGTACATAATACTATAATGTTTTTTGCTACCATCAAAATAAATATATCAAGCTCTATTTACACTACGTATCATAAACAAGAAAACTAAACTTTTAATATATTCAATGGTGAATATAACGCACGACGGTGATTTCATTCGATGACGTGTAGAATTGTGATTTACATGTTTCTTTTTTACATTTTCATTTTTGTCATCTAGATCTTAAACGACTCCGGAATAGAATTAAAAAATCAGAACACGTGAGAAATCAGTGCTTACAACATACCAGGTTGAAAATTTTAAAACAAGCATATATTGTAATAAATTTAACAAAACATAATTTAGAATTTGCTTCTTCGAACTCATCAGCTGTACATAATTGGGCTTCCGTCAATGTAGAAAATCCAATTTGGCATCTCTAGATAGTGGTGGACGGTCGCAAGTTTCAGATGTTATACACCTTTATGTTACAATTTAGTATTTAGTTTTAGGATAACGATGTTACACTACGGTAAGTTTCTCACTTGATTGAATTCTCGTATCAACGTAGAAAACTACTATTAATGTATTTTTTTAATTCTTTCGCCCTACTTTTGGAAAATGCAACGAATGGTTGACAGCAGCATGCAGGGCATGGAAACCGGTGTTCGGTAATACCGCAATACCGGCCCTTTGAGGAATTTCTAAACACCGGTATTGAAACATAAAAAAAACGGTTTTCGGTCTTGGTGGAAAAAGAATTTCGAATGTTGGCAACACCAGTTTAACTTGACAACATACTCAGTACATCGACACGAATTTTTTTAAGAGGGGAGTACCCAATACACCAATTTCTGTTTAAGGCTTATTAAGCGACCAATTTTAAGATACCGCCCAAATACACTGATTTATTCGTAAATAAACTTACTCCGTTTTTGGGTGCATTATATCTTACTGCTGTATTACATTTGTAACATACATGACGTACGTGTCGTGTCATTCAACCATTCATCATTCAGATCACAGATGCACTGAGCAAACAATCTTTGACGTCGATACTGATTTTATGTACTTAGTGTTTCCTGTTAAGTGTTAAAATTGTTTTGCAAATAATTATTATACCGTTCCGTTAAGTAAAGAGAGTAACGCTGACTTGTCAGAAAATCTTTGTTAATCAGGTAAGTAAACTAAATAGTAAATTTGTAAACCACAATTTTTGTGTGATTTATCAGTTTAGTATTATAAATGCAAAAGCTAGGATTAATTGTTTTATGTGATTTATCAGTTTAGTATTATAAATGCAAAAGTTAGGATTAATTTTTTGTGTGATTTATCAGTTTAGTATTATAAATGCAAAAGTCAGGGTTAATTTTTTTGTGTGATTTATCAATTTAGTATTATAAATGCAAAAGTTAGGATTAATTTTTTTGTGTAATTTATCAGTTTAGTATTATAAATGCAAAAGTTAGGATTAATTTTTTTGTGTGATTTATCAGTTTAGTATTATAAATGCAAAAGTTAGGATTAATTTTTTGTGTGATTTATCAGTTTAGTATTATAAATGCAAAAGTTAGGATTAATTTTTTTGTGTAATTTATCAGTTTAGTATTATAAATGCAAAAGTTCGGATTAATTTTTTTGCGTGATTTATCAGTTTAGTATTATAAATGCAAAAGTTAGGATTAATTTTTTGTGTGATTTATCAGTTTAGTATTATAAATGCAAAAGTTAGGATTAATTTTTTGTGTGATTTATCAGTTTAGTATTATAAATGCAAAAGTCAGGATTGATTTTAACAGCTTTGGATGAAATATTATAAATACGTAGCGAGCGATTAGCTAGAAAACGTTAATTTGCTTGGAATACTTTATTAACTTAGGAGCAATGTCAGGCGCATAGTACGAATTTGTTGTTAATAAATTACCTTTATTACTGATTAGCACTTGGCTAACTTAATTTTATTTTTCATTTATATAACTAGTCCTAGTAGCAGTAATATATATTTATTTGTTTCAGATATTAAAATAATAACATCATGAAATACGAAAAATACAAAAACAAGTGCGACGATAAATCGTCCGTTTGGTATTATTTTCTAAGGTCGGAGGATGCACAATCTAGTAAATGTAACTTACGCCAAAAAATAATTAAATGTATCGGCGGATCAACATCAGAATTGCGAGACCATTTAAAAGCAGTTCATAGAATTGACCTTATTGTAATCATCTGATACAACAGAGCCCTCTACATCTTCTCAGGTCCAACTATCAGCACCGGGTAAAAATTCATCACCAACTAACAGCCCCTTCATCAGGACCGACTAAACGTATTGCTTCGCCATCATGCTCGAAAAAAAGGAAAATAACGCATTTTTTTTTCAAATTCTCAAAGTACTAAAGTTACTATAAGTAGGATGGCTGCAAACTTTTGTACATCTGATGATTTAGAAAGGCTTTTTAAAAAAAACAGGACATAACGATTTGTTTGGAAGGACAAAATCAATTAAAAATATCGTAATAAATTCCTACAAACACGAGACAAAACAATTAATTTCAGAGTTAAAAAGCATTGTTAAATCTGGTAACAAGTTTCATTGTCATTTGATGAATGGACTTCTTAGATCTCATTTCGGAAAACTTGCTTTAATGAGGATTGATTCGGCTATGCCAGCAGAGACGTGCATATGGCTTTTGGATAAAAAGATATCAGTGTTTAAACTATCACTAAATGATTATATCATAGCGATTGCAACGGATGGTGCCAGTGTTATGCGCAAAGTTGGTTAGCGTTTTACATCAAGTATGTCTGGCGCAGACTGATACAGAGGAAGGATTTCCGGTTGTCCGCGAAGGAACTACTTGTCCATCGCGTCCGAATTATAACAGTATCATAAAGAAAGTGTGTGATTTCGTCAAAATGTTTTCCAAATCTCCTACAACAAATGATATCTATCTACAAAAATATGTTTAAGAACAGGAAGGGTCAGAACTAGCTTTAATTTTGGAATGCAAGGCTCGATGGTCCAGCACGGCTTCTATGGTGGAACGTTTTAATCGACTGAAACCGTGCGTATCGCAAACGCTGATTGAAATGAATTCGGACATACAATTTAATCAAACCGAGATAAATGTACTGAACACAGTCCAAGAAAGCCTGAATATCATCAGGATCACTGTCGAAGCACTTTGTCGACGTGATGCAAACCTGCGGATACTGCTCTCAAATTTATGATGAGAAAATAGCGCAGTCACAATATGAGGTTGTCTACACTTCTCGCGGGATCTTTGAGTAAACAAATACTTAAAAGACGTCTCTGTGAAGAAATTCTTTTACTTCAGTACCTTCATAACCCAGAAAAATATTACAAGGAGATTTCAGCTACCAATACTGAGAATTGTTTTACGCCAAAAAGTAATTTGGATTTATTGAATATATTTTGTAACTGTCGCCGATCGTTAGCACCAACCAAAAAATCTGCACAGATTTTCATACACACGTGCGATAAAACTGCGCAGTTTTATCGTTGTCATGGGTAGCGGGCTTTAGTCTCAGTCCTTAAGTTTACATTTTGTTTTAGCGTTTAATTCCTTTAACACATAACTTATAGGGATTATTCATACATTTTAATTTGTTCGTGAATGTTCCTTTTTTATTTTATTAGTAAATAAAATAAATCATTACAGCAAAAAGTTGGAACATTTTTTATTTTCCATAATTTTAAAGTCAATAAGCAAAACACATAGGTATATTGCATTTTTGTAGGAAATTCTTAACCCAGTACTTAATCCCAGTGTTAAAAGTCTTAATACCGAATCTCCACCGGTTTTCCGAAAAATCCAATACCGACATGCTCTAGTTGACATGTTTTTCGAGAGCGGAGTGAAAGTGTAAATTACAAGCGCCACAATATTTTACTTGATGAATAATAGTCAATCGATTGATTGTCAATCAATTTTAATGATGAATAATAATATAATTTCTTTACACGTTTTGAACAAAAAATAAAATCCATAACATTGTAACCCGAAATAATGCAAAAGATTGAAAAATGACCGTACCAATATTTTGTTTCTAATATTAATACCAATTTTTTTATTTCTACGAAACCTTCGAAATAAATACAGAAACACTCAAAAAATATATATTAATGAATTCAATGAAAGTTAGAATTGAATCCCTAATATATTTCCGAGATTCATTGTGCCTCGACCATTTTTTGGAAGTTAAATTAGAAATCATTTCATGGGATAGGGTGATGAGTGGGAAGATTGACCTAGGGATATTCTAGCAAAAGTTAAAACTTATATTGTAACATATGTAAACAATAAGGTAGCTAGCTGAATACAGAAATTAATCCGAACAATGGCTAGTTAAATTAAATACAAAAGGTAAACTAGTAGCTTTTAAAATTAGTTCAATACTTAGCTGTAACCATGCTACGTCCACAGATTTCAGTACGCGTTGTTTTCACAAATATACTCAGAAAAAAATATTTAATGCGATATAAAATAGAATATAGTATTAACCTGTTATATACTGAAAGCTGAATTCAGCGACTACATATGTGATTTACTCAAGTATTTTCCGGCCCATTAGTTTTCGGCAAAAGTAAATTGTTTTCTTCAAGTGAAAAAGAAGCCTTACTTCTTTTTCTACCTTCAAGTTTATAATATAATAAAAATAATTATTATTCTCATAATTATTAACTATTTAAAAAAATTTGTCAAGCACTACTAAAACTCGCACTATGAGGGTTCCACACACATTTAGGCACTTAAAACATTTAAGGATGTTTTAAGAACAAATATTAATTTTGACACCCTAAATATATTGCCTGCTATATCTTTCAGATGGCTTAAAAATATGGTGCATATTTCAAGCATTACAAAATCTATACCATGATAAACGCTATAGTTCCCCATAACCTTTACGTAGACTTCTAGAAACCCTATTTTTTCATCAATTTAGTTTGAGAAGTTTCGGAAATAAGGGGGAGCGCAACAATGTTTTATTACTATGCCAAATTTCAAGTTTCTACATCAAGCAATTCTTGAAGAAAAACGCTTATGACAGACAGAAAGTGAATGATCTTGTTAGGGTTCAATTTTGCTTTTGCTTTTTTCGCAATCCTCAACAAAGGAAAAAAGTCACTTAATTCACTATTTAAACCCAAGACCGACAGTACGTCAGTCTGACGCGCCTTCGTTAAGGTCACTTACCCGCAGCTGGATTTTTTTACCATACATATTTAAATGTATAAATTAGTACGAAAATTCGGGATGCATTTTCTCGACATTCGCTGCGCGTAAGAACTTATGTAATGTAAACGTATTTAAATCTAAAAGGTACCACCGTGAACCGTACGTACCGGGGATGTGGGTTACTTGGCCAGTTTTTGCATGACTTTTCTGTTACAGTAATTTATGTGTATAATTCCTTGTTGTATGTGACAATTTTATGACCCGAGTGATTTTTAAATAAGTACAAATTGAAACAGAATGCCTACTATTATGTAAGAACAATGTTGAAAGTAAACATGTGATTTTCATAAATTCACCCTTGTTTACTTAAATCATTCTATTACACCTGTAAAATGGTGAAAAAAATGTAACTCCAACTTTCTGGTGAATTTAATAAAATGTAAAAGTAATACAGAAAATGAAGTTACTAATGTTATAGATTCTTTCATAAATAAATTTTGAAAGATTCTATAAATTGTCAATTGTTACACATTTAATGGGTAAGTGTTCTAATAATGTAAAATGAGTTTGAATTAGGAGTTTCATTTTTTTTTCAAAGAAAACTGCCAAATTATGTCAAAATATAAACTATTACTACATAAAATCTGCCCGCAAATTAGAATTCCTAGTTATCCCCCCTCCAGCTCATTTTAATAAAGACGACACTACGAGATTTTTTATACTGACACACTGAACTATTAAAACGCCACCATAACATTCTACAATAATTAAAAAAAAATCACGTTCGTACTTCACCGAAGTTCTATACACATATTAAAATGAAAAACGGAAGAATTAAAAGAAAAAAATCCAACTCGGGTAATAACTTATCATAATATAATCACTTTACCTTTATATTTGTAGGTAAACATTTTGTTAGTCACATAAGCCTTTCAAATACCCTGAGGGTCTTTTATTTGGTACTTTTCCGTGAGTTGGAAATAAATCCATATTTTTTCTTATGTCAAATTGATAAGGAAGAATTTTGTTTATATTGAATATAGCATTGGAGCAACATTTTGTACATAAATAAACATCAAGGTTCAACCGGTTCTTATGATAAATACTTGACGCTAAGGAGTATCATTTGTAGATAATCGAATCCGGTCCCTGTGTTAAATATAGCTTGTCAAGTAGAGAGTATTTCTCTCGTAAATTCATGTCGATAGATATAATTATAATATCAATTCTACGTCATCGTTTCTCAAGCCCGGTCTCCGAACATTTGCTATTTGTCGAATGCCAAATGTTCGCCATTCGTCGAGCAGTTACTTAATTAACGAGACTAGTCGTGAGTAACGAATGAGTGAATCAAAAGAAGATCCAGTACATTGATTCACTAAACAATATGACTCATTAGAAATTTTGTCGATTCCTTCCACTCTTTGATACTGGAACTTTTTAGCGTTAAAAGTAATGGCTTGCTACTTGCGTTGCGTGTACTCAGTGATTCGCTCGCAATTCATCTTAGTGAAATGATTCTCGGTTTTTTTCATATTAGGAGCATCCCTTTCTATTTCATAAAGTATCACGCAGGGACATTATTAGGTCAACTCAATAAATATATGGAGCGTAATGCAAAAGCTATTTGATTCAGAATCATTTCAATTGCAGAGTATAATGATACAGTTCTACTGACTCACTTGATCATTAAGGTGAATCGATTCTGAGTCACTTGGTCATTAAGGTGAATCGATTCTTTTTACGGATTCAGACTCAGTGAGTCACTTCACTTAAGTGAACCAAGACTACGCACGGCTAAACGAGACTACAGGTATCCGGTATTGGCGCAGCAACGATTATAATTATTTGGGGAAAGGACAAGTATGATGGCGCCCGTCCTTGCATTGGCAGATTTAAAAAAAATGGTGATGTTGGCATAAGATAAAATTTAAAGCAAAATCATAGAGGATCGCAGTAACTAAACATTTACATTTATTTTACTCGTGACTTACAAAGAATTAAAATTGAATGTAAGTTTAGTATTTGTCGTTTAAATATTGTATATGTGTATAGGTTAACCAGATAGTCAAGAAAGACGTAGTAACAAAGTGGGTAAAAACGGTAACTTTGCGGTCTCCCAATCTTTCATAATACATTTGCATTTTGCTAAGTTCTTTTCAACGATAAGCAGGCCTATGTGATCCCCTCCCTCTGTACGTATGGGCGCAGGCTTAAAATAAAATCGTTTGTGAATAAAAATGGACATAATTTGAAACGCGACTTTGTTATTTTTAAGTGAAACAATTAGATAGCATTTGTACAATTTCAGTTTATAACTTATTCCATTTAGGAGTTACAAGGCGAACTACTGGCCGGCAGCAACGTCACAGAAGGTAGCATCTGTTGGGACTTGTTGAGAACAAAATCATAATAAAAAATAGATAGAAATTCTGAAATTAATATTAGTGCAGATGCGTTTGTAGCTTTGAGTTGTGGTTTCAAATCAGAGGAAAACGTAGAATACAATGGTGGAAGTTGTAACTTAACCATAGCAGGGAAATTAAAATATTGTTCATTATTTTCAAACGAATATATCCATTCCAAATATGTCCATTACAGTAAATTTTCTATGAATTTTGAATGTACATAAATGGAAGACGAATGTGGGTATCGAATACTCGTTTCCTTTGACGTGGCACCAAAAACCGACACAATGTGAAGACAAAGAAAAAGATAAAAACTGATAATTAATCACTGTTTAGCGATTCCCGAGCAACCCACCCGCAACATTCGGTACGCGACAAACAGCTACTCGGAACTCGTCAAATATCGAATGTGTGGCGCCGGCTTTACATTTAGATATAAACAAGCTATATTCCGGTTATTTGGCTAAGTGCTAGTAACAAAATTATACCTGAAGAAAGCGGGAAAAGTTTTTCAATGAACTTAATTATCTTCATTCTAATTCATAATATCTACATTAAAATGAAAAGCGTATACAGCATGTTAATAAAACAAGGAAGCTCCGTACTCTGTCGATACGTCCATAACAATGGATAACTTATATATTTAGCACGACGCAGAGAAAGCATATTTTTTCAGAGACGACCCACCACATTCAAACTTCACGGGGCCACCCCATATTCATTGAAGCGAAAAATTCAAGGACCGAAACGAGCATCTCCGTCGAGGCTCAATCGACTCGCGGCAAAAATACATAACTCGACTCGTCGCAGGAAGCGGCGGTGAATGGGTACGAGGGGCTGACCGCCGCGCGCGTGTCCGTATCGATCGCAGCGGACGGTGTGTCAAGGCGAGGCGCCCAAGGCCGTCTGGAGACGCGCGGGGGGCGCCGCCCTACGCCAGACGCGCCGCTGCGCACAACGCCCAGACACGCGGTTCCCGTCGAAACAACGACCGCGCTAAAAGTTTGCGAGTGTCGACTAATTGCCGTAAAGATACTCGTTATAAAGATAGTTCATTAAAACATACAAGGTCGTTAGTATTTCATAATTTTACAGCATAGTAAAAAATCTAAAATTACAGGACAAAAAGATTTAAAATACCACGGAAAAACCTACGAAGAAAAGAAATTCTTACACGATAAACAAGTTGTTCCGCCCCGCAATAAATGCCGTACTCGAACAGACTTGTCGATCTTTATAAATGAAAGCTACTGTTTACAAACCGATTAAAAAATTCCGTCCAATCATCTCTGAAATAGAACTTATTTCAGTCTCCAACGGCTCACCTGGTTTAATTGTGGTGTTGATATCGATAAATGTACAGAAATAAATTATACTTAAAATTAGGCCGTCCGTTTAGTAGTACATGGGGCGTCACCAATGCTAGACGCGTCGCTGCACATTACGACGGAACAGGACAACGAAACGACGAAAACGACGAGCCCGACGAAAACAACGCCTACATACTCGTAGTCGTATAATTGGGTATTTGACTAAATTTTTTTTATTTCATTAATCATAATTTCAAGGTAAAAGCTGACGAAGAATGGACATTTTTTTTAATAATCTTAAAAATTTACCGAGTTATAAAAGTTTAAATTTAACCTTTAGAGAAAGACGGCAATACTGTGTTGTGAGGTCATTTTTAATATTGCACGTTATATTCTACGAGAGGAAAAGAGACAGGGATATACCCAACTCTATCCGTATCTTCAAATTTAGAAGCCTATAACTGGCTTATTTCTCTATCAATTTATGAATTTTTTTCAAGATTGGTTTTAATTAACTTATATTTCACAATATTGTACGAAAAATATCAAAATTTAGAATGAGTCAACTACCGTATTGCGGTAAACTTTAACAGAACAGGCAAACGGGGTACCGATATTTACATTAAAAAGTAGAAAATGTCGGGCTCAAACGACTGAACGGCACTGATAGCTAAAATATAAGGTTGTTTCGTCCGTTGTCGAATATAAATGAAACATTTAGTGATGAAAAATTATAAGTAATTTATATATCGGATTTAAAAGAAAAAAAAAATATTTTCACACATAGATTGTTAATATTTTTACATACTCTTTCATTACACAATAACTTATTTTGTTGAAAATACATCTAATAACTAATTCGATATTTTGATATGTACCATACGATATTTTAATATGCATATTAAAATATTGAATTTACACGTTGTAAATTTATGCTTTGTCAATGAATAAGCAGTGATCAGTTCATAAAATTTAGACTAAGTATACCTATTAGCTAAAAGCGAGGTTTTGTGAGAGCTAGCGGAATTTTACTATTAAAAATAGTACGTACAAATTAAAAAAACACAATATTAACATTTAAATTTCACGAAATATCTACTATCAATAGCCATGCTTTAAGTCAGTTAATAGAAAGTGTTATTAGTTTATTAGTATATTTTATAAAAAGTAATTAAATTAATTTTTCATAATGTACAAAATTCCTTACACCGATTTTTTCTTGTCTTCTATAATTTAACATATATAAGTTTTTAATATTACAAAATCTATTATAAGGAAATCTACTGTTTAATGCTCTGTCTTTTAGTGTTTTACTCCAGAAAAGGCAACATATATTAAATCTAATCTAATCTTCTTTTTCAACCCATAAATTAAAACGTAGCTTAACTTTAGACTCAGCAAGTGCATTCAATATTTCTTCACTGGCCGATTTTGCTTTTGAAAGATTGCGAATAGCTGGAACGTAGGCGACTGGTTAACGCAATTCTGTTCACTTTTGGTGATTAAATTATTTTACATCTTTATTTGTGCTAGATATAATCTACTGTCTTCGTTGAAAAAATTACGGTGAAACGTTTGTATATTCCGTGTCCTGAAAATTTAACAAGTGAATATGAACTGAGGTCTTATATATTTTATTTACTAGGAATAAAAGTTGAATATTAATTATTGAATATTAATAACAGCAGCAGCACTAGTTGGCGCAAGCAAATGATAAGCCAATATTTGATTCAATTGATAATTGAACTAATTAATAAAGTACTCTTTCTAGGACCGGCTTTCCCTTGAATAACAGTTCTTTTAATAGGTTGTTCTTTTTCGCGACCTTGTAGATAACTAAATTGTTATTCAAGTATATTTATCAATTCTTGTTATTCATTGCAAAAAAAACAATATATGAATGATTTTATCGAAAACAATATGATTTCTTTGATTTTCTGCAATTTTTCCACTTTCAATAAATTTTTTTAACGAAATCAACAGTTGTCCATTTGCAATAAAATATCGATTATACCTGATATCGATTTCTGTTCTATATAGATGCTCTTCTCAATGAATATTATTTGGTATAGCAGCTATATAATCTAATCAGTTATAATTTTTTTTTTTCATAGTCTTCTTTGTCTTCCAAATTTTATAATACATGATCCAAATCGTAACTCAGAATATTATTATTCTTATTCTTAAAATGATGTTCATATACAACCTTCCAAATACTTTTGTAAGGATTTAAATGGCCAGGTAACATGTATATAAATTGTAGCTTATAAACATTTTCATCATCTGTACTACCAAGTTCATATTTAAATTTTAGTATGACGCTAAGAATACAAGGTATTTTCTCTTACTATAATTTGTACCTCTTATACATTTAAGTTAAAAAAAGTCACGTAGTTATTTCTTGAAATTCCGATAGTCGTTGTTGATATTTCTTTTTTTTTAAGAAATATCAACAAATAAAATAGAAATACTCTCATCCTCTCTATTAATATTCAAATATTCCCATGTATTATAATAAATTGTCAAAAAATCTATATAAAGGTCACAACCCATTAAAATCCAAAATATTTCCTGAGAAGAATAGCCACGTTCAGCACACACTTTTATTAAAATCTTTTGGACTATTTGTTGAACATTACCTACTATCTTTATACGACTTTTGTACTATTTGTATAATAAAATCTTACATACAGTCAGATCTTGGTTCAACTTTGCTATGTAGCAATATATCTAAGAACAGCATGAATATAAACGATGGCTTGTGACTCAATATTTCATCGTCAAATTTTAAAATTTGTAGGCCCAGGCTATTTAAATATAACTTATTTCTTTTTGGAATATATTCTAACCCACTCTATACTTAAAATTACAATAGTTTAGGGATACTTAAAATGACGATAGTTTTAAGATTCTTTTTTCTTTTCTTGAAGATACACTTTTGTACATTTATGTATTTCTACAGCACGTATTAAGTGATTGTAATAAACATCTTGTAAAAAAATGCATTTTTATGTATATCATAAATCTGAAAAGGACCCGAATCCCAAACAAATATGAATTCATCAAAATAGATAGTAATTTCTTGTATTCTTACAATAACATCTGGACTGAGATTTATCATATCAGGAGCATTTCAAAACCAGAAAATATCATGCATATGAGGAATACCTCTATGTTGGAATACAATAGGCAACCAAAAATGTTTGACTTTAAAATGTATTTTAAGACAATGATTCATAAAAAAATATATTATAAAAAATAAGCGACATCATAGGGTTAGAATTCATATTTACATATATATGAGCAATATATGAACAAAAATATATTCATATACGTGAACAATCATAGGGTTAGAATAATTTTGATTTACAAATTCAGCATTTCAATTGAGATTGGCACATCCACTATACCATAAATCTCTGGCCAACATAAATCAGCTCCACTTAACGTTATAAAAACTGTAGGGGTTCCTAATTCTTCCACGTACCCACTAATTCTCGAAATCTCGTATACCAATCGCTTGATGAATTCAAATTAGCATTACATGATAAAATCGATTTATATAATCTTGGTTCCCACTGTAGTAGATCTTGAGGCTCTTCTTTTTTCTAACACAAATATTTTTATATTTTTGCAAAGCTGTCCAATGCATTAGGCTAATAAAAGCAACAGTTGTTAGCGAATCTACCATCTTCGTACATCATGAAAAATTTAATACTCATTACTCGAAATTTTACAAATCCGTGCATCTTTAAGTTCATCTTTACCAGTAGCAAATAAAGTGGCAATGCTCTACAAATGTATTAAACATACGTAAATTTATTAATCATCAAAAAGACGACATCCATCATATTCTTCCTGAACGTCCAATACATTATTCACTGCATCTCGGTTACATTGAAAACTCACCGTTGGGGCTCCAGATTCATAAACATTATTTAACAATGGATTTTGAACATCGTCTTTACTATGTAAATTAATTTAGATACTGAAGATGAAAACTAATGATTTACTCACTATATCCAAATTAAACGACTTTAAGTCGATAAATTGGAATTTTCCGCATTTGCAAATATGAATGCACCCATATAACTTCTTTTCTTTTTTTTTCGTTTTTGACTTTTTAATAATCTTCGTCCAAAAGAGGAGCTATCACGACTAATTTTTGTATGGAAAAATTGAACGACTTTTCACATCAACTGACGAAGAAAGACTGGAGTGCGATCACAACGACAAACCTGAACAGTAATGTGAATATAAAGAGATTGTATCGGAACGAGAGCGAACCGAGAGCGGCCCTATAGTGTGAATCAAACTTTAACGTACAATTTCGTGGCATTTCGTAAATAAATAAATTAGAATATTAAATACTTATGTGGTATCTTGTTTTTTTACACCGAAGCTCCGATTGTGAGATTTTCGCTTAAAAATCCGACTTGGATCATCTCGCTTTAGCAACAAACAATAGTCTGCCACCGTCTTTTTATTCTACCTTTCCTGATAGCGATGTTCTATTTCGCTTCTAATTCAGTCTTTCATAAATTTTCTTATATCCGGGCCAACGAAAATACCTTCTTTCACTTTAGTTTCAGATAGAGATCGAAAAATTTGGTGTAAATATTTAAAACCTTCTCCTTTATTCAGCACGTTCGCATATTATTTCATCATTCCCAGTTTTATGGGTAAAAGGGTAGCAAAACTTTTTCCCGGGAAGTAAATTTTCTCTTACACCATTTTTGCTTCCAGGAACTAATTCAGTTCTCGGTAGTCACTCTTTCCTCGTCCAATGTTGTTCTCTGTCTCGACTATCCCACTTGCAGAGAAAGCAAGGATATTTTGTGTAGCCACCTTGTTGACCGAGCAGCATACTTATAACGTATACGTATTTTATTTTATCCAACACATTTTTCAAATTGTCGTAGCATTCTTTCAAATTTACAGAATGGGCGACTGGCAGTGAAGCCTATTTATTGCCATTATGCAAAAGGACTGCTTTTAAACTTCGCTTTGACGAGTCTATGAACAATCTCCATTCGTTCGCGTCATATTGGATGTTAAACATTTTCACTAAGCCAGGAATGTCTTTGCAATGCACTATATAACGAAGCATGAAGTTTCAGAAAAATGCGGTACAAAGTCTTTTTCTCTATTGCGATACCAAAAAAATGAGGCACCAGGAGCAAGCATATTCTTTTCCAGGAGGAGCAAGCGTATTTTATTCCAGGAGGAGTTCAGCTGTATCTTTTGGCAGGCTTAGATCTCTCGTTAAGTCGTTCAGTTCGGACTGTAAAAATAACTGTGTTCGACTTGCACTTGGTTCAAATTGAGCTTCAGGTTTAGATAGCTGTCCGACATCACTGCACATGTCTTCAGCCTGCAATGATTCCAAATATCATAATGTGCAATGTTCGGCCCGCAATGCACCGCGTGCTTTACCGATTGCATGGTTGGATTTACCAAGTCCTTTTCTGTTTTAGAATTGTAGCCTGTAGTCTTGATATCTTTTGTTATCTTGATATCGTTGTTATTTTTAGTCGCCGAGACTTGGTTGGGAATGGACCGATCTTTGAGTTATTTACAGCGTTCGCAAAAAGCGTCCTCGAAAAAATGGAGGTACTAGATGGTTCATTGAGAAGGAGTAGACTTTAACCCTGTTGAATGAAAGCGCTCTGATTGTAGATACGGGACACTATTAGTCCCTTCGTTTGTATGAGATGAGTGGGATCCACTGTTTGTCTTGATTAGCCATTGCTAGGCCGAAATACATGTTATAAACATTACTTATGAGTTTGGTGATGTTATGTTGCCGTTTTGTCAGCATAAACTGCCCACAAATATAACAAAAATTGTCCGGCGAGTTTATACACTTTCGCTATGACATCTTTTCAGTGAGCGTTATAAATTGCATGGAAATACTGATTTTGTAAAAACAATGATGTTCTTATTTATACAAAAATCTATTAATCTACCCTCATTAACCCTCTTTAAAGATTTAAATTAATTACGGTTAAATGAGGTCTTCAGCAAATGACCTAAAAATCCACCTTCTTTCCAATAAGGGTATGTCAATAAGTTAATTACATTATATGTAACTAACTATTTATGAGAACTTATTTATTGTTGTATGCTAAATAACTAAAAATCCTGACGTGGTGGAATTTTTTTAGCATTTTTTCCATAATCAGCGCTCCAAAATTTATCAAAATCAAATCTGAAAGGGAAAAACCATTGTAGACCTGTGTAACATATTAGCTAATTAAGTACTTGAATATTTTTGAAATCCAAAAAAAAATAAAAAACTTACATCTTAATTATTATCAATTTTATATTTCATACATGTTCTAATAAGATTTACGATAGAGTTAGTTAAACACATAACTAAATAAATACATTTAAATTACTTCAACTATGACCAAATTTAAATATTTCACGAACTTATATCAACAGTTACTTGAAACTTGAAACTTCCCGAAAAATATAGAACAACTAATGACATCTAGAAACGTCAAAGTAAAATCAATGACAGCTTCTTCTGTAGCACAATATACATTCTTATTAATTCCTATAATATCTAACAGATAGTGTTAGTAATTTTAGTATTATTAAGATGTTAGACATCGATTATTTTCCAATTACTAAAATAATGATAAATGACATATCTAGATATAAATAACTGTTTAATTTCAAATCTAGACGTGTCATAGTTTTTACGTAAAGTGTACCAAAAATTTAACGATTGTTGGGTTATATAATAAATAAAAATAATTCTGTGAACTGTGTTAATCACTCTAATCTATCTGACCAGAACATCTATGCAATACGAAGTGCCTACGTAAAACCCTTCAAAGATGGCAAAAATATTTGACAATAACTAAACAAAAAATTCCGGAAAAGACTCATTTATTAACTCATCAAACTCGTGGTGATGTAACATTTTTCATTTCTGAGAGATATCTGAGAGATTTATTCTTGTAGATATGCGCACAACAATATAACATGTCGAAAATTTAAGTTAGTTGAATTAACGTATCCAAACGTCAAAAAAATAAAGATAAAACATCATTTAGTTGATTTAGGAATATGAATAATCTGGGTAGTAACGTATATGTATAATGGAAACAAAGTTGTTCAGCTTCTTTGAAGGATACTCGTTTCTGTCCACTAGGATAAGTAGACGTATAAAACTTATTATTGCAACGTCATAATTTCGGTTAGCCTTTTTTTTACTTTCGACACGCAAACATGATAAAATTCATCGACTTTGATAAACGGAGGGTCGTCATGTTCTCGATTCTTGAATCGTTTGTGCAAAGCAATTTTGACCGATAAGTGGTCTAAGGGCGTTTACGTTCAGTGTGACCACGTAAAGTTTTGATATGCTTTCAGGAAAATGCTTTTTATTTTCATATTAAAATACTGAAGTATTTTACATAAATCGTCAGTATTTTTAGCAAATGTTTATATGGTTGGTTGGTGTCGTGACCACATGAGATGAAAAAGCGGCTACAAATGTCCATGAGGCAAAATGACGCATTTGGCGATATTAATGATATTTTCCAGGTAGATCAGAGATCTCAAAATAGCAAGATCAGAGATCTCAAAATAGCAAAATAGATGAAGATATGGTCCGGGTTGAGGGAGGAATCACAGTTATTACATGGCCGATAGGTTCTAGTACTATGAAGATGGATTTTCACGCCTTGTAAGTGCCCAGTTCTAAGTCTTGTGATGGTCTTGATAAGCAGACGATTTGCGTTAAATTCACATAGTATTTTTGATGGACTTTTCTCGTAATCAGTACTTTGCATTTACATCGCCAAGGGTAATTCTAGTGTTATTAAAATTAATAAGATCATGAACTTCTTTTGCAAGCCTATCATCTGCCTCATTTCCCGGAATGATAACATGTGCCGCCATCCCTTGCATATTTTATTTCTTGATTTGCCAATTTGTTCCAGATGACGATGGATTTCTTGGGTGAGTGCAGACTGACCACTTTTTATTGCCTTTGAAGCTGCAGTGGAGTCGCAGAATATCACTAGTCCCTTTCCCATGTTGGTATAATCCAGAAAGAAAGACTCTTGTAATGCCTTTAGGATTACTCTCAGTTCACTAGTGAAATTTGAGGCAATAGTGCCTGTGCTAATTTTAATTCCTCCGTAAAGCTGTTTAGGAATACCGAATGTATCACCCCCATTTTGAATGGTTTCATTAGCAGAGCTGCCAGTGTAGTAGTGTACGAGGATTCTTTCTTTAACATTTTTAATATGGTATTTTTTTGCATAGCCTGATAAGGTTAAAGTTTATTGCAGTGTTTTGAGGAATAGTCGAAAAGGTTCTTCGAGTATTATCAGGTTATCATGGTCAATAGCAATTTCACTTCTAATTGCAGAGTCGTATTTCATGGTAGATGACCTCTTAAGTCTGTTTCTTCCGGACCAATTCAAGTTCTTTGTGAAACATGATCAGTAGAGCGACTCCTAGATTTCTTGATAAAGCTTATGGTATGAAACATTTTCTAGTTTTGAAGAGAAACAATGCCACATTCCCCGCACAACCTTAGTCTTGTTTGCAGAAGAAACAGCGCCATTGATTATTTTTGCTGCTCTGGCTTGGATACTGTCTAAGTAATTTAGTGTTGTAGTTGAAGCATGTGCTCATATGGGGGTAGCATATTCAAGATGTAGTCTAATGATTGTTATGTAGATTGTACGAAGAGTCTTGGGGCATGGGCCCCAATCAGTACCACATAGATATTTTATTATTTTTAGTTTCCGAAGGGTCTTCAATATACAATTATTTATATGTTCGGTAAATCGCAGTTCAGGGTCGAGTCTAACTCTACGATATTTTGGATTTTCCTTCTGTACAAAGGGCGTATCCATCAGAATTGTTGGTTTGAATTGTTTTCTGTGTAGTCGATCTGTTGAAAAAATCGTGAAGTACGTTTTTTGTAGATTGAAATTCAGTTTGAGGTCTCGGAACCGGACAAGAATATTCCTAAGATAATTGTTTAGAATAGAGGCTGTTTTTTCAATATGATTGCAGGTATGTTGTCTGCAAAGCAGGCAATTTGTGTTCTCATGTAAATTTTGATGAATGTTGTTACCATAAAGCAGAAATAGTCTAAAGACAGGGCTAAAGACAGACCCTCAAGGTACGCCTGCCCAAGTGTCTCTGTGTTTTGAAAAGGCATCATTATATATGGATAAATAAATAATTACAAAGGTACCATACACTTATATGGATTGCTGACTTCCTGAAGGACAGAAAATGTTTATCTGCCGACTTTATACGAAACATTGAAATTTTAATGATTATAATATGAAATTTCCTATTCTTCTTCTTCTTTTTCCTGGCCGTGATCCCATATCACATTTGGGGTCAACCCTCCACCTATATTTTCATCACAATAGTCTATCTTGTGTTGTCGTTGAGCTCATATCTATAGATTTAACATCGTTTTCAAAGGTGCTCTTTCAGGTGGTAGTGGGTCGGCCTCGGCCTTTCTTCCCTTCTTCTGTTTTTATCATTACTCTAGTAATATGGCCTTTGTTGCGTCTCATAACGTGGCTGTATCAATGTAAGCGATTTGTTCTTAGCTTGTCCTCAATCTTTGCACTTTAAATGTTCCTCTAATATACTCGTTTTTAATGTTATTCAATTTTGCAGCTCCCCCGGGTCAACGCAGCATTTTCATTTCTGTGACATGCGTCTTTTGTTCGTCCACCTTTCTCATCGACCAGCATTCCGATCCCTGCACCAGTGCTGGCCGTACTGCTTGCTTGTAAACTCTACCTTTGAGTTTGATGGGCATTAAAGCGTCACATAATGCCCTAGATAGTGATCTCCATTTAAGCCAAGCTGCTCTAGCAACTTTGTTCCCACGTATTTTCCTGTGACCTTCGTACTTGTGTCACTGTCTTTATTTTGTGCTTTCATTGTACTTAAAGACTTTTAATTCGTTGGCTATAGTTTTACGGCCGGATTCCACCTGTCGCCAAAACCATAGTCTATCTCACAAATCTGGGTGCCGCCACTGGCCTTTTCTTATTTGGATCCCTCGCCGCCATATATTACAACGCTATCAGAAGAAACAAAATAAATTATATTTTTAATATTTTTTTTCTATTTCAGAAAGTAAAATGTAGTAATATAGTGTTTAATATTTTTGAAATAAATTTCTGAATAATTCAATATGAATTGACATTTACATGTAATAGAATTTTATCACCATATATCGAATTAGTTTGGCTCCTTCTTTTTTATTACTTGATATGCCAAAGATTTTGGAAATAATTAAGAAAAAAATACTGATATACATGCACACAAAACTTGCCATACAGAATAGAAAAAGCATGTTTTAAAAGAATCAAAATATTAATAACCGCAAACCAACGTAGATTTATTAAAATTTATGTTTCTGAACAAATATCTAAAAAAAAATGAAGACAAAAACAATTGTATACTACACATAAATAAATATTAGGATACAGAATTATTTATTATATACTATTTATACATGTAATTTCCAATACTGTATGATGTAAATTTGTTCATTTTCATTAAAAATAATCTGGACACACTGTTCGCGCCTCGACCGTTTCGTTGGCAAGTTTCACGACACGTCAAAAATGAGTAATGAGGGTTGGTTTCCTTGCTGCCAAATTAATTTAAATCTGTTTTTACATATATAATTTATATTGATGAAATAGGGAGTCGAGTGGTTGTAAATACCTGAAACCCTAATTGAAACCAGTTTAATTTCTTTTTTCTAGTATTATTATTTATTCGTACATTACATAAATATATTACTTCAAGTTAGAATTGCAATTAGCAGCGTTTCCTTGGGACATTAATTCGAAATGAAAGTGCTGCGGTGCCCTGGAGCGCTATAATATGATTTAAGTTTTCGCAATGTAAACTCAAAGGGTTGGCGGAGGTTTACCATGATGAGTATTGACATCTAACGGATAACATGAAAAACATTTTCTGTAAATATGCAGTCGAGTTTTTCCGTTTGAATAATAGATAACGCTCGAATTTTGAATAATTTAAATGATTTATTGAAAATTACTTGCAAATGAAAAGAATCTAACGCTAAAGTATGTTGCCAATTATAAAAATATCCAAGCACAAATATTCAGCTAACTTTTATGTATGTGCTAAAATATACCATGTTATTTCGCCGGGAGTGTTTTTGGGTGTGTACTCTGTACTTCAAGACTCGTCGAATTTAATAGAAAATATACATGTTAATGCAAATCATAAATCAGAAACATGAAAGTATTTTTATATAATTAACAATTTTAGTTCCCCTAATATCTAATTTTTAATTAAAACCCTACTCCTTTGTGTTCATCCGCTCACACACTCTCCTTCTCTCTAACATTTTATTATATACATATAATTTTGTGACTAAAACTGCTTCAATTGAGGCAATACCAACATCAACAAGGGTACATTTAACGTAATTTACATCGACTAAAAAAACCTTAATTTTTTCTTGAAGTAACTTAAAGTGAAAAATGGAACATTAAGTTTCAGTTTTTTTTTGCTTTGGCGACGAAAGCACCAATTTCACAATAATGTTAGAGTGGCGCAAAAGAAGTCTGTTTATTCTAGGTTCTTCATAATCGTGATGAACGCAAGCTATGCACTACAATTTTTCGTTAAACCTATATAGAATAGCTACCAGTGTGGAACCAGTAATTTCTCAGCTGATTTATTTTCGATTTGCCATGAAACATTTTTTTAGCTGACCTGTAACTGAAATGGGTTTAAATTCCCTCTATCCATAATTTCGATAGTTGTAAAATATCGTAAAATATATACCGAATCTGTTGAAGAGATATTCTGTATACTGTAAGACAATGAAATTATTTAAGGCATAAAAACCTGACTGTTACTATAGTGAGTATTAGTTGCCAGTTCGGCCAAAGTATTAATATTTTCGCAGCGCCATCTATTCAATTTTTATGAAATCCACTATTCTTCTAACTAAAATAAAATAAAAATTGTTATAAAAATGAATTTTATGTAATAATTCAACTTATATAAAAAACACTATTTATTAGTTTCATAATTAAAGCAATGTTTGCTCACAAAGTTAATAAAATGTTTATATCGCCACCTATCGTAAGAACTAAAAATTACTTAAACCGTGAGATTGCTGCGGAGCAGGCGTGCAACTTAACAGCGCTATCTGTCGGTAAGTGTTACAACTGAAACATTCTAGTTGAGCAAAATAAAAGTTGATTGAAAAGGCGCAATCTTGTTCCGTCTGCAAACAGCGATGACAGCATTTGTTATTGTTTTATTAATGACAGATAAGATAAGAGTCTAACTTATGCAGGTGCATATGTCTATATATCAGCTGAATACAGAGTAGGCACTTGAATCGTAGTCAGAGTTGCGTGACTTCTTTTTTTTTCAAAGGGTTTATTTATGTTGTGACTTTAATTATTTAGACCGTTCACGCAGAGCTTGTCGTATTTAACTGATAAAAATAGCACTAATAAAATGGACTTCATCAGAGCTATATGATGGTTATGTAATATCCTGCACTCTGCTATTGTGTATTCATATTTCAGTCAACCAGGCACAATTTTTAGCTCTCCGAGTTAATTCCGTTGTATTTAATAAGGAAAAGGAAAAATAAATTCTAATGTATAAATATAAAATTGGTAAATTAAGCATAATATAAATCGGTAATTATGTTGCATCACGTTAGCATACAACTGTATTTACAGCACTTGACGTTGGGGGTTATTAGATATGGTTAAGGAAAGATAAAGTGTTCTATCCTCAGATTATTTAAGTTCATACGATTTCCGACGAGATTTGGGCACAGAAATATAAACGAAGTGGGGGAGCACTTTGCTCATATGTATTTAATTTCATAGTTTTGTGAAGTATAAGGTTAATGATACTCTGTTCAATTCAGTTCTGTGTTGAGGGGAATTGTTTTTATATTTAGTAGGTTTCAAGGCCGTAAGCTAAAAGTGATGAGAGAATTATTAAGGATATTACATAAAAAAATTAAGTTTCTCCGGTCGCAAATCTCTGGTTATTTTAATTGTGACCGATGCTCAGAAATATGATCGTATTATTGGGACCGAAGATAAATCGAATACCTAGGTCTTGAAACCGTTCCAGTTTATTGAGAAGTAGGTCTGATAAATTTAGAAGATAATATGCACACACCCCCCCCCCATAGTCTGTCTAGGAAAGGCAGAACTATCTCAATATTATTTCAATTTCCATTATTTTCTGTGATTCCAATCTCATAATTATATTTACATGTCGTTAGTTTACTGTACTTGTTGACGAAATATAAACATAGTTTTGTAACTAGGAATATTTCTCAATCACGGACTAGACGGCCCGTATCTAAAGATAACATTATCCACCGTTATCTCCGTAACCTTTAGTCGTGCTATCAACCGCCACTCTTTATCAGTTAAACGAAGCATAGATAACAAGCTTAGTCCGCCCATTCGCGTATTTATTTTTATTCACAGCGCCATCTATTTGAGACACTAATAACGACGTTGCATCTCTTTATTTTGATGCAGCTATGAACGAATGATTTAGGATCAGGATCAGACAGGAGAAAAGAGAGAGGACCTGCTATAACTAAACGTTGACATATGGAGAAGATGTATTCTGTCGAAGGATATGGGGAATAAAGTTAAGCAATGTGGTTAAAGAGTAAGTGCATGAGTTCATTCATTTACGAACTTTATTGGCAAATAGCTAAAAAAAATATAAAGCGATTTATTTTGTACTAGCTGTGCCTAAATTTTCGTTTGCGTATAATTAGGGATTTTTTTTTAATTGTTTTGTCTTTAATAGCTTCTGCACACGACTTGATTCACTTCGACTACAGTAATGTGCCCTATCGTGTCAATAGGCTTAGAGATATACCTCTATTCGATTTTCCTTAGAAGCGTTCAATAATAACATCGTGAGAAAATTTTGTACTCTGGAACCACGTTCGAATTTGGTAATTCGGGAGTATGAGTTAAACTAGACGTATAATAAAATTGTAACAGAGTGAATTCATTGAAAATATTTTAAAAAAAAGTTTGCGTACAGAGTGAAAATAGAACCTAGAAAAACTTTTTTTAGAATTTCTGTCTGTCAGTCTGTATGTTAATTTGTATGGGTATCACGCAAAACCTACTGGACGGAGTTTTATGAAATTTGGTATGATAACAGTATATACCCGGGAGCAGCATACAAAAGAAACAAAAAAAACATTTTTTTCCTAATTGACAAAGTCGTAGCGCAGCTAGAATATCCTAAAATTCACACTTAAAGAATTTTCCTTACAGGGAATAGGTAATAGTAAGTAGTCTGAAGTAGTTCCTGAGGTATAACATCTACATTTTATGGTGATCATTAGGTTCCATAACGATCACCATAAAATATAGATATTATACCTCAGGAATTACTTCAGATGAGTATTGTAATCCAGACTATATCTATTGGTATGCCTAATTTCGTAAAGATGTGTTCACAAATTACCGAGTTTATAGAATATCAAATATGCACGGAAGACTGACAAAACTAATGTAAAAAAGGCGTATATAAGAAAGCGGGAACGGCTATACATAATAGTGTATTCATTAATGCGAACAATTACGTACGAACGCGACGCGAGTCTTTAATGACGTAAAATGATGAAATCAATTGAATGCCGTCAAAAGGCGAGCGAGCATTGCGGAAGGTTAATGCAATAAAATTACAAATGCAGGCATTTGAACAGAATACGATGTTAAAAAAAGTGCTATTGATTAAGTAAATAAAGGAATGTTGAATGTCGAGACAGTTTGGTCACGTTGCTCTATACATACAGATATATATGATAAAGATATATTATGATAAAATTCGTATACTATGGAAAAGTAAAAGAGAAAATGTATAAAAGGAGATAACGTAAATAACAATTTGTGACATTTAACGTGATTGACAAGAATGCAGGCGAAAACATCTTGTGTGATAAACATTTATAAATTTTGTACCCACATCATTCTATTTCGATTAAAAGAATATGTTTTTATTGTAGCAAAATATACAGTGTAAACTCTTTATAATGAAACTCAAGAGGCGGAGTATTTTCTTTCGTTATAGAGTTTTCGCATATTTTTTTAACATTTCAAATTGTTTATTCGGTTTGATTTACAAAGATATTTCATCAGTTCCCTTATTCTTATAACTTAAATTTGTTTCTTACATTTTAAAATAATTGGTCAACTTTGAATGAATTTGTTTACTATTTTAATAGCTATTTTATATTGTCTTATATACTAAAGCGATTAAGTGTGAAGGGTCAACTTTACCTAGTAAACATGAGTACCTAACGAAAACTGCAGTAATGACTTTGCACAATAAAACTGTGTTTATTTATTCTTAGAATTGTCGGCATTCGTAAAGATAATTTCGGAGTCTATGTGAGCCTATTGGTAATTAATATGCACTTAGTTACAATAAACAACTTTTGACGCCTAAACAATATCTTGTATGTCGTTTGTAATAGAGAAAGGCGGGTTCGTTACAAAGAGTGAATGAGTGTATGAGTTTCCGTTATAAAGAGTGTCATTATAAATAATTTACGCTGTATAAGTAAGTGCTTAATTCATGAACTGCGAATCCGGCTACTCTCGATATGTTTTTAGATTATCTTGTATGGCGTTGATAAATATTTATAAATATCATACCACACATATAACCTGATGTACAATACAAAAATACCGGCAATTTGGGGCCACTGTACGTTATCGAACGAATACAAAACAATCATCAATGTATTGAGGGATACAAGACAAACAAAAAATGTTCACATCATACTAGATATAAAGGTTAGGTTCTTTCTAAACGATAAACAGTGTGTTTTAACAATAGATAATTAGGAATTGTGTTTATATCTTTCTTTTATTTTTATGGACAAGTTAGAATACTAGTTTACATTTTAGTTCTTTATTCTCTATACTAATAGAACAAGTTTAAAAGTCATACGTGTAAATTCCGTTTACGTGGATATGTGGTTTATTATATATTAAAAAAATCATTAACACAATGCAATCAATTTTGCGCCGTCCACAAGCAATAAATAATAACCCTTCCTCGCCAATGTGGATGCTCTTGCCTCGCTGGAGGCCGACAATTCCTTGTGCAATCTTGTTCAGTGCAAGAATTTCCGTCCGTGCCACCGAAAACAATTCGCCAAATCGCTATGCAACGTCATTGTTTTTATTGTTGGCAGCTCGCTTCCTGCCTACAGCTTTTTTTTCTATTCTGATAAAAGTTCCGGCGTTGCCAATCGATTTTGACAGTATTGTTTCAGTTTTAATAAAAGTTGTATTTTTTGTGTCTTTATACATATATAATTTTTAAGATTAAGCTCCTCGTTCATCTTCATAAACGCTAGTTTGTTTTGATGACATCATATAACCATATTTTAGCTAGGTTTCAATCTGGTAAACCTGCGTCACTATCTCTATTGACGTTGGCTTACAGCTATATATTTAAGACAGTTTGTAAAGAAAGGCTCTAACGCAAGCACGCACTCACGTATGTATGAAGGCCTTCGTTCAATTCGCCTTAACATTAAGTAGACTATCTTATTGATACATAGCACAAAAATCGCATGTATTAGTGTCTAAGCAAACGGTTGTATTACCACTTTCGCATAAGTATCGTCAACATACGCCAGAGTTGTACCAAATTATTATATTAGAAATTAAGGAAAATTCGAATATTTCCGGAAGCATCAGTTCATTATAAATTGCCTTTATCCGTGATTAGTTGAATACTGCGATAAAAACACGCAAGTAACAAGTATCATTGCTAGTTTATCGCAACACCTGACATACATTTAAATCCCCATCTTAGTGAAAAATTTTCATCTCAACTTCAGCTATCCAAACCGCTCGTTGGTCATGTTAGGGCATCAAATCAGTCACTCGTTCATCGTATCCACATCTCGTTCATTTTCCACATCGATATTAAATAAAAAATAAAAAGATAATACACATGTGTCCTTTTACATGACTCGTTATATATTTATTCACTTCATGTTTGTCACTACGTTTCAGGTTATTACCGAATAATTATGGAAAGTAATGATTTGATGACAAAACGAACACGATTACAGTGGATTTATCTGTGTCACGTTTAGATGTTCTACTAAGGAGATGTATGTCTATATATATATACATACATATATATATATATATATATATATATATATATATATATATATATATATATATACATACATACATACATACATACATACATACATACATATATATATATATATATATATATATATATATATATACATGTCAGCGTTGCCAGATTTTTTTTTGCCAACATTTTGAAACTTTTTGAGTGAAAAAAGCGGGATTCTATCATCGAAAGCAGGACATAGTAAAAAACGTATATAATCAGAAGTTTTCAAATATTTTTTTTTTATTTGAGTTTTAAATTACGTTTACGTGACAATAAATAAATAAAAAATAGCCATAGAAATGTATTTTAATAAAAATATGATATTTTAAATCAGATTAACCCTATCTTTAGGTAGTTGATTCTTCTTAGCCTTCTGAAAAAGAGAAAATAAAGAAAACAAAGTCAAAAAAAGTTTTATTTCTTAGAAAAATTTGGTGTTTCAAATAATAGTCTGAGTGAGTGTCATAAATTGTAACTTACCATAAGAGTCTCTTATGGTAATTAAGAGAATAATTATTTGAGTATAAGAATTACTTATTCATGATATTTTTGTGAAGATTTAACTTCTTTTAAAGTTTCCTTTTTCTCTTTAATAAAGATGAAGAACTCTGCACAGGATAGCTCTAGATTAAACTGGATGAGTAGTTCTGCTTTCATTAAATTTATTGAGCCTTTATTTCTAGCATCCGACCATTTTAAATTCATCTGGGAAAAAACGCGTTCAGGAAAGCAGTTTGATGTTGGGATACTTAATATGAAAGGCACTAGTTTAACCATATTCCTGGTATCTTTTTTTGGAAACTGTTGAAAGAGCTGGTGCCATTTATGCGCGGCGGTGGCAGTGGTGTCTTTAAAATTTCCCACTAATACGTCCAAGGATGATTTCAACAAGTTAAATTCTTCATATAAGTTATCTATCGAAATATCGCTTGTCAATTTTATTAAAGATACAGCATTTTCAATCATGTTAAAACTAACTTCACTTTCCAGGTTTATAAATTTAAGTCTAGAAAAAATATTTTCTTCTGAAAAATTATAACGTTTGTCTAAATATTGTTGACAATTTGTGTAAAAATTGTTGAAGTCTTCGATGGCTTTGGTCCGTTCAGATTCAACCAATTTATTTAAAATCTGTTTCGTCTGGAAGCCAAAAAACCTATCCTATAGCCTTTGAGTCAACCTTGAGCGGAAGAGACATAATGACTCATGCATTTCTGTTATGGCTATATCATTTCCCTGAGACTGAAAGTAACTTTTCAAAGCAGGCCAAACCTTGATTACTCTCTCAACAGCAGGACAGAGCGACAGAAATATTGTATTTACGTGACGTAATAATTCGACCCACTCTGTTTCCGTAGATTCAAATATCTTCATCAATCCCGCACGACGTTTAGCTGAATGTGAGAAATGGCCGTATATTTTTAAGACGATAGCTTCTACATCGATGTCTAATCGATCACATGCAAATTAGCTCATGTCATGCAAGATGTGAACTGAACAATTAGCTTTTAATATTTTTTCGTTTTTGGCAACGAGATTCGTGAAAACAGAATGATTTGAACCAAAGTTAACATTAGCATTGTCAGCACCATATGATGTTATTTGCGATAATTTTAAGTTATGGTTATCCAATGTTTCACAAAGTACCTTCGTTATTTGGTCGGCAGTTTCGTCATTACTCTCCACAAAATCTATTAATTTGTTTTGTATTCCTTTGTCCAAACTGAAATATCGCACACATATTGGAAACATTTTCCGGTTTCCTTTATTGCTGGCATCCGTAGAAATCGAAAAAAATAAATCTTCGTTTAAATTTTGAATTGCGTCCTTCAAAGCTTCTTTTGCTAATACTTCACAGACTATCGCTTCACTCTTTGTCCTACCACATTTAACATTTTTGGCTATCTTAGAATCGGCGTACATGAGAGGCAATAACTTTTGAAAACAATCCATACTATTGTAGCTTAACGAATGTTTAACGGTGTGATATATAGAAGTAATTTCTGCTGCTGACGTTTTGTACATAATATCATCGAGATCACGATCAGATGTGGAAGTACCTGGTGCCTGGAAATAGCTAGTTATGTTTCTTGCAGCACGAGAACTCGTGATTTTAGAGTGACTACTTGTTCCCGAATGCTTCACAACATCATTTAATCCACCATGAGAAATAGTAAACTCTTTTTTACATAGTTTACAGTAAGCTTTATACTCATCCGACGTCACAATACACAACCAATTATAATCATTCTGCCAATTTGTATTGTATTTCGTGAAACGATGTTTTCCTAGTTTGGCTTTCTTGGGTGCAATATTTTCCGGTTCCGAGCAATCTGAAACATCACTATCGGCTTCATTCATCTTTAAACGATTATAATAAGTAAACACCACTAATTTAAGAAAAACAAACACGTAAAAAACTTAAACTTTTATTTGTTTCAAGTAATTAAACTAAATTACGCACGCAACGCAACTCACTGCTATCCAAGCACTAAAACAAATGCAATAGGTATTTGTTATTCCTTCGTACGTAATCGTGCGTTTTCGAGAAATTCAAATTTATAAACAAATGAGAATAAGAAAAGAGTGAAAAGGAAGATGTCGCGGCCGCACGCACCGATTGCGTGGCGCACCGCACACCTCTCTCTCCCGAGCGCTTCCCGTATCATTATCATTGTGCGTCGGGTGGGCGGCCAGTCCACACTTGTCCGTGCCACCCGGCCGCGTTTCCTCAGGTCGCTGCACGCACGGTCGAGTTATCCCCGAAAGCGGGACCAAACCTGTCCCGCGCGGGACATTTAATTTTGATTTAAAAATCGGGATGTCTGGCAACGCTGATATATATATATATATATGTGTGTGTGTGTATATATATATATATACACATATACACACAAACAAAAAACTTTGCTTCTCCAAAAATGTTTTTCAAAATTATCCACGTTACACGTAACTAAATTAAAATTATTACTTATTACCTATCTCGTCCACTAGTATTTTTCTTATCGTTGCTATCTTCAGCCTTTTCCTTTCTTACTCATTTTTCCATTTAAATATTTTTTGCATACCTTTTATTATCCATATTTCCGGACATATGTACCTTCAGACATTTCCATTTTCAGTCCATAATGGAATCATCGCAAATACGGTGTAATAATCGTAATGCGAATTAATTTGAGTTTATGGTTCCTTCCAATTATCCAAGAGTTACTGCGTAATTCTTTAAGTCTACGTTTAATTTTAAACTTCACTATATCTGTAAAAGCATATCACACATATCCCACCTATCCATTCCTCAACAAAAATTCTCTAATTAGAAAATTTCAACTAATCGTTCTATAGCTACATTGCTAAACTTTAATAATATGTTAACAATCGTAAAATAATTGTCATAAAAGTTAAATTGTAGTTTAAATTGTGAACAGATATATAAAAGGCACGCATCCATAATGCATCGACACCCGTAGAACGTGACTACTCGGTAAAGCTGGCACGCACGCGAATAAAGCAATTTCCCAAATTATACGTTCTCGCTCCTTCGTCTTTCTTTGTTGCGCACCGCCCGCGCTCGTGAATAAAAAGTGAAAAAAGCCCGCGCAAGTACTAGGGGCGCATGAGTGCGCAGACGTGGCAACCGCGCGGCGCGTTGGCGCGAACCGCCGCGCCTTACGAATTTCGGCACCGGCCTCCTCGATCGCATGTTCGCCTGCTACACGGGCGGCGCGCGCCGCTCCGAAATTTCGCTCGCGGTTACTGACCCGCGCACCGTCGCGCCTTATCGCGCGCAACTCCGCCGCCGCCGCACGAAAGCGAGCGAGCAATTATAACAAATTATTATTAACGTTGGACGTTATACTTTATACACTTGTGTACAGTTAGCTATCAGCAGAAGTGTGTATTTATCGTACAGCTGTATTTGGTCTGACATGAGGAAGTATTTTAAACAATTAACGTTATTAAACGATCACACTCGTTATGATAATAACAAAATTCCTCATGCATGTATTTATATGTGTACCTCACACGTGTGTGCGTGCATATGTGAGTTCGTTCGCACGCACACAGTGCGTCTGTGCGTATTAATATTTCTGCGCAACTTGATACTACTGGTTTTTTCATTGCGTTTTTGATTTTTTTTAATCCTGGGCATTAACATTTATTTTTAAAATTGAAATTTTACACTAGTCCTGCACGCCATCAAAACAAATTTTATTAGACCAAATTTTGCATCTGTTTAGAATAAATCTATCAAGTACAAGCGTAAATCGCAATACGAGGTTTCCGTAAACACTTAAGCGCACCTATATAATATTACTTTTAAAGTATTTACAAATATTAATACTATTTCCCGCCATGTAAATTTATAATTATTATGCCAAGTATATCTTTTACAGACAAAATAAATATATATTTTAACATAAAAAGCTGTTTTCGCAATTGATTTAATTAATTTGTATGGAGTTTCTATGAAGTTTTTACAGACCAACCTAAATGTCGCGCGTTGGTCGACTTTTTCTCGTAAACTAGTAGAGCATACTTAGCTGTAATAATTTTCTTTTTAATTTAGTTATATATACTATTGTTGTGAATTTTTACAGATATTCAAAAACAGCGGTTTAGCTGGTTGAGGGCGGGAAAACTTAGGTATAATAAAAATGACGACTTTCAAGCTTAATATTTCGTAAACGGATTATGCCAATTTTAAACTTTATTGCACTACTAGTCTGCGAGTAAAATGGTAGTGACAAACAGACGGTCAGGTGGACATAGAACTTCTAAGGAGCTGGTTTGGTTACTAGGAACTAGTTTTGTTACGGAACCTTCAAAATAAAGTTTAGGTCGAAGTATGAGTACCCTATTATATTTTATTGAAAATAGACGTTCTAGCTTAGCTAAGGCTTAATAAGGACGAAAAAGCTAATACTGTAAAAACTGAATACTTGAACACGTTTCGATTTATGAATACTGTTTCCGGATTTGTGTTGCTTGGCCACTAAATGCAGTTGCTCATTATCCTTGTTAATGGTATTCAATTAGATTCTTCAGACTGGGCGTTTGTCTGAAACTACCTTTCAATTTGATAGAAAATTTTAAGAAAATGTAAAAAACATCGACTGTCGTTTGAGTTTCTATATATGTGCTGAATAAGCTGTTATTGTGCTGGTTTTGTTCTGGTGAAATTGCAAGATTAAGAACAAACTACGCCATGTCGAGTATACAAAGCCTAAATATTTACTTATATATAGGAAAAAAAAACTTACATAAACTAATATTAGAACATGGATTGTAAGAAATTCTTTGCAACTTTTGTGCTATTCCTTTACAAAACATACGCAAGATATATAGATCTCGCGAAAAAAAAGTTTTATTGGGTGTTTAAAAAAGTATTCAATAATCTGCAAAAAATACTAATATTTTTTCAACTGAAATCGTGATATATCACGCAATAAAATAGTATTAGACGCACAGTAATGACTCCGAGTACTATAAAATTCCATTCAGCAATTGGAATATAGAAAAATGCGCGGCAAATATAAAAACTTACTACGCCTTCACGGATCAGTAAAATGTCCACAAAGAATTGTGAAAAATACTGGTAGAATATGGAATCACTGTTAAGGATAATACAATCTCTATAGGAACGGTCAATCATAAAAATTTGAAATATTGTCAACGTTTTAGGATAAGTAACATCTGGAATAAGTGACGTCAGACCAACAAAGGTAAATGTCGCATGTTGAATAAATTATTATTTTTTTTATTTATTGTCGTAGAAACAGAATCGAATCGAATGCAAGCCATATAAAATCATATCAAATCTACATCGAATCGAAGAGCAGACAGAGTTTCTTGGTTATCAGATAAACAACTTAATAGGTCTTGATCCCGCATATATGAATTAATAAATAAATAAATTTTTGTCACTTTTGCGGGGAAGTCAAATCCAATTTCTTCCGAAATATAATAGACCTACAACCATACAACCATACCTACTACATACATACAACCTACTTACAAAATTTACGTCGTTAATAGATTTTACGTGAAAAACTAATGTAATAAAAATATGGTTATCGTAACATGTCCACGAGTAGCTATGATTGTACCCCGATATCCATCTTCTCCTTTCTACGACTGGCGACTTTTAAGAGTAGTTAGAAATATTTTAGATAGTTTTAGGTTCTGAATAATAATAATAACTTTGAATTTCAAATGCATAACACAAAATTGATCTCATACCTGTAGTAATTATAAAGCGTGTCTTTATTTGCTCAATCTTCTGAACCGATTTAAAAAAGATCCAAGACCGTTGGAAATCGAGTTTCCTAGGCATAACATTGGCCGTTGATTGTTAAAACCTGATGTAGTTGTTGTATAAAACAAGCACGGATACGAATCAAACCAGATGAATGCAAACCAGAGAATTTCCAATTAGGCAACGCAAAGCTACACTGCTAAGCATTGCTTCAATCGTGTTCCGAAGTTCAGACGATAAATCAAATTTAATAACATCTACTGCAAAGATGTACTAATCGCTTCGGTGCCGATCAATGAGTATTCAATTTAACGGAACGCCAGACGGAGGCGAATAAACGTCAATGATGAATATCTTTACATCGGACGGCGGTTATGATGTATCGTTTTCATACTTTGTAAGTTATCTGTAATTACACAGACACACATTTCCACATCACCACTGAGGTACTGTGTAAAGGATGTGTTCCCATTATTTTGCATGACGGTCCCCAGGAGGGCTAAACCAGGAAATACCCCACGTCTTCCAGCGCAAAAAATATGGCTTTCAAAATTTTCGCGAAAAGTTCGATAAAACGAAAATATAAATTTGACCCAGTCACAAAATAAAAATGACTTGATTTTGGACGTTAGAAGAATATAAAGCATTAAAATGAGCGTAATTTGAAAAAAATAATTTCGATCCTGTACCTTGCTTGATAGTTTTATAATGTTCAAAAACATTTTCATTTCAGTTTATTACTTATTCAAATACCGATTTTTGGTATATTGGACTTTTTTCGAAACTTTTGAGAACGATTATTTTTTTTTATTTTTATATTTGAGAATATTTTCCTTTATTAATCGCTCGCAGCTTTTACGTAATGGCTGTGACGTTTTATAAATATCCAAGTTTTATAATAAAACATCAACACAGAATCAAAATATATTAACGAACCCAAGCAATTGTTATTTAAAAATTCAAATTCGTCAAGCTATTTGTAATGACAGTTAAATCACAATCAAATTTTCACAAGTATAGATTTATGTAGCCCATAAGACTTTTTATACGTCATTTAAAGAAAAACAAAACGATAGCGTGTTTTATTTTATGCAATATTTAGTTCCGTTGCCTGCTCGTTTTGCTGAATATGGTGCAACATATCTATACATTCAGTTTTAAATTTATTTTCGTCCTGACTGATTATTAATATTAATATAAGCAAAAGATTCTGAAGAATATTTTCTACTTTACGCGCATAAGAGCCATACATAAAATTTTCTAGAAAAGTGTGCATCGACACTTTTCTCCTATTCCAACGGAAATTATACTGAATATAAAGTCTATAAGTCTATTGTTCGAAAACACTTAATATTAATTACATTTTTAGCAACAACTGTAGGGACTGGTTTTACAATTAAAATTTGTAATTTAGAGTATTCCGTTATTTCATCCTCTCTTTATTTTAAATTTAATCTTTGTAGATTTTATTTTCTAAAAACGCAAAATATTTATTTTCAACGCACCCGCAAATTCGAATAGAGGTCTATGTCCTAAAAAATTTATTTTATTTTTTCATACTCCTTGGAAAATTATTTTTAAATTATTTGTCACTAAAGAAATTCTTGTCAATCTTCGTAGAGTTGTGGTTTTCGTGTAATACTTGCTCGAACCAGTTTTTTTTGTGAGAATGAAAGATCTTTTTCTCGTAAAGAGTTTTTAATCACGACCTTGAAGATAAGTTATCACATACCAAATTTCATCGGAATCGGTCCATTAGTTTTTGCGTGATTGCCGAACATAAAATCAAACAATCAGATATCAGACAAACAGACGAAACTTCCAAAAACTATTATTTTGGGGTCTGTATGATATACGTTACATGTTACAACTTTTAAAAAAAAATTTCATATACACATTTTTTTCTCGTTGCTGTTTTATTATATGTATGGATGATAGCCAAAGTAATAACCCTGAACAGTTTTGGTAATATCACATGCAAAAGAGCATTTAAAAAAATTACAGACCTTTCTTAGAGATAAATAATTGCGGTAGAATGATTAGGTCTCAACTTTAATTAGATTTTTGTAAAACTAAGTAAATATGAAGACTAGTAGCCTTGATTTTTATACAACTATATTTTAAATTTTTAGAATTTTTTTATAACACCTGCCTCTAACTAATTTTCCAAATCTGTTTGTCACTTTCCAAGTTATTAAGTTTTAAGAATTCGAAATCGGGCGCACAAACTATTAGTATTTTGGTTCATTTTTTCTTTTATGAATGTTTAAAATATTTTTGTCGAAGTAGAATACCGCTGCAAGTACAAAATGAACGCTTATAATGAGACTTCGTTGTCCATATATATTAATAAGCTATAGTAACTCACGTCTGCGACATTCGCATATATCGTACGTTTATAAAAGTTCATATCTGAAACATGAAAATGAGAGTAGAGAGAAAAACCAACAAGAGAGTAGTAAAATAGTAGACGAAATAACTATTTTCAACAAATATAAGTAGTTTATAAAATAATATATTTTTTTATATTTATAATCGTTTTTATGTCATCGGAAGTCAAAAATATGCCTACAATATTTCAGTCCGGTCTATTTCTAAATAAGTTATGGCAAAACCTGCTAAATAAGTAACCTGCTAAATGCTAAATAAGTTATTCCAAAGCAGATATCCAGTTAATATAGTGTGCAATAAAAAAATGCGCGTTGGGCGCTGGGGTAGGGCACATGAGACGCGCCTTAAATATAAAACTAAAATACCAATATATCCGTTTGTCTGTAAATTTATTTCGAAATACATTGGAAGTCTCTTCAGCCGATTACACTATTATATTTCTTAGAAGCAAAAAGCGCAACACTACGTCGTTGTCGTTTCTATACCATCAGGGGCTAAGTCGTTACCATACTTTTCACAGCCCTTCATATTTGTATGGAAAAGAAGAAGAGTTCGAAGAAAATTTAGAGTCTAACATTGGAGAACTCTAACAGAGCGCTCGCTCTCGACTCGAGCACGTCAACAGTTCTATCAATATCTCGTCCGGCTGAGAGCGCCGATGCTACCGATAGGCTTTATTTACAAATGCACAATGCTCGCGCAGATGACCTTAAAGCTTAATTTAAAATCCAACGTTCACAACGAGGCGTACCGGCGCCAGCGTCTGTCCGAAAAAACAACTGTCCGAAGATTCATGACAGATTGTTTTACATTTAAAGGTTTTTCTTCTCCAAAGGGTTTATTTTAAAACCCTTGTGGTAAAATCCGTAGGTCTCCACACACCTGACCAGTTGTCTCCACAGACACCGTAGTCGAAATTATATATTACAGCATAGACGGTTGCGGTATCTTCTAAAAAGCAAATGTGTTCAGTATTTTCCAAGATCCAAGAGACCATCTTAGTACAAGAATTGGAAAATTTATGCGCAGCGGATTCGATTACTTAGACTAAAAACAAAGCCGTCAAACAAAGGATTTCGAGAAAAACTGCAAAAATTGTCCTTCACAGTTTAAGGATAATAAATAGATCCCCGAGTAGGATGTCAAACTTTAACTTTTGAGTTAAATTGAATAGGGGCTAAAGTTGTGAGTAAAAATTATTTATTTATATAAATATTAAATTATTATACAGAGATTGGTAGAAAAGTTTTATACATGGTTATAAAATCATTTATCGTAAACTATCTTTAACATTTAAATATTTATATATTCACCCTTACTGTAAATATTTTCCATAATATATGTGTATAGCTTGTACTAACATTAAGTTACAACCAACGACTAAGTATAAACTAGAGTTAATACGTTTATTAACAGCACGGTCGTCTCGAAGGCCGTGCGTTGGGCAAGCGCCGCCGCCGCGTCGCGCCGTGCGCCGCGGTCGCGCGTCTTTTCGCAACGACTTCGTTATATTACTTACCACATCCGTCGCCAAGCCGACCGCCGCCTTCTCTATGCATAAGCTAAAAGCGTTGCCCAGCATATGAACTTTTCTGTAATTTTATAAGATTTTCTACCCCAACAATTTAAAAAAATCGAAACCCTTATCCTCGTTATTGTACGTCCCTCGTCCCGTCTTTTGTGTTTCGTGCCAAAACTAAAGAGCAGTCATAAAATTAACTTGGTCCCTGTCCGTCCGTCCATCTGTCACCGCCTATTCTTTCAGGGGCCATATGACGTAGAGAAGGGGGTTTAATACCCAGTAATAATAATCACCTAAAGAAAAACGTAAAGCAAAAAAGATCTTAATCGCAATTCAACCCATCACTTGTTTTAAACGACACCTGGTAAAATGGGAAATCTAACAGAATATTAATATCCTGCAGCGTTAACCTACGTTGGAACACATTAGAACATAGGAACAAATGGGTACACAAATGGCTTATGGAGTTGCTTAGCAGTAGACGATTGGTCACTAGACGATATATATTACAATTGCTGCGTGTTTCTGTCTCATTCGTAATTGTTTTATACCCACTATTTGTTCTTATGCTCTCCCTCGTGCCCAGCGCCTTGGGTAAATCTGTAAGTCGGGCATGGCGCTTTCAAGAAATAAATAAATAATATAAATTTATATTTCAAAAGATGAATATAAAGAAAAGCAAAAAGTTGACTCAAACTACACCGATTTATTTATTTTAAAAACCAGAGAGTCAAAGGTTACAAAGGCAAAGTTACAGAAAATCACAAGCAAATGTTATTATATATATATTTCTTTTTTTTTATTATACAATGTAATAACAAACAGTAAAGTGCGTCGTTTAATTAAAAATTTTCTAGACAAACTTAACTTTCTGACTTCTCTCTGATAGAGAAAATCACCACAATCTTTGCATTCATATTTGTTATTATATTAAAGTTCACAATTGAAGCTAAAATTAACCGAGCATTATTATAATTTTAATGAATATTCGATATCCGCAAATAGGGAATCGTAAATCTCGAATCGTTTCAGCTTTCGTTTTTTGTTATCACAATGATAAAAACATAATTTTTTGGACTATTGAGAGTCGTTGTGATACGCAGTGTTATTTCTTTAATACCGAAATAAGACTGCGTATCACAACGACTATCTTAACAACAGGATGACTTTCACTTTCCCTAAAGAAGTTAAACTTCACAAATGAATTCTTACCAAAAATAATTATCAGAATTTTAGGTGTCGAGGGGGTAGGGGACATAAAAAAAAGCACAGAATTGAAAGAAAAACTAGGGGGGTTAACGAGTAAATGTACGACTATTTCACAAATGCGCTATTTTAGTAACAACTATCTACATCAACGTTTAATTAGATGATGTGAACCGTAAATACCATTTCAGTAGTATCATTTGATGATGAAATAAAAAATAGTTGATTCATAGTTTTGATTGAAACGAAATTTTTTTATCATTTAACATTTTCAATGTGGTTGGCAACACTGCACATTGAAGTCGGCTAGTATTGACCTAGTCGGCTGACGGGTGGGCCATTGACCGGTCGATCTCGGTAACAATTTATTGTGTACTCAGATATTTAACTGTCATAATATTCACAAACATTTTCGTCCGAACACGAGTTTCGTCCGGAATTATCAGAATAATTATCTTTAACATATTCGCCTAATAGCCTACAAATTAGCCCACTTTTCACTTGGCAAGCACCGCTGCCGCAATTCATTCCTAGGAACACTCTCAGAATGCTCATTGCATAATCCGGTACTGCGGGAAACGCAGCGTCGGGTGTATTGCTTAGTGTGCTGAAGCGAAGACGTCGAGCTGAACCTGGCTCTATTTTGCATAATAATATGGAATATAAGGAAGAAATTCTATTCTAAAACAGTTGGTTTTCAAGTTGGTAGATATCTAAATTAACTTCGAAAATCAATTTCGTATCGACTCTGGTCGTTGATATATATTTTATTGACTAAATAATTAATAAAATCTACACATGTAATAAAATTGTAACCCTGAAAATATTTTTAAAGTTATTGATTTAGCGTATAGAACGATAATAAAACCCAGAAAAACTTTTTTTAGAATGTTTTGTCTTTTTAACTGTATATTAATTTGTACGGGTATCACGCAAAATCTACCGGAAGGACTTTGATGAAATGTAATAGTGTGGGTATATATATAGGCAATGTGTAGGTATACATAGGCAACTTAGCTTATACTATTATGAATGCTCGAATTAAAAAAAACCTGTCAAGCACGAGTGAAACTCCAACTACAGGGGTTCGGTATATATTTAAGTACTTACAAACGTGTTACATAGCATTTCTAATTAAGTTATTTACAAATATTAATTTTTCACAAAGTATTACCTACAATATCTTTCACATGTGTAAAAACAAACTACTTATAAAAATGTGTGATTCCACATATAATCAGAAATCACTGATTTTTGGATTCATATCCTATAAGAACTATATGCTTTAAGGGGCTATATATAGTTGCGGGAAATGCATTACACCAATGTAAGTATACGATACGATATTGATGCCAACTTGACATCTCAAGCCATTTCTTAAAAGAAAAGCTTTGACAGACAGACAACCAAAATGGACAAACAAAAAGACGGACAACCAAAATGGTCCTATAAGTATCCCCATGCACTGGCAACTTATAAACATTATTAACAACCAAAGCAACTATATAGTTTCTTTGAAGAAGTTCGAATGAAATACACGATATTGATTGCGACCCCGCGCAGGGGCGAATTTTTAGTTGTTACAGCCGACAACTGGCGGGTGAGTAAACTGATTAGTTGCCGGTGATTAAAGTTGCCAGTGCGCAGAGACACTAAGGGTTCCGTTTCTTTCGTTTTGAGGAACGCAATTCTAAAAATGGACATGTGCCTATCTGAACACATACGAAGCTGGGTTCTGCGGTAGTCTATATAGTCTGCAATTGTTAACGCAATTGAATAATGAAATAATTTAATTTGAAAGATCTAATTAAATGTTAATATCTACAATTTAGAGATTTTCAGAGCCACGATAGCAACTTCAGCGAAGGAGACTCGTATTGTACCTATGTCAATTTGAAGTTTAATATTTTGGGAACTGCGGTTTAAAAGTAAAGTTGGAAAATAGAACTAGAATTTAATTTTATAAAACTTGTCTAACTGTACCCACTGTTGTGTGTTTGATGATACGGGCGAAAGAAATGTTCGTCGCTTTTACTTTATGCGTATTTGGGAGTTCATTCAAAACTTTTTTTTAAATATTTTACTAATTGAGATCTCCATGTAAAGCAAATGCTTGTAAAACTTCATTCGTATAAGTAAAAGTACAGAGGGACGTGACGAAACTATAAGGGTTCCTTGGCGCCCTAAAATATATCTAAAACGGTCGTAATGCCAAGTAAATGTATTTTATATATTATATTGCTCGGACATTAGGCATAATTATCGTACTGTAAAATTATTCGATACACTTAGAAATAACAAAGGCGCCCATATAATTGTTAATATATAAACAATTTTGGCCGTTCAAGTATCGTAATAAACATATTAATGACTAAATTACCAAAATTTAGATTACACTAAACAATCATTAAACAATATTACAAGTTATAAGTACAAGAGAAAATTATAAGATTTTGTAAATGATTTGTTTTTTATAATTTTATGCAAGTTATATAGATATATAGAAAGATATTGTTGAAAATGTCCACAAAAAATATACACCCTCCTTTTTATTTCTGAAACAGGTAAAGTCAAAATTATGAAAAAAGAAAGTTACTAGGAGTTTAGCTATGTTTACCGGAAACCTACAGTGATTATTCTAAAATTTCACGATATTTTTCATCGTGTAAATATATTCAGAGGGAAAAAATTACATTAAAATTAGTAAATAATTAAGTAGAAGTACGGCCACCCTACGAGGGTTCTGTACACATTTAGATATTTATAAACATTCAATGACACCTAACCTAATATTCCTATTAAACTATTTACAAAATTTTAATTTCTTAGAACCAAAATATATTGCCTATATATATATATATATATATATATATATATATATATATATATATATCTTTCACAGGCACATATTTAAAAAATATTTTTATATAATATAACAACAAATTAACAGTTTTTTCCTTTACTTGGGCTGTGAGATCTGCTTCTTGCCAAGTTTCATGATTCTGGGTCAACAGGAAGTACTCTATAAATTTCGATTTATGCGCGAATGCCAAATGACTTAGAAATTTGATTTATAGCTCCCAGGAACCGTAGGTCTAAGTATTAATTTCAACTTGATACCTCCACGCGTTCACGAGAAAAAGAGTAGGCAGATCGACAGATAAAAATCGTGAAGACATTCAAAACTTCGTATCGTTTCTCAAGAATACAACTGTAAAATTCCCATCTAAATCTTTCAGTAATTTCTATAAGAGACGCGCTCAATCAGGCTGAGAGAAAGGCTGATAAAAGATTAAAAAACATTGCGGTTTGTTTTCAACGTTATTTATAGTTTCTCTGAAAAAATGTTAATTTCTAGCCTTTTGTCTTTACTGTTTTATTACATATATAAGATATATTTTATCGCGCACTGCTTTGCATCCATTTTAGTCCAATTGCCTTTAGCCGATAATTTATATAATCCAGTAATAGGTGTTAGGTAAAAAAATAATTGCTTTATTTCCACAAAAAAAACAACATAGAGGCGGGCTCGTTAGACGTATATAGTATATTTAGTAATTGTATTTTAATTAACAACCGTTATTAGCCGCGTTCCGGAAGCGAATAATTACCGCAATTTAAATTACAATTAACATCTGGGTATCACTGATCGTTAATAAACCGTCCGTTGGTATGTAATACCGCTTGAATACCTTGGCTTGATTCTCTAAAAAGCTCTATATTGTTAATTCTCATAAAAAATTATTCATAATGCCGCTGCTACCGAATTACTAAAGTTTATCATAGTATATTTTTTTCATATAGATATATTTATATATTGGCCACTTAACAGAAAGAACTAAATCAATCAATTGGTGTGCTTTAGATATAAAAAATAAGGGCGATTTCATATAGACGCCACATAGCGTGCCAACTGAAAGCTCGTGTAGAAATAAAATGTTTCTCGAAGCCAATGGTAAAAAAAAATCAATTAGGTATCCATGTAACTGCTGAAATAATCGTTACGAGCTCAAAATGCCGTACAAATCGTTACGAACTCCGCAATTAATAAAATTTTCTAAAAAAAATGTTTCAATTTACTAAAGACATATGCACTCACAGCTTATCTATTGTCGATTATGAGAAAGATATATCTATTCTCGTCATTAAGATTTAAACCCATTTATTAAAACTAAACATAATAACAAAATACGCCGAGGTACACGGCCTATATTTTTAGCGTCAGTATATCACAAGTAGCTGTTAGAATGTCAGAAAACCTGCTAGTATTGCTTTCAATAGCATTTTTAGCGACCATTAAGAAAAATATCTCCCTTATTTATGAATTTTTAACAAAATTCTAAACACAATAAAATAAATTATATGTAAAAAAACGCAGAGATTACAAACTTTAACGTTTGACCACAAGTGTCATGCTTTTTAGCTAGACATGTGATTCTTTTACATTCGCTTTGAAAATCCTTTGTTTCAGAGACGCATTGGACTTGATGCAATAGTTCAGATATATTTTAAATATTTTCTCTTTTTTTTCCGTTCTGCATGCTTTTAAAAGAATGATAAAATGTCAATTTCTTCCGGCATTAAGAAAAATCTCAAAATTGAAGTTTTCTTAAAATTTATTTTTAGCGAGATTTTAAGCCCATTGCCAACCGGACCAATTAGTCGAGTACATACATCTAGTATTTGCCATTGAAACTGGATGAGACGTAAGAAAAAAGGATTCGCAATACTGAGTTATGACACTACTATTGGCAGCTAACTAGAATGGAACTACCACAAAATATGTTTGCATCGTCCCTCAATTACATAAAACATCTCTGTCACTTCAAATATACGACATTACAATATATTATTTGAATTCAGAGAGAATAACAGCTTGGGCCAAGGCCAAGATGTTACCCGGGGAAAGCGGGAATCGCGACGAGTTTTTTGCCTTTACGTCGTAGGTACTATAGACTTTATTTGGAAAAACAAGGAAAACACCGACAGCGATGACGCATATTACCTAAAGCTTAGGGTTACCAAGCTGCGGCACTTTATTCCACACCTTAGACATTTTAGGAACATTAATAAATACCGCGTAGTCAAATAATACTTACTATTTATGATTTGCTCACCCACATTGGAAACTAATATCTTACATTGTTAAGTTACTACCAACTTAATCAATGACAATAGAATAATATATATATATATATATATATATATATATATATATATATATATATATATATATATATATATTCGATATAATATATACATATATATATATATATATAAAGAGACGAATCAAAGGACGACAGTTTGCCGTACCGGCATGCAGATTCAAAGCGGCGTATCTTCATCGTCAACCTCCCCCATTGCAGTGGTGATGGCATCACACCGATGTATATTTTTTACTTCAAATGCATGTATACCACTGAAATACTTGTAAAATAAGTTATGGGCGAGTCGAACTGACTAGGTGCGAGTCGGGCTGTGTGTGGGAATAGGATGTTTTTCTCGGAAACTATTAGTTTCCAGCAAATAATCTCATTTTTACGGTACTTTTTAAATGATTATCTGTTTATGCAAATACTATTATATTTGTTGACGCTCCCATTTCGGAGATAAGAGGCAAGTCATTTGCAAAATATGTAAGTTAAAATTAAAATAATCGTAGAATGTGCTAATGTTGGTTGACCTTTCATATGACAACTTGTCTTAGTTAAATACAATTTTTCGACCCTCCATATTTTACTACCTTTTAAGGGAAAAAAATAGATTGAGACTAGGTGCGGGTGAAAAACTTTTATAACCATACCAATTTTAAGTCGATAAGATGTATAGTTTTTGAGAATATCTGCGAGGCATGTATAAGTAGACGGACAATGAAGCCTGACCTAAGGGTTCCTTTGTTACACGTTTGGAATATTAAAAATGGAAAAATATGCTACAAAGTTAAAATATAACTAAAGTATTTTTCTCATCTTTCCATAGTTAAACTTCCTGATTCGCTTCAAAACATATAAAAAAAATTGTCACATCTGTGAAAATTATTTAGGCAAACCAAATGAAAGTAAAATAACAAAAAAATATTATTTTTAGAATTTTTGTCTGTTTACTCGTGCATCACGCAAGAACCAAGTGATTCTAATATGGTTTTAACTGGTAGATTCTGCAGGACTCGGGATAACATATAGGCGTTGTTTCATTGCAGTCAACGCACTAAAGATGTACGGTAATTATACATTTTAATACAAAGTGCGCTTATGTGAAAAAAGTTTCATTTGTAATGATTGTAGGCGGCATTACGTGTATTTTAACCTGTAATTTTACAGTTAATATTTTCTAAAGTTTCACCTGAAGTCACGGCACAGTTAGGCTTAAATATTTCACTAAACTAAACTTGAGAATTATTCGACACAAAACGAGCTAACGAGTCGTCACCACGCAAAGTACATTCAGTAACGGCGAATACTTTGATTTAATTAAATTAACAACAAAATTACGAATAATGTCCATTGAACGACTGCCTACTGTCTTAATTATGTTCAATATACCAATTAGATAAGTAGCTAAGAATATCTTAAAATTAAAAGTAGAAATCAGTTAATATAAAAATATTTCTTGGTTTCAAAAATTGGCCGCGGTTTCAGCGCGGAAAACATAGAAGCTACGCATATGATATGCTTAGAAAAACAAAATGAGTGTGTGTTTATTTCTAGGATATCCAATTTCAAGAGAGCACATACACACATATTCGGTTTCAGCTTACTTCACGGTGCATCTCCAAATATGCAAAACATTATGCATTGCCTAACTGATCTGAGATAATAATTAAAATCAAAATATTCCGTCACCATGGCTTATGTGGATAAGTGACGATATTTACTTAAAATATCCGTTAGAACGTCGATGTGTTTGAAAAGATTCATGAAATAATATTTAATTTTCCAATTTTTCAGAAAGAGATATTAAACCCTAAGGTCGCGGATTACGGTCACGATTGTCACATTGCATTGCGTTTTCTGCTTTATGGCACGATTTCCGTCACTTTAATATATTATTACAAGTCCAGTTAAAATTTTATTCAGACGAAGACTTTCTTTCCTTTGACGATTAGTTCGATAGAAAAAAGCTAACGTTTATTCAAGAAAACCTTTATTGAGCGTTTACTAGTTAACATTTAAGGAATATATGAGAGAAAATGATAACTCTACAATTAGTTTTTGCCTCTAACAGCTTGCTAACAATTTTCCCACTGGTCCAATAGAAGAATTCCACTGGTCTTTGTGGGAAATGCGAAGAGTAAGTGATGGATTGATGGAGCGACCGAATGAAGAATTGGTACCGCACAAAACTCGCTTGCAGTTGTGCATAGTGTCAAGAACGGAAATAAGTAAGAATGGTAAAAATGTCTCATCGCAATACTCAATTTGAAGCACGCTTTCACAGTTTTGCAGGCATCCGGTCTCATTGTTTGAAAACATTAACAGGTGTGAAATTACAGAACTCGCGGTCACTCGACGTTCTTCTTATATCTGCAAGGTTAATGATTCGCCGCTTATTGAACTTTACCGCTAAACGGCGACCGATATTTCGATGAATCCTAATTTCAGATTGATTTCGATCGCGACTGAAACTAATGGCAAGATTGTTAGTAAATTAAAATAAAAAAAGAAATAATTGCACTGATTCGCTTGTCCGTTGTCGCCGCGATCTACTTTAGCCGAAACAAGCGAAAAATTAAGATATATTTTTTTTATATACAATGTTTAATAAGTGGCATGTTTTACCACGTACTAACGTTAAAAAAAAAATAGATAATAAAAAAATATAAAAAAATATATAGATTAATATGTAATGCATGCGAAGGGTTCCAAGAAATAGCGTCAAGCGGAAGGACAGAAGTAAAGAATCTTTAGGCCTATCTGAAACACTCCTACGCACGTTCAACGATTTTTGATAGTTTAAGTTATCAATTTTTTTATGTTATTTTACCCATACACTGAAGATAAAATGTTTTTTGTAACATGACTAATTGAGATAAAAGTTCATGTAATTTTTGTTCAGAATCTATTTCCAAAAAACTTTTATTTTATTAACTTTATATTTAAGAATTTGCCACCTTTACGGTTTTGCGCTAGTGACAAATTATAATATTTGTAACTAAAGAAATGATTAAAACTAAACAAAAATTGTTAAAAAAAAAATCACATAATTTTTTTTCAAAATTACGACCGTCTTTGTTTATTGCAAATACAGCATCGCAGAAAAAATATCTTTTAAGTATTCCTTTGCATTTTTTAAATTTTTTTCTTCAGTTTCCCTCAGATTTCTTCAAAATTCTTTTAAACTAAGATCTTCTTTCAGTAGGCCAACTTGTTGTAGTATCCGTACGTAGGGAAAGCAATTAGATTTAAGTAGGAGGAGACCACGGAGGCCAAGCAATCGATCGCGAAGACCTATAAATTTCCCGGGGAATCTATCGCTTACTCATAAAAAAGAGACAGGATGAGCCATCCTTTTGAAATATCGTATCTCTGTACATCTGTAAATATACATCTTCCAGTTAAATTGTTTCTTAAAAATGTTTTGCAAGGTTCCTCGTGCAAGCAATTTGAAATTAGAAAGGGTTCAATTAGTTGGCTACCTGTTTAATATTTATAAACAATATGGTGTAACCATATTGTTTCTGCAAATTGGGTCCATAATATTAAATTAAAAAGTTTTCGTTTTCCTATTGGCTTCTCAACATTTTCTGACCAAATCTTATTCTTCTGTCACAATTTGCAGATTCCAATTATTAAACTTTAGGCATGTGGTATGAGTGATATCCCTCTCCTTGGATAGTGAGATCTATCTCAGATTTTGGAACTCCAGTTTGACGTTTTACTACTTTGAGACTTGACTTGCTGGTGGGTCTCTTTAATTATGAACTCTTAAGATCGTAGGGTGAGCAGGGAACTGCTCAAGTCGAGACCAACCTCTCGGTACAACATATGCCCTGTACAGATTCGCTGCTTCCAAGTTGTTTCAACTAACTCGCGTAACGATAACAGTAATGCATTTTTGCACAGTCTGTTGGCAAACAAACATTGGCCACCCACTCACTCCAGGAATACATGACGATTTTCTATTCAAAATAAAAATATTATAACGTTAAGCAATTCAATGATCCGTTAATCTTATCAGAACGTTCAATTTATGTAATAACACTGAACCAGGTACTAAGTCAGGTCCAAAACGATGGCACATCCTGACACTTCAAAATTTGGAAAAAACCCGAAAAATTGTTACAGAAAGTAAACCATAAAAAGTGCAGCGCAAGCGCAAGAGTAGGTAGACGAGGGAATAACTACTTCGGCTAGTTTGGTCGACACACGCAGTGACACTCTGAAGAGCAGTTACGAGTAAATCATGTTGTTACTTTTTATCATGAATACGGTTCAAATTCGACTGTATTCTTTCTCAATGTTTACTTCTTTAGTTACTCGCGAAAATTATTATGTTTTCCTCACTACGTTTTGGGGCCGGTTTCAGTGTCACTCTGTGAAGGCGGTAAGTTTTTGAAGCACGTTCTAGAAAAAAAGTTATGTGAACTTTTCCTTTAAAATGATGTCACAAAAGGTCAACATCTGCTCTTTCGAATATTTCATTTCTCGGAAAAAAAATTAGGCGCCATTTTAAGACGTATGAAAGTAAATGTTTTCATCCAGAATAAGCCAGTTAGTCAACTAGTGGATAAAAAAAATTATGTTCCTATCACAATTAATTAGAAAAATTTTGTCTTCAATGTATGAGTTTGGCTGAAAAATCACAAAAACTTTGAAACTATAAAAAAATCGATGAACACAAGTATTTCGGAAAGACCTTGATATTCTCTACCTCTGTGTTTCATTTGTTGTTTTTGAGACAACGTATATCGATACGGCGGTAGGATGAAGACTGACCACATTTATTCTCTATATATACACGTAAGGGCATCATTTCGTCTCGTAAACGTTGTCTGCCCCCCCCCCCCATATTTGTATTATTGTGTATTACGCATAGAATATAATTTAAAACTTAAAAATTCTAATTATATCAAGAACTTTATAAGTATTCTGTTTACTTTCATTGCATAGGTATACTCTGTTTTCAGTGTTCAACTTGGTTTCGTTTGCCTCGCCTTTACCTTGTTATTAAAAACGATAAATAAACAATTATACGTCCAAATACGAGAATGGATCGACTGTGTATATATAAGGATGCGATATATGAATGCCGATAAATGCAACACAGTGCTTGTCGGAAAAAAACGTACGAAAAGTATTATGCGACAATATCTTATTTTCGAACGTGGTTATTGAACAAATTAAGAGTGTTTATGGATGAGTAAAGTGAAAAAGAAAAATAATAAAAAAAAGATGTAACAATGTGCTTGTGTATTTATTCTTTCAGGCTGCAGAACCTAAATTTCCGAACCTCTTCGGCTATTCTATTATATAATAAAACTGTAAACTTGATGTTTACATGGATGTACATTGAAAATATTTACAAAGTAACTGGGGGGAATGAAGGATAAGTGATAGCATTAAAATTATTTTCAGAATTTTTGTCTGTCTGAGTGTGTTTCTTTATGCACGCATCACGTAGAAAGTACTGGACCAATCCAGATGTACTTTTTAGAAAAAAGTATAGGTTAACTTGTAGTAATATTTTATTTGTATTTCAAAGGAATCGGTTCATTCACTAAGAAGATATGCGAATTTAATGTTTCCAAAAATGCACTTACATATCATTAGTGTAACAACAATACAGGAGTGTCTAACTACTCACGCGTATAAATTACACAAATATGAGTCCTAGAAAGAAAAACCAAAACTTGTGATTTTCACGCAAACAGATTCGTCGATCAAATGACGATTTTGATAAAACGTCTACTTACAAAATAAAAAAAAACTGGAAGATTTTTCCAAGCCGATAAGGTGATCGATAACTTTTTTAAAGCATATATTACAATATTGTGTCGTTCATTTCATAGATAAAATAAAGTTTGTAAGATTCAAGAGTTTGTGAATAGACAGTAGTTCTGCGAACAAAATTTTAATAACAAATTTGTATTATGAGAATAAAAAGAACGAAATTGAGGATGAGGGAAATCGGACCTCACTAAAAAACTGAAATTCCAACATAAAATTAAATTTTACTTGTGAGTTTTTATTGTTAACGGTTAAGATTTATTTCAGTACAGTTTAAAAATAAAACGTAGTGTAATTTTTGTCTTAAGTGTAGTTTATTATCGTTAGTAGTCTCATAAACAGCTTCCTTGAAATGCCCCCATAGAAAATAGTGTAATGGATTGAGGTCTGCCGAACGTGGTGGCCATGCAATTGTACCGCCACGTCCTATCCATCGATTTGGGTAAGTTGTATTTAAGTATGCAGTTACTTGTCGCGAAAAGTGGGCCAGTGTACCATCGTGCTGAAGCCACGTCCTGTCACGAACCGATAATTTTGTCATCCAGGATTCCAGCCCACAAATTGACTCCTAATTGATGTAGGAATTTATCTTGCCTTACTATGCGAGGATTCTAAACGGCACATTGGTGTAAATTGTGCATATTAAATACTCCCATTCTTTTAAAACATGATTCATCGCTCCATAGGATTGAATTTAAAAAAGCGGATCTTGCCTGCATCGATGTAGCATCCCCCGACAGAAATCTATTCGTCGTTGATATTCAGCAGGTAGCAGTGCTTGTATTCGCAATACACGGTAGAAGGAGCTTCTTCCACTTCGGCCAGCACTTGACGCTCATCAACATTTTTAGTTTAGGAATTACGTTTCCAGGAATTCGACCCTCTAAATATGCGTTATTTATACGAAGAAAGACTCTGTGATCGGGATAGCTTTCACGATTAGGGTAGCGCTCGCGATACCTACGTGAGGCTGACCGAGCATTCCCATCACATAGCCCGTAAATGAAATACATTTCTACACATTCACAAGCAGTGTAGGTCTGAGGCATTTTGCAATGCAGTCGGTCAAACAATATCCAAAATCACAAGCATAAACAAGGCCCAATTCAAGCGTAGGTCAACAAATAAAAACAGTGATAGAGAAAAAACAGCAAAAAACACGCTGTTAGCTCCGAGTGTTAAGTAGGTCACTATAGAAGCGAAGTTGTCGAGGGGAGGAGTAGAGGAGGTCGCTTGACGGCCGAGAACAATAAAAAGATCATACGAGTGGGAAAAAGAGAGCGAAATAATTCTGATAAGCGGTTGTTTTGATCGTAAGCAATTCTGTGAAAAATATTTCAATAAATCAGGTATTTTTCGAATTTTTACAGAATTAATTGTACAATGTTACTTTTTTCGAATCTTTGTGATGTTTTTGAAATCAAGTTCCACAACGTTGGCATACCTTTTTTTACACTAACATTATTCAAAAATCACTTTTCATGTTTTGTAATAGAAAAATGCAGATGTTAAATTTTTATGTTTCCGAATAACGAATGAATAACATTTTAGATGAATGTTGTCTTAAAGATCTTGGACAATAAAAAAGCAAAAATACCTAATAATTTTTTTTTCATGCGCAGTAACAAAAATTTAAAAATCATATCACTAAAACTATTAGGTATCTAAAATTACTTTATGTAGCCTTTTATCAAAATTATTGCGTTTGTTAGTATTAAAGAGTTCAAGGAGGTTTGTTATTTATTGAAATTTTTGTTGATATTAGGAATGGAAATATTGCATATACTTCTCAAGTACCTATTACGAAAAAAAATGTAAAATCTAAACGTAAAATCTACAGAGGGTTCAGTTTTTTTAAAATTTCTTAAGCGGTTTAACGTTCAAATTAATTATAATCTTCCAGGGCTCCACAAATCGTCTCCCGAAATATTTTTTAGGGTCCGGCCTTGTATCATCGTAATCCATCGTCATATAATTCAATTACAAGTGAGGTAACTGAATTATATGAACATATAAAAAAATATATTTTTAATTTTTTTCATTGTGCCGGGGACAAACATAAAATGTGGCAATGATATATATATACATATATATATATATATATATATATATATATATATATATATATATAGTGACGAAATTTCAAGGAGTGATTAAGAATTTTGAAACTACCTAAGAATAAAATCAGTAATCACTCACCTATGATTACCACGGGCGTGCACTGATGATAGATCAAATTATGATTCCACTAATTTTTCAATTGATTGAAGTAAAAATAAGTTGTAAATCACAAGTTAATGAAAATTAAAAAACAAATTAAATGACATAAGGATTTTCAATAATGCCCCCACCCCCTGCCACCCGTTTTCGGCACATTTTAGCACACGTTTTTTTGTTTGTTCGTGGACTCCTTTAAATAAAGAAATATGTTAGTTAATGGTACTTTCAAACTTGACAAAAGCAGCGATAATACGCGCACGCATATCTATTTAACTGTCACAATCTTTCTCAAACACTAAGTCTTTAATAAATTCCCACATGAAGAAGTTCAGTATGATTCTGGTGAATATGAAGGCAAACGTATATGTTCGAATCGACATATCCACTGGATGCCAAACATTTCATTTAGCTTGTCACGAACTTCGACAACGGAGTGCGGTGACGCAACACAACTGAGTACAAAGAGATTTCGCAATCGACTAAATTAATAGTTGACTTTGACCACGAATGCGCTCTCGCATACGAAAAGAGATTGGCAACACAGGATATCTCTCTTCTCACTTGTCAACCCATTTTCACCTTTATTACTTATGCGTAAGATGTAATTTATTTGCGACCTTCGAACGGTTAGACTCGTTATTTACCTAATATGCCAAATAAAGTTATTAATAATAAGTTTACCTAGCGGTAAGGTGTACGTAATGGAAATATAAGGTAATGGTATATAAGGTGTACTTAATGGAAATATAACGATTCGTGCAGACAGTCTGTCTTGAAATTTGTATCGTGCTATAATTTTTAAATTCCTTGAGAGTTAATAAATACCGGTTTTTGCCAATGATCTACATATAACTAGAAGGTTCATTGGTATTGATAGGGTAGTTACCCTTTATAAGAAAGACAACCGTTCACTTGAATTTAACGGCCTCTATACTTGTTCATTCGACCACGCTCGTTCAAGTGTTTTATATATCATAAAATTATCTATGACTAAAGGATCTTTGTACATAATATACATATCGAATTATTTCCCGAAATTTAATGATCCTTTTAGGAAGTTTAAAAGCCAAAAGCAAAAAGAAAACAAGGCCAACAAAACTATCGGACCAAGGTAACGTAGGCGATACATTTCTTTATGATATGTTATTAAGCGTTTCAACGATCGTAACTATTTGTTAACCCCAGTAAAACAATATATTATTTAATAAAGTAGACGCTTCAACACCACCTATTCGAAGGAATGAGTGTTTGAGAATGAAATGAAGCTGTTAAATACGACTAGGTCTCGCACTATAAAGGTTTTGATACCCACTAAGGTAAACTTAAAGGTTTATACATTTAAGGGTACGTAGTATTTCCATTATGATATTTATAAATATTAATATACGTTGGGAAAAAAACGCAAGTCACCCATTTTTTGTTTTCATTTCAATAAGGCGAAAATATATGAAATTGTACCGATATGCCGTAAACCCTACTTTCGAGCGATATGAATGGTTACAAGGGAAAGATGAGCACAACATATGCTATGATTTAATTCGATATAAAAATGCTATTAGTGTTTATATTCGATTAATATAGCCACAACAATCGATTGAATATCATATGCCTGTCATCAGGTCGATTACGATCGTTTCTATGCATGAATCGATGATTAATGGTAAGTTTCATACTACAAGAGTTTGTTTGTCTGCTTATTTTATTTAACAAGTAAAGCCGATAAATACTCAAACCATTTCAGCGGTGGTGAAAGTACTGAATCAGCCAGTTTTGTAAGCAAAAAGCTACAACAAAATACAGACTATTTTGTTCACCTACGTATCACCTACGTTACCTATGATAAGTTGCTATCTCTTCGTTGTCTAAGAAGTTTCCTTCGTTGTCTAAGAAGTTTCAGAATCAGCACAAATTATCGTCTTTTTGTCTTTTTAAGGCGGTCTTTAATACCATGTTTGTTTACATCATAGCTAAAGGTGTACGACGTTATTCGGTGATGTAGATATCCACCAAATCGAATATGCGCCATCCTTTCGTAAATGCGAAATGACAATTGTATATTGAAGTTCACATGTCATCCAACCCAGTTATTTCTAAGGTACATAATTTCTATTTAATAAAAATAAATATAGCATCAAACTTCAATTACTACCACCATATTGCTTAATGACTTACTTGCACTTCCACCTTATTGCTTTTTATGTACAAGTGTTAGCAATAACAGAAAACTTGACCAACTTCCATAGAGGGCCCTCGTGATCATTTGATACAAATAAATGGATTGCAAAATCAGCGTAAGGAGGAGAAAACGTGAAGATATATATTATAGATGAACAAAAGTAGACAATACATCAAACTGGTAATTATGGTAGAGATCAACATTTTCAAATGAAAGTACAATGATCAATGTGGCTACATTCAATCTATGTAGGAGAGGACGTGAAGATATATATTATAGATGAACAAAAGTAGACAATACATCAAACTGGTAATTATGGTAGAAATCAACATTTTCAAATGAAAGTACGATGATCAATGTGGCTACATTCAATCTTTGTAGGAGAGGACGTGAAGATATATATTATAGATAAACAAAAGTCGACAATACATCACACTGGTAATTACGGTAGAAATCAACATTTTCAAACGAAAGTACAATGATCAATGTGGCTACACGTATAAATGAGAAAAAAACGTTGTGCGAAGATCCAAGACGTACATACTTTCATTAAAGAAAATGTCAGGTGACGATAAATTATCGCCTGGCAACTTTCCATGAATACATATTGCCTACTTCATATCTAGCATACAACGTTGACACAGGACCACATCGTCCGGCCACACATATGATTCTCTCACAAAAACAAGTATGTTAGTTTTTATACGTAAGTGTAGTTATGAATTTTCGTTTTTAGCAACCCCTGAATGTGATGCACTCCATGTGTGCAAATTCCCATGCACCCCTCTACAAATTCATATTTGTACATACATTTTGAAATTAAACTTAATATTCTTTATTTTATTTAGACGCACGAACTAAAATATTTTAACACATGCCTTTATGCTTCTGGTCGCAACCGTACAACGTACGTACGCAGCCGTACGTAACGTACGTAAACTACTGCTGCGTACGTAAACTACGTAAACAATTTTAGTACATCAGCAACAAAGCTTTTGCTTTCAATGAAAACTTTAATTTTTGTTACATTTTTAATTCTGAGAGATTCAATGTTGGACGAGTTTCAGAGAAACATGGTCACATATTAAGACAAATAATTGACCATGTTTCTCTGAAATTTCCATTTATTAGATTTGTTTTAGTCTAGTCTTCCGAAAATTTTCATTTCCTGTCGTGACCAGTACCAAAATACGCTATTGTAAAAAAAAATCTATTTCGTTCTTAAGATTTAAGACGTACAGGCGGACGATCGTTCGGATATCTTGTAATGTACAAGAGACGAGCGGCGTTCCATGGTTTCTTCATTAAAAATTGATTATGTACCGCTACGGTTGATATGTAAAGATATAGAAGTAACGTGGTGTTTTAAAGTGTGATTTAAAATTTTATCAGTTTAAAAAAAAAAGAATTACGGCTGACAAAAAAATGAAAAGAATTACGAATGAATTTACATTTTGCTTTGCTTTTCAGCTGGGTAATAAAAAAGGATAGAAGTAAACACTTAAATTTACATAATTAAGCCAAAATTTGTTCAGTAATTTTTGAGCAAACTGCAAAATTACTACTGAACAAAATAAACCAATCTTTTTGGGACAATTTCAACAATTTCTACAATCTAAGCATGTGAAGCCTCTCATAAAATAGCGCCACAATTACTAAAATCGGTTAGATGTTCTGAAATTATGAACAAGAATACAAGATCTTCCATTTCACGAAGGCGATCGCGAATAAGATGTTTGGGCATCCCATTCATGTGCAAGTATGGTGTTGCCGATCATCATCCTTTCGCGCAAAATTTTAAACGCCAAGAAAACTACACCCACCTATACACGGCATGCGTTAAAACCTTGCTGAGATTAAAAACATACAGTTCCCTTCCTTTTACAATTTATATTTGTGTATGAACGGGAAAATTGCTTTATGCATGATAGATTCGTGTATGAAATGTATTAATTTTTTAACTTAACGCGCAGGGAGAAATAATGATTAGAATTTTTAGAAATCGTCACCATACAACAATTTGCATCGAAATTGCAATTCTTTTACAAACTGTAACTGGATTTCATTTCGATTATTAACATTGTAGGAAATAATTGTCAGTCGTTGGCGACTAATGGTGTCGTTTTTTTAAGAGGCAAATCGTTTTTGACTTATGTTATAAAATTCAAAAGTTGAGAATACGATATTTGATTTGTGTCTAATTTTTATAAGAGGCTAGGTGTCTAGATTTGGGAAACTGACAAGAACTTGACCGTGAAACAGCCTTAATATATATTTAAAAAATTATAGTTTTCCAAAAATCAAACATTTACGTTATGTATTTTGCGTTTAAAAAAAAACAATTTAAATTTACCTCGAAAATGCTTAAGACTGCCATTGCGTCTTAAATGACGTCACTTCGCGTAAAACAAATCAAAACAATCGTGTCTGTGTAAGGCAGTTGCTTCTTTTGTTTAATTAAAATGAATTCATCTTATTACAAGTACTGTGTAGTGCCCCAGTGTAAAACACAACTATTAAAACGCCAAAAAATTATTTTATATATGTTCCAAACAATGAACAAATACGGAAAAGTGGCTAAAACTTGCAAGAAGCTCGTAGTTTATGTCCAGATTCCAGAATCTATTTTTGTAAAGATCATTTTGATGTAAGTACTTATTTGCAGTTTAAGTACCTATTCGATAAACTATGTTTTCAATACAAAATCATTATGATTGTGGTACTGCCTTAAACAATGACTTCGATTTGTGTTTTCCATAGAAAAACATTAAAATGTCGGAGCTGTGAGCTAATATTGTCGATTACAAACGAACAAATTAATATGACTCACACACAATGTATTTTTAAATCTAAAGAAATACTGATGAATTCTCCAGAACCATTATTTTTACATGTTTATTGATAAAATAATAATGTATGAGTTGAGGTTAAGTTGTTTTAGTTTTATGTTTATACTTAGCAAATCTAACCTCAAAACCAGTAACGATTACCTTACAATATGTATATAGGTACTGACCACGAAACTGAAATAATACTATTTCAACTTATAATACACATTTGACACTTGTGTATCCTTACAATAAATTTTTAACATTTCGAAATTCTGATGAACAGAAGTCACTGTTTGACGCAAAAAATCTACCAAACATAAATTTTGGTCATATACGTATTATCCTTGTCTTTAAAGTGTAATTAAGGACAACTGTATCAACTTAACAAAAATTATTAAAAACGAAAAATTAATCACTAGTGTGTCACCTGTTCTGCATACGAAAGTGTCAAGAAAACAATGATGTTTGCGAAGTGTGACGTAACGCTTTGGTGTTCACTGTCACGTGACTGGATTCTTAATTTTGCGGAATTTATTTCCTAAAAATAACCTTTACTTTTAATCCAACTACTATTATAAACGCGAAAATTTGTGAAGATGTATGGATGGATGTTGCTCTTTCACGCAAAAACTACAGACGGATTTTGATGAAACTTTACAGTAATGTAGCTTATACCTCAGAATAACACATAGACTAGAATTTATAAAGATATTGTGTGATTTATCTATTTCTTAAACAGTTCTTACTAAAAGTCCGCAACAGCATATGTCTACCTTTTATCTGGAAACCATTATAACCAAAATAGTCAGGCATAAATACAATTAATTTCAATCTTTTTTTTCAATGCACATTTTATAGTATTAATTCTTATCAAAATAAATACGTTTATCGCTTTTGATATTAATGTAGGTACATTTTGTCTTTTACACTAAATAATATATCACGATATAAACGATTTGAGCGGAGAGCCGGTGATACGCTGCCATGGACCCGGGGGTGGAGGGGCGGGTGAGGCAAGGGCACTCTCTATCGCCGAGTGCATGACCCGAGCGCGGGCAGAAGCATGAGGGCAGGCGTCGTTGACGGTTGTGCTCATGTTGCAATTTTTTCGCAGCTATTAATTAGGCCACGACATGGCGCGAGTGAAGCCACGGGCAAAAGCTAGTAATAAATAATTTTGTTTTTTGATAACTCCATATCGTAATTAATAATTACAACTTACGAATTATTCTTAGTGGAAACTAGCCTATTGTAGTAACTTATTGTGTACTAGTGCTCTAGTACAAAAGGATAATAAGGGCTTGAGTTCGAATCGGACCTCTTCTACAAATTTCGGTATTAAATCATTATACGTGTTTCAAAAAAAATGGCACTAATATTATAAATCCATTAGTACGTTAAATTACAGATATCAGTGTAAAGTGGATCATAACAAAGATTAAAAACAAATTATGTTTAGCCATCAATAAACTAGCCACGGAGACTCCCAGTATCTTGTACCGTGGAAATCAAACTGCATTCATTCAGATACAATAAAAGTCTGTTATTTGCTTAGAAATATTAATTAATATAGTATGCGTGGGGCCAGAATGAAATGTCCCAGCGGTTGTTGAGAAGTTGCACGCTTGCCGTACAATGTCCCGCAACAACAGGGTAACATATCTCCACGTTTGGGTAATGTAAGACTCCATTATCCATTGATTATGGATGAAGCCGCATATCCAACGCAAGATAGGAAAAGGCGTGAAAGTATATACGCTTTACACTGTATATACACTGTTTTATTTAATTTTTATTTTTGTTATTTATAAATTCATTTCAAATTGAGGAAAAAGCAAATGAAGGCGGGGTTTGAACTAATTATATGTGCAGTTTTATTTTTGCAAAACCTTTTTATAACTATGATTACTAATTTAGTGGAGTAGTTTGAAATCAATGAGAATATATTTAACTAACTTCAAAAACAAATCAAGAGATTACGTAAATAAATGGTGACGGAGATTACGTAAATAAATAAAAAAACAACGAAATGAAGCGTGACATTGTTTTCGTTAAGCTCTTAATTGGCCGAATTGAAATGATAATCTGGAAATACCAAGCGTATATAATGTACATAATATACTCGAAGGTATTAATAAATAGCTATGAAGTTGCATCGGCAGTATCCGTAAGTCATTGACAGATTCAGCCTTGAACCAGACCTTTTATAGAAAACAGATAAATCTTTAACGAACATTGTATGCCCCGAGAAACTAACTCATTATTGTGTCACGTTATAAAATACTAAACGTACCGCGGAACGAAGCTAATTACTCCATATTCTTTAGACAGAAATGTTTATAAAATTGAATCTTTTGTACGCAGTTATAACGAAAGAAAGTTTGATATTACTTTGACATGCACACAATAAAACATAAAATCGACAGGCCTTTATCGATTTTCATGCTTCCGTTATAATAAAATCACTTTAAATAGGTAGGTACTAGGAAAAATAATTCATTAATTAAGTAGGTAGAAACATTGTTTAGTTCGGAGCTTAAATATAAAATCATTGACCTCATTCCCTAATGTCGATCTCCTCGAGTATTACGATATTAATTACATAATTATATTTCGTTTTCGCCATATCGATTGTAAACAAAGAAACCGTTCATCTCTTTTGTACACAATCAAGTTTTCAGCTCAAGGTTGTCAAAACCAAATGGATACACAAACCAAATGTCAATTGAATATTTACGAGTCAAATGAATGCGCAATAAGCATTACTTACCGTTTCAAAGGTCTTGTCTCGGGTTTTCGGAAACAACTCCAAAGCTAGGATTATAGTACCACTCTAAAACGTCACAGTAACAACACAGGACACATTTTTAAAAGCAGAGAACGTAAAAATTCTTGTAATCGTAACATTTACATCAGTACTAAAATACCGAGAAGAGGCCATAAACAAGAACGAGAAGAAAATATATTGTAATCATAGACAAAATATCAGCTGTTCAATCAGCTTTCCTAATGTAAATATAAAGGTATAAATGCTAAATCGGAAAGCATATGTGAAATGATGTTGCCATAACAGAATTTTATGAAAAAACTTAAAATCAACATGTCAAAATTACTTTTGCAATATAACTCGCAGAATTTTACAACAATAAGATTAATTTTAGTGTATTAGAATAATTATTCTCTTAAAATTATTAGACGGATATTAATTCTAAAATTCACAATATATATTTGTATATAAGTGCTGTAAGGAGTGGATCAACGAAATATCGATGATAGAGGAGGTTATTATGCATAATACGAAACAAGAAATGTTATTATCCTAAGCCTGACAGTTTTACAGATATGATTTTTAAAATTTTTTTAAAATGTTTATTACTACGCATGAAAAAAAATATTTTTTATTAGATATATTATCACTATTTCTACTTTTTTATTGTCCGAAATCTTTAAGAGTACCGTCGTCTTCCTGATTAAAATGTTATTCATTCGCTATTATTGGCAACATAAAAATTAAACGCTGAAACATGTGCTTTTTTTAATTACAAAATATGAAAAGTGGTTTTTGAACGCTAGATCACAGATTATATACTAAATAGATGGTAAACTGCAAGCAATTGTGCGAGTGAGATAGCACTTTCGCGTTTCCAAGTACTATGCCTCTATATTCCCCTGTTGCCCAATCTAATGAAGTTGCAGCGAGTGCCCATTTGCTGAGCACTCGCTGCAACTTCGAACTTTCGCTGCAACTCGTATTTTTGACAGCTGTACTTTTCTTACATTTTAGGTTACGATTGAAACAACAATTCTGAAATTAAAAAACTTTATTAGAAAAAAATTCGCCAGTTCGAGCGACATAACTAAAAAGAACTAACAAAAAACTTAGTGGCCACATACAAACACATTGAATGAACGTTTCTATTTTACAAAATATCTGCCGCTTTTATATATCAAGATGTACTTAACTAGCTTCTATCATTAAAATAATATACTAATACTTTCAATTTTAATATGAATTTTCATTAAATAAATTGTTAACTCTCCTTTTACTATTTACTGTGTTATAACTCTTAGTTTTTAACATCGATTTAAATTATTTAATTCGACGTTTACATTATTCGTATAACTCATAAGCTTTATAGTGAAAAAATATCAATATTCTATATCTTACAGCTTTATTCTATATCTTAGTAAAATAAAATTATAACCTTCCTACTATTTTGAATTTAACAATTAATCTATGAAATGAATAAAATATACTCACTATGGAAATTATACTTTATGAAGAGAAAAAATGCGGTTATCGTGGCGATTACACTTCAGTTTTGTGCTACTAAATGTAAAAAAATGCTAAATCAGGGGGATAATTTCTATTTTTTAAACTATTTCAAAGAAATTGAAACTATGTGCCGAATAAAAAGAAATAAAAAGGATACGGTTCTGGCACAATCGTTGATTTAAAAGATTTTTGTACTCATTGTAGGCTAATTTCTATATCCTACTTAACCTAATTTATACATTCAGTTTAATATCCCCAATGTAAATAGTCGACAACACTTAATAAAGAATCAAATACAAAAAGTAGAATATAAGAATGTCAATTATTCCTGTGATATTTACACAATTACAAAAATTTCTAAAAAACAAATCTAACCTAATACATATGAATAAATTATTTTGTTGAAAATTACTTTCTAAATAATCTTTTATTCATTGGCACATTGGCATACATTGACTGCATCTTCAGCTGAACAAATCACTTGGATGCAGTAACAATTTATTTTTATCTTTTAAATCAATATGCTCGTAGTTGTTGTATATTATATGCATCATTACTAAAAATCTCATTTTCACAATCTTTTGTTTTAATCAGAAGGCTACGCGCAATCTAATACACATGCAGTATTTGGTATAAATTAACAAATTTGGAAGCGAATGCAATATACCCATCAATGGTAATTAACAAATTTGGAAGCGAATGCAATATACCCATCAATGGTACAGCGAACAACTTTTGTAGGAACTTGTAATTCGGAGCAATTCTTAAATATTGACAAACAACTTTGCATCCATACTAAATCTGTGCCATTTCTTCTTCAAGTTCTGATTCAATAATTACCTTTTAACAAATATTCTCTAAATTACTAAAATCTTCAAATGACTTATAAAAAAAAATTTAATCTCTTCGTTAAATTTTCGTACCACATTCTGTTTTGGTTGTTTTTACCACCTCCAACTGCAAATAAAAGAACAAATTATTTAACCAACAATGTACATATATAATATTGTTAATTTATAAATGGATTCTTTTTGGTTTGTAATAATTGCTTCATCATAATTACATAATGCGTATGACGGTGATGTTTTTTTGAGAGTGTCGGCGGCTAGGTCTGCTATTCTCCACATGCCGTAACTTCTTAAATCCGCTTGTCTAAAAAGAAAATTATTTACGGCTACAACCCAATGTACAAGAACGATCTTTAAAATAATTTCCTCTTATTACGAACAAATGTAACAAATACAACAAAATTTGAATTAAAAGTGAAAATATTACAGATATTATAACCAAATGTAAAACTGAACTATAAAATAATGTTAAGTTACAAATTTGCAGTTTGACAAACCAATTCAAATAAAGTTAACGATTTTAAATTTCGTATCATAGTCTTTTTTTTCTTTGATTATATAGCGTTCGTTATCGCTGCTCTATGTTCCATAGACACAATTTTATGTATTTTGTGTGTGCGAAAGAGATAGGGCTTTCGCGTTCCAATCGAAATATTTGTATGAAGTAAACCCACCCTGCGCTAGATTTAAAAAAAATGTATGGCAGCCTTGTAGAACTTTATTTCAAAAACATTTACAATTCAAACAGATTCCAAAAAGGTATAATTTTCTGGTACTAAGTAATTTCGTAACAGATTTTTATTCCTAAACCCGTACCATTGATAATTTTTTCAGTCATGGTAAAATAAGACAAGTGTAGTACATATGATCTTACCGCATTTATTATCTTTTATTTATTACAGTAAATACACAAAATGCCTTCCCCGAGCTCTTATCGCCCTTTCATTGTTTTTTGCTACTTCAGACACATGTAATTTTTGTTTTGTTGTTTATTATCGTTAGTAGTCTCATAGACCGCTTCCTTGAAATATCCTTCCAGAAAATAGTCCAATCAATTGAGGTCTGGCGAATGTGTTGGCCATGCAATTATATCGCCATGTCTTATCCATCGGTTTGGGTAAGTTGCATTTAAGTATTCAGTTACTTTTTGTGAAAAGTAGGTTGGTGCACCATGCTCTAGCCACATCCTGTCACGTACATCTTGTGGTATTTCATTCAACAGATTTCCAAGTTCGTCTCTTAAAAATTGTAGATAACGAACGCCATTAAACCTCGGTTGGAATTCAAATGGACCGATAATTTTACTATTCAGGATTCCAGCTCACAATTTGACTCAGAATTGAGGTTGAAATCTATCTTGCCTTGCTATGCGGGGATTCTCGATGGCCCATTGGTGTAAATTGTGCATATTAAATACTCAAATTCTTTTAAAACATGATTCATCACTCCATAAGATTGTATTAAATAAAACTGGATTTTGCCTGCATCGAGGCAACATCTCCCGACAGCAATCTATTCGTCGTTGATAGTTAGCAGGTAACAGTGCTTGCACTCATTGTACATGCTACGGGTACAAAATATTTCCTAAAATGTGGTGTACTATAACTTCTTGCGACAGCAGTACGTAGAGAAATCCACCCAATACTAGTAGAAGGAGCTTCTTCTACTTTGGCCAGCACTTGACGCTCATCAACATTTCTAGCTCTGCCTTCAGGATCTACATTCCCAGGAATTCAATCCAATATACGTTATTTACACGAAGAAAGACTCTGTGACCGGGATAGCGTTCGCGGTTAGGGTAGTATGTAAGGCTTGCCGAGCATTCTCTTCAAATAGCCCATAAATGATATACATTTGTACATATTCACAAGTAGTGTAGGTCTGAGGTATTTTGCAATGTAGTCGGTCAAACAATATCCAAACCACAAGCACAAACAAGGTCCAATTCAAATGAAAAAATATAAATAATGATAAGGAAAAAACAATAAAAAAACACATTGTTGGCTCCGAGCAATAAGTAAGTCACTAAAGAAGCGAAGTTGTTGAGGGAAGGAGTAGCAGGGGTCGCTTCACAGACGAGGACAATAAAAAGACCATACGAGTGGGAAAGAGATAACGAAACAATACTGATAAGCCGGTTGTTTTGATCATAAGCATTTCTGCAAATGCGAAGTTATTTCAATAAAGCAGATATTTTTCGAATATTTACAGAATTACTTGTATCAATATTATCTTTTTGTAGATGTTTTTGAAGTAAAGTTCCACTAGATTGCCATACATTTTTTTTACACAAGCATTGTTCCAAAATCACTTTTCATGTTTTGTAATTGAAAAAATTCACATATTTCAGAGTTTAATTTTTATGTTGCCAATAATAACGAATGAATAACGTTTTAATTGGGAAGACAAATGTTCTCTTAAATATCTTGCAAAATAAAAAAGGGGAAATAGTAAAAACACCTAATAAAAATTTTCTTTTCAGGTGCAGTAATAAAAATTAAAAAAACATTAAAAACATATCTCTAAAAGTATTAGGCCTAGGATAATAAAATTTATTGTTTCGTATGTGTAATAACCCCCTCTATGACCAACATTTCATTGGTCATACGGGACACTTGTATGTAAAGAATAATTATGGAATTGCATACTACACAAAATCAAAATAGAAGAAAGGCGTGTATAAATTTTCAGAATGTAGAGACTGAAAATCACTCGTCACGATTTCAGAAAATTAAATCTTAATTATCAAAAATTCTATACATATACCTACCTATTTTACAAATCTGCAAATAATTTTCAGATTATTTTTCCATTAAAAGAAATCACTGATTAATTGATATTGATTATTATGTAAACAATACTTTAAATATTTTAGTCTATTTGGCAATTTCCTATTAAGTTTCATAAATTTTCTGGTTGGAAATTGAATGTGACACTTATAGGTTAGACATTTGATTAATATAAGAAATGTGCAAGATGCTATCAGTATTATCTGGTGACAAATTAATAAACTTTCGGTAGATTTAAAGTTTTCTACTTACTGTTGTTTATCTCTCTTTGTTTGTCTCTTCTTCCTGTTATTTATTATGTACATTTAAAGTTTTCTTTCAATTGAATAAAGGAAAACAATGAATAATTACTTCACATATTAATTCCTGTGTTTATTGTTGTATATTTGGACATTAATAATGTAATAATTACACTTGAACATTACTCACCAACTTTAGGTCAAACACGACAATATGCAATACTTGATTGGTAATTTAAATCTCTGTGTGGGAATTAAATTATGTTACATTTGTAACATGTAATTTTTTTTGTCAGTGTACTTTTTCGTATTCCGCCAATATCTATTTGTCGGAAGTCTTGTTTTATTATTCTATCTATTTTGCAAAGACAAACATGCGCTTGGTTTGATACATAAATATAATCAATATTTAATAATGGTTATCAATTTTTTTTTTATTAATTAAGAACATTTTTTGAGACTTTTATGTTTCTTGTAAGTTTCCCATTAACACTGTCCGGCAACTAATTAATTCAATGGGATCTTTCAGTGAAAATTTTCAAAAACTAAATTATTACTTTTAAAATAATGAAAAAGCTTATACATAACTTTGACAATGAATATATAGAATTTCCATAAAATATTTTAATATTCAATATTAATTTTATTAATATTAAATATTTTTTAATTGTAGGTATCACCGGTCTTTTCATATGTTTATATTAACATATACAATATTACTTATATTTAATAATGAGATAAATATTTTTTGTGTAAAAATCTATATATGAAAGAGTGGATGAACTTTGAAGATATCTAATAGAAATATGAAAATTCAACTAAAAATTACCTTGACCAAAGAAAATTTATTATGTCCATTTAGTCTATTCTCATTAGAATATCTCTCACTTAGGTATGACGTATTAACAATCAAGCATGCAGAATCTTCAGATTCAAGTTTCACAACATTGGCATTTCTCTTCTTAATATGTTGAATGCTCATGTCATTTCAGTTAGACCAGACATTAGTGAAAGAATGTAACCTATTTAGTAACAAACCAGTGACAAAATTTATAAAGGAAACTTATAAATGAAATATAAATATTAAGAGTTTTGGTCAAGATGATCTCTCTGGCTTAAGTGCTTTATGATGGTCATGGTTTGTCATTTTAACATGTTTAGTAAAGCACAATTTCTCTTTTGTATGTACCTGTTCTAAAAAATGTCTCCTGTTTATTTTTAATGCATTCACATTTTATCCCTTTTAATGTTTTCTCCACATATTTTTTAATTTCAACACCAAGATCAAACTACTATATAGTCTTTTCTGTATCAAATATTGTTCTAATTGAAACATTGTCATTATAATAAATATAATTATAGAAATACCTCCATTTATTTACAATGATCTCATTTTATCTTTAAACATCATGTTTAAATTATTAGATTGAATTTGAGCATTTTCTATTTACTCTGCATTTATGACTGTTTATATAATGTTAATCACTTTATTTATCAATTATATGAGAGTTGCAATAACCATGTTAAAAATATTCTTTAGTTAATGTACAAGGGAAGTCAAGTTTGTAATTTTTGTATTGCATGTAGATTTTGGTAGAAAAAATTATATTTAACTAAATAAGAAAAGTATGAAACATAACTACTGTCCACATATTTTCCACACATAAGAGCTAGTTTCCATAAATATTTTCTCATTTAAAATGTTAACAAACATAGCAGCAAAAAAGTTTATAGATTGTCCTATATGTGGTCTTATTCCCCAAACTGCAAGTCCCACTTGTAATGTAACAAGTGGAACTTTCGAAAATTACAGACCTTGTGTTTGGGAAACAGGACTGCTATGTTTGTCGTGCTGCTATATTTCTCGAGCTTAATAAAAGCTACAATTTTTACAGTATACCTATCGAAAAACATAAAAGAGTAAGCTAATGTTAAGGTTTGTGGTTATGGTTTATTGTTTTTTTTCAGTTAAGTATAAGGTTTCTTTTATAACCAGAAACCTAAATATATGTATAAATAACGCAATAAATATTGAAATGTTGGTGGCACTTTAAATATATTTGGAAAAAACGAATTCAGAGAACGATAAATAAACTAGAATCTGTGATACAATGGTTTTTAGATTTTGTCTGTCAGTATGCTTGTTTATTTATTTATATTTTATTATTATTTTATAATTTAAAGACTAATAAGCAAAAGAGGAAGTTCTCCATTGTATTCATTAGAATCTTGGAAAGAAATCAAGAAATACAAATTGACAAAAATTAAAAAAAAAATTGTCTGCTTTTTAGAAACCACAAAATAATTAACCATTGATTACATATCTAACTGTCACACTAACAACTAGATAAATCAAGAAAAATGAAAGGCATAAAAGCTGGACTAACAATACAGGGCACAACTTCAAAATAAATTAAACATGAAATAAATTTAGATTAGTGCTTTAATAGTTTAAATTAGTGCTTCAATAGGTTTTTGTCGATGTAGTTTTGAAGTCATAATATTGAAACAGTGATACCTTCATCGCATATATAAATATATGATTAGTTGAGTACATAAGCACTTGGTAATTATGTTCTACACTATCAGGTATCACACCATAGTATAAAAATGCTACACCCAAACAAGAGGAAAAAAATATCCTTCTTGCTAAGATATTTTTTATAAAAACGAGAACTGCTACCACAATTTCCACTACTAACAGTCACTGCAAGAAGGTTAAGATATATTTCCTGAGATCTACCATGACTTACCGTGCACATTATTATAAAAAAAACGGAAGTAACTTTGAAATAAAATTAATTTCAATAGATAGCATCCTGTTTGATTTCTTTGATTTCCACTACTAACAGTCACTGCAAGAAGGTTAAGATATATTTCCTGAGATCTACCATGACTTACCGTGCACATTATTATGAAAAAAACGGAAGTAACTTTAAAATAAAATTAATTTCAATAGATAGCATCCTGTTTGATTTCTTTGTATTATAAGCAATATTCATTTTGTATAGTGAAATTACGATTACTAGTGTTATTTAAGTATACCTATACATTCAGTCCCCTCCCCCATAAATAGGATTGGACATAGCTTTTTACAACAGTAACTGTTGTTGTTTTATACAAGTGTCCATGACTTATTCAACAAAAAAACCTTGAGTTGTGCTCCACGAGGAGGGTGCAAAACAGCATATATTTCAGAAAAATATTGACATTCGATTTTTAATAAATAATGAGAAATCTATTGTGAACATAGCCTAAGCTTTTAACACTCGCTTTGTGGAGCGCTCACCATTTACCACATGACTCACCTCATTGCTCCCATTGATGGTGGTTTTTTGAACAAGATCAAAGGAGTGGTGAGGCGAACACCTAAATTGGGTATTAAGTATGATTTTTAATAATTGCGTCTAGTTGCGTATGGGTTACACTTAGAACTATAATTTCATAATTAAAGAGTGTCCTTGTCGTGGTGATTTTAAATACCGCAGTATATTCACATTATAGTTAATAGTAGTATTTTGTAATATATATATTAATCTATTTACAGTGGTAATCTGTGTATGAGTGTATGTACATATTTAAGTATGTACATATTAATCCCACATATTAAACCACTTATAAGTATGTACATATTTTGTAGTTACCTAAGAATAAAATCAATAATCACTAACCTATGATTGCCACTGGCGTGCACAGATGATAGTTCAAATTATGATTGCACTGATTTTTCAATCGATTGATGTAAAAATAAGTTAATGAAAATTAAATGACATAAGCATTTTCAAGATGTCGCCCCCCTCCCCCCGTTTTCGATGCATTTTTGGACACATTTTTTTGTTTGTTCCTGGATTCTATTAAATAAATGTCTTGGTTAATGGTACTTTTGAGTTTGTCAAAAGCAGCGATAGTATATGCACACAACTCTATTTCACTGTCACAATCTTTCTCGATAATAACATGATATGTTAAAAACTTACCGACAACACAACTGAATACAAATGCGCTCTCGCATACAAGAAGAGAGTGGCAACATAGTATCTCTCTTTCTCTCTTTATGTACTTAATAATAATAACTTTACCTGACAGTACTGTACGTAGTGAAATTTGTAAGGATTCGTGCAGACAGTTTTTCCTGAAATTGTTATCTTGCTATAATTCCTAAACCCCTTGAGATAACAAATTCTGGTTTTGACTAATGATCTACATACAAACAGGAGATTCATTGGTATTCGTTTTTGGATAGGGGTTGCGGACACCTCTATAATGTTTAGGCTCTGCTGCAGTTAAGACATATCATTTATGTAAAAATAAGTTAATGAAAATTAAATGAAAACAATGAAAAATCTGTTCTGCTTAAGATTTGAAGGCATAGCAGTATGAGCAAAAAGCTGCATTCCTGCAAATAGAGATAATTTGTTTAGTGTCAATTAATATTCCTTTTTTATCAGTTGTAATATAATTTTTATCAAATTTTGTTCTAGTATTTCACAACAATCTCCTTCATTCAGCCATCAATATGCGGATCATTAGAGGGCTAGGATGTTGATAGTATTCCATTAATAGGATAAAAGACCATTAAATGGTGTATTTGTATATTTTATCTTATTATAAAAAGAAAGAAATTAAATATTTCACCATATATTTCTAGCATGACTTTTTACAATTTCTTTTCATTATAATAAAATATTTACATGAGCTTTTCAGTCAATACTAAAACATTATTTATCTATATAGAATATATTCTCTTTTTTTTGTAACAATTTTAGTTATGGTTTTCTAATTCGTGATTTTAGGCAAAGTGACATCAATTAAAATGATAATCTTAACATTGTAAGCACTGTGGACATTTATCAATCAGAAAATGACTTTTAAATTATATTATTGCATTTGACATCCCTGAACAATTATCGAACAATAATATTTCCATTGACTAAAAATATTTTCAGAAGATACACTCCTGGTGACAGTGTTTGAGAATACACTATCTTCAGTAAATAATAATAAATGTGTTTGAAGAAAAAACAACTTTCAATTGCTGTACTTATATAGAACAAATATGGCAAATAATTTTTTTCTTTATTCCAAGAATTGGAACAAAATCATTTAACAAACTACTGCTATTTGTACTATGACCAAATGACTTGGAAATTAATTGACAGACCCAAGATAAAGTAGATGATTTAAATCATATTTTTACACTGTCGCCAATACTGAAAGGTTGGAACAAGAAATGTTATTCTTAATTCAATTTGAACAATACAATCAATCCATAAGACGTTTATAAAATTATCCTCCAAAAACAATTTAAGTTTTTTAATATATACATGTATATATAAATATCATGTTTTATTTGTCTTCTAACATCAGCACTTGAATTGGACGACTAATAAACAGAGATCATAATATTTACAAAGCCTCAATTGTAAAATGTTTTATTCAATTTACTTAATAGACCCCATACACAAAGATTCAGATAAAAGGGTGAACCTCTATTGTGCAACTACAATCAAGAACACAGCTGCATATAGCATTGCGCACATTTGAAATGGCTTATCCCAAAATACAGTTCACTTAAAAGTAAACAAATGATATTATATCGACTTGATACTTTTAAAACCTAAATAACACCCCAACATAATTTGAAATAACATTAACGATACTTCTATACTTGCATATGAAATATTGCGAAAATTATGCAACAGGCAGTGTCATTCAATATTCTAAAAAAAAAGAATCATAATAAATTTGGATTACTTGTAAAAAATAAAGTTTTTTCATAGTAGAATATTTGTTTATGGTCTTAAAGATAACCAGAAAACCAATTTACTTAATCGCAATTTATCAAGTTGATATATTATCAAAGATCCAATATGATAATGCTATGAACACAATTATTTATTTAGTACTGAGTTTTTTCTGATTACTCCCTTTAATATTTTTGACAAAATGGGAAACACTTAAGACTAGAATAAAGATTGCATTGAAATTTGTATATATTATTGCATAAGAATAAGAGCTTTAATAGAAAATATAAAAAAATCTAGAGAACTGGACTTTCATATTGATTTCCCTCCGAAAACTATTTAAATATATTATCACATTTTCATTTCTATAGAAGGCAATGTATGGAGATACAGTCTAGGTATATCTAATACAAAAAGTTTATAACACATTTGATTTAGTGTTCGTAATTCGTGACTGATGTTTTTAAGTTCTTCACGTCTAATATATTCAAACATGATCAAAAATAATAACTGTAATTTGATTTCTATAAAATATATAATTTGTAACTAATCTCTCTCGACTTTCACAAAAAACAAAACAAAAAGGAATAGTATAAACAATGTACAATTGTAAAACAAAAAGAGATGTAATTATATGTATTTAAGACAATGATGGAAGTTAAAATAAACTAAAATTCTCATTTATTTCATTGTATCATTTATACTCCATAGGTTGATTTTCAGAAAATGAATAACAAAAAATAGAAAAATTTGCTTCCACTTGATTATTTAAATATATGGATTAGAAAATCGAATTAGGTATACTACATTATTAGCAGCTAATAAAAGCAAGATTTACACACTAATTGAAAAATTTGGTAGGTTTTCCTGATAATTTCCGAGGTGGAATCCAGTTATTTCTGGTTCTTTTCTGAATTTCACAATTTGTATATAGTATTATCCATTATTATAGACAATAACATTTTAAATTTAATTGACTTTGTAAAAATTTTATTTCTCAAATAGCTCAGGACTACATGAAGCAACAATGGACACAAAAGCGATTCGCTTAAATGTTAAGTACTTATTTTAACATTTTAATAATTAGTAAACAAATTTATATTTTTAATAATTTTGTGAATTGAAAATTAAATAATGCAAATCAATAGTCAACAACATATTTTACAAGGAAGACAATTTTATAGGTATTTGGTAAACAGTTTTGTTAAACATTTTTTATAGCCACATTTCAATTTTATGTTTTATGCAAAGTATAAATTAACCTTTTTTGATCTATTACATATCTTTGATTACAATGCAGAGCAGATAACAGACAATTATTATGAACATTCTTTTCATAGTGTGCAACTTTAAGTAATTTTTCTAATTAGCCAATATTTGTATTATTCAGAATAAGAAATAATAGTTCTCCTACCTATAACATGTTGTAAACATAACCCCAAACACTGATAAAAAAACCAAAGCAACCATTTTCAAACATTTTGCAAGTGGGAAAATTATAGGCTCATAGACAAATACCAAAAGGGAAAACAATTGATAAACTGTTCCACATAAGGCAGTGCCTGTACACAACATTTTATAACCTCAATTCATATTGTAAAGTCCATATGGAATGTCATATGTCCACCGTGACTACTTCACGAGTGTTTTGTGTAATCCAATAAATTATAATAGATAATCTAATGAAATCCACATAAATAATTTAAAAATAAATATTTTTATTAATTTAAAAATTATATTCAATGCATAATATAATAAAATTATATTTATGCAACTTATTATTTACATTCCTTTAAAATATAATAAATAACAAAACGAATATCTACATATAATTTGTTTTGACTATAAACAATATAGTATATAGGTGATTGTTGGTTTTGTAAGTTTTATAAAATACAAATAAATATTTTTAAACACATAAGCTTTTTTAAATTCTACCATCCAATGATACAAACGTGTCAAAATATTATTCAAAGCAAGAAAATTAAAAAAAGTAAAATATGTTTGATTTTTGCTGTATATAATATGTTTAATTATTATTATTTATTTCCAAAGTAACTATATTTAACTTTTAAATTTTTTTATTTTATATTGAAACCTTGCTGAAGCTTCATAGTTGAAATCTAAATAAATAAAATTATTTACTAATTGACAATTGAGAATGCAATTAGCAAAATGCAGTAAGTTTTTATATTGACAATTTTGGCAAAATGTTTAGTAGCTTGTGACATAAGACAAGTTTTTATATGTTTATATCATATATGAAAAAATATTTTGACACAGCTGAACCTGTTAAGAACGATTCGAATCAATTGAATCTCGTTGCACATATTCAGAACAACATTTTATATTAAGAACGACCACGAGCATCAGTTCTAAGAACATTTTCCCAAATAGAAGTAAATCAAAATTCTAAACAGAAATAATGTTACCTAAAACTATATTTGTCACTTTGCTTCACGTTTATCATCCGCATGTGAGTAAAACCGTTTTTGAAATAAAATTAATATAAAAAAAGAAAAAAACTGTACTGTCAAACGACAGAGCGTTTTGATTGTTCACACCTACACTACACCACACACACGTATGTATTGCCAATTGAAAATAAGTTTATACATTCAAATTATCATAATCTAGAAAGAAAGTTTTTTTATCGGCACAGATTTACACGTGTTTGCAACGAGCTGTGTCGCAAGTCAAACGGTACCGCGGTTGAAGTCCATGAATGGAACGGAAAGTTTAGTAAACAGTTTGCAGGTAAGGGCTCACGTGGAGGTGGAGGGGGCACTACTGACAACAACAACGGGCTTAACGAGGGCTGCAGTGCCTAGGTACTGTGCGCTCACAGCCAGAGGCTGTACACCACTGGTCTTCACGCTAGAAGTCTCCATCTGTGTGTGAAGCTGTGGAATAATGCAGTTAATATTAAAATGAGAGTTACCATAATTTTATTCATAATGCTTATGGATAATAGTTCTCATCTGTTTCAAAATGGTTGTAAAGCTACTGTAGCAATACAAACAAAACGACAAATATTTAGCATAAAGAAAATGAATCTCATTAAATTTTGAATATATATATATATATATATATATATATATATATATATATATTAAGAACTCAATAAATATAAAAACCTATATTATACAAGGGGAGGTTCAAAAGTTCACGAAATGGGATGGGGCGAAGATCAAAAAAAGTGATGCTATTTTACCGTTTCTATATATTCTCAACTAACCCTAATACGTTTCTGAAATATGCCGATTATTCCCTTAAAAATATGTTATACCCTTAAAAAAATGGTTTCATCATCGTTGAATTTTTTTCCACGATGCTCCCTTTCTCATTTTTGGGAACAAATAATAGTCACAATGGGCTAAGTCTGAGCTGCAAAAGGTTGGTGCAATATTTAAAAACCGCACTTGTGAAGGGCAAGCTTTGCAGCGTGGCTCTTGTGTACAGGTTCATTGTCGTGCAAAAGCAGCACACACCTTTTGCTAATTTCCCTCAGCTTTTCTCCTTCAATGCAGCTTTATGATGCTCCAGTAGACTGGAGAACTGTCTTGTTATAGAAACACCCTTATCTTTGAAGTCAATTAGTCGGGTACTTTCTGTGCTCAGAAAATTGACACATGACTTTTTCGGCCACTTAGCACATCTTGAATTCCTTATGGAGTGGGGTACCCTTTTTATAACATTGTACGGACCCCTGCTTGGATTCTGGCTTGTAATGATGAATCTAAGTTTCATTACTTGTAAAAATTCAGCTTAATTTGATCCTTATGCTCTCTATAGAGATCCCAAAAATTCGTAAGAACACTATAGACACATAGTTTTTGTGGCAGCGTGAGCATTCTCGGCAACCATCTTGTGCTGACTTGACATGCTAAGATGGGCATGAAGATATCCAAAATGGTTATAGTAGATACTCCAACCATTTCTCCGAAATGCTTCTTCTTTAATCGAGCATCTTCCCTTACAAGTTCTTCAACTTTTTCAAGAATGTTCCATGAGGTGGCCTTGATCAGCTGTCCTGAGCATGGGTCATCTTCGATGGAATTTCTGCCTTGTTTGAGCAGATTATGCCACTTTTAAATCATAATTTTACTAGCGCAAAGTCAGTATGTGTTGTGGTGTTTTTCCTTGCTTTCTTAGGAACTTGGTAACAGCCGGAAATTCTATTTTCTTTATAGTCTAGCTCAGAGATTAATGATACAATTCAGCTGAAACTTGGTATAAATACTCGTTATAAGTATCTCATTAGCGGCTATGTGAGTAAGTTAATCCCCATCATCCCTCGCTAAACCCTCTTAAAAGTTTTTGGCTTATCCTCCTAAATTTTAAAATTTATGCAGAAAACAATGAAGTATAATACTATGATATGTCAAAAACATAATAAGTTTAACATCGTAATAAGTCGCAAATACATCAATCTGCAACACGAAGTTTAGATGTCGTAAAATTTGTTCCTATTTACTTTCTTAAATAATGAAATAACTTATATAATCTGTGAGAAATCTTCTCATGTATTTATATCCTTCGTAATCCAAATTTTGGCTTTAAAACAAAAGTTATCAAAATTGTTGAGCATAGTACAAATTCAAATATTTATAGTACCGGGTGACCGAGCGATGCTCGGTATACTTCGAGTTTCCCATAGGAAAGTGAAATTGCTTGTTTCATGGTATTAGATTTAGTATTAGGTTTTCTTTTTCTTTTCCCTTCCTCGTCCCTTTCCCCTTCTCCTTTGCCTTTGCTTTCGCCTTCGGTTCTCGGTCTCGTCTTCGCTCTCGCCTTCCCGTTCGCGTTCACCTTCGCATTTTTGCCTTTGCATTTGCGTTCGTCTTCGCGTTCTCACCCTCACGTTCGCCTTCACCTTCGCGTTCCCCTTGGCGTTCGTGTTTGCCTTCCACTGTCCCTTCCGTCTTCCACTACACCTTCCCATTCCTCTTCCCCTCCCCTCACCTTCACCCTCCCTCCTTCTACACCTTCCCATTCTTCTTCCGTCCATCTCCACATACCCCTTCCCTCCGTCTCCCTCCCTTTCTCTCTACCCACCACCTCCCATAGTTTCAAAGGAAACATAAGTCATCAATCATAATTTCCATTTAACAATACAAAGCTTACCTTATGTGAGAGATGTGAAGGGGCGGCAGCTGCCAGCAAATGTGCGCCGGCTTGAGAGACTACCAACGGAGCCAGACCTCCCACCACTAGTCCTGTGTGACCATCTGGGAACAATAATAATAAACATTTTTCCATAATATTAATGGGGAAATTGCATATTAAATTTTTATTAATAAAGAATTATACTGGAAATATACATAACAGAAACAAAAAATGCATTATTTAATAATAAAAATAATGCAAAATATATGTTTTCAAAAAAGGTATCGGTGACTAACCGACATGTGGATGAGCTTGTAAAACTATATCAGTTTTCTCAGTTTTACTGCCCACTGGCTTGATCGCAATTTTAGGTTGAGACATGCTGCACTAAACCTAAAATGTTTTGAAAGGCAACATACAATGAAAAATATAGCGAGAGCTCGCAGAGTATACTAAGTCTATGGGTATTCTCATTAGCAAAGATTCACATCATCGTTCATCACAACAGGCACAATATTGTCAAGGCTGTCAGTGACGCTGAAATGGACTCTGCCTGTTGATTCATACATACACTGCAGTTAGTAGGTAAAGATTCTCTGAAGGTTCGACCTGAAGTGGAAAAAAGAATTGCCGTGGGATGAAGAATCGTAACTCACTTCAACCATTCTGACATTATACATGAACTGAAAAAAATCCAGAAAGATTTAGGGATAGCCAAGATATAGCAACAAGGTGGAATTCTACCTTTTATATACTACATAGGCTTATGGAAAAAAAAACACGCTATTTCTTTATCCCTTAGAGATACAGTGAACATCTCAAATCTAACAGCAGCACATTGGAAGCTTATAGATCAAGTGTTGAAGAAAATCACTAGGTTAAAAAAAGAGCACCATTGTAAGTGACCTTCATAAGTACCTGAGCATAAAACATTTGTAAAAAAACGAGAATTCATTTAACTGGTGAGCTGCTCTCTTTTGGTCAAACTGGCTGCTAAATATCTATCAGCACCTGGAAGCAGTTCATATTCAGAAAGGCTTTTTAGTGAAGCAGAAAACGTTTATGATGAATAATTTTTTTTTTTTTTAATTGGAAAAATAATTTTTTTTATTTTATGTGGTAATTTCAACTTTAATTAATGCATACATTTTGAGAAAAACAATAAAATCTAAATTATGGGAAAAACGTTTGTTCTTTTTAACTACTTGAACCGATTTTCATTATATTTAAGCTCAATGTGGGTAAGAAAGTCAGCAGATTAACACCATTCACCTTCACGTTTAACCTGATGTCTGTTCTGTGGACCTGATCTTAAACCACTATATAACTATAATATCAGTCGGTAAAACAACACCATTATTTAGTTCTAACGAATGGGAGGTGTCAAAGTTTCAGTTAGAGTTTTTTAAGAAATCTATGGATTATAAGGTAGTAAGTGGCTAATTTAACTATTTAAGTGTCGTTTTTTAATTGATCTTATTCCGTAGTAAATATTGTGAACATTTTTTATATATGTTGCTCGAATGAGACCACAAAATAATTTTCCGTACATTTTCGAAGAAATAAATTTGAATTTAAAGTTTTCTTTTAAATACTAGTATGAATTGCCATTTTTGATTTCCGAAAAAAAAACATTTATGTCTTTTAAACATAATTTTTATTTATTTTATAGGTTAGTGACCACGGTTAAAATGGAAAGAAACCATATAAAAAAAGTCAGAAAAATTATGTTATCCAAAAGAAAAATTACAGGATTCCATACAAGCTGTCTGAAATGGTGATTTAAGTGGAAATAAGGCAGCTCAGCTGTTTAATATTACCAGAATAACCATAATGGATTATGGTTATTCTCTACAAATCAACAACTCTCGAAAGGTGCACGGTTCTTTCATATGATGTGGAACAGTTTGGGTTTGGTTTGACTAGAAATGAGGTCTTAGAAATGGTTGGTTTTTATGTAATACTGAATGGAACATTGTTGCCAACAACCATTTCAAAAACAAAAAGCCAGGAAAAGATATTTTTGCAGGCTTTAAAAACAGCAACAGTTTATTTACTAATAAGCCCCAAGAACTCTCAATAGTCCTCGATTTTATTATGAGAAATATCCTTGACTCTACAAACAAAAACGTAGAAATCTTATTAACAAAAATAAAAAAGAAGGAACAAGCAACATGATTCTATTGGTGATCAAGATGACAATATTAATACAAAAGTCACTTTCGAGAAACTTCTACTAAATGAAGTGAAACATAAAATACAAAATAACCAAATAAGTGAAAAACAGAAGTTATATTCACTAGTTCTACGGAAGTTCCACTTTGAAAAGAGATATCAAAAATGATAGCTCACACCATTTTCTGTGAACAAACCTGGCGACGGTCCATTACAAAACAAAGTACCAGATAATGGAAATATGAAGATTTCACTTAATGTTATTAAGAAGCCAACAGACTCTCGTCTGAAAATAAAGAGCTTACTCGGAGAATAAAAAGAAATTAAACAACAGCAGATATAGTTATTTTTAAACATTCCGACTAACACGAAGGGTAAAGGTAGCAGAAAATAAAACATATCATATATAGACTCTAAAACAACATTAAGATATATAGATTCTAAATCACTTAGATTACAAGGAAAAACATGACCCTTCCGGTTCTAATACTAGTGTTTCAGGTTCTGTAAACAACCAAAGTTTGATAACCACTTATTCTGAAGTTATACCGGGTTTGTCCGTTTCATTATTTTTCTTCAATTTATTGCAGTTAGAGACTTATTATTGTGTCTTTAAAGCACATATTTATAATAATAAATAGCATGATGACAGATCCCCCGAAAGTTTGAGAAAGTCGTCCACGTTACACATTTTAGAAAAACTTGTTTCAATTATATATTATATAATTATAGCCATTACACTGTTATTTGTAGAAGCAATTGTAAAAAAACAAATTTCTCCATAATCATCATTTCCAAAAAATATGATAATGCTTAAAGGGCACTCATAACTTATGCCAGACTTACATAATTCTCCCCCCCCTCCTCCCGAACTCATATGGGACACCAAGGTATTTAACTGTTTTAGTGCCATGGTTTTTTACTCTTATATACTTAAAAATGCCAAAGAAATCTCTTGTTTATGATGTCATTTACCCTTGTCTCGAAAAAAAACTGTATCTCTTCCAAAAAATATCCAATTTTAATAATTTTTTCGATGTTTTCTTAATAAAAACTTGTACAAGGATAATAAAATACAAAGAAAATTATGGAAACGTATATTGTGAACAAAAATTATAACAAAAACTGAAATCAAGGTCACATCGTATTTTCACAGTCCGGTTACATCCTCCGTATCAGCAAAATAATTGTTATCATTACTATTATCACTATTACTCAAAATTTGCATTACGCCAAATTGTGAGCGCACCACAATGTCACTCCCACTGTCACTTTCTTCACAACTTGAAAAACAATCATTTTCACTCGAATTATTTTCGTACTCTGATTTCGCGAGCGCCATCGCTCGTGGCAAGTTTAGTTAGTACGCGCACGGACGCTATGGCGCTTGTTGGCATTCTAATGGTTAAAAAGAATTATTAGGAAAAACAACTGTAATGATATATTGAGAAAAAACCACAGAAATATCTATTTTTATTAAAGACAAGCAACAAGCGACAGTCACAGTTTTTTTTTTTCACTACATCATGCTATGTCCCACGACATAAATTTTTACGAAGCAGATTCAGTTTGATACAACATAGAAACATTTCATTATCAATAGCAGTTAATTAACCCATGTATTTTTAATAATTTAATTTTTAATAATATGTTTTTGTATTTGGTCCGTTGGTCCGAATATTTGAACATATTTTTTTAAATAAATCTTTTCCATAAAAATATGTGTTCTAGGACATAGGTGGATGCAACAATTAAAAAAATTTGTGGATGCTGCTTGTTAGGAAGTAAAAAAAATATTTATTCATAATGATTACTTATATGGTTTTTTCAATTTATCACTACATTTTTTTCTTAAAAATTCATTTTACATATCTATATCTATGTAAATATCATAAGAATTGGTGTCAAGTAGTTTCAAGAGAAAAACTATTTTTAGGAATTTTTACTTCATTGTTTTTCTCAAAATGTATGTATTCTTAAAGTTGAAATTTTGCTGAAATGAACACACCTGTAAAAACTCTTAGAAAAGTTTAAAAAACAAGTTCTTGTATTAAATAAAAAGTAAATAATTGTTAGTAAATACTTTACAGTGAAGTGTGACTTTATATTTAAATTCTACAATGGATTGTCCTACAGCCATTTAAAAAGAACTTCTAATAATTAGTGTCATGTTTTGTGCTCCGTCCAATTGAACAGTTTCTTAATCAATTGTTTTAACCATTATTAAATAATCCAGAAATCAGAAAACAGTGGAGGGAGGCCACAAGGAGGGATGCTCTTTTTGCATCGTCTTTCAAAATTATATGGTGTGAGAACATATAAGTTTTATTCATAAAAAAGATATAAAAATCATCCAGAAAGGATGATTAAAACTTTAAAAACATCAATAGGATATGGTGCAAATATCTATTAAAAATATGCCTATATCAGTTGCACTACACTAATTGATAAATGAACCAATAACTGATAGTCAAAATGAATAGTGTGTACATATTGGTAGGTAGGTATGTTACGGAACCTGGCGTCATGATACAGAACCCTGCAAAACACGTCAGTCTAATTGTCTTGCTCCCACAAACATACTAGTATTGTAGTTGCAAGGAATAATCAACCTTATACTCTCCGCTATAGAGCCTGTATTAGCTTGAGCATGTACTCACACATACACAATGATTGCGTCAGCTGGCGTCCCAATGTCTAGACTAGACATCCCTAGTACCTACAAGAAATGGCACCACAAGAAAAACATCCGGAACAAAAGCGTTGGTATATTGGAAAACCTTATCTTCAAGAGATCAAGAGACAATGGACTTAGACAAGTACGTGTCGTTGTTACAATGGTTGGGGAATGCGTTTGAGGAGAGATTCATAAACTTCAAACCACAAATACCCAACATGAAAGCATATCAAAATCCATTTAATGTTGAAATTGAAAGTGCAGAGTTAAACCTACAGTTGGAATTGATTGATATACAAAGCAATTCGCTCCTAAAAACAGCATACGACGGTTGCCTCCGAATGAACTGATTGAATTTTACAAAAATATATTAATTGCAACCAATACCCAAACCTTACCAAATTAGCTCTTCAACCAATTTCCTTATTTGGTAGTACATACACCTGCGAACAGCATGAAACATAACAAATCAAAAACAAGATCATCTTTATCAGACACCCATCTCACAGGCATTCTGCGCAAAGTCGCTTCTAAAATATCAGCTGACATATATGCACTGTACAAACAAAAAAAATGTCAGTTTCTCATTAATACGATAATTTGTAAATCTGAGGCTCTCTTTTTTTTAATAAATTATTCATGTTGAAAAATTAAAATTACTGTTTTCTTTAAATTTAAAGTTCACTATGCTATTGGCCCGCTGCTGTTTCAAAAATATACTTCAAATTATTATTTTAAATAAACTTCAAAGCTCTTTTTACTTGTGTTGAGTGTGTTGAGTGCACATTTGGGAATACAGTGTGTTGAGTGCAGACATGGTGAATAAAGTACAGTGATAATTGTCAATATCTTGGTCCCTATTACTTAGACACACATATTTACTTAAGTCGAACAGACATTCGAGCCATTGTCTCTCTCACTAATCAGTACCTGCTATGCTTTTGCTACGGTATATAGTGATAGATGTACACCCATTTTTGTTTCACATACTTTTTACGAATATTTTTAGTAAGCCATGTTTTGGAAATGGTATGTATTTGTCTTTTCTCCTAAATTATTACCAAGGTCTTAAAATCCAGTTCCTTACATTTTACTTGTCAAATCGAAAATATTTGACAATCTGAAAGAGAGTAAACTGATTTTTCTAGGACATAGTAGTTGATGACTGACTCTGCCCCATTACAGATTTTCTAAAATGATATTTTTTGTAAGTGTCAGTAATTATTAACTTTGAAATAGTACATGACAATTAGAAGTGGGCGATATGGTGAATTTTAAGTATCAGTGGCATATGCGATGATGACTTGAAAATATTGATGACAAATCACAGTGACAAACTCATGGTTATTTATTAGTATTTTTATATTTGTATTCTATACAGATTAAGTTTGTTATAAATAATCCCAAAGAGATGTCATCTATGAAGTACTTTTAATATTATTTATCGCTACTGTATATACGATATCAGGCAGCCATATTGCACTTCATGCAAACAAATGTATGATAATATTATAAATTAAGTTTTTATTCATTGGTCTGTATGAATAAACAATACAATGATTCTACTTTCTGAAGTTTTAGTCTTATTCTATGTACAATCAAATAGAAGTTTCTTTTTTTTTTGAGGAAATTTTTTCGCACGACATTGAATTTCTTAAGTGTAAAATAGTTTCTCTATTTCATTAATATGAGGATAATTATAGACATTTTTGAGCCACCATTAGTGTGATAGAATATTATAAGTACCTATATAAGTAAGTTTTGTCCACTAACAAATAAATGATAAGTCTCGTAAAAACTTAGAAAGCATTTGTGATTTAAAATCACAAATATTCTGTGACTGAACACAATAAAAAATTAAATTTATTCAAATTTTACATAGTATAATTAAGTCTCGTAAAAACTTAGAAAGCATTTGTGATTTAAAATCACAAATATTCTGTGACTGAACACAATAAAAAATTAAATTTATTCAAATTTTGCATAGTATAATTAAGTCTCGTAAAAACTTAGAAAGCATTTGTGATTTAAAATCACAAATATTCTGTGACTGAACACAATAAAGAAATTAAATTTATTCAAATTTTACATAGTATAATTGTAAAATTTTTCTGATAATATTGCTAAGATAGTTTGTTTAGTAAAATGAATACTAAAGATTCTTTAAGTACTTCGATATGTAAACAATGAAAAAATATTAGAGGCAAACAATATCCTAAACACTTATTAGAATTAAGAATTCCGGGTCACTTTTGATATATTTTAAAAATACTGGAAACGTTTAGATAGCCTAGTCTGCAGCCAGCCAAAAAACTAATATTTAAATTAATGTATCACATAGGCTGTTTGAAAACAATAATCAAGTAGAAGAAATAAATTGAAACCCAATGAATCCCACCTTGGCCCAGTCCACTTGCGCTAGCGCTATGCTGTTTGTATGAAATACGAGGACTCACTGGTGAAAAAAGCACCGTGCGCCATCCTATACTATATGATCCATAATCGCACCACACTCGCCAAAAGTATAAATATCATTACCATGACCAAAGAAGCACTTATTTCGTTCATTGTCACAGTGACATGACGGTGACACAAAAGTCACGGTGACAAAATCACTGTCGTCAGTAACTTTACGACTCACTACTAATATAATAAGCAAGGAAAAGTAAATCTATTAAAATCAAAATTATTTATATTAAGCATGTATTGAAACCATCTAGACTGCTAGTAAAGCAGAGTTTGTTAAAATTGTACCTTGTCATATCGTATTTGTTAATCTTGTCGCACATTGAATTTCAATATCAAAAGAAAAATATTGATGCAGAAAATTAATAATAAGAGACCTGGTGGCATTTTGGTGCATGATTTTAGTACAAAAAGTAATTTAGTTTATGTCTGCTTCAATAAGAAAAATTGAGGCTTGAGCAAAGGATGCGTTGATTTTTTAAAAAATGAATTTAAAAATTACAAAAAATACTTAATTACATTATTGGGTCTGCCTTCTATACAATGCATTATAAGCACTGTATAGATAACAAAACTACAGAAGTATTATATTGCATTATTTTCATTCTACTTGACTGTATTAGTTACAGTACAATCCCCTGATTTTAAAAAATGCAAGTACTGTATTAAAAAAAATACTACCTAAAAAAGAAAAAAACCCTTAGAGAGAGTGCTATGCGTTAATACTAAGAAATACATAATTTTTAATATTCATTAATTTTTACATATATTAATTGTAATTATAAAATAATATTAAATTTGTATAAATACCAATTTATTACAGCTAACACTAAATACAGTAACGAACCTGTGTGCTAGATATATACAACTTGTCCGGAAACAAGTATCGGACAAAGAAAGATGTTATTCATTGACTGAAAAATAAAAAATTTAAAGATGACTTTTTTCAGGAAATTGAAAATAATATTCAGAATTATTTGTTATTTTTACAAAACACACGATACTTGCGCGCACATAATTCAGCACCACTCAGGGAAATAACCCGTGACCATGCTCCAGGCAAGTATTGGGAGTGCTAGTTATGTGTAATATTTTTGCACTCAATTAGAAAAAGGTGTGTCTTAAATTTTATTTCAACGACAATATATTCCTTTATAGCCAACGAACAGCATCCTTCTTCATCCGACACTTATTCCCGGACACCATGTATAGTTAAAATATTAGATAAAAACACACAATTAATTGAAAAATATAATAATCAATTTTATATAACAAATTTGCAATATTAGAATTGCAATATTATCTAAAATATTTTTCAAATACGTATTAAAAAGAAACACATTCAAGGTGCTCTTAGACAATACGTCATCAGAAGATGGACTGCCTATTAAAAAATAGTTCCTAACTGAGAATACCAAGAATAAAAAAGTCTTGGAATAAATAAAATTCTTTGAAAATTAACCGGTATCTTACAGGTTTTCATCAATAAGTGATTATTTTGGTCTTAAAATATTGGGAAAAGCTCAGAAACCTGTAAATGTGTAGAATAACAAAAAAAATATTGAAAACATTTTTCTAATTACGTAACTGTCACAATTTTTACATATAATAAAATTGTAACAGAGTAAATTCTGCACATGGAAAATATTTTAAAAAGAGGGATTGATTTAGCATATGGAATGGTAATAAAAGACTGAAAACCTTCTGTCTGTATGTTATTAGTGCGTCAATCATCTACTGGAAGGATTTTGATGAAATTTCATATGGTAATAGTTTATAGCGAGCAATATTATGAGAGAAAAAAAATTTCCTGTTGGGCACAAAGCTAGTATTAAATAATTCACTCAAAAACTTTTGTATATTTTTTATTTTAGTTTATAAAATTCCATAGATCTGAGGACGTCTACGGGCTAATCATATCGCTCCACCCAAACGTCTCTCTCCTGTCTCATGAATTACTCAAATTATTGTAGCGATTGCTTTTCATGTTTATTTATAAAGAAAGATTTAAATGTGCAGTTTATAATTTTATCTTTAATAGTTCTTTTTTGTGTTTCTCACATTTTCTAGCTAGAAAAACAACAAGATAGAAAAACTCAATTTAGATATTTTGCTCACAATACAAGTTTCTAAGGTTTGCTCCTTAGAAATTTGTTTTATGAGAGATTTGTAAAGAAGTAGAAGCAAACCTTGGGAAGGAGGTGGTGTGACAGTTCCATTCTCCATTAACCGGGGTGATTCTCGGATACGGTTACTGCCACAACCTGTAATTTTATTATTTATTGTATTAATTAATGCCTTTTATATATAAACTTATTGTTATATTTTTGTTACATAACACTTGAAATGACAAATTAAGGTTTCATTAAAGAAATAAAAAAACTGAATTTAAAAGAGAATCATTGTCTTAATACTCCAATTATTAAAATCCACAATTATTCAAATCTAAAGTTAATTTGCGAAATTTCAAATATGAAATATAATTCTATAGATATAGTGTGGTATATTACCATTGGTCTGCATGTGCGATGGCTGTGCTTGCAACACACGCAGCGCTCCAGGCGGTGCGGAGAGCAGCTGTAGAGCGGCTGGACTCACCACTAGGCCACCGCTAGTGACAACCTGTATGGAAAAATATTTAGTGAGATCTAACTCCATTTTTAACATCCCTTCATTTATATTCAAGATTCTCCAATATCAATTTTTTTTAATAATACCAATTGTGAAATAAAGACAGAATATTATTTTTGCTTATTGCTTGTGGTCTTGGTGTTACTTTCAGAAAAGTCAAAGGCCAATGTCCCACCTTGATTTTTCCCATTGCCTACAATTTCATTTAGCTTTCTGATTTGTCAAAAAGTAATTTTCCTATTTATTTTTGTCATCAACTAGGGGAAGTTGTATAGCAAAAATGTTCACATACATGTTTAGCCACCTAACTATTTATTATAGTTCTTAATAAAAAGGTAAATAAGTTTGGGAAAGCACAAGACCAACCTGAGAGAGAGGTAGATGAAGGTGGGCGGGGTGTACGAGGGCGGTGCCGAGAGCTGGATTCATCCCGTTGTCTGTTGCTTGTCCAGTCTGATAAAGATAAAGGCAAATGGACTAATGGTATATGCTTTGTTGCTAAACTACATAACCACTTGATTGTCATTTTAGTTCAGGATATAAAAAAAAGGTCAAACGTGGTTCTGTACAACATAATAGAGGAAGAAGGTAAGATGAGGAAAATTAAAATAACATTACAAACAATGTGCCCTTCCGTCATTTCTTAAAAAAAATTGAAACATTTTCCAACTATCAATGTTGCTGTGAATAATGAATTTTACAACCAGTTTATAACAATCTAATAAGCACAGTTTAATGGGTAAAGAGTTAACACATTTTCCTAAGTAAAAATAATTTCAAATTGATTAGAAGCATATTATTATCTCAATTGGAGTATTTAACATTGTACAATTTCTAATATGCAACACTGGAGTTTAAACATTCAGTGATGCGAGTATTATTTTAATTGTAGCATAATTCAGTGTTTTTTTAATTTTTTTCATTCTATGCTTATGATAATGAAACGTTCGAATATAAGTAGAATTGAAAAAGTGATGAAAATAAAAAATTATTTTTATGAAAAATTTGATTACCCTCAGAAATAAAATCTCAAATTAAAAAATATACATACTCATGTACACGCACATGCACGAAAATATATTCTATCATGGTCAACTAATTAGGAATAGTAATGAAAAACGAGCAAATTTTTCTTCTGCGCAACTTGTATATTCATGGAATTTTCATGTTTATGTTAATGTTGACCTGTAAGTACGCTTACAATATGTTATATTAGATATAAAATAGCTGTATACTAATATTTATTTTATTAAAACATAACCCAAATAGTCCTCCTTGCTATTTGATTATTGGACAATAAATCAGTGGCACATGGAATAGCACATACAAAATAACACAAACAGAACATAATTACAGGCAGCAACTTGTCTTTAAACAGAGTTCAATTTACTGCGGTACTTTGATATTGGCACACATTGACAATATTAAATTACTACATGTTTCTATAGAAATATAGTTCCAAATTTCTTCGAAAGTATCATAAATTTATTTTATGGTATCAGTGCATAAAATTGTAACCTTTTACTGGTTTTTTTTTGGGAGGTAAAATTTGTTGGATTGCATACGAAGTGTTGGGTCGTAATCTTGTAAGAATATCCATATTATAGAGAGAGTTCCTTCGATATAAGACAGCATGGTTTCCTGAATATTTCTTTGTAAAGAGTGAGTTTAGTTCTTTTTACAGGTCCCACTCCAAATTACAAAAAACAGACCGAAACTTTACATTGTTGCCTCCATGTGTTGCTTAGTTGTTTGTGAATTTTGTGTTCGTTTATGCTTTTAAAGGTACATATTGTCTGCCATATATAGCATATGCTATTTGATGAAATGAGATTTATCTTGGTCTCATCAAAAAATAGCACATGTTTTTACTCAATTTCAAAACAAGCGGAATAGCTCGTTTCGAATTTGTTTCTTCCCTTTTCAATATTGGATCTCTATTGGAATAATTCTACTATTTGTTGTCGAACAGTCCTGAATAATACACTGACATTTGATTTAACTCACATGCTCCCCTGCCCACCCTTTAAAGGGAACCTTTGGTATTTGTGACCATCCTGAGATTTCTTGCAGGGTTGTTTTTCTAGATCTCCTCTTTCTGGGATTACTATCAGTTGTATACATTCATATTATTTTGATATATGACAGTGGGTTTTACCATCATATTTTTGGAACAATTAAATGACATTAACAATGTGATATTCAAGAATACAACTGAAATTAATTAAAGTGAGAAAAAAAAATTATTTTCTAAAATTTTCGAATTTAGAACACAGCATTTGAATGTCCCTAAATAGATAACCAGATAGAAAATGCATTAACTATCAATCTGCATGATTTATTTCTATATTAAATACTATCATTAAGAGAACATGTTTTTAACAACTGGAAACTGCTAGCCAAGGCTCTTGATAACTGAATTAGGTAATAACAAAGATGTCTATTTCAGTTGACAAATATAGGAACTTAAACAATACATGTTATCTGTGACACTTAAGAGTCCTATCTGCCCCTTATTAGTTGACCATGACTGTGTGTGTGTTTATATATGTATACACACACATACATTTGAAAAAGATATATACATATATCTTATACTATCTAACGAGCAATTCTTATATGTGTGTATATATATCTTATACTATTAAACGAGCAATTCTTGTATGTATGTGTATATATATATATATATATATATATATATATATGGATGGGGAAGGGGACCGGAAGGGACGGGGAAAGAGAGTGGAAGGGAAGGGAGGTGGAAGGGAAGGGAGGTGGAAGGGAAGGAGAAGCGGAAGGGTAGGGGAATTGAAGGAAAGGTGGAGCAGAAGGGAAGGGGTCGGGGATAGGAAATGGGAAGGGGAAGGGGAAGGGCAAGGGGAAGGGGAAGGAGAAGGCCAAGGGGAAGGACAAGGGGAAGGGCAAGGGGAAGAGAATGTGGAAGGGAAGGGGAAGGAAACGGGGAAAGGAGAGTGGATGTCGAAGGTGTAAGAGAAGGGGAAAGGGAGGGTGAGGGGAGAGAGGGAGGGAAGGGGTATGTGAAGATGTCGGGTGAGGGGAGATGGAGGGGGATGAAGGTGAGGGGAGGGGAAGAGGAATGGGAAGGTGTAGTGGAAGGCGAAGGGGAAGGTGTAGTGGAAGGCGAAGGGGAAGGGAAAGTGGAAGGCGAACGCAAACGCTAAGGCGAAGGCGAACACGCATGCGAAGGCGAACGCAAAGACAAACGCGAAGATGAACGGGAAGGCAAGCACGACAGAAGACCGAAGGCGAAAGCAGAAGCAAAGGGGAAGGGGAAAGGGACGAGGAAGGGAAAAGAATATCTAATACCATGAAACAAGCGATTTCACTTTCCTATGGGAAACTCGAAATACACCGAGCATCGCTTGGTTACCTGGTACTATAAATATATATATATATATATATATATATATATATATACATATATATATATATATATATATACACATATATATATACACATATATATATATATATATGTAAATAGTTTCTCAGAAACGGCTCTAACAATTTAGATGGAATTTGGTGCATTTATTTCGTGGGTGATTATATTGAATAATTCCGAAGATGAGCCACGTCGGTTAATTATTTCGGAAATGGCAACCATTTAAAATTTTCAAAATTACTATGAACATTATTGTATGACTCAATAACTTTTGAATGGAAAAACAGAAGAGAATGGATGGGGGAGGATAGAGAGGGAAAGGGAAGTGAAAGAAGTAGGGGCCGGGGAAGGTGAAGGGGAAGAGCAAAGGCAATGGGAAGTGGGAGGGGAAGGGGGAAGGCAAAGTGAAGGGTGTGGGGGAAGGCAAGGGTTGAGGAAGGGGAAGGGGAACAGCAAGGGGAAGGAGAGAAAGGGTGAGGGGAGGTGAAGGGGTGGGGAGGGGAGGTGAAAGAGGAGGTTTAGGAAAGGGGAGGAAGGGAAAGAAATGGCGAAGGGGAAGATTTAAGGGGAAGGTTTAAAGGGATGGTTTAAGGGGAAGGTTTAAAGGGAAGGTAGGTTTAAGGCGAAGGTTTAAGGTGAAAGTTTAAAACAAAGATTTAAGGCAAAGGTTTAAAACGTAGGTTTAAGGCGAAGGTTTAAAACGTAGGTATAAGGAGAAGGGGAAGTGGAAGGCGAAGGCGAAGGGAAGGCTAAGGCTAACGCAAAAGCAAACGCAGAGGCGACTGCGAAGCTGAAGCCGAAAACGAGGCCGAAGGCAAAGGCGAAGTGGAAATAAATTTAATACTAAATCATAACATGAAACAAGTAATTTCACGTTACTCTAGGAAACACGAAATACACTGACCAACGCTCAGTCACCTGGTACTAACAAATAAAATAACAATACAAACCATTTAATCTTGTAAAATTTGTGAATCAACAATTTGCAAATAATAACCATCAAGCAGAGCATGAAAAATTGTTGTAAAACCATATAATATAAAATCATATAAGGTCTTTCAGAATTCACTTTAGCATTACCTAAGAAAATAATTTTACAACAATCTGAATTTCCATGTTAGCTTTGATTGCAATTAATAAGCAAACAAACTCAATAATGCAGCTACTTTGCTCTATGTTATTAAAATAAAATAGACATGTTATTTTAAGTGTAATAGATTATCATAAACACACTATAAGGCAGGCAATACCTGTGCAGGACTGACCGCTGTGACAGTGAGAGTGGGCAGGTGCGCACCAGGCAGCTTGGCCTGCAGTAGACCAGGTGGCGCCAGATTGAGGCCGTTGGTACGTGTGTAAAGCCCTGCCGGTGGAGAGCGGCGTGCTGTCTGCCCCGATTGCAGATTTATCACCTGCAGTGTAAAATTTCATATATGTACTTAAAATCATTATATGTATATAATATTTTTTATATGTATATAATATTATGCATAGTCAGATATAATTTCCCTTCAACTCAGACATGAATTGCTTTTGAATATGTTTATAAAATTATTTTGTTAAATTATATAAATAGAGGTGAGCAACTTCAACTCGAAAGTCGATTCCAAGTGGACTCTACTCCAAGCCCCTTCAAATGAACCAAAACAATGTTTATATTGTGTTTTATCTGTGAGCATATTTTATTTGTATACAAATATGAACTAATGGTTGTACAACACAGATAATAGCGTTACAAAAATACTTTTATAATTTCTCTGAATCAAGTGAAGTAACGACTGGCTTGAGTGTTCATTCTATAAAAAGCTTCCATTTTTACTATATTTTATACATTAGGTTGACTTGCATTTGTTTGAGTTTTATGTATTAAGATTATTACATTAACTAATTTTATTTATTAATTGTTACTAATTTTTAAGTACTCACAGGTGGTGTAGAAGGCGTGATCTGTATGGGCAGTGTGCGCAACTTTGTGCTCAGGTTGAGGGTGTGGGGCGGACTGGCTGGCGGGCTTGAAGTGCTCACAACCACCGATGCCATCTGAAATGGAAGCATATAGTTGTGCTGCTTACTTACAGCTTTGTTTGCCGCAGCTGTTCACCATAATTAAGTAGTTAGTTGCTGTCCATCAAAAATTTAAATATAAAAAATATTTTGATGATAATATTAACCTGAAAATCTGTATATTTTAAACAAAAACAACTTGCCAACTTCAACTCCAAAAGTTGCATTACTCCAAAATGTTCATATAAACTTAGAAAATAATATAGAATTCTCAATGGAAAAGTATTTTGAACTTAACATTGATATATTCCTAGCTGATATAAAACAGAAACTTTATCAGTTTATTTATTTATTCCTGTTTCTTTTATTATTAATTACATTGCAATAAAATTTTGTATATAGATCATATACATCCTCGATTAAAAGACAGGCTATATATAGTTACGCTTTCATTTACAGAAGCTAAGCAGTGAACACAAATGCCTAAAAAAATTATTCCTATATTATTAAATTAATTTTTAAAAGTTGTGGAAAATTTCATCCGATCATGGGTTAATTACTGCATGGCATTTTAATTAAATTAACATTGCATAAATCGCATGGTCTGCCCGACTGCAGCAAACGTTAAGTCATGTCTGCAATATGCCTCATTTTCACATTTACGTTTTTCGTGGAATGTCAACACTTTATTGAAGAACCATGCTCTAGTTTTACTCCAGGCTCTGTTTTTTTTAAATTGTAATTTGGTTTTTCGAAATATATATTTGAAATTCTAAAGAAGAGAAATGGTAAGAATAATATGTGGGAACGTAATGGACTAAGATAGTGTACTAAAGATAAATATATATTTTAAGCCCGCTCATTCTGTCACGTGTAATATAGTAACTTAGTGCTTATACAACAATATAGAGAAAGCATCATGCCAAGTTTATTTAAATAAACATAATTAGATATCGGAAAAAATAAATATCTATAATTCATAGTTATAGTTGTCTACAAGTGCTACAAAATGTATATTTTGCCACATTACCATAGAATACATTTAGTATAACGATGAAAACCAGGTATTTGATGTTAGATCCTGGGAATCAATCCGTAAAGCTTGTACTTTATACTAAGTTATAAATATTGTTTAGTTTTTAATAACCATTTATTTGTGTTATATTCCATAGCCCAAAAGAAAAACTGGATCTCTTATAAGATTACTTATGAGTCTGTCTGTCAGTCTTTTTTTTTCAGAAACTTCTCGACGTAGAAAACTTGAAATTTGATTCAATAATAAAGCATTTTAACTGTATGCAACATTTCAGTAGATAACACTCGAAAATAGTTTTTATGGAAATTTGAAGTAAAGAAAATAAGGAATTAAAAAAATTTTTTAAATTCTATATATTGTCGGTGTATTGTTCAAAAGGGCTAATTATAAGGGTCCCAAGGGCTAATTATATGGTTTTTTTCATAATTTTAGTTATAATATATTTCGAGATATATACAAAAACAAGAAAAGAGTTCCCTATCTATTTCCTGAGACTATTAAAACTGTTGCTAAGGCAAAACTGTAGAGATGATTGTAGTTGTCATCATTTTTTAAATATGCGCCATATTTTTTCGACCTCGAAAGATGTAATGGGCAATACATTTACGTTGTGAAAAATTAATATCTGCAAATAATTTAATAAAAGTACTTTGTACACTTAGAATGTTTACAAGTGCCTAAATGTATACAGAAGTGTCGTAGTGGAAGTTCAATTTGTACTAAATAGGGTTTTAGACAACCTTTATCACACATATTCATTGTATTATGTTTTGTCATAGAATTCATTTGTTATATTTACAAATCCTGAATTATATTAAAATTGGTTTAACGCTGCAGGTACTCGGACAGTGGCAGCAACAACATATATTTTTGTGTTTTGATGTTTTTGGGCTCTATGATGATGGTTTAAAATCTATCTCCATCAAAATATTGATTTCAAATGTTTGACTGACTACAATATTTCAACACTCCTATCATGCACCAGAGCATTTAGGCAAAAGAGAAGAAGATAGCAAACAATTTGAAAATTTAAATTGTGTAGAATGTATAATCGAGATAATAAAATGGCTGCAATCTTTTTACAAAGTTTTGTCTTGTAAGGTTTTGTTCATTAGACTACTATACTAAATTATACCTGATCTAATTTTAATACTATTCCCTTATAGGGATTAAAATGAATCACTAAGTTTCTATAAGTCTTGTGAGTTATCTAAAGGTTTTAAATATTCATCAGTCTGGGAGTTAACCAATCATTACTTAAATTAGTGATTTTTGGAAGTCCTTTTCTGAGAATCTGTAAAAGTTAAATTTTATTACTTTGGAATTTTGTGTAAACAAGTGCATCATTACACTGGAATGATTTAAACTTCACATTGCATGTGCCAAAATGAGCCGAAAATGGTTCGTGTAAGTAGTACACAGTGGCAGGTTTTTCGGGAACTTGCTTGAGCTTAGATAGTAACCAAAAATTAATAATTTCATTTTAAAGACGCTTGACAGTCTTTATAATTGAAACTCTTTAAATTTATTTACATTTTGTCTCAAGTTAATCCATCAAATTAAAATTGTATAGAAAAAACAATATTTCCCATTGAGACAGAGCAAGTATTGTACATTAAAGTCATTGGATGTCTGCTATTTTAGTTACAATATTTATTAATAGCTTCATTATAAAAGAAACTTGGCAAATATTGTATCACTACATTGACTTCCAATTTTGACATTGAAATAAACATCAATGTTGTTGACCACAAAATCAATAAAGGAAAAATAAATAATATATTCACAAGATAAACTCCATTTTACTGAATGACATGATAAACATTCATATCTATTTTAAGCAAATCAAATAAAACATAAATTATGCAAAATGTATCTTTAATGCCAAGGAAAATATATCTGTTTTATATGGATATTTTCCTTTTCTATTTTCAATCGATTTTCTCCTGCATAAACCAAGATTGACGTTTTGAGATTCATTGTTATTCGATTATCATCTTAATATTTTGACTTTTGTCAGGATTTTATAAGGAATATGTGTGAATTACAGTTTTGATAATATTTTTCTCAGATTGCACCATTCAGAAACTAGAAATTAAAAAATAAGCAAAAACTTTACAATTTCTCTGTTAGTAGCAATTTATAGCATACAAATTCGTCATATCTAATGTGACTAAAAGATCACACTCGGGTACTATTTTTTTTTTAAGTAATCACCTAGTCAAAATACAATGAAGTCTTGTTTTATCACATTAAACGGTCTGTATTTTTAACACACTGAGATAATTGTGAAATCCTACAATAAAATAACAGGTGAACTAAATATCAATACAGAAACAGAATAACAATGAAAATTAATAGAAACTCACACTTATAGGTAATCCAAGGACCTGCCCATTCACTCGTTCATCTCTTTCCCTCTCTTCTGAGATATCTGTAATGTTAGAATAATAATCATCAGTAACTATAATTGTTGGTTTATTGAATGAGTAAACCTACTTGGAACCAAAGTCAAAATTTGTGTTATTGGTCAATCGCAAAGTCTACTTTGAATACTAGCTACAAACATAGTGCATTCATGTTAGTATGCTTTTCTCGTTTACTAATTTTGAAACTTAATGCTAATAGTTAAAAAAATAATTGTATTTATAGGTAACCAGTAACATCAGCCATAATTCAATTCATGACTAAGAACAAAATAAATTGAGAACATGGTCGCATTAAATGATTTCAACAAAGTAAACTATCTCGCACCAAAGCAGAAAGCTTGCTGTATTTAAGGTTTATTCTTAACATCCATCTATTCTTAAAAATACCCAAGAGAAATGCTGATTGAATATAATTTTATAAGATCTTATGTATCCTTTCACATATTTTCTTTTCTATTATGTCCCAACCATGTCTCTAAAAGTTCATTAGTTATTAAGCCCTTATATCTTAAACTATTTTAAAAAACCTATGAAACAAATTTCATTTGGTTTTCTAAAATTATCCTTTATTTTATATCTTTCTCAACTTTTAAATTCTTTAAACTACTGAAATACACGAAGATTTTACCAGTTTTACTCATTAGATATTACCAAAAGTGTTGGATTGGATATTAGTGTTACTAAGTTAAGATAAAAAGTAATATTTGCAAATAACTATACCTTGAAATACTTAGTACCCACAGGGGCCGTGGAAAAAATATAGAGGTTGCTCGAAATTGATAGAAATAAGAAGTTTTGATTACTGAATGTTTGTCAGTTAACATCAGTGCAGTATTTTCTTGACAGAAATATCAAATGTTATTAAATGTAGGTTCTATTACGAGTAAATATGAGATTTGTTTTTTGAAAAAGCAAACACTATTGTTTTTATGAATTATTTAAATGCTTTTATACAACACGCCACATCATTTTTGACAATTATATATAATTTTAATTGATTATAAATTGTACACACTATAGGGATTTCATACTAAAAAATGAGAGTGGTGTAACTAAAGGTTAATTAATTTATCAGCATAATTATGGCACTCCATCTCGCATGGTCCCAATATACTGCACTATTTTTATTGTTTCTAATTAATAAGCATCCACTTAGTCTATTCATTCTCTATATGCCAGACAATTATAGAGTGAGATTAGGAAAGACTCTCACCGGCATGGCGGTGATTATTCTGACGTGAAGTGATATCACGCCGTAATGCTGACAGCCGTTGCTGTGCTGCTATTTTCTCCCGTGCCAAACGCTCCATCTCATGTTCGCACTCACGCTCCTTCCGACGTAATACCTGCAATATATTTTAATAAATGTAATAATTAAATTATTAGATTGTCAAGTCTAACTTTTGATATTGTAAAAAATTTTTCCATACTTAATCTCAATCAGTGTAGACACTCTATAAACAGAATTTTTGAAAGACATTAAGGACTAATTGACAGATTGGACCGAAAGTTGGAGGTTTTCAGTCTAACAATATGTTTATATGTAATTTCAAGTCAATTGATTGAATCCCTGGGACCCACTTCCAAAGATGCTGTGCATTGAAAATCTTGAAAATTTACTTTCATTATGGGTCCTGAGATTTCATTATGGGTCCATTTCAAATCATCTTACAAAGCTGTTTTATGCATTTGCATCTGAGCTGACCAGAAAAAGTCATATGAAGCCACAGCTAAATATAAGATGTCAAAGAAACTTGTAAGTAGATGAAACTCAATTTCAAGGTTAATGTTGACGATGGTCTGGTATGATCTAGTATGACAATGATACTATATATTTTTATTAAAAGGGTCCAAATGTGTCACGTAACACTATAAAAAAATGTAAACAATAGTGAAGAAACCACTACTGTCCGAAAAACAAGTTAAATAAGACTCACTTGGGTGAAGGAAAATTTTGGTGGGATAATGTAATTTTTCCAGACAATGTCTCCTTTCGGGCCCGTTATTTTATTTATTATAACCAACCAGTAGAGGTTTGACACTTTGTACCTCTTCACATATAATTTGAACACTGGCAAAATGGTTAAATATATCAGTTGGCTCTATTCCCACTTGCCCAAAGGTAATATAAAAGGAAAAACCAAGATTCACTAGTTTAAGAGCACAATATCCCAAAGCACTAGAGTCGTCTTTGTATGGTATAGAAAAAACAAGATGACATCAACATATTAGATTGACCATCACGGTCACTACATGCAAATCCCATAGCGAAAGTTTGGGCGCTTATGACTTTCAGACAACAAATTTATTCCAGAATAATGATATTTTTTGGTGTTCAAAGATCAGATTCAGCAAGTCTGAGTGAGACAGAACATGAAGCCGATTCATATTGTTGCACAATGTATAGACACAGGACAGTGAAAGAACTATGAAATGATGCACAGTAAACGAAAAATCATAGTATACTAACAAATCAAACATTCTCATGTTAAAATGCTCTATTTAACTCTAACCTACATCTAATGACATCATTGTCTGTCTCACTCTAATTCACACCGAATGACATCTATATTTTCAAGCACCAAAAAGTATTTCCCTTAATTCTGAAATTATTTTGACAAGGTTAGGTCAGCACCTAAAAGTGAGGCACAGGAAAGGGATTTTTATAATTTTTAAAAAAGTGCATATAACTTCAAAAGTTTTCGTACAAATGTATGTGTAGTCACACAATACCTCTTATAAGAATTTTACTCTCCTTATTAAGAGTTCAATGTAATGATTAATAAATCTGAATTCGATTAACATATATACAAAAACATTAATGCCTATTAAAATATTACCTTTTCCCATTATAAATGGTTCATAAAACTTATTTTATTTAATGTTATGATTTTAATTATTGCAGTTAATTTTTTTTTTCTAATATGTCAGCGTATGATGAAAAAAATCAAAAATGATTCAATTACGAGTTCATCTCTTGAAATATATTTTAAGTATCAAGTCCACCATAATTCATATTAAAATGAAACATAAAATCTAACTTGATATGAAAGCAATAAGTTACAAATGTGTCTATTCATAATAAGTCCTATGAACAAAAAAACAAGGTGATTTAAAACAATAAATCAAGCAAATGGGTCGCGTATAATATATGAAGCATAGACCCAAATGCATGAAATCAGCATTACTAGTGCAAACGTTACTATAAGTAAAGGACGCATGTAAGCATAATTGCCTACAAAACAACATACTCTTTCCGTAAACGTTACCATAAATTTAATTTTTTTTGTCTCTATGTATTACATCAACAGCAAAAGGATGTTTGTCACCCTTTGCTGTTGATGTAATACATATGCTTTCCCACACAAAGCTAGGCCACATGCTTTCTAAACCCAAGTGCGTTGTATTTAAAGCTGGGCCACATGCTTTCTAAACCCAAGTGCGTTGTATTTAAAACGCATTTTTATTTCGCCTTTTGGCATACTGTCAATTCTAAACAATATTTATTACATGTCTACAGCTTTTTCCTTTAATAACTATTAGTTAAATGGTTATGACATATGTTGTATAAATTTCACTTTTCCTCATATATTGATGAATTTTCATAGATGTTAGTTTAGTTTTAAATAGTTAATGTGTCCATATATTAAGTCAATAAGTTTAAATAAGCTGCATCTAAATTCATTAATAATGAATTTAGTTTCTAAAAGTCAATCAATAAATTTAAAAAAAATGGATTTCTTATCAATTTTTATCGTAAATGTTCTCAGTATAACCTCATATTTTTCATGGAACTCCTAAATATTTGTTACACTTGTAAGAAATGTTGCAAATCTTGTCAACACATAAGTCGTATCTTGATCAAAACACATCACCTCTATTCAGGACCATGGATGGACAAAGCATGCGTTCAAATCAGAATTTCAAATAGTGATGGCATTGAGAGGAGGCTAGCTGTCAATTATAATGACATTTTTACTGACTTATATAAGTATCTGACTGAACTGAACTGATGTAAATTTAATAGGTCTACTGCATGAATAATGGTAGAAAATCGGGACGGAATAATTATCATCGACAAGGAATGATCGATGGTTCTGACCATGGAAAAAGTTTAGAGGATTGCAGGTAATATTAGAATAATGGTAATATAATTTAAAGAGTGGAGATAACAGCTATGTCATTAATATTTAATTGCATTCATACTGAAAATACAATACGGCATTGGATAATAGAGATAAAGCTTGTACATATATCTGTATTACTACTAGCTTACATTTTGATGAGTGACCAAAATTTCAAGGAGCAATTAAGAAATAGTAACTAAATCATATAATTAAAAAAAATTGTTTTTTTTTCAGTCATCAAAATGTAACCTAGTATTTATCCAATTACTAGGTTATAATACACAATGGCATTTGTAATACGAATGGTCTAGATCAGTGATTCCAAGTGGATGTAAAAGAAAGTTCCAAGTGTTCAAAGTGTTCCAAGTGGACCCCCAGGGGTCCACGAGAGTCTTCTAGGGGGGGTCTACGTTGGCATGAAAAAAAGTTTGGGTTTGGGAATATGGTAGAAATGTAGCAGCAGGGGTCCACTGAAACCAGTAAAATTTTGAAAGTGGCTTACGAGAAAAAATAGTTTGGGAACCTCTGGTCTAGATCATTTATCAGATTTTATTTTTAAATTTAATTGTACCCATTGATGTATTTGTCATATCTACAATTTCCACCATTACATGACCAAAATGTCAAATTTTACAAAGAGAAATAACAGATGATATGAAAGGTATAACAAACACTATTCCACAATATGAACATTTTCTTGAAAGAGCTATGTAAAATTCAATGACCTTCGATATTCAAATACCAACTTGGTTAACTAATTTCATCAAACCACAACTTAAGCGGATGGACAGGAAATATGCTGAACAAATTTCCATAGACCTCCTTGATAATGGTTAAATGTTTACAGCAATACGTGAACATGACTAAGTTACTCGAATAGTAAGTAACCAGCAGCTAAAAATCATTGATTTAAAGTGATATTCATTTCTTTAAAATACTACTTGGTTGCAATTACAGATTTTTTGACTATGAGTATGCAAAACACATGTTTTATTTCATGCATGTGTATAAGTGTTCATTTATAGTACTCGATAAATCAAACTGTGATATTCTTTCAACCTGTCATTTCGACATATGTGGTTGACTCTTGACTACAGTTTATACCTGGTGCTTATTATATTGTATATTTAGTGAGTCTTAGTCCAAATTTTAATAATTTTTTTGATGCTCCACCATCATGTTATAAGTTAATAAATGAGTTAAAAAATCAACAGATCAAGTATAGCAATTACCTGAATATATCTAATGGCAGATCCTAAAATGGACAGGTTCGACGTCTTCTTATCATCGGCAGAAGCCGGAAGCTGCCTCTTGAGTAGTTCAAAGCACTCCTTGAGGTGAGCACGCCGGTTCTTTTCCAACTTGTTGTGAACCTCACGGGTACCTGCTCGGGCTCCACCCACTGGTGATGAGCCTTGTGGGACAGCTGCCGGAGCGATCGTAGTATTGGAACCCACATTCGGTATTGCTTGGCTATATATATACAAAAACGATCACCTGAATTTAATACAGATATCCATTTTAAATCTATATCTGTTATATATATTCCTAAAAAACTATATTTTTTCCAAAATCATTCTTGCATTGAAGCAATTACTTCGCCTTATTTTGTGTGTAAATTAAATGACATGAATAAAACTTTAATTTTTGCTAATAATGGTAATTCTCAGAAAGGTCCTATATACCAAATAGTCTAATCACCTTGTAAGTATATTACTACACTACGAAACGGCTATACTCCCCTATTTAGTGGAATAATCAATTTCAAGAAATGAAAAAGTCAATTTGTGAGATATCACGGACAGTAATTGAACTTAATTCTTAAGGATAAACTTTTGATGATGCTAGTCAAATAACTCATCCAAATTGGCAGTTTATAAATATATGTTCAAAAAGAGATTTTATCTTAGACTGATAAATACTTCAGCTAGATTTTAATTTAGAATGAAGAAGTCTTTGATTAAGGCTTTAATTATATGAATGTTTTTAAAGAAATGTAGGTGTAAAGCAATTTTATTTATATAATGGTATCTTTTAATACACTTTATATATAAACTTTACATTTAACCTTTCAATACACTTATATATAAACTTTACATTTAACCTTTCAATACACATATATAAACTTTACATTTAACCTTTCAATATACTAATGTACTATACATTAGTATATTGAAAGGTTAGATATACCTAACTTAGATATACTTAGATATACCTAAAATAAAGTTTTCAATTTTCAATCTTCTTCACTAAACTTAAAATTAGCCAAGACTGAAGTGAACAAAAGGCAACAACTTTTTTAAATAATCTCTTTTATTTTTCCAAATATTACACATTGGTCTTTTCTATTTCGGGTTTTCCTGGTCAAACATCAAATAGAACCAACAAACACACCTAAGCACATGCACATACACGTGCATATACATACACATATTTTGTATATATTTCTGTGATAACATGCCGCTTGTCAAGCAAGGTTCTGGCTTACAGACGTAAGAGATCACTCTCATAGCAATAAGTCCGCCATAAGTATCAACTGTATACATTAAAGTATATAAATAAATAAAATCTGATTTCCAGACTGACTGTCTAAGAGGTTACCAACAGAATTTGTATCAAAGAATAACTCACAATCATGTCATAGAATGTAAACTTTTCTGAAATGAAGTCTGCGGTGACAGCAAAATCCTACCACAAGAGCAGAATATGGTTGTATAATAAAAATAATAAATATTATAAATGTGTAACTTTTCAATGAATAAGGATGTTAGTTTTAAATAAGTGAAGATTTTGCAAAAATCGAAATTGCAGTTTAAGCAGTTTCTCTAAGATTAAAATTTAAGGGCACATTTTAAGTTTTTTAGAAAGGATTTTATGGCGAAAATGACTCTCAAGTTATACACGTACAAAGTTTATGCAAGTGCACCGTTTTAAAATTGTTTGAACCAAATATAAATGTAAATGTACGTAATAGTGTAGCATTTCAAACATAAAGACGTAGAAAAGTTATATTACGAAAAAGTAATTTAATAGACATTAAAATTACCAGCTATTGTACTTTTACAATTAATATCTATTTATATTGTTCACTATACTAATAAAACTAATCTTGCTGTGATAGGTATGGTAGTATTGTGAATGCCTATTTAACCTTGCAAAATGCAAGCTACTTCACACATTTGAAGTAATTGTCGCTTCAACGAGCATGAGAGTACTGGAATCGCCGAATAATATTTTAGCAATTTGGTTAAATTCATAATTTATTATCATAAAAACAAATTTGTTGCTATATAAAAATATATGTATATCCTCAAACAAAATAATAGCCTCTTAATATTCACATTAATGGAATATCACTATGTAAGTAATAGTGGTAATTAATAACTGCCATCATTCAGTAGAAAAAGTCACATCATGTAACTAATGACAGATTTCTTTAATATTCAAATAATTTTTACTGTTTTTTTTCAATACCACTAATTTAATGATATTAGGGACTTTATAAAGCAGGTATTATTGAGGTATATATTTTTCATAACATTAATACTGTGTGTTAAAGCATTTGCTAAAATTTAAAACTGTTTTTAAGAATAAAGATTTTAAAAAGATTTACATTAAAATTGCTCATTTAAAATTAACCTAAGTTCCTAAGCAAATGTCAGGTTGCCGGCTTCCACTAAATAATATTTTTGCCTAAAAATAAAGTCACAATGAAGGAAAGTGGCAATGTTGCTTACCTAACTGCAAAGTAGTATGCAGGTGAAATATTTGCAAAATTTGCAGGGTCAAATATTTGCAAAACTTACAAGGTCACATGAGTAATAATGCGGAACAAGAGAATGAATATTTTTAAATATTGGAGAATAATTTCATTCTATGCTTTTGATTTATAAGGATAATTTTTGCTTAAGAAAAACAAATCTGTGTAGTAATTTACCTCACATCAGTCAGTCGTAATATTATTCCTTTCAGAATTTCAATATTATCAAGTACTACTATATCAAATGTCATAAGTAAGGAATACTTTGCAGAACTGATCACTTTAATACTTTCTACATTTTGATATACAATGAATGTGTCAAATTAATGCTTTTGCTAGTGTTACAATGAATGATTCATGTACTTGTGAAATTATTTTGCAATTCCAAAATAAAAATTTTGAAAAGAAAATCGTTTGTACCCACTAAGTGCATACAGATGAAGAGAAACTTCTATAAAAGAAAATAACAGTGACATAAAATGTTTTTAACTTCATTTTTCAACAAATCATACGCATGTTATTTTACTATTCATTTTCTTAAGATGCGACACAGTGATATTCTCTACAACACTTCTGCAAATACTTAGAAGCAAACATTAACTTAAAATTTCAGAAACACTGACGAAGTTGATCAGGTCTGCATGTATGTCACTAACCATGTCCAATTGGCTGTACGGATTAGCACCCCCAAATTGGAGAGAATGCAATGAAAAGCATCTACTAGGTAGAGTTCGGCAACAATCCTGCCATCTTGCATAATATAGGTAACAATCCAATCATTGAGCATAAATTGCAAGACTAAAAAAATTTCTTGAAGAAGGAGCTGACCTGACTCTTGATAGTTAATCTATCAATTAAGACCTAAGTTAATGTTTTAATAGTTAGGTTAGATAAGTTAGCTAACTTATTTCTTAAAAGCTAGAATAAATGTATTCTACAGGTCATGCCAAATACTCATTATACTCAACATTGTTTTCTCCTATTTCGAATAAGAACTATTTGACCTCGTAGAAGTCAGAAGCATTCCCTGTCCACTTAGGTAATGTATGTATACTAAATGAAACCAATATTGAGCAAAACCCTGAAATAGACACTTCCATACAGCAAAACCTACTCTCACTGTGCCCTACCCTTACCCTGTAAATTGACAAGAAAAACATAAAAATTGGCAACAAGACACCTGTCTTGATTTCTCCTAAACTACCAAAAGAACTACCAATACTTGGTTCTCTTAACTAACCTTTTTAAAGCTACAATGTGACCAATTCCAAGCACCTAACCTAAGGATGGCCTGAAAGAGGCTAGCAGGCGACTACAAATCAAACTCGATGAAACCAAATGCTGCATAAAAGCTAGCACACCCTTTCAAGTGCAAGCAAGTAATTATCCTGTTGCCAACCTGGGCCGAGATTCATTTCACAAACAACATGTATTAAATATAGGCTTTTGCTAGGATCGTAGATTCACTTGGAAAGACCGTATGTAAAAGAAATGGAACTACATTAACAGTCAGTTAAAAAATCAACTGTGGCTCCTTGGAAGATTATCCACCTTGCCACTGGCAACAAAAAAGAGCCGTACTTAATTATAAAGATGATTTATGGCCGGTTTCTGAGTACTTTTTATCGAATAGATATCTATTCCATAACTCTTTTGTTTGGAATTCTTCATACAAAAAAGTTGTAAAATAGATATCTATTCCATAAAAGGTATTCAGAAACCGGCCATTAGACATGGGCATTCGTTTGTGGTCCTCAATAAATAAATCGAATACTGTACTAGGTAAAGCCAAAAAAAAAACAATGATAACACAAGAATACTTATCACTGGTATTACTAAATCGAAGTGACTACTAGTAGTCTTACAAAATTTAATAGTACAATGTAAACGAACCCATTGCAATCGTTTCTTGGCCTGGAATGTTCAAATAGGTAGTCAACAGGGTAAGTGGTCTGGGAGGGAGGCGCGGGCGGAGGCGCCACTGGCGGGGGCACGGCGGGCAGGGCCACGTGCGACGCAACCAGGCCATTGCGCGGCGCCACCGTCGTTACCAGCACCGCCGACTGGGGCTCCTCTTCTGTAACAAGCAAATACCATAATCAACATCACAAATTAATTTTTTTTAATATCAATAATATCTTAAACATATATATATATACCACACATGTTAAAAATATTATTGCCAAATTTCGTAACAAATTATTAAAAATTATACATATACGCATGTTAAATATACATACACTTAAAACTGTGTAACGCAATTTTACAATAATATTTATTATTATCGAGGTAATAAAGAGAAAACAAAAGATAAAGACGAATAAATCAAAAGCGTACACTCCCCCCCCCCGCACTTGGGCAGCACCAAGCTGTTGGAACCAAAGAGGACTTCGACGGCTGCAATCCGTGGCGGTAAACTACCAGGGCTACATGACTGTAAAGATACGTAGTGGGCCGACAAAAAGAGATAGAGAGATTGCCAGAGAGTAAGATGGCAATAACGTACGATGAACAAGTGGTTGTAAAAAGAAAGAAAGGGAGGGGGGAACAAGGGCGGGGCGTTGTAACCTCGTGGTAGCCATGTGCCGTAATTGTAGCTGCGTCTCTTTCCAACATAGTAGATGCGTATAGTCATTTTCTAAGCTGGCAAGAAGTAATATTATGACAAAGATATTTTAAAAGTATTATTAAATTACTACAGTAGACATCGTCTATCAAATTTCACAACTATCGTCAAATTATATAGATACTTAATACATATATATATATATATATATATATATATATATATATATATATATATATATATATATATATATATATATATATATATATATATATATATAAATTGGATATATCACCCATCCATTATATAGCATATTAAACTGCAATTTGACGAGTTCAATAGGCCTTACCTTGATAAGTCGAAAAAACCACGGCCAATCAGAACCTTGCACATATGTTCCAAACGTGTGCGTTTATTGCAAACGGCAGTCTCCTATATTTGTTATATTTAAAAATCGCGATTAAGTGATTTCTAATATTGAAATGGTCGTCGTATTCTGTATCAATTTATAACTAGTTCAAAGAAGCCAACTTCATTTTCAATGAGGTTGCTTCCTAAAATTTTGTTTATATGGAATACACTTGTATAGATATTTTTGTTGTCATATAATTTATATGCATGCATAAATCAAAAACCACAATAGTTACTTCTGCCAATGGTTGAGTATTTTTTCTGAGCTACACCTCTCTGTTTTACAATAAAAATCAAAATAAAATCACATTCAACTTAATGAATAGTTTCACTTATATCGAATTGACGATCTGTCCCGTAGGTACACATTACATAATATTCTTTACAGGTAAGGTTACCTAAGTAAGGTACAAACAAAAATGTAATACTATTTATTTTTCATCCACGTTTCAAGTTTTGAAATAGAAAAAAAAACGTTTATCACGGATGAATAAAGCAAAACAATATTAATAAGTATTTGGTTCAAAAACAACAAATACAATATTTTCAAAAAAGTTGTTCTAAATACCGAAATTCAATTTCAAATTCATTCTCTCTTTACCCCGATGCGAACATTTACTCCATGCCCGTTGAATAGGGAGTACCAGGCGCCCATAAATTCGGAGAGCTCAGGTGTATAGGCCGATTGGCACACTGTACTGTGCGCATTTACTATATGACAACTCGCAGAGCAAATGTTACGTTATTGCAAAAACGATACATGAAGAAACAAGAAATATTATTATTGATCGATATTGTCCAGGTCGGGAGTTCATTGACACTGTCTGGAGTGTTATTTAAATGGGACTGTGTCTCAAGGTTGCCGCTGACGACCGACGACAGTGCACTCGTCGTCGATCGGTCGGTCGGTTTACAACTCGAAATGAATTATTGAAACAGATTTATACGATAAATTGTGAAGCGCATCGCAAACAATCTGGAAAATGAAAACAAGATATATTTCTAAACAGTACTTTAGAGAGAATTCTTACGAGTCAGTCATCTTTTTTATTTTCAAAAATCATCTTTTTTATTTTTTGTTACGATTCCAAAATGAATGGTGAAAATGGATAATGTAATATAATGAAGAAGTTTATAATTTCGTCATATACTCTGTGCATCCGTTATTCACATCAATTATAAACTAATTAAGTTCGATCGTAATGAAATGTTACCGAAAAACGTAGATTAATAAGATACCCTCAACACATAGACATAATAAAGAAACTAATATTTTTATTTTTATGGACCTCCTAAATCAAATATGGGGTGAACAATGTCTTTTTCGCGGATTCCACAAGTAGAGTGGCCACAGGAGAGGTCTTTTAAAAGGTGTTTTCTTCGTGAGACACGAGTCTTTAAAATATCAAAAAGTATGTAACTTGCTGTAATACCACAACTGTGGGGAAGTGCTTGCGACTCCAATTTAAACATAATGCAAAGGCTGCAAAATGGTATGCTAAGAACCATTTCCAATGCACCATGGTTCATCACCAACACAGAGATCCACGAAGCTCTGAAAATAACAATTAAGGAGGAGTTAAAATTAATAGGGCATAAATATAAAACACGGCTGGAAAACCACCCAAATGATTTAGCTACTGCGTTAGCAACCATCTCCTACAATAAACGACTGAAACGCCATGATATAATTGGTGACAGATGGTGAAGGATGAGGTGTCCCCTGCTGAGGAACCCCTTGGAAATGATAAAACGACATAGAACAAATCTGCTTAAATTTGGAACTGATTGCAAATAAACACAAAAAAAAACTTGCTGTAATTTTTCATATAAAAAAAGATGTGGTGTCGTGGGACACCAGGTAGGAACGAAGTTCCTTCGGCTAATGTAGAATCGACACAATTTGCAAAAAAAAAATCGTGCTCAATTTTACGTAGGTTTTCTTGATTTTTCTCTTAAATTTTGCTGATTAGTTTTTATTTAAGTACAGGAAAGTATTTAGGAAATTCAGTATTTTAGGAAATAATAAATTACGTAAAATAAAAAAAAAATCGTAATTCAAATTATCAACTAAAATAACAAAATATGTCTCTTTATTTTTGTTTGACAACATAAAATTACATAGAACTAGAAATAATTACAAAATAATTTCCCACTATTATCACTGTCAATTGCATTCAAGTCACTTGTTAGTTCACTTGCCATTGTTACTATATTTATTATTGTTTTGACGATTTGAAATTATATGAAAATACTCACGAGTAAAATGTATCTATAATGTGAGTATTCGCCACGTGCTTGTCCATGAATTCATGAGTATATACTATGCATTGGCGGGGTGGAGTGGTAATAGAGAGAGAAGGGATGAGAGAACGAAAAGAAAGAGGGAGAAAGAGAACGGTATTATACACTACTCGCTTGTGTATACGACTGTCGCGCCTGCGCACGTCTCATTTAACGGTTTTATTCCACGGACTTTTTCTTACGGTTTTACCATCACATTTTTTTCAGTTCGGTCGCGCAGCAAAATCCCTACCTCCTCCAAGCCTGCCGTAAAGAACTTCGTTCCAAAAATCTGAACGTGGCGTATTTACACAGTAAACACATTTAGGATTGTTTTGGTTTACTTTAATTAATAAACTGAAGAGATTATTATTCAATTATGATCAAGTTATTGTTCTTACGCCTGGGAAATATATTCGAAGCAATATAGTCACGTAGCATTAAAATCGTAATTCCCTTTCTTCAAGATAGCATAACATCATAAAAATAAACTTATTTTTTAGTTTATCATGTTTTGCATTATTTTTCTAATATTTTTTAAATTTTGTTACATTGCAACGTTAGAATTAATTAATAAGTAAGATATGGTTAATGCAAGTTTTAGTTCGATGGATTATTATAATAGCTTAGATTAAGGAATATAGGTAATCTTTGAACTTGGCAAATATTAATTAGTATAAACCCGATAGACTGATTACATTTATAATATTTATCACAATAATAATAATAAAGATATACCTGTTTTAAGCATAACAATAATATTTATCTAGTTTGTCCATTATACTAATCTGTAACTACTATCCTTTCCTCTTTAATTACTTTTTACGAATAAACAAACAGAAAATATTTATTCACAGTGAGAAAAATCGGAGCCACAGATGAAAAGAAATACCTACTATTATACAAAATTTCGGAGTCTCGGGCACATACATTATTTGCTTTTCGGGAGTTTTGTGCTTTCGGGCACATATATAATTTACATTAAACACCAATGACATTTAACCTCTTTAATTGTATAATAAACATTGGAAATACTTATTAAAAAACTCCGATTTTTCAATAGACAGATTTTTGATTATGTACATTGGCAGATAAAAATATCTTCTTTAGAGATAATTTGTTTACATAATCCTCTTATATTTTCTAATAATTTAAAAATGTTTAACACCTAACTAAAACTTGTCGCAACTAAACGTCGGTTGAATATATGAAAGTAAACAATTGTAAATATTATGGCTATTCGGAATTTGAATAAAGAGGATTGGACATAAGTGTTTACGTAGATTACGAATATAAACTCCTTAATATTTATTATTCCCTGGTGACCAATAATAAATTATCATCTCATTGTTCGTACGATTGACACGATGGTTTTAAACACGCTTTTTCTATATCTATCAATAATTTAAGTTTGACATTCTCAAGGAGATTTTGTGTTCAATTTAAACATAAAAGCAATGCCCGAGTGCTTGTCCCGCGTATTGAATTTATTCACTTAGCATAGTAAAGGATCGGCCGCGGAGCACGAAAGGATACTGAAAAGAGACGAATGATTTATATGACGTTGCGAATGTCAGTCGTCAAGACAGGTGGATAGGTTACGTGCAAGTGAAACCAAACGGAAGGGGTGTGGATGCGTCGAGGTTACACGTGGCCGTGATCGAGCGTGCCGAGCCAGCCGCGCGTGCCGGGGGTCGACGTCCTGCATTCTGACCGTACGGCACATTTCACGTGCGACAAAGGTGGACTCGCGATTAAAAATTAAAAAAAAAACTACTTAGAAACCGATGTTCGATTTAAGTTATTAGTTTGTTACTTCGTAAATTTTTAATTTCATTTTGTTTTTGTTAGAATATAGGTAGACTTAACCAGAAATTAAATTTTTAGAATTTGCTATTTTTACACTTTACTTTTAAACTTTAAAATATACTCTATTTCGCAACGATAAACAGAATTCAGGAGGCGTTTTAAGATAAGTTATCATATAAAATGGGTTGCCTACGAAATTGACTGAATTTTAATATATTATTGAAACTATAAATATCTATTTAACTTATTTTAAAATTTAAAAATTATTTACTGTTTAGTTTTGGTAAAAATCGCTCTCAAAAATTGTACAATTAACATTACAGGAAAGATATTTCATCACATTTCATTTTATTTAAAAAACACAAAAAGTTATTTTTTTACAAACTTGAAACGATGTTATATTAACAGTTTGGAAAGAAAGAAAATAATTTTCTATGAAACAATTTACAAATTTCATATTTTCACTCGTATATGTTTACTGAAAAGTTAGACATCTAAAAGACACTGATTGGTTATTGAAAATATGTTTATTGGCTTTGTGATCCAGTTGTTTATATTCCCTTTATAACTTATTTTTTTGCCTGTATGTATTTTGCCTATATGTATTTTGCCTGTATGTATTTTGCCTATAAAGCAAATATTTTGTTGTGTATAATAAGTATTTTACCTTAGGAGAAAATAATTAAGGAAAAAAGCTTTTGTTTTTAAGACTGTCTCCAACGGGTCGAAATGGCTACACAAAAACACTTTTTTTTTCATAAAATTGTATTTCAAATTATACTAATCGATAGATCATAGTTGTCTAAATAAAAATTGTCAAGATATATTTCCCTAAACTTTGTAGTCTTCGAGGATTTTCTTTGTACGAAAAAAAAACAAAAGAAGAAATGTATAAGACGTTTTGACTAATCTCGCTTTGCGTTTGTCTAAATATTATCATGTGAGTGTTTCTCAAACAATTCACTTCCCTACTCTGCATTCTTGAGTGCTGTATGGATTCATAAATTGAAAACGGCGGTAATTTAAATCTATATATTTACTACTTTTTCATGAGGAAAATTTATTATCCCATTCATTCGTGTTTTCAAAACTGATCAAGGTTTTAATGCAATCTCTATCAGTACTTGCATACCAGTGAAGTTCCTGAGACTAATTATCTACCCTTATTACTCACATATTAATACAATGGTGACTTCAGAAGAAATCGTTTTTTTAATAACTAAGGCATATATTTTTACTAACTGTAATGAATAATTATAATTGTTTATTTAATTTTTTGAATCCTTTTTTTTATTAATATCAGAGTTATAAGGCTAATTAATAGCACAGGTATTCAAAAAATTAAAGAAACAGTCATTTGAAAGACTTTGCCTTGTCATTTTAGGTAGTTTTTTCCTCGAAAACCACAAAGTTTAGCGAAATATGTCACTTAAATGTTTTGTTTTTACGAAACTATCACTTGTGTCACTTACTTTTTCGCACTAATACCCCGATGTGTCGTAGGTAATACTGTCGCCTTCTTTGACATACGAGGGGGGGTCCAAAAGTCCGTGTAATGAAGGGGAAGGATACATTCATACATTCTTTCTCGGTGCACCATTAATTAGAAATTTATTAGGGGTATATAAATTAAATGTCAAGTCCCTAACGTCATTCGTTAATGTATAATCTTACTTTAAAGAAGTAAATCTGGTAGTGAACTGCTATCAAAGAAAAGAGACGCGGAAAACTGGCTGGAGTTATGATGCTTTCGCAAGACGACGCGCTTATTCACAAAAGTAAAATTGCGATGGATGTTGTTCACAAACTCGGCTTCGAATCGCTGATTCATCTACTCTATGGCCCCGACCTAGCTCCCAGCAATTTTTACCCAAACCTGGGAAAAGGACTCCGGGGAAGAAAATTTAAAGACAACAGTGAGGTGAATGAGGCAATTTCAGCTTATTTTTAGGGCAAAACTGAAAATTATTTTTTTGATGGTTTAGAAAAATTAGTTTCAAGAACTAATAAATGTATTGAGCTTAAAGGACATTATATGGAAAACACCTCCCCTCGTTTTTTTTTCATAATCTTCAAAAGAGTGTCATTCCTTCTCTCGGGCGCACGGTCCTCGCTGCTTCATTCGTCTTCTGTATTTCCAGAATAATAAACACTATCCTTAGCCAATTTCTTCACACAATTATCGACGTATTAGGCCAAAATTCGTTCCAGTTTTGATGTCAAGGAAGCTTATGTTATATAACCGATGTTATAAATTCCTATCTGGCAAGTGATTGTTTTAATATTGTCATAACAGTGTAGTGATATTTTTAGCTTTATTCTGTAGCTAAATACTTGCACCTCAAGATGTAGCCATTCATGCTACTTCCTTGTTGCGTGCTTAAGTCATGAGTCGAGTTAAAAAAAAGTATAATGATTCAGCACAAAACTAAATGTCCCCATAAGTATAAACGTGCACAAGAAGTGGACCCAGGCGGATACTTTAAACGCGTCAGAACACTTCCGAATTTTGGCTTCATCAAAATATGTTTCGGAGATAATGAGATTGGATAGAAAGATCAAACAAAAGTTTCGAAATGGAAGATGAAACATATCTCGATTCTAGGAAATGGTCAATTTTGCTTTCCGGCTAATCTGTTGTATAGGTGTTTGATTGACGTGCTTCTTCCACACTGGGAACTTCCCAAATGTGGAAGAAGCACGTCAATCAAATTTCGTCGGACAACGGCGACGTGCAAAATCGCAATCGATCTTATCTGCCTTGTAGTACGAAGCAGTGCTCTCCGCCGTTATCGTGTCAACGAGGAATCCGCGATAGAAGGTGATGGTAATAAAAATATTAAACGCCAACTGGCTGCTTATAGACAATTGTCCCTGTCTAGATTGCACTATCTTGAAACTGGTATGCGCCTAGTGTTTAGGAATTTAAAAAAAACTTCGAAAACTTGACCCGAAAATGTCTGAAGTTTATAACGCCACCGCTGACGTCACACTTTTATAAACAACAATATGCTTTAAGAATAAAAGAAAAGGCAGACATTAATTTACCTCTCGTACAAAAAAAACCGTTGTAAAATTGACGCGAGCAGATTATAATGGATTATGAGACTCGTGGAATTTGTAAAATTTATTGGAACGATGTTATCGAAGAAACTGTTTCATTAAAAAAAAGAATCACAAAAACAGTTTAGTCATTTACTTTTTTTCAAACACGTGTAAAAAAAGAATGAAGATGTTGACGTATGAAATAGATTAAACTTTAAGAAAATATCGTATGAGTAAAAAGCAAGTCTTACTAATGAACAAGCGACACATCTTTTCTTTGTCGATTCGTTTTAAATTAAAATAAAAGACTAATGATGAATATTTTTTCCGGGAAAAAGAAATACTGTATTGAATTATTCATTATCTGCATTCATTATAATTCATTATTTACATTCATTTATACTGTTTGAACAAAATTGTTTCAAAATATTTTATAAGAATTAAATAATGTTTAATAAATTACAAACTCTACTTCATATTTACCAGCACATAAATACAAATAGTAACTATTTGTAACGAGTATTGTAATAATTGCTGAGAAAAATGAGAAAATTTTAGGCGGGAAATTGGTATAAAATTTAATAACCAACACTCGCTAATTCAGAATTACTCTTATTTGTAACAAATTGAGGTATTTTTTTACAGTGAATGTAAATATAGCGGACTAATTACCATTACGAACAGAATATTAGTAGAACTTGATTATGCGATTGATTCTTACAAGTTATTCAAATAAAAATTATTTCCAAAATAACAAATCGGAGATTAAAGGAAATAAATTAAAAAAATTTTCAAAAATTCAAATTTGGCCGGAACTAAACGATAAGGAAAATGATGAGAGAAGAGAACAGCATTAAAATTATGATAGATAAAATTTTTTAGACAACTCTAAAAAGTTTTTACATACAAATTAGCTTGAATAGAAATTTTCGACACGTGATATTCTTTTGAAAGAATATATTTTATGTGTATTAAGTACATAAGATAAATTAAGATTCACACCAAAAAATCGTGTAGAAATCGTTCGAAACTTTACAACAAGTATCCGAACAAGTATCGATACAAGTATCCGAACGAGTGGTTTAAAATTAAAAAAAAAATTACTTCCGAAATTTGGCCACCATTTTAGCCAGCCCTAATACATTTATAGATGAAGGTTTGGAACAAAAAGATCATGTTATTTTCATTATCGTTTCTGGATGTGAAATATGCTATAGTAAAATGTGTGCTATATCCACGGGAGGTATTATATTTTCACATTAATGTTTACATCACTGAAGTAATAAAAAAATTATTTAGAGGACATGAATTATTCAACACAAATTATTCATGATCTTCTCATAGTGCCCAATGAATGGCACATTCGCAGTGTCAAACACCGGTTGTATTATTTCTCATTTTCAAAAAGAATAATAAAAAGCTAATTAATATAAGAACAGAGTTAACATCGGCACTCGGTGGGTATAGCAAGCTGTAATGCTGGAAAGGCGTATTTTTTTCAAATTAAATTTTACATCAGATATCGCTACAAATAAATTCTAGTCGCCTACGACATCAGCGCAAACTAAATATTTTCAAAGCTATAAGAAACGTTTGCAAAGTTGCAAATTGAGAAGTAGTTTTTTTCTTATTTAGGCAGACGCACTTGCTGGCCTGTAACTAACCGGTTTTTTTTTCAAAATATCTAGTTATGAAATGCATTTTACATTCCTGTCGACGGTGTCAAATTAAGCAGATTTGATGAATTTGCAGTTTTGGAACGGTTTTCTTTTAGGAAAGGTAATAGGGAATAAAATGTTACATTGTTGATTAAAATTCGTCTATTTCTCGTTTAAATGCTTGTATTGTATTAACGTTGGAAAATAATAAGTATTATCTATACTAATATTTTCAACTTTCTATTGTTTATAAATATCTGCCATGAAGACACATCTATAAATAAAATCATTTAGTTTCATTTAAATAATGTATATAGGTTCTTTGAGTAAATTGTAAACAACCATATCAAAGTGATTTCTAAATATCCAAAGCGTTGCCACAACGTGATCCTCCAAACGGTGTTCCATTTTTTAAATTTTGAAATCGATCGAAACGTCAAAATCATATTTCGCTGGAAATAATGGTAGACATAGTCCGCAACATTTAGTTTACTATTGTCACATTTTTAAAATTCGTTACGTCATCCTTATTTTCATCACTGGACGTTATGTGGATGTTTAACGAATAGTGTTGCTCACTGTTGAAATATATATTCAATTCATCGATCTGTTCTGGTAGAAGTACTAGCTAAAGTAATGTGAACAATTCCTGAAAAAAGCTCTTTTATTATTCAACGATACACAAGGGATAGACATAACTTTTCGAATAATTACATTATCATTTATATCGGCGTATAAATTCATATTTATTATTGAACGAGTAGCAGCATAAAAGGCACGCTCCACGAAAGATACGTATAGAGTTAATAGTATTGCAAGCATGTGTTATGCCACCATTTTCACTTATTTAAATTCGATTTGCTCAAATTTGATGTATATCTCAAAGTTGATGTTTTTGAGAAATAATTGAACATAATTATTTATATCAATATTTTAAACGTTATTTATACTATCAACGGATAAAAAAAATGGATATCTGAGATGTTTTAACATCACTTTTTGAAATTATTCTTTACAATTGTTCATAGTTTTTTATTATCAAGCTTGTAGCCATATTCATACATTTTGAGATAGTTTTTTTTAATAACTTAAGTAATTAAATCCAAAATATGGCAAATACACATCTAAGGTTTGAATCGACAGAATCAGGAACCTCCCCCCACACGCAAAGAATGTTAAAAGTCTCTTTAATGGAACTCGTGCATTTGTGGGTCTAAATGACGTGAGTGTGAAGTTTACGCGAACCGCAGTCCGTAGTGTAATGCCTAGCGTAGTGGATGGAGGTGTAGAAGAGACACGTGGGGAACGAAGCTTAGCGGTACCGGTGGGGCAAAGTAAGCGGCGATCGCGTTCGTCGGCGCGAGCGCCCCGATGCTCCAAAATTTAGATTATTAAAAAATACACTTTATTGGTTAATATTTAATTCTACTTGACAAGTTTCACACCTATTTGGTACTTAAATAAATAGAATAAAGTAAATTAAAAAATATTCAACTGCAACAAATATAATTTTTGTAAATATAGACCACTTATATAGTTTGTTATATAGGTACATATATCAAATATGTGTATAAATATTTTATTTTCCCTTACAATTACTTATAAGATATTGTGTAAGCATTTAAGGGAAGTGTCATAATTTTAGATACGATAGCGATTTAATCTATTTATGTAGCTAGGCCTATATTTTTGCGGTACCTATATTTCGTGACAGTTTCCACTACTCAACGAAAGTGAGAAATTTCTCGCAAAAATTACGAGTGTAATCTGTAAAAAAAATGTATTTTAGTACAGGGTTAATTTGAGAAAAAAAGATGCGATATATAAATTCAGTATTTGGTATAACGTTCGGATTAGTCATAAAAAAATTTAAACAGGGCAAATTAAATCTATGATCACAACTGATGTTCTGAAGAACAAACGACTTTCCTAAAGCAATTTGAAGAAAAAAAAACTCTAAGTGGCAGTGAGTAGACAATATTTCTTCTCATAAACGTTATCCGCTCACGCACTGGTCGATCTAAATCAATATTTATTCATTTCGAATGTTTAAAAAAATGTCAGAATTGCCGTCAGCCCGCATGCAAAATTCATGTGCTCCATAGATCTTGTGCATTTCACTCACAAATGGCGCGGCGTCGGGTCGACGTTGACCGCGGGTGGCGCGACATTCAGAGGGCTCTGCACCGTCGCCGGGACGCCCCTCGTGTATTTACAATGTTATTTATCAAAATAAATTATGTACGGTCGTGTATTGTCAAGTTTTTCATGTTTAACAATATCCGGACGATGACCGCTTCGAGGCCGGCTTAAATATGGATGAGAGATATTATTGCTCACAGGAAAAATGGTTTTGCATCAAAAAGAGCATTTTGAAAAAGGTTGAATTTGCGCTTGCAAGAATCAAGCTATAGTCTTGGAGCCATATTCAAGCATATTTGAGAGTTGTTTTTTATAACCTATGGTCAGAATACTATGAAATGGCACGAGGAACCGCTTCGAAGAATATTAAAGGTCTTCTCAACTAAATTCGCACGTTCGTGGGTCAGAATTTCGCAAAAGTGGAATTTACGCGATACGCAGACCTGCCTAGCATGGTGGAGGTGCAGGGGAGGTACGTGGGAAGGAAAAGCTAGCGGCGAGGCGAAGCGACCGGCAACCGCGCTCAGCACTCAGTTACTGTTCGGTTCCATCATGAATTCTAAAAAATTGGACCTCGAATTTACAGTACATAGAAATATTATACTGTTAGTTGCTATTGAATTCATAATTGTTGTGCTATATGATCACACAAAAATATGTAATAATTTGTGAATATTTATTAAAATCCTATGAAAGAAAATATGGATATTACTTTAAACAAAATCAAGGAAAATGATGAAGGTGATGGAAACAAGTCTATACATTATCCAGTTGTTTTATTGCCTGGTATAATCATAGGAACAATTTAACAGATAAACTTTAACTGACAGGTTATCTGTAACACACGCTGTGTTACAGAACAGGACGCCTAAACCGTTCACATAGAAATTATTCATACAAAAACTATAGGGAATAAATGTAGGCATCCAAAATATCTATAATAATACCAAAATAGCATTGAATGTTTTTAACAGGTAGCGAACAATAAGCGTCTACACCATATAATTAAAAAAATAATCTTTGATAAAATTCTGCAAATGCCACTGGATACTATTGCTGCCATTGGATCTACTGATGACCTTTTCTAAAAATTACTACTATAATTGATCAATCTATAATCACTATAAAATCAATCGTAAAAATAAAACAAACAACTGAAACGTCGATTTTAAAGATTTATTTAGATATGCATTGCAAAACTCAATTGGGTTTTTAAAAATTTTGTTTATCTAATATTTAACGTGACTCTCGGCGACACGCGGCGGTATTGCTGACCTACCCCCGCAATTTGAGAAACGTTAATTTTTTCAGGATTTATTTCACCATTTGAATAATTTTCAGACTACCAATATCGGTTGATATCGATGGGAGAACAATCATATTTTTATTTTTAACTCTTTTATTTATATTAAATATATAGATATATTTAATACCTTGGAAGGTAGAAAGCGATCGATTGACTTATACCTGCATTTCAATTGACATGTTTCACGTTGCTTATGAAATCAACTGGAGAAAAAATATTCTCGCATTTACATTTGTGTTTTTAACTTGACGACATTTTGCTTTCATACGAGTCATTATTATTATGGTCAAGAACCTAATCGCAGTTAGAGACTTGGAAATTTACTTCCGTTATAGTTGATCCTTGCAGCGACTCATAGTTTCAGTCAGAGCTAGAAACAAATACTCTTTAATTATCGTTCACTAATGCAGGCCATCGATAGAAATGTTAACGCTTTTTGTTTATTCCGATAGGTCAAACCCCGAAACTTTTTTGGAATAATTACATTTAGTACAAAGTGAGAATTAACGAAAAACCGGAAATTTTTAATTATTGTTAAACTAAAATTAAATACAATTACAAAAGCATGAATTTATATGATCATGTAAATAATTAAATATCAAAGTATGTCAAAGTATTTCAAATTAATGAACAAGGTACCTTCAATATTTCTGAAGTCAGCTGTAGAAGAACTCGAATTATATTCAAGAAAAATACCAACCAACAATTTGTATTATTTTTCCAACGAAAAGAGAACTCTAATATTAAAAACCGGGTTTATTTATAGAAATCAATTTGTATTATGCTCAACGCTATCTTATCTGATCATATATCGCGTTATCTAAACAATGGCAAAAACGTTCGCCAACGTAAACCGGCAAAAAATGACAAAACAAAAAGAGACGAAGCGAGTTGGTCTGTGTCGGCGCTAAGCGCGACATCCCCACCACGTGCCAGACGCCGCGCCCACCCGGCGAACAGCCGGGCGACCTTGCTTCATCAATTCTGCCGACAATGCTGTCTCGTTTTGTCCTATCACTAACGGCTAAATGTGTCTCTTACGAGAAGGGGGGCAGCTCAAATAATTTCTTCACACACCTTGGCGCTTGTTTACCGCTATTCTGGTCCTCGCTGCGCTGCGCCGCGCGTTCCGGCCGCATTTTTATCATGATCTAATAAGAATCCAGTAAACGTAATTATGTGTCTTCACCTTAAATTGCAATATTTTATAAATCGACTTATTAAAAATGATTTTGCTTTCATTTTATCAGAGATTATGAAATATTTTGTAACTACCATTCTACTTTTGCTTCTAACGTAAGGAAGGATACTGTATATATCTTTGATAAATAAGAAGGTCATTTGTACCTTATTCACTTTATATCTATTCAAATTAGTGTATATAATGTGTATGATAATCATAAAAATATATAGGTTAGGTCAGGTTTATATATAGGTTAGTTTAGTTTAATACAGAGATTATTTTATACATAAATACGATTATTCTACCAAGTTCTCACTTTTTGTGATCATCGATTTTTTTCATGGCAATATAACAATTGGAGTAGTAAAAAGAAATTTTTATGCAATCGGACGAAGGCGCCCCAGCGAGTCGAATCCAATAGATAACCGAGCGCGATCATCGTGAATTTACACCAGCTAGTAGGCCCATGTACCAGGGTGTCATAAAGTTGTAGTCACATTAGAACACTTCGGCGCTAGTACACCGCCGCACATGCGCTGCTGCCAGTCTACCGCTTATACGCGACTGCTCTCCTAGTAGAGACGCGCACAGCGGCGCGCGAACATCGCGCCGGCCGCCGCCAGGGTCACTTTCGATTATTCAACTCGGCGCGCCGTTACCGCCTACCGACGAGACGCGGACGCGAGTCACCCACCCTGCCCCGCGCTTCGCCGAATGGTCATATGACGTAAACGACATTTTATCATTACCTTTCTAAAGATATAGTATTATATTATTTAACATAGGCATAGTGGAAGTCTATATAATACAAACATAATATACTTATAATAAACTACACATTTAAAAAGTCAAATTAGTTTTATGCATATTATACAATAATATATTTCACGATAATCAGGTGAGTTTCTCTAGAAGTCCGATTCCTACTAATGTAATTAAATTCCACAGGGGATTAGGGTTGACAGCAGGCCAAGCTTTAAAAGCCAGAAGGAAGTGTTACTAGAGGGCGGCTGAGTGAGGCGTGATTTACTTTAGACGGAATAGTAGCCGCCGTGACACGTGACATTGTCACGCGGCCGAGCGGAGCGCATGCGCGAGGAGACGCGCGCAATAGTCATTCGAGCGGATGCATCGTCGATGCGGCTGTCTCGCTCTTGTCGCGCGTGGTCGATGCCGTGTGAGAAGTGCGACCGATGAGAAAGGTAATCGGCTTCGAAAATGCGCCGCGAAAACAAACGAAACAACGCATGCTTGATTACGGCGGTCTGGGTCAAACCGCTACGGAAACACACGTACTAAATATACGCGTCGCTATACACATTTAATAATAGTGTGAAACGCTCACCACGCTAACATTTTGCAATTCGAAGACGAAACCGAAATACCTATGGTAATACGACGAATAGTATTTGTAAATTTCTGGTTTATACGAGCAGTGTATGAATACTACAAAACGTACGTTCATACGGGTCAACGAATGTCAAGATATTATAATACATATTTTTATTTGAGCATTTGAATTAGGGAATGCCAAAGAGGATCGATAAAGCAAGGACTTTAATATTTGGCATTGCATCGATTTACTTACATTTTGAACAAAGGTTCCTTCTCACGACGAACAAAGAACAATGGCGTACAAACGCGCACCTTTCAAAACAACTAACATCAAACACAAGTAGTGCTTCGAATCTAAGTTGATATTTATTTTGGAATACTTTTCTTATATCTGTACAAACGTGATTTCAATTTACGAAAGACAGTAATAATATTGAAAATTTCAAATGTTTTATTTATGAAAATTTGAACAATATATTTTTACATAAATTTAAATATATCTGTGTATATATATATATATATATATGTATGTATGTATATATATATGTATATATATATATATATTGACGTACACCACATTAACGCATAATTATTACATTTATATATATTTACATACAATGACCTACATAAAGAGAACTTAGAACTAGGTACCTATCGATATATCTCAGATCACACCTAAATGGACTAATACTTTCAATCTACAATGTAGGTAACACGAGGACTTCTAAACGTATTGGAGCAGAAAAGAACGAATACGTAGATTGTACGGTCACGAGCCTCCACCCACTAAAAATCGTGATCTACGACTCGGAAACGATCGTGATTTTTAAGGCCGTTGATATAACGGATACCTATGTCGTTTATTACCAAGTTGTTGATTGCTTGTTCTATATGTACAGGATTTTTATGAACGCTGTATAAATATTGTATTAACAGAATTGTCACTTAGACCTGAACAAACAGGTTACACTGGAGCAGGACTGAGTCACAATCATATTATGATTAGATTTACTTCAGACGTATCAACGTATCAAATAGGTGTATAATTTTGTATATGAAGGAAGCTATTTCTTTTCAATCTCTATGCGGAGGTGCCGCTTAGAAATGGTGTCTGCGCATATATTTGACAAATCAGTCATTCAAAACACCGAGTGCTGTGAAGGAAGCTCGGAAGTGGATTTCTGCAGTCTTGAGACTCTCTCGTTCGCCAGGAACCTTAACTGTATTGTCGTAAGACGAACTTTTGTAATGAAGTGAAGCTGTTTTTCATCGCGGACGCGTTATGCTAGGAAAAACCCACGGTGATTTCGCTAGGGCACCGAATGTGTTACATTTTATTGTAATGTTTGACATTTAAACACTTTTATGAATAAAATTAAAAAAATAGGTGTGCATCAAATAGCGAAAACGTCAAAAATACTAATTTTTATAATAATTACATTTGTCACAGCCTACAAACAGTGTAAATGTATCGGCCTTTAGTATAATACAATTTTTTGATTTGGGGTCCTTCGAACATTACACTTCCCTTTATTCGAACGATTGTGGGAGGTAATTCGGTAGATAGCCTAGCTAACGTATATATCGTATATTCAATGTTTTACAATTATACAAACTTGACAATCACTACAGACGTGACTCGGTTTATTCATAAGGACGCCTGTACAGACATTCGGTTTCGAAAAAGGCGACCAAATTAAATAATTCTAATAGGTGCAGTGGCGGCGGCTTTCTAATTCGTTAGCTCCGGTTCGGTGGACGGCAAGCTTCGCTGTGCACGTCCCACAATATGAGAATATCTATTTTATCTTTGTCTATAACGTCACGCCGTCTCTATATCTATATATATATATATATATATATATATATATATATACATATATATATATATATATATACATATATATATACATATACATATATATATATATATATATATATATATATATATATGTATATACTTTCTTATTCATCTTTCAGGTGTTCGATTCCGAAATATTGCTCGGTTCTCTCTGTTTTACGCCAAAATAAATAAAGTACCAATAAATGTTAAAGTGCATAATTATTATTAACAAAAAATTAAAACGTTAATTATTGTTGGGCAATTACAAACGTCAAAATAACTCAAAACGATATTTATAAACACGATTTTAAATAATTCGTTAAAGCCCATACGTGCGGCATTGAATGATTCTGAAACTAAATACGAGTAATTAGTCATATTAGGTAACTTATTTATTTTAATATTAATTTAATACTTTTTATTGATCTCTTACAATAACAATTTATTTTTATTAGGGTCTATAAATTGTTTCCGTATTATTCAGAAAACATACGGTACGCGGAACTTGTGCAGAATATTGGAATTTACCCTCACAAAACACATCAGGATCCCTCTCACTAAATATTTGCTAGCCTTTTCCAATCAATATATTTAAGGAGGTCGTAATTATAAAAGTAAATAAACCGCCATTGCTCATTATTCGAACGTATTATATATTTAAAAACCATCGGAAAAACCATGTTTGTGCCCAACCCCAAAAAACAAATAAGAACAAATATTATCTTCACAAAATCAGTATAATTTTGTTGATACTATTATTACAAGAGTTCCATTCATTTGATTTGCTTTATAAACAAAACCATAAAAATAATGTTTCACATATCGTTCGGTGTTAATTCCTCTTCAGTAAGCATCACTTTCTACAAGCGTTATGCATATGTTGCAAAGTTACAAATTGTTTTCACAACTTAAGCTAAGGTAGAACTTTGCTATTGCTATATGTTAATTGCTTTGCTTGCATGTTTTGCTATTGTTGAAAAATAAAAAAAAGTAGTAAATCTGGTCACGCTTTTCTATTCTATACTCGCATTACGTGCTTGAAGTTGAACAGATAAGTTGGACCGATAAAATGCAGATATGAAAAGTCAACATCGATAAGATTGCCAGCGCCCACTGCAGGCGCGATAACAATTGTATATTATTATTCGATAGAATCGCTGTAATTTTAATAGAAATAACAATTAATAAAGATGTATATGGGTTTAATTGTAACTGGCGCTGTTTAATCTCCACTACTTCTCATTATCGGCACCGTGCAGGCGCCATTTCGTTCGTCCTACAGGAACGAAAAATGTACTTGAAATTCAACAGTTTAAATCAAAATGTTTGTTACCTCAGTATTTTTAAGTCATTTGCGGTCTTTTTTTTTAAAATGTGTGGTCTTCAAATCCTGTACATTTTTATTTCCCTTATGTATATTCCTTTTCTGTTTACACACTCAAATTATGCAATACATTGGATCCCAGAAGTCCCGTCACACCCTTATTTTCTCAGTATTCTTAAGTCCCGTTTATAAACATTGTTTTTTTTGTATTCTTAATTTATGTGGTTCCTAAAATATTTTGAAATTCCTCTAGGAACTGATTGTTTGAATTCTTATCCTGTAGAGTGTAGGCATTCTTGTAGTTCCAAGTCTGTCGTTTGTATATACAAGTTACACTAAAGACATAATAAAGAAATAAATAGTTGTAAAAAAGACAGGTAAACCAAGGAATTATGATGGAAAAATGAGAACGATGTGAATATCAAGGACGTTCGTTATTGGTCAATTATATGCATGCAGTTGTTTACTGATTTCATTCCGTAATCGAATATAGAAAGAAAATAACTACAGACGAAACCAAATAGATTTTTCGAAGGTATTCGATTTTAATGAAACTACAGTTTTATAAATTGGGATCTGCCATACACACAAATTAATTGTCCTATAAAAATCTTCGTACTACGTTGAAATGGACCATAAGAAAGTTAGTTAGCCGACGTCCGTCCGTAGTCCTTCGACTATTCGACGCCAAGCCTCTCAGTAGCGTCCGACAATGTCACTAGTTAGGCATTTCAAAACCTTACAAGTATGAAGATGGTCACCACTCATTGGCGCACAGTCGCATAGCGGGCAAATCTCATTATCAGCCAAGCCGATCCTACGGAGATGAACTTGTGGGTAGTCGTGACCGGTAGTCAATGTAAAACGAGTAACAGCCTCTGTCCTCTCTAGGTTCTTGAAATTGGCCCCATCACGGATATGGTCTCCCACTTTTTGCCAATGCTTTGAATCTTTTAGAGTTTTAAAAGTGGTATTGTTGATGGATAAGTTAATTAGGTTGTTTGCCCTGTGGAACAAATTACTGAGCCAGGGTCTGCCCCAGGGAACCGTGTTGAGCTGTCTTCTCTTTAACATTATGATAGACGACCTAAGGGGTATCATGCCTATTCTTTGCAGATGACTTTCTATTTTGGGCTACAGGCAGTGGTCCCAGTGCCCTTAAGAAGACCCTAAATAAAGCACATCTCAACCTCAAAAAATGGGCAGACTTGGAACAAAATGGAAATAAGTGTTGAGAAGACTGTTGTCCAGCTTTTTACCATGTCGACAAAAAAAACACCTAATCAACCTGAGCTATAGAGGCTTGCCTCTTCGGCAAGTTCCTCTGTCGAAATATCTCGGAATTAACCTTGATATCAACGAAGCTCCTTAAGGGCTCTCACATTACAAACACAGCTGAGAAGTCTCAAAGGCGTATGAATCTCTTAAAAAGGCTTGCGGCTACTAAGTGTGGAGCTACTCAGGACGTACTATCCACAGTCTATAAAATATATGTGCACCCAGTCGTGGACTACGGCAGTGAAGTCATCTCATTGGCAAGTAAGCCCAGTCTTGCCAAATACGACGTCGTTCAGAACAATGTCCTTAGACTAATAGCTGGTGAGGCAATATCAACCCCTATAACAGCAATGTAACTCCAAACTGGCATTGAATAGCAAGGACAAATTCACTCTGAAGTTCTGGCAAAGGGCAAAGTGAGTGGATAGAAATTACTGAAGTGGGTATAAAAAAGCAACCCAACGACTAAAAACGCAGACCCCACCTTTAACACATGCTGACTCTCTAATTGATAAGTACCAGCTCTCTGTGTTTAATGATCGCCGTGCCCCTATACAATATTACACCACAGTTGAACCAGCTCTTCCCTCCAGACATCTCGACCTAAAAAACAATGAGAAAATGGAAATATGGAAGAAAACGAAGTTGTCAGTAAAAATTAGTTGTATGCCACACAAAGTTGTGAAAACCAGTCTTGGGTGTCTCGTTATCCATATTACTCTAAAATATAATATTTAAAATAAAAATTCAATTACATACTTTATGCATCGCCTTTTGCAATTAAATAAAGTTGGTAAACATAATTTTGTCATTGAGGACAGAATTGAACCCATTAGCATCTATGGCAATGCAAGTCTATACTACACCACAACTACACAGTCTCTGGCTCCTTACAGTGCTTCGATGGATATGACATAAAAAGATGCGCTCAGAAAAGGCAACAAATATCCTGTTAGGCTACGAGTCACGACCACCTAAGCCTAGACTATTTAAACAATGAACATAAACAAATTGACGCAATAGAGAGGCTAATACATACAAAAAAAGACATATTTATATATAGTATGTGAAAACGTGGATCAGCGCTATACATACACGCCTATTAAAAACACAGCCGTGTGTATAAAAAACTAACTAGGGCCTATATATTTCGCAACTATCGAGTTTGTAGCTAGGGATGTGATCGATACGGTCAAGCTATCGATATTTTATTAATTATAATTAATGACGCTAACGGAATATGGAAATAAAAATATCAATATCTGTTTAAATTGAATAAAAATGAATACATTTAATTTTTGACAAATGAATTTTATTGTTAATACTTATTAACGTTGGATTTGCATGAATTATTTCCGGAAGAATAAATTGTCACCTTGCTAGTGACCCCATGTGTCGCCACAAAAGAAATTTATTTCATTCAGTTACGAATATGAAAAAGATATAAATCACCGAATACTGCAAATCCCGATGTGTTTAGAGCGTAATTAAAAAACGAATTACGCATTAAAAACAACTGATAAGATTCAATACCGCCAACAAAATTCGGGAGAGCAAACGGTACCGAGTTTTGATAAACTCCTTTTATCCGAAAAAAGTATATTTGAATGTTTGGGTGTCTTATTCTATCGGTTATTAGTCAATTAATACTTGTAATCAGGATTGGTAAGTTTTGCGTCAGTTTATAGATTGTCATACATAGATAATTTATTAAAATCTAATTTTACTTCAAAATTATTTCCTATTTTTAACGATTCCTTCTTAATTAATTTTATCATCGTCTATTATACTATTTGATAACAATGGCAAATCAAACATTTCAACTTCATAAAACGTACACTAAAGATCATTTATGAAGCAATACTTTGTATTAGTTAGTACTTTCGTTTTAATATCGGTACACATTCGCAATAAAAGAATCGATACTAAAAGTACCCTGTATCGAAATAAACTATCGACTAGGAAGGTACTCGCCTTCACTTGCATCAATCATCCCTATTCGCAGCCGCGGAACTAGCTAGGTGTGCCAGCTCGCACGTAGCTCCGCGCCACAATATCTATTAGAGCTTTGTGCGTGCGAGTCGACCGTAAACTTTCGTCGCGCCACTACCGCGTTACATAATGTTGTGGAGCGAGCGAGATTGTGTTTCTATTTGTCGCCAGTGCTGACGTAATGGTCGGCTTCTTTATGACCGTACCGCGCGTCGCTCCATCGTTTCCACGAACAGCTTTTTAACCCCCAGCAGCCCTTCGATCCCATTCGCTATTTCGGTACTTCTTCAATATTTTTAAGTCAAACACGTTTAATTAGCAGTTTACGGGAGACCGCCATAGTCCCTATTGTGTTGGGCCCCAAGCGTTACTAGAATATTAGTGACGTTCTTATATAAAGAAAATGAAAAACAAACTCTTTAAAAGTATTTAAATCGATAATCAGGTAAATGAGAAATCTTGTATTTCTTAACTTTTCACGACAGCCTGTAAATATTATTTCTACGGTACTCTTAAACTAGCAAAATGAAACAAAGTGTAAATTGTGTCATTGTATCCTCTATACACACACACACATGCAACATGATCGTTTGAAAAAAGTCACTTAAGACTCGATGAGCAAAATACATTAATTTTGACAACAGAAGGAATGTCAATGTCAGTTAACGGTTTATTTTTAATTAAATTAGGCAATGGCTACAAATAAAAATACAACAATCGATTTTGATTATTTCTTGTCCTCATTTCTAAAATGTGAATATGTACTTCGTTACATTTTTATTGTTATTTTTTTTCGACATTCCAAATATATTAAATAAAATATGGGTTACAAATTGTATTTTATTTTTTGCCTTTTCTAGATTGTCAATGGCTGAATAGTTTGGTTTTATGTTCTAAAAATATGAGCTTTTTTAAAAAAAAGATATACCCTTATTCTGTAATACCCTGATCGTTTTCGCCAGTCTCACTTTTAGAAGGGGCCTTTTATTTGGGATTTTTCTATGAGCTGGAGAGAGATTAAAATACTGTACCACGATTTTATGTTCTACTAAGTACCCGGCGTTGCTTGCCTCTACGGCGGTAAACTGGCGGGGACAGGATCACGGCCCCCTTAAGATTTATTGCTAGGACTTGGGAAGTGTAGATTTGCGGGAAATTGGTTGAACATTGTAGGGGCCTATTAAGAACATACATACAGTTATACTTAAAAGGACAAAGCATACTTTGATATATATATATATATATATATATATATATATATATATATATATATATACATATATGTGTGTGTGTGTGTGCATGTATAGACGATGTTTCTAAACGAATATTTTCTTAGATTCCTTTGAAAAAATTGGGGAAGTTAGAAAGTATATTAAAGAATCAGATCGCAGCATCGATTAAATAAATCCAATAAAGAATATAAATGTGCAAAGAGATTGTAATGAACTAAAAAAAATCAATCACGCAGCGTCACAACAAGGTCCGTCCAAAGTCTAGTCGGGCGGTTAAACCGTGGAAGCGTGCGGAACAATGACGACTGAGTATAATAAAAGGATTTTTAAATAAAGGAGACAAAAATATATCCATCTTCGCCTCAATCTTAATGAGCAACATTATTTTGTTTCTTTCTGTACTTCTTTTTTTTTGGGAAATCATTTCTTAATCTCTTCATATTGAATGAATACCAAGTAGGTAACTTTTTACTTACTTCCGTTACGCTATTTAATTATTTTCATAATTAAAACACATTACAGATTGGCTTTCACGGTCACGCCCCCATTCGTTTGACCTTATTACTTTTGCGTGTAATGTATTAATTTTCCCTCTATAACGTAATTCATTGAACATTTTTATATGATTTCTTTTTCATACGACTATCAATTTATTGTTGTGATTTTTAAACAAGAAATATCAATGTAATAACCGAAAATGGAATATTTTCACGACATGTCCTCCTAGAGCGGAGAGGGATGTGTTGCGTCCCTTGAAAATTGGAAACTTCTCAAATCCATAAGCGAAGATAACGTAATGGAAACATATACATATATCATAGACAAATAAAGGTGACAGCCAACTCTACCCGTGCACGGACACGCCTCGTACGTAAATACGATTGTTTTTAACTAGAAATTAACACGGGGTCCGCCAGGCGTCAAACAGCGTGCCGAGGTGGGAAGTACGATGGCAGTGCAATGACGCGCGTCCTGCGACGTGGTGACACGTGGTAGATGTGGGAGACACGTGGCACTCCACGCTCCACTCGCACGCGACCGTTGCGCAATGTGCAGGTGGACGCCCGCTCGCAAGGACGCCTCGATGAAGCGGCGACGCAACGTTTTAAATAATTAGGTGTAGCACCTATCAGGAAAACATAAAAAAGATTCGCTTAAAATCTATTTTTAACGGCATTAATTATGAAAAGGTTTTCATTTATCTCATTTCTCCATCCTCCAAAAAATTACATCGTGTCGAGAAGAATGATCTTTGAAAAATATATACACAAGATTCATCTAATATTATCGTCATTAAAACTTCATTTAATGCCTATACATTTTCACGTCAGTATTCACGTCACATCAGAATCTTCTCTCAAAACAAAACATATTTCAAACTTTGTTTCTCAACTATAACTTTTCATAATAAAAATGCTGACATTTTGCGACATTACTGCTTCCATGCGCTTCTTTTTATATGAGTGTTTCCCTTTGTTACATATAGGTCTATAATTTTAATGGATCGTTATTGATACCTGTAGAGAATAAGGTGGCACCTTTCTAAATTACTACATTTCGAGGTTATTAAACAATAAAATAATTTAAAGCCAGCAGCGGAACGAAACGATGTATGGAATCAGCATAATTTCGGCGGAATAGAATGATTTTTATGACGTTTATTTTTGTTCTTCCAAAATGGAAACAAAAAATGTCGAGTGTCGAGCTCGATTAATGTATCGTAATAGGTGTCCCAATCAATATCGATTTGTAACAAGCGACGTTTTTACAAACAGCCGCCCACCGTACGAGGATCAACATTAAAGCGGACAATACCGTGTGTATACTACTAGAGCGATGACTAATCGTTGCACAAAAAACGATTTTGGTGCGAGTCTAAGCGACCTTCGTGCGTCGAAAGCGACCGACGCGGCGACGTGTTGCGAGAGCTGTTTGCGAAACGCGAGGCGATCCGTGCTGTTCGTACGCAGTCTGACCGGTACACGTGCAGTCAGTCTTGCACGGTCGTCGCTACTCGCCCCACCATCTTATGTCTGTAGAGCGCAATACAGCCATAACGTTCAGCGCCGATCCGTCCCGCCTTTGCATGATAGATACACGTCACGGACGGTTCTCGTTTGCACTTTCCGAAATAAGCCAGTTAACAAAAGCGATTTTTTTAAGCGTAGCTTGTTTTGCGTTACTGTCAAACTCTGCACAAATTTATAAATGTAAACATGTTACATTTTAAAATAATATGTATCCATACACATGTTTGAATTTTTGTTACCATTCCAGCGGGCTTGAACTGACGAAATGAAACGAAATTATTAAAAATTAAGCGCAGCTCTGAATAGAAACATAACAGAAGAGAGATAAATAAACTAAGGTTATTATTATTAAGTTAAGCAATTAAAAAATATTTGAACAGAAAAGGTTAATAACATAAAAACGTGACTTAAAAATACAATAATAAAAATAAGTACCTAGAATTATAAAAGAAACAAAAATAGACCGTAATCATCCAAGACGTTCCTAAATAAATCATAAAACCAATAAACCGCAAAAATAACGAAATACCGCACTAAGAATGCGAATACCTAATGAAATTAATAGATGGCTCGCAAAACGAAAAATCTAATTCTATTAACTTATCCCTCATGATGGCATAAAATACATATTATGATTATCGGTTAGATGCCTATGTATTAAACAAGCACTCGACCACTACGCATCAAACAAAATTCCGAAGTATTTATTATACCTACGTTTGACGCTTATGTCAAAAAAGTTTTTACAATTTTTATAAGCGTTAAGCAATAAGCATAATATTTGTATAAAACAGTTTATGTAAATTCTACAAAACTATAGCGCTTTATTATAATAAACGCTTACACTCAATTAGCCTCATCCCTACAGCTGAAAAAAGAAATAAAGGTATTTAAATTGAAGACTCGTAGTATCCTTTAGTGTAGCCCGACTCTGTCAGCTCCGCTCTCAATTGAAAATAACAATATTTTTTTCTAGATTAGACTCCCAGTCATTTCTGTGTATGGCAAGTGTCTACTTTTTCGTATCAATTTTCATAATTATGGCAATTGTAGACCATTTGTATTACACGTACTTCTTAACATTAATTGCTAAAACAATAATCTACATAAAAAGTTAAATACATTTCCCTAGTAATTGTGAGATGCGGCTATGATCAGCTTACAATACCTTTGGAACACATGTGCATTAATGTATAATGGGCCAGTTGACTAAATTTGGGAAAATGGTTAATACTTAACATCTATTTAACCCAAAAAAAATTATATATTTGAAAAAATCAAACATTTACATTATGTATTTTGCGTTTTAAAAAAACAATTTAAATCTATCGAGAAGACACTCAAGACTGTCTTAAATGACGTCACTCCTCGTAAACCAAATCAAAACCATCATGTCTCTGCATAGCAGTTGCTTCTTTTGTTTAAGTAAAAATGATTTCGTCTTATTAGAAGTACTGTGTAGTGCCCCAGTGTAAAAACACAACTATTAAAACGTCAAACAAATTATTTTATAAATGACATGTTCCAAATAATGAACAGATACGGAAAAAGTGGCTAAAACTTGCAAGGAGCTCGTAGGTTATCTACAGATTCAAGAATATATTTTTCTGAAATCAGTTTGATGTAAGTATTATTAATTAAGAAATTGAAATAATACTACTTCAACTTATAATACACATTTTACACTTGGGTATACTTACATTGAAGTTTTAACATTCCAAATTCTGATGAACAGAAGTGACCGTTTGACGCGAAAAATCTACCAGGCGTCAACTGGTTGCTTTGCTAACCTCCTAATACCGTTGCAAATTGTATTTATCTTTTAAGGTAATTGAGAATAACTGTATCAATTTAATAAAAATGTTTGAAAACGAAACCTTAAATGAACTGTTCTGTATACGAAAATGTCAACAAAACAATGGTGTTTTGCGTGGTGTGACGAAAAGCTTTCTGATCGGTGTTCATAGTCACGTAACTCAATTAGTAATTTTACGCCGAAATTATTACCCAAAAATAAAAATAATTTTAACTTTTAATAATGAGTAATTTTGTGTTTTTGTTATCTCCATGTCATGATTAATCATTATAAATTATTGTAACAGAATCTATAATTCGGTGACGGTAAATCTATAATAAGGATGTAACAAAAATACATGCACGTGAAATTGGTTTATATACTTTATTTTTATTGGTTTATATACTTATATATACTTTTTTATTTAAATCAATTTAATTTTTATCAAGAATGTGTCCGAATTAGGTTTGTATAAGTCTTTCGAATTTAAATACATCAATATATTCGGGCATGTCGTGATTATGTACTTACGTGCAGTGTTCTTATTGATCACGTAAAACATGACAAGTATATTTAAAAAATACGGCTAATTAAAAAAAAGCAAAAAGAAGTAAATGCAACGTTACTCACTCGCTTTTGTCACTTTTACACATACGGAATATACGCGAGGAACAGCACACAAATGAAACAACGTAGTGTAATATATAATGTATAGAAATGTTTTTTTTCGATCTTTAAGAATTTACGCTGTTAGATGTATAATAAATATTATCTACTGAATTTGTTTTGTGTGCTTGTTATTAAATATCGAGCGGGTGTAATGCAATAAAGAATTAAATATAAATCTTATCATTTGTAGCTTTACGGTATCATATCGTCATATATTCAATGAAATAGGACTTCCAAATTCTTATTCCGTTGTGAACTGGATCCATCACTTGAGTTTGTTTTATAAATGTATTATGTTATTAATCAGTAATAAAAATCAACAAACAGCTCTGTACAACTTTTGTTTAATTCCCATAACCGTCGATAAATACTTGATCAAATCGATTTGTCAATCGGTCTAGTCAAATACCATCAAGATTATATACAAATAATGTTAAAAAGTAACGCTGTAGTAAAATTATATTTTAAACTAACAATAGATTTTAATATGCAGTTGTTGAACTTTTAACAAATAGTGAAATGCATATTCAATTTTTTCGTATTATTCATTTTTAGAGATATTTATTGCATATAAAGACACGACTCTACGGAAACAATTTCTTTTCGATAAACAAATTACAACCCTACCCCTCTTGTCGTTAGGTTCCTAGTGCTTGCAAAATTGCAGTGACAAAATCATTTTACTATAACAATGCGCTATAGTTTGAATAAGAAACGGACTGAATGGAAAAATGACGGATGTTGTTAACTGGCCAGGTAAACAAATAAAAGTGGTGACGATCGGTTTCATATTCTTATTCTATTAAAAAAACAAACAGCTGTTTTGACACGTTTTGGTAACTTAGAAAGAAAGAGCTGTGTGGATACCTATACAACCTGTACGCATAAGAACATATGTTGTTAGTTTATAGACACTCATTCCAGAAACTATTAGGTCGATTATATTGAAACTTTCATAGACTCGTTCTACGGGACTATGTTAAGTCTTTTGCATTATCGCACTATATAAAGAGATTCAAGCGAACCAAACTATCCTTGGATATTGTTTACTGCCAATTAGTATATCGTTAATGCGGATGAAGTATTGCCAACTACAAAATGCAACTCAGAGGTTTGAAAAAAACGGTTGATATAAAATTATCCTTAGATACTAAGTAAATTAAAAAAATAACAAATACGTTCAATGATAGTGCAGAATACATTGATAAGTCCTTTCTTTTAAATATATATAAAACTCTTTTATAAAGTAGTTATAGAGCGCACACTAATACTGTAAGATATATGTTTGGTACCTGCTCCGGTCAATTTATTAATGTTTGTAGAAGATGATGATAAATTTGATAGTGTAAAGTTATGAAAGGACAAACAACCGACCGAGTCAAACATTTCTTGCGTCTCAATCGAAAGTTCCCTTACTAATTTATAGTCAATCTACCGATTGCAGAATATGCAAGATGTATACGCAAGTGACAAAGACGAATTCCTCAATAAGTCTTATCTTACGAAATTTTCGGATGTCACCAAGTGACAAACTGTTTTGCACAAAATATCCTAAAAATCGTTGCTAACAACAAAGTGCACACCCACATTTTTATTGTTTATTAGATAAAAGTTGTACGAAAAAGTTAAAACAAAAAAAATTCAAAACAGCAGAGGGCAGAGAGAAGGGACAAAAAGATCAGCACAAAACGGAAACCGAGTACAGAAATTAATTATAAAAATTAAACTATTTAACGAAACATTGTCAAAATCATTTCTATCAGCCAAGAATTGCGTCCGTTATTAGCTAGGGTTGCAATCTGTCCTTTTCCCCCCGTAACTGTTCTCTTTTTAAAACGCCATTTGAGGGATTTTTCCAAATTTGCGGGGTTTTAAAGAATGTAGTTGTCTGTTATTAAAACATTAACTAAATAATGTTTTAATAATAAACAATAATTAGAAATGTTATGTTAAACAGTTAAGATTAAATATATATTTATAATGACTTTCCAGGAATTTTAAAACTGTAGGTGTTTTGAAATTAATTTTACTGTTGATTTCATTTTTAAAGTTCGCTACTATTTGTCTTATATGTTTATTTAACTTTAGGTATAATAGAGATAAATAACATTTCATTAAGAAAAAATAATCTTGATCAGTATTATATATGACTAGTACTATTTCATTTTAATATAATATGAACTTTTACTTTAATGGTTTAATTGTCCGGGTTTTTAGTTCACAACATGGGTTTTCAAATGTTATTATGGTGACCTTACCTTCAGTATGTTCTCATAGCAACAGACGGAGACACAATCAACGGACGGAGACGTATATAATTTTTCAAATTTAGATCAGAACATAACATTTAAAAAATTCTAACGTCTTTTAGAGGAAGATCACTTTTTCCAAAGATTTCAAAGAGTAACATTCAAAGTTGATCACTTGTAAAATTAGACGAGTTATAATTACTTCTTTCGTCAAAACTCGAGGCGGGCGGCGCTAGGCGATAGTGAAGCACACGCTCGCGGCGTGTGCGTACAGAGTTTGTAGTGGAATGAAAACATTTTTAGACAAAATACAAAAACTTGTTATGTTCCGATACATAAAACTCCGAGATATAAATTTGAACGGATTCAGAAATAAGACATTTTCCAGGACGTCGAATTTAAGATAAAGTAACAAGTTATGTTCACAAATAAATCTCTCCAAAAATACGTAATGTCAACTAACGCTAAATGCCAATACCATTATTACAGGCAACCTCTGCATTTTTATTACATCAATGTCAATAGAAATAATTAAAATATATATAAAATAATGCAATACCTGGTGATGAAACCTTATTTGCTATGGACTCAAAAATACGACAAATATTACGATCCCTAAATCTTAAAAAACTTTGCAACGACATACGGGATTTTTAAAAATGAAAACGCTACCAAATTCGAAATTACCAGGAAAACATAAACGGCGCAGATGTCGTAACACTATTCAGTATTCCCATCTATGCTTGGCGAGCACGTACTTACTTGGTCTGTAGGAAATAGCGAGTGAATAACACAGCAGGCACGATAAGTACGAGTATGCAAATAACGCACGCACGCCGCAGCCGGACAAAGGCGAGGCGACTTCGCAGACGCATTGTATTTAATCAGGCGGTCGGTCTATTATCGTTGACGCTGTATTCGGGCGAGCGTGCAGTCGGCTAGCGACGCGGTCAGCCGTACCGGTAACATCGCAGTTCAATTTTAGACTCATTCATTGAAAGTTCAACACGTGTAGAATTGAAAACGGAAAATTAATGATGAGGACTTTTTATGCAATTCGACGTGGGAAGGTCAACGTGACCGCAACTAAAGGCATAATGCGACTGAAGCTCGTCTCATTTTAGAGTAACCAAAACTTAACTATTTTCAGTGCTCAGTTGGAGAAAATTAAAATACGAGACATATAAGACTTTAGGAAATAAACAGAGAAAGCTCAAAAGCAGTAGATGTACCGTATAGTGGAAAAAGGGGTTTCATTGACGTTATTATAATTGCTTCCTAGAGAAAATGTTAGCAAATCTTTCATTAATTCAACCCAGGCCTTTTCTACTCACGGGAGGATTAAGTTAAAAGGAACTTATTCTCCTTCCACACTTATAGCAATAACAGGTATATAAAAGGTCCTTCACATCGCTCAAGTATCGAGAAAATAAATCAAGGATGTAATAAGTTATATATACAAAGAGCTTTCCATAATATTCCATTTGTAATAGGTGAAAATTTTCGGCAGTCTCGCTATGGCCACCCCAAGCTGAAAAAAGTTATGGGAGAAACTATAGTTATAACTTCAAAATCCGTTGTATTTCACATTTGCCGCATCTAGTAAACAGGAATAACAAGTAACATTGTTTTCGAGTACATAGTTATACACATAAAACTGCTTACACACATTCGTGTGACCTGTGAACCTGAAGGAAAGTAATTTATTCCAAGATATGATTACTAAGTTGTACATTATCTTGGAATCAGTACGACTGTTTGTTTTGATATTATACTTAGGCTTCATTTTTGTTTTGTACATCTGAGGTGTTTGGCCTCAAACTAAATTCATTTTTTAAATAAAAAAATCTATTTTATGAATATTTCATGTTCCATTAGATAACTCTATAAAAAGTTGTCTACAGTTGGTCGCTGTGAGCGATACTAAGTTTTCGTCGGAAAAGGTTACAATAATAATGAAAATATTGTAAGAAAAATAAAATTATTAGTAATCATAAATTCAAATGATTATAGACGATTTCCGGGAATAAGTGTCAGACAAAGACGTTATTAGTTGACCGAAAAACAGTTGGCTGAAAAATTATGGTTAAAACAAAATTTAAAAGATAACTTTTTTCAGAAAATTAAAAATAATATTCATATTTATTTGTCATCTTTTAAGTACACACGATACTTGCGCACGTTATTCGGCGCCGCTCAGGGGAATAACCCGCGAACATCTGCGATCTAGCAGCCCGGGTAAGCATCGATGCAGGCAAGTCTTGGGTGTGTTAAAAAGAGTGTAATTGTAATATTTTTTTGCATTCAATTAGAAAAAGGGCGTGTTTTGTGTTTTATATCAACGACAATTTATGCCTTTATAACCAACGAGTAGTCTTGCACACACATGTCTCCGACACTTATTCCCCGAACACGTGTATAACGCACAAACATGTACGAATATAATAATCTAATCCTAGTATTTCTTGGTGAAAAGCTTTCTCCTAAAATTTTAAAAATCTATATTGATTGCGAGTTGATTTTTAAATCAAACAGCTCACTCGTTAGTAGCATTTTGTTAAATTGAAGGAAGTGACCACTTTTGAAATTTTACTAAACTAAAGATTCCTTCTATGTTATTCAGTTACACTATACAAGAGGTGCACCACTAATTGCATGACTCTTTTAATTTGTATTTGACGAGGTATTTGATTCTGGCTGTTTCTTTGGAGAAGCGTGTAGCAGTATTATGCGCAAGACGAGGATATTATTCAGACCTGTCTACAATTCAATCAACCCTTATATCAACTACATGAGCCATTTGCTACAAGAACATGCGAAGATTTAGAGAAAGTCGCCACATATTTCAATGTAAAAACATTATGTCCAGTGGCAAAAAGTAGCCAGACTTTTACATAACAAGGCGTATAATTCTGTTGCCAAATACTTGACCGACTGTAAAGTTTCGCATTAAGTAATTATTCAATTGCACGAAGCTGCTAAAAAGTGCATTTGAATACGAAACAGAATTACCGTTCGGAAGCTAGAGTTAATGGGCGTGAAAGCCTCAAAAATTGTTTTTATCGGTAATATTGCATCACTGGTGGTCACTTATTTATTCTACAAATATTATAATTCTGTCATTTTCTCACTTTTAATATGCTGTTAGTTTTAAAACTTTGACTTTTTGAATCTAAATATTATACGATTTATGGCTACGCCATTGGTCTTTTATTATAATTATTAATAGAGTCTATCGTAACGGCAGATACATGTTGTGTTTATCAGTCGATTGTATTTGCTTAAACTTTGAAAGACAGAAAGATTGAATCATTACAGGTGGAAAAATCGATAAGAGTTGATCGTGTAACTTCGAAGCTAATGAAAAAATGAGTTTCAAGAAACTTATATTTTTTGACAGTTCCCTATGGTCTTCTACTACTTTTTTTAAATTATTTATTTCATATTTCTTTTTTCCTCGTCGTTTATTTGTGCCTCGGATTTAGTGGAAAAATGGGATTTAAAACCTTTTTAAATGCTTTTTACATTTTAACTAGATAATAGTGTAAAAGTATATACAATATGAGACTACAATTTTCTTTAATTCCATAAGAATTAAATTTTCCCAAAAATTCTCAAATAATTTTTCATTTCTTCCTTTTCAGAAATTCGAAACTAGCATAGAAAAATCTTGACTGAGAAATAATAATAAAAAAAATTATTTAAAATGTCTTTAATGTATTCCTCCTTTGAAAGTGTGCCGCTCTATGACTTTTTGGGTCTACGTTTTATTTCAAATAATATTATAAAAAATATTTGTTATACCCTCCTTCCACATTCATTTTAAAAAATCTCAATTTCCCGACAAACCCGGCCACGAGTACCAGGACCCCATAAGCGCAGTCATACCAACACACAGACACGCAAGGCACTGGGCGCGTGCACTGCTAGTGTATGCGTGCGCGCCCGAACTGACCTGCCAGACGTTCAAGGCAGCACCAAGGTCGCCGACTGGTTCCACCGCCACTCCACCACTCGCCGGGGACGCTAGCGCCTTGCGTATGTGTGTGAGCGTATGTGGACAAATACATATACATTTGTGTTGATTTATTCAGATACATAGCTGATATGCTCGCCAGGGTTCTCGAAGGCACGATGGCGGCTCGGGTTACGTTATGCGATGCACACTGATTCTTTAAGTAGGCAACGTTGTTACCTGGAAATATGTTAACAATTTTTATCATTGCCTGAACAAAGGAAGAATTATTTCTTAAATTAAAGAAATTAAAAGCAATATTACCAACTCCGTCTTCCATTTTGCTCCGGCTAATTAATAACAATCATGTGGAATCTATTAATCTATCTAAAGGCGGCAAGTTTATAACGGAGGTGATAAATTATATTAAAAATTAGATAATATATAAAAATACTCTGCATTAGTGGAATCGTAATAATAATTGTCATGTTTATGCCATTCTTTTATTTTATTAATATATAATAAATGTAAACATCCGATACTTAGTCATATCAAAATTGCGGCCGGCAACAAAAATATGTACTATTGTTCAAGATACAGTAAACAGAATAACGCCTGTATGTGGCACGTTCTCGTAGGCAGAGGGATACTAAAATGTTACTGTATTTCGCCTATATTCCATATACGGCAGGACCTAAATGGCCGAACAACGGTTAGACGGATTATACTCTATCTACTTACATCTGAAAGTGCAGCTATTTAGACAATATTTTAGGCGAATATTGTTCGATATATATATATATATATATATATATATATATATATATATATATATATATATATATAAACGTTGATATATGAAGTAACAATTGACATAGTGAAATATCAGTGTATAAAAGTAATCGTAATTCAAGTAAGGTCTCTTACAAAGGTAAAAACATAGCCAGCATTATAAATGGTTGTGTCTTAAAAACAAAAAATAAATAATGGAGCAAATTCAAAATTTACGAACGGTTGATAAAGATGGGTCCCTTAATAAAAGATCTGCGAAGAAAACGAATGAAACAAGCCTATAGTCAATTATCCCCTTTTTGATGGAAAATAAAGTGTTTATTTTAATATAAAATAAATCTCAATGTATAATACACTGTAATATACACACTTTATGTGACCCTATGATTTTCAACCGATTTCTTTAACATTTTCCGCACTTCTCTCCGTCCCCTAGCAACAAATCTTCAAAAGTGAGAGATTCAGGCGGGTGGAAGTTTAAGAATGGCCGGGTCACACCGGGTACTTAGCTTCTAGATGTATAAAATTAAACATTAACTCATATTTCTGTCTGAAGTAACGGTCTTTGCGCAAACATCCAACGCTAAGTCTTAAGTGCGTAGTAGTTTTACAAATAAGGTTTTCCTGTTTTGTTGATGCAAGTTAAGGAAAAGTGTCAACCCAATTCATTATAACAATACATGGCGGCAAGGCTTCTGCGTCAAAGTATATTGAGAAATATCCGTGGCGAGGACTCCAGTACGTGCCAGTTGAGATACGTGACTCGTATGACTGTGACTCGAGTGCACATTTCTGAAATGCACTGTGAATATGCTCGATGACGCAGAATATTTATGAGTCGCGGAAAGGGTCTTGCGACCTTAGAATGTCCTTATACTTTTTACGTAGGAAGTGTATTTTGGAACATAAAATAGCCTTCGGCAGCCATTCTGGTCTTATCTCGCTTGTAACTCGTTCGATGTGCAAACATTGAAACAGACTTTTTATTTGGTCCCTCGTCCTGTTATTGCTTTGTCTAATATGAATTTTGCAAACGGCTAATGGTATGTTAAATGCTGTATTATTAGCGCATTTACGTCATCAAGTCAGCTGCGTAATCAATATTATGACAATACTAGCATAATACCCGTTGAAAATTCAAGGATTTTTCTGAAAGTTATTAAAATTAAAGTGTTTTTCAAAGACAAAGGCGACATGTAGATTCCTATATAAAGCATAGTAAGGTACGGTACGATTTGTTGATTTATTTTTTTTTGTCTTATTTTCAATATCCTTCTCAAAAGATTTTCTTTTAGGATTTAATTGATATTGCAATTTTATTACCTTTTGTTACAGTTTTAATAGATAGCAGCACAGAACATAAAACAAGAGGTTACAGCATGTGCTCCCTTTTTGGTCAATGTTTTTACAATAATTGGGAAATATATCGTAAATAACTGTTTTTAATATTTAAGTTAATTTATGACTCTGTAATTGATATCTCGGAGTATTAAAAAAATCGCACTTAGATGCTTATGTAACAAATTAATAAACGTAGTTAAATATTCGCGGAACACGAAACATAATTTGTTATTAAATTTAATTTAAAAATGGCTCCAACATTTCTAATCTCGTTATTTTTCAGATATTTCGACGTTAAATATTTCATTTCACAATTCTTATATTATCTATATTTCATATAATTATACAAGTCATGCATGTGCCTTTTGATTTTCTATAAATTTGTTATCGTATGATAACCATATGCGTGTAACTGTGTCGACTGTGTGGTGATTGATAACCATATGCGTATTCGTGCAAGTATTAAGCCTTAAAGAAAATCAAATTAAAAAAAAAGAAGTACCAGAGCGTATATTTTTTTCCTTTTCTGTTTTTTGCCTTTTATGATAATCTGTGTTTTTGTTGAAATTACGTGATATCTCAGTGGCACGCAGGGTCTTAAAAGCAATTAATAACATAACATATTTACGAAAATTTAAACATATTTAAATTATGCTATTCAAGCGAAAGCCACACTTCGATATATGTATTGTAGTACGTATATACAAAGCGAACGTTTCCGGTTGCCAGAATTTTATATAAAACGTACAAACTTCACACCGATATTGTGTGAAATTACAAACATTTTTCGAATCAGAAATGGTCCATACGAAATTAAAATTGATTACTTCGGTTCAAAACGTCAGTTCATAATCTCAAGGCACGCACGCAGTAGCTTGTTAGATTATCGGCTATATTCAGACTGAAACAATGCCGTAATTATAACATTTGCATATAAACAATGAATAATTGTGTTGTTATAACGAGCTCACTGTCAGTTCATAATCTTCTTTCGAAAATAATTTTATAATTTTAATAATTGTCCTTTTTATTAAATATACGAATTATATTTTGTCAGTGAAATATATTTTGGCAGTGAAGTTTTCTTTGTGCATTAAATTAATATTTTATTAGTTTATTTGTATTTTCGCAGTGAAAGTAAACAATAGCGACTATCAAATGTTGATGTTTATTACGTGATGATTAAGGTAGGATAGTCAATTTTGAAATTTTATAGATAGAAGAAAATTTTTTCGTAATAAATCTAGTGGTATGGCATTTTCATAGTAATTTTTATTGTATTGGTGGAACAAATTCAGTTTAGCAAAAATGTAAATTTCCATTTTTTTTTATTTCAAATGAAAGTGGTTAAAAAACGAAGTAATGACCAAAAGTAGGACTCAGTCATAATTGTTTTATTAAAAAAAGATAATTTGAAAGAAGTTTCCATACAAAACTGCATTTTGTCAAGGAAGTTTGAGTTATAAGTTTTTCGAGTTAATTGCCATTTTTGTAACACTATACAAAGAATTCGCAAATACAAAGAGGAATTGATATTGAGAGCGATAAAGCGGGGTTATAAAATTTATGTTTGAGAGCCAACTGATAATCATTTTCTTATAGAAAAGAATTTTTTAATATAAAAGATTTATTAATCGCCCTAATTAAAAATTAGGGCGATTATTTAATTAAATTTTTTCACCGAGCCCTAATTTTTTTCATTACATCGTTTTTTATGTATATTATTCCACTTAATACAAAAAAACCTATTGGTGGCTAATCAGAAGTTGCATTTCAAATAAAATGTATTGTTAAATTGAATTGTCTTTTTACGTAGCAAGAATTATCTTTTCATGGTCACGATTAAGGTACGTAATTCGATAAGTCCAGAAATTACATAGAGAGATTATTATTTTTGAGTGCCTACGATTTAATTATTGAGACACGTTTTCTATCGGTTACACCTTCAATGCCGTCTTCAGCACTATTAAGGTGATCGGCGGACGCTTGCCCGCGTTTGTGTATATCTGTATAATTTTTTATATGTCTGTCCCTTCACAGCTTGCCTTCCAAAAAGCATTGCACGCCACTACGTGATATATTACTCTTATGTCACTCCTCTATTGCTTTGGATTATTTTCAAATTGAGTACATTAAATAGAATTTATAAACAGACTGTGTCCACATCGAGAAATATTATCTTGCAATAAAACACTTCCAGTACTATAAAACTTTTCACTTTAGCCTCTACTCCACAATAACATTTAGGAAATATAATCATCACACACTTTACGAACAGATAACAGTCATTTATTTATTTTTTCTCTCTTAACACAAAAATAACATAATAGGGGGTTTTACACGTTGAGTATTTATTCGAGAAATGAACATCTAGTCAAATGGTGTATTACCAAAAAAATGTTTCGTTGACATCTATGAAATAATTTTTAAGTTATAAACTTAACATACGTTAGACAGATAAACAATTTTTTTTTCAAAAACATGATTTCGTTTTTTTGTTTTCGTTGATTTTATAACTATTAAATATTGTTAACAAGCCCGTTTGGACTCGTTTTTTGAACAGACTTAAAAACATGTATTAAAACGTTTACAACATAGATATGTGACGAAAAAATACCAGGGCAGCATAGGACAACAGGCGGTCTGTCAACAGATAGCTCAAGGTGGCCGGGAGCGTCGCAGTAGAGCGCTACGGTAAAAAGTAACCGCGCCAAACCGCGAGGTCGACGCAAGGCCGCCGTGCAGCGGAACTTTTTTAGTTTGCGATGCAAAATCGCAGGACAATAATAATAATGAACACGGCGCGGCGTGCGACCTAGACGCGCTACGAGAACGTTCTTCGTGTGATAATGTCGGTTATTAAGCTTTTAGGCATCAGCGGAGGTTCGATTCGGCTATCTTTTAGCTATTTTCGAGCTACGACTGTCTGCAATGTAAATTAATATGATACTCTCTCGTTTGGGCTAAAAATACAATGACCTCAGCCCGATATTGATAGTTATTGGAAGCAATTTGCTAGGAAACAGGACTGTATCCTGTTTCTAGTAATAACTTGTTCGTTGGAATATAAGTAAAATGTAAAAAAAATCGGTCACACCCGGCACAAGGGCACCGGCACCGAGTTTCTTTTCGACAGAGTAAAAGTGAAAGCCGTAGACTTGCAAAACGCACTTTATGGGCAAATGTAAAAATCACTTATAGTTTCAGACCTTGGACACGACGAACAACTTGAAATCATTCATAAAATATATTCGTATAATTAAATATTAGGTATTTTTTTCTTTTCATGTCTTATCGTCCTGTATTGATTTTATCATAAATTACTAGAACGATGAAATGCCCTAACTATAAATATACTTTACAACCTTGATATGATTTTTAATTAAATTCAAGATGATTGAATGTCTTATATAAGTATGCGAAGAAATATTAACAGCATATCCATAATGAACCTCGAATAAGACTTAGCGTCCATAATAACTTGAAAAGAAACTTTTAAATGAATGCTTTAATACTTGCAAATAATATAACACCTACACGTATCTCTCTCTAACGTGAATCTTACAGATAAGTCGTATGCGAGCAGAGATCGATTTATTATAAAATCTCATCGTGCGTATAAATATTCCTTACAAATATTGGGGATGGGCACTGTTTTATTTCCCCTGCCAGGTGGCAGCGCATCATCGGACACGGCCATTGTGTATGGAACGCCGATTGTCAAACGTCACTTATACAATTTCGTTAGATTATTTTATGTATGTTCCAAGTTGAATGTTGAGTACATGTTCAACTCAATATGTTTCAAAAGTATATTTTATCGTTTATTTCCCTAATATACAAAAAAAAACATGAAAACGTAGCAAGAATTGACAAAATTCTGACTGACAGTGGCCGTGTCGCTTCAGACGCCACCTACAATAATTTTGTTAACGTAACCATCCCCATTAAAACAACCGTTCCATAGCGCATGCGCATATGAAACGAGCTGTTTCAAGCATATTTTAAAAAAGCGTATAACCGAATGAGCTTATACGTCGTAAAGTAACGATACGATTTTACGATTAAATACGTTTGAAAGCGCACATTTGTATTAAATAGATCGGACACAAAAATGCTTATCAGTTCCACTTTACTTGCTAGATCTGTATTGAATGATGAGACTTATTTTGATTCGCATCCTCCTCACCGAATTATCTGCAGGAGACACAGAGCTCTATCTATATGGAATAAAATATCGTGATTACAATGAATAAAAATTACGCATAATTCTTACCCAAGTACTCCCTTATCCACTTCTTTTTAGGCGGGGGCATGCTAGTCAATTTATCAGCGCTATTATCGCAGCATTCGGTGACGACTTCAGCCTTGCCGCCGTACTGCAGGATGTTCCTTTCGGAGCCCCCGTCGAAAGCGCCATCGACTACCGCCGGCGCGCGGCTCGACATCGCGCCGGTCTTCAAACTTACGGGCTCCGGGTACTTCCTGGCGCCGGGCAGACTAGGAATGTTCTCCCTGTAATAGATGGAGTCGGGCACCGCCATTATCGTATGGCGCTGGGACTCGGCCAATTTGGGAGGCGCACAACTCGTAGAGGCTTCTTGTCCTAGGTTGACGTTCGCCGATTCCATGAGTACACCCATTCTCCACATACACCACGTCTCTACGCTACTCTATTTTATTTAACTCGCGTCTCGCGCATCTCGTCGTCGCCAATTATTATATCTACGCTAATGTTTATGACACCCGGTACTTTATCACTGGTTACTCTACTATTTCTTTTATCACTGCATATCAGCTAAGTTGTGTTTTTTTAAATAATTTGTAGATATAGTTCGTTACACAATATTTACACAAGTTTGGTACTGAAAAGTTAAACAATCGTAATTTTGAGTAAAGGCAGTTCGAAGGCAGCGCGTATATAGGTTCATACGAACTCCTACCGGCCACGTGCATATTTTTGAAGTCGAATACCTTCTTATTCATGCAAATGTATTATAATCAATTCACGGCTCGCTTGTATAACATCAGTATTATAACGAGGTAAATGGCGTCAGTCTACCGACGGTCTATATATAACATTTTTATTTTAGATTAAGCAACAGGTCGATAGATCAAACTTTTAATTTGTTAAATAACTCGGGTAAACATTTTCTTGTAACCTCGGTTTATACATTATATATAATATACGTGGACGATAGTTAGGTGATGTGTTTAAGATTTGTAGAAGAGTTATATTTAACCCATTAGCTTGCATTTGTAAAATACCAAATATATTAAGGGAGGGATGAATTGTTTGCATATACAGTAAGCTATTTAATATATTTGTCATCCTCCATACCGAGGAAACTGAACTTTTCTTAGAGATAATAAACTACTATTGAGCATCTGCGTTCAAAATATAGCCTCTTGTAATATGACAGAGTTTACCTATTTCACTTATAGACAAACATGTGTTAATAAATGATGTCGATTTATTACAATCTGTTCTCAGTTATATATTTAATAATTTTATATCCAAAATTGACAACAGGGCGTCATTAAGAAAACAATTTTTTCGTCCACTTATTAATAAATTATTTAAACAAATCTAACTGTAAACCATTATTGTAAAATCAGCGTTTTTCCCCAATGAAAGCTTTGCATTGTTTATTATTAAAATATTTCAAAAGCAAGAAAACAGATTTAAATACTTAATATTACCTACATACCGTCAATGCTGTTTGGGATAAACAAAGTAAATGCACATGTCATTCATTCTCTTTATTGAAACGTAAATAAATGTACATTTGTTTGTGAATGAGTAAGTGCAATCATTTTACACAACAGTGTACAGAGACGATTAAATTTTATAAAGAATTTTTCACATATAAAGTTCTCCCCTTCGAACGCAGATTTGATTAGAAATAATTATAACACCGAAACGAGTGTGACTTAGTAATTTGTACCTGGTCTTCAATGAGATTTCGGTACGCGACCGAATGAAGAACACAAACAAATATAAACTCGCGGGGTTGTAACTTAAAACGTCGTAACTCAATGGTCAAAGCTAACTTACGTAATTAAGCCTCACAATGGTGTGTTAACCTTTAACAGACGAGACGACATTATGTATAAGTTTATCTTCGATAGCTACATAGTTATACCTGTTAAAAAATACTGCAATACTGCTAACACCTTCATTACATTTACTACTGTGGCATTAGTTTTATACTGTCAATTTTGATGTGACGAGAGAATTTTCTTTAATAATAACCATCAATACGCTTTTTGCATTCAGCGTTGTTCGGAGACAGTTGAAGATAGTAATAAAACCAGTATAAGCCGCATTTCAATGGCGTCTGAAGGCATCTTACTTAAGGGTCGTCCGCGTATTGCGTTCATGTACAAGATAGATTGCAGCAAGGTTTAACCTCGTGAGCGTCTCCAGAATGTGGGAACTCGGTGTGAGTAGTGAATAATGGCCCCGCATTCTAGAGTATGGAAAATATACTACTTTTATCTCTTTTGTTTCAAATTAGTGGATAATATTATAAGTTGACTTGTACACGATAAACGTTATTTGGTGAAGTAACGATATTCATTTTATAAATAATTTTGGTACAATCAGAAGGTTAATTGAATTAGGATTGATTGAAGAATTGAGGACGATAAAATGTGAAATGAACGCGACACCGCATCGGGCTTTGCAGCTAGCATGTTAAAAAAACGACTTTAGGATCTTCACGGGATCAAACGGCACTGCCGCTATGTTTTTACACTGCAAGTTATATTTATCTATGGCGAAGTAGCACCGGTCGCGCCGCGAGGCCTCTGTCCCTAATGGAGACATCGGGCAACAGGTGTAGCGGGGGTGGGGGCGGACACGTGATCCGTCCCGAGGCGGAAGGGGGAGGTTTTTATTCCCAGGTCCGACTCGGCTCATCTCTTTTATGGTTTCTTTCTGTCGTCGGGAATCCGAAAATAGTGATCGAGCCAGCTTTCGTTTTGAACGAAAGCGGAGGGAGAGAAAGCCTGAATGCGGCGAAAAGTTTAGAGTGAACAGTTCCGTTAGATTTTTGATAATATTTTTTTCTTAATTATTCTTTCATTGTCATTGGCTGCCATAAAACTGTCAGAGATTTTATTTTTTATTTGTTATATCTTCGTGTTAACAATATTTAGATGAAAGAATGTCGGTCGAATGAAGATATCATCTCTTAAGGACTTCGCTCTCATGGAACACGTTATGTGTCTCTCTTTTCTGCTATCGCAAAACGATTATATCATAATTTTGAGACGGGTAACTTATTTAGCCACTACCTTTGGAAAGCATCGACTTTAGTAGGAATACTGTTGTCGTGAAAATTAGACCATTAAAAACAAATTGATTTGGAATTTTTTTCAAGTATTAATTGTTTTAATCTCATTATTTGTAAAGGACTTCTAAAGAGACACTTAATTAGAGGTTAAAAAAGTGGGTACAAAATATAATGTACCACAATTAGATAATAGATGTGTATTAACAACAATAAAAATGAATCTGGCGAAAACATGTTTCGCTCACTGAGAAATATTGAAGATAATATTTCTCATTAACAACAAATTGCATAGTTTTTTGCTGAAATATTACGTCAATACTACTAAACACCATACGTACACCCAAAATCACCACAAGAATAAACATCTAACCAGAGCGAGCCCATAAACAATTTGCCGTACCCACAAACACCACCATTAAAAAGAAAAAAACAAATTACGCAACATATCTCGCATGCAGTAGACATTACATTTCGCGTAGAAACAAAGAAAATGGCGTCCCACTTCGTCGATAAAAATAACTCGTTAGCCGTTGTGGAGCGCAATAAAAATGCGAATGGCGGAGGCGGCGCGGCGCAGCGCCCGTGCGTCGGTCGCTCGCTGCGATTGTTAACGCTTTGGGGCGCGGCGACATTTAACGTGTCATTTCGCTAATTGACATCTTCGAGAATTTAAAACGAGCGGTCTGGCGAAAATTCCGTTAAACAGAACTTTCACCACTTCAGGTATTTTAAATTTTTTTTATATTCGTATTAGTAATGTAATATGGATTTATTTGATTTTTGCGTTTAAAAAATTTAATTTTATTATTGGTATACATAATGCCAAAGTGACATTAAAGTTTTTTCTAATGACATTTTTTTTAATTAATATATCTAACATTAAAAGTAAGCATTTAAAATAGACAATCAAATAAAAACAAAATTTAACTATATAAAACATGTATTGTACGTTGCAAAATAATACTGACACATATTTGAAAATAAAATATCACAATATATTCTGTCACTATCTTTATGCCAACTACCCTAATAAGTATATTTGTTACATGTCACCATGTTCTGCCTCGTTTACTTCTTCAGCCTTGCTTAAGCATCATACTAGAAATGCACTTGAATATTGTTTACGTCAAGCAGAAACTGATTTATTGCAAATATTTCATTTCATTACATTTTAAAGTAAATTGTATGTAATGAAAGGCATATATGGACATAGACATCATACGTAATAACGGGGGTTATATTCATTTGCACATGAACAATTGAAGCGAAATACTAAAATGGATAAAAACGAAGTACGAGTTGTTATCAAGTAACCGATCTTGAAAAACATTGCCATGCGAAAGATCTACTATTAAGACAGTTGCATGACGGTGCAAGGAATTTAGCTAGACGAAATCATAAGCGCGGGAAAGAACTTCTTCGTTAGAAGCTCAAGAAATTCATACTTTATTGAGATGCAAAATATATAGTTAATCATAGTGGACTACATAGAAAAAAGATCTACCATTACCGTATCATATTACGTAAATCAAATAATAATATTAAGTACCTCCCTTAATCATCAAGGAAAAAAAACAAGGAAGACCGTGAGCAGGAGTTGTTTTTTCTTTATCGTTATCAAGACATCGCGCAAGACATTGCTTAGAAAGGCCAACTTGCACTGTCCTTCCATTGATCAAGTTGGCTTCGAATTTTCGAAACTGAAACTGGTTTCAACAGCCACCTTATTTCCAGATCTAAAGAAAGATCTCCGAGGAAAGCAAATAGAATACAATAGCGAGGGAATGGCTATATGCTGAAGCAAAACCTTTATTTGTCACTCTATAAAAAATACCAAGATTTTATTTACTAAATACAGCTTCACCAGTTGTATTAGTACATATATTATATGATATAAAATAAGCTTGGTTTAATTTCATTAATTTCTTAGTATGAATAATACCAATTCATGTATATATTTTGCATAAAAGAATATACAAGATCCTCAAATAAAATATAAAAATATTTAAAATAGGCTATATAAATAAATAAAAAACGTTTTTTCACGTTTTCGATTCCTATACATTTCGGATCATCAGTATTTGAAGTCAATCGGAAAATAAATGTTTTGAGATCAAACATCGATTTTCTGATTAATCGATATCATACCTTGTCTTTGCTATACCTCTACACGACAACATCACATGCACTCATAACCATAGATAAATCTATGATCATAACCTAAAAAAGTCAAACGATGCAATTCACAATTTCACATGCCCATAACAAGCCATTTGTCTTTTGCCAAGAATGGCAGAGATTAAGCAATTAACCTTTAGAATAAAATTAATATAAAAGGAGCCCTTTTTCGATAGGAATTTAGAAATATAACATGAAAAATTCATTTAAGTATTGACACTATTATTAAAATTTTTATCGTAATAACATTTGTCAAATAATTATAACCTCAAAATGGTACACAACTTAAAGGCCTGACCTATTCCACTGAGCTAAAACTCGTATATTTTAGTTTGTATATATATAAACCCTAAATGATGTATCAGTCATTCATTTTCATATCAAGGCCAAATGCTTCATATAAAATGGGCATTTTGCTTTAGTGTTAATATGTTTACAACACAGAAGTTAAAATAAAAACTTGAATATGACTCGAATCCGTACTACCTAAATATACCACATAAATATTAAAATACATAAGTAATAAATTGGCATGTTTGACCGGAAAAGAAACCGCAAATGTTTTGCTAAAAATAATAACCGACGATAAAATACCAAAAACAAACGATTGAAACAGGTTATTTGCCTCTCAAAGTGTTAAATAACACCAATTACCAGTTGCGTGGAAAGAGCGCGTCGCTATAGACTGGAAGACGAAAAATTGGTGGTACCCTCTAACAATTATAGTTATTTTGAGTCAACTTCGGAATCAATTCGCGCTATAATGGCGGTAGTATCACTACTAAAATGTATGCGCCATAATATTGATTCCATTAGAATTGTATAAAAATTATTTTCGTTGATCGATGTGAAGTTATTTTGCACAAACTTATACGAGTGCGCTTCATATTTCAAAAATTGAAATTATTCATTGACCGAAAGATCAAATTGACAGCTAGTCAATAATTAAATCGCGTGCTTAATTCCGGAATCAAACAACGTTTTTCGTGGTTTCATTACCATACATAAACGTGTAATATTCACATATATGTATAGTTTGTACTTATATAAACCGACAGGCATTTTACTGCCCGAAATATAAATAATATATTTATCTTCAAAACATTATTTTAAGTTTTCAATACAATTAAAAAAAAAAACGTCTACGGTTTCTATAATGGTCTATGAGATTTAAGTCCTCGTAAGGGTTAAAAAAATCTATAAACTTTGTGAATCAATACTAATAGTTGATATTGGATGGTCCCCATCAATGAATAAGATGTATCACGTTCCATCCAAAACCTGAAGTTTCTTATCAAAATTATCTTGTAGACAATTTATCGAATAAAGCAATACATTTTAATCATAGATAGAAAAATATTCTAATAAATTTTCTATGACCATCTTGAAATAATATATCCATACCGGAAGTATCATTCAGCGGAAGGGGCGTTTGGGCCAAAATGAGAAATACATATATGTATATAATTGGATTCGGAATTGTCCGCTGTATCGGAACAGCTTAGAATGATTTTTGTCAAATTTAATTTAACAGACATTATCATTTTCCTTTTCTAAGGAAAATAAATTAAGTCGCTTTAGTAAATTAATTTGATGCTTACACTAACGTTCACTTCATAAAATTTTAATAACAGGTACCTAACTTCACTTCGCAGTTGGGGCTTTTTTCCCTTGCATTAATGTCAAAAAACAATATAAAGTATGTGCTGTTTACCCTATTGTGCATATTAAATATTCTAATTAATATGTCTCTTATATTAATCTTGTTTCATATTAATCGAAATAAATCAAATTAAAATGTCTTTACATTTTTTTACTGCAATCGTTGCAAGCAAAAACAGGTACCTTTTCCTATCTCTGTTGAAATTGAACAGCGCGCGACGAGCGTGAGAAATTGCGGGCGGGGGCGTCAGGAGCGCACGAGCAGGTCGGTGTTTGTTACTATTACAATTACGATCGGTTCCTAATTGTAAAGTGTTTCAAGCTTTTATCGAGGTATATTCAAACCAGTTTAAATAAGTGAAAATTATGGCGCTAAGCTGCGTGCCCTACTTGACTGAGAGTTTTACTGCACACAATTACACGTCTTTGTGCCGTCAAAAACTAGCAACCTTGTGTATATTGATATGAGTAGTTTCCGAGGGTTATGTTATTGTTCTTTGTTATATTATGGACACTCAGTCACACGGAAACAAGTCTTGCATTGTTAGTATATATATTAAAAGTTCTCGCTCTAAATCGATTATGCCTACACGAAATCTACCTTAACTTGATCTACAAAATCCAAATACAGAGTTCCGCGATGACTTCATCATCAGATCAGCTTGTAAAAGACCCATTTTAGTATTTTTAATCAGTAAAACAATATTTGATTTCACCATAATTTAGAACTACAAATGTATAACGTAAGGGGACATTATTAATTTGGACTGTCTCATACATTTTTTAAGACCACACGACCGTTTCCTTGTCTCGATCACATTAAATTTTTAATGATATGAAAGTACCGTCAGCAATCGAAGATAATGATTAATGAGACTAATCATGTTGCTGAAAGGCCTTTCTCGTCTATATCAGACGTCATCAAAATTATTCAGAACGAAGAACCCTTAAATGTTGTTACGGAAACTGACGAAACCAACTCCGCTGCTTTACTGATAAATCACGTGAAATAAATTATACAGACGAAGAAGAAAACATACAGGTAATATAGATACTGTCATCGTTTGGAAATCCCAAAGATGTCTTGCATAGTCCAACAGAGACGAGATAGAATACCGACTGTTTCCACAATGTTTCTCGAAAACCTGAAAGAAAGGTGTCCCTGTAAACTTCACAACATCGCAAGAGAGAAATGAAAGTCGTGAAACATCTCGTACAATGCTCGCAAATGAAACGGCAATCGACCTGTAAACCAAAGACATTATGTTGGAAGACCTACACTGCGACGACATTTTGGACCCAACTTCTAGTAATTTTCGCGATGTGTGAAAGTGTAGAAAAAAACATAACTGATTTTATTTTAAAGAAACGCTGCGAGATATCAACGCTTACGCAATGATGCATGGATTTTTTTATAGATGAAAAAACAATTTCTTCGGGAAGTTCCGATCTTCGGTCGGAAAAAGAACATATACGGATGTGTGAGAAGAAATCAAGAAAAATAAAAAATGGAAAAAAATCAATCACGAGAAAAGCACCGATTTATCCCTTACGCTAAGTGATACTTTTGGTATCGACATTCCTATTAAAACTATTTTTTAATTCGAGATTGGGTACAAGTTATACAATTACAAGAAGGTCCATTTGAGATGGAGAAAATCAAATTACTCAAATTTTAATATAAACATTTCGTGAAATTTAATATCAAGCTGGAGAATTTGTTTTTCATTATCTAAATAAAATAAAGCATTTATTAAGAATTGTTCGTGCAAGCAAGAAACACTTTCTGGTGGGAAAGACGCGAATAATTGAAAAGCTGAATATTTATTTACATGACAACACAAATTCTATGAAAAAAATAATAGGGTGTAGGAATAAACTGTGACATCAGTGCGTTACTTGTGTTCAACTGCGGCCTGCGTCTAGCTTGTTTTAATACCGGCTATTTGTCACAAACGACTGATGTCTCCGCTATTTTGCATATTCTGTATAATAAACAATTTCATTTATTTGTCTCTATTTATCATTGCGTTAATCCATATAGTTTTAAAAGGAAGTCTGTAATAACTTTATTACCTATCTAGGACTAAGATGAAAGAATGTGTATATTTTTTTAAATGTGATTATGTAATGTAGAAATAGATCTCTGAATATATACGATATTCTTAAGAAAATAGTTGTAAAGTTTTTCGTAAAACGTTTGTTTTTTTGCACATTATAAAAGAAGAGAATTGTTTTCATTTTGGTAAAAAAAAGTGAAAAATTAACTACAATTACTAATTTGAAGGAAAAATTAAGAAGTAAGATTGGAAAATAATACCTATAATCCGATTGCCTTGACATTCATATTCAAAAATCTTGTCTTCTTAAAACCTCATTGGCTTATGGCTAAATTATTTCCATGCGCTATTATTTGTAATCATTTTCTTCGACCTCATGTACTCTTAAAATAGGGTAATTTTAATTCAATTATCGTAAACTATTTCCGTAATCACCTTGTTTCAATAACATTTTGTTTGCTTTTATTCATAATTACTAGCTAATTTCTTTTCTCTGCATTAGTGTTGTCATTAATATTTTACAGTCCACTTACTTTTCTTTGAAAGAAACTATTTGGTGAATTTTTAATATGTTAATTCAAACAATCGACTCGACCTCACTGTCGCACGGTATTATTCCTTTAGCTACATCCAGCCGTTTCCGCAACAGTTCCCGACCCCGAATCTTCGATCGACAATTAGGTCCCAAGTTATTAGGCCACGGTGATCCACACACAGTGACGAGACTCGCCGCCGCGTGCACGTGCAGGCCGCACACACGCGCCTGGCCACGTGCTCGCCCTCCCCCCGCGCTTACGTAATGTGTATGTGTATGTGTGGGAGGGAGGCGAGGGGGGGGCACAGCACGTGGGCGACGACGACCGTGTGATGTGTGCTGTTGTGTGCATGTGTGTGTCGAACTTTCCTGTGTGTATGTTTGGATGTTTGACACTGATGCATCGTTGTATAAGTGGAGATGTTGAAATTTCGTTCGGTGTTATTTTTTATGCATTAAGGTTTATATTTTAACTAGTCCAAAATAATAGTATTAGGAACAACACCGAACGAGGTAAAAGTAAAGGATATCGTTGTAACTTATCACGGTGCTAACTGAAGTCAGACTGGCATTTTGAATTTCACCCAAATCAAACAAGATTAGTTTGAAATTTAAATATAACACTAAAATATGTATTGAAATTTTCTCCAAATAATTCAAGCTACCTTAAATTGGACACAAATAATTACTATAGTATTAAAATAATAAATACTACAATAAATCATTACTAGCTAGAGACTTAAAATTTCTAATTTATTCGTATTGAGTTTTAATTAATTTAATGTCTGTGGGGTAAACAATCGGCCCCACAAAATTTCCCTTATTCAATCAATCGTTTGTACGTGTGTTTTTGAGAGCATTATATATGTATACGAAATGTCTAAGTTATAAAAACTCCGGTTTCACAAGTTCATGAGAATTTTTTAATATTTTATTTAATTTTGTTTGTAATTTCAATAATACCTTTCCTATTATTTAAAAAACAATTGTAATTAAAATATTTGTGTGTGTGTGTATATATATATATATATATACACACACACACACATACACACCATCTTATTACCTTTAACAATATCAATAATTTGATAAAAGTACTGTCATTGTTAATGCTATTAAAAAACAAGTTAGTGTTAGATAGCGAATTCCATTGCTAAGATACGTCAACTTTATTTCACCTAGTAGGGCAACCCTTAATTGGATATCGAATATAACCATTTAAAATAATTACGTTTAGGTGAGTACTTTGCGAATTTTTAAACAGGCCGTTTTGCCATGGGTGAAAATAGTCATAAGTATATTTTAATATGACGTTGTCAAGATGTACAGAACCATACAATGTGCAAAACGGCAGGCCAAATTTTATTATCCTATTTACTTTGAATAAGCGTTTCGCATAACTGGTGGCTTTGTAAATTTCCTCTATTCTCTCTACCGTTCCATTCGCCATCTACATAGAACGAGCGAGGCGACCTGTAGTCGTATCATCATAACGTGAACGTCTCGCTATCGTCTAATATAATATGTGGTATTTGATCGGGATCCCGCCAGTGCTTGGACACATGGAGTATTTAAAATATATGAAGATGGGACACTGCTGTAGTATCACTAATGATAATACCAAATAATGTAATTTCAATACAGAGTTTGGTCGTTACTGCATACGACATTACATATGTTTTTAGTGTTAGATTGTCGCACGTGTACGCGTAATCCGTGTATGACATTTTTTTTAAACCGCGTCTTTAACATTTGATACACTTTTAAGAAAGCTAAGAGCAATGTATACAGACATAGCCGTGATGACGCGTGTACGACAAGAAATGACAAAAATAATAATTTGGAAAGTAACAATATTTCCGACTTTCTTTTGTTTTTAGTGAAGCGGTATAAAGTAGTTATAAAAAATTGTTTCGAGTCTTAAATATATTTATTATTAATTATTATAATACCATATTGTATTATAATTAAAATAATACCATAGTAATACAATAAAATAATATTAATTATTTTATTATATTATTATGGTATTATTTTAATTATAAAGAATTTAAATTTTAAGACAGTTTCATAACAAAAAGAGCTCTGATGCCGCGACATAGCGAACGCGGCTAGCGGCTTACAGAATCCTAAAGAGCGCCAAGAAAGAGTAAAATAAAATTAGGGAGAAAGTCTCGGAAGGGACAATATATTGATCATCTTATAGTAAGGAAATCGTTGGTTTTGGCGAAATGCTTCTCTATTGACTCCTCTAGTTCCATCTTGATATAAAACGGTACGACGATATAGATAGACAGAAAGATTTGTTCCAATTTCATGTAAACATAGAAACGGCACGAGGTGCACTATGTAATGTCAGAACATGGGTAGGATGGGGTAGAACGGGCGAGATAACACGTGGAAAGCAGCGTCGAGTGTCGACATGCTCACGTGCGTGCAACGTAATATGTATATTGTTTATCGTAACTCTTTGTTTCCGCGTTCCTTCGCCTTACGGTAGAATAGCCAATGTTAGTTTTGAAAATAAATATTTCAATTAAATGGACATTTTATTTATTGTCTATCTCTATATATATATATATATATATATATATATATATATATATATATATATATATATATATATTACGTGATGTTGCGGTATTTATAACATGAATACAATAGCAGACGTAAAGATTGGCAAAATTTATTTAAATCCGCGAAGCTTATACAAACAGTCATAAAATAGATTTCGGGTTCCTGAGCTGGACAAAATTGTATATTTTCCCAATATTAGTGAGCTAACATTTCCTACAGAGAGCCTTCCAAATAATATAAATTCGTAGTTCAATCCGGGCATTTGAACAATTGTGCATTGTGATACGTTCAGCAAACGTGGCTGAAAACATTCTTGACAGGTGTTCTTTACAGGTAAAAAGATATCTCTTAAACATTTAAAATGGCTTCTTTTAATAACGAGAAACGAGTTAAAATTATTAAATTCGTTGCCTTAATGCAGACAAAACTTTAGACATTTTAATATGAGAACATCACCCAGCCCTAGCACGATTAAGAACTTAGGCTCTTGTTTGAGAAATGGGATCAGGGGCAAGAGGAACTGGTCGACTTGTGCGGGCTGACGGAACAATGGATGATGTACGATAGTGTACGCGAGGGTCATTAAAAGAATATCGTTACAAAGGAATCTAAAACTGTATCTAAAAACGCTTCATAAAATTCAATCGGTTCTTGTTGTTCTAGAGTCCACAGTATCTATGAAGCTCCGGTGACAATTCGGAGTTATTTCGTTTAGATAGCTATATACATTGTTGTTTAAAAACTATTCTTATGTGGCCAGTTGCATTAAACGGTTTAAATATTGCAGGGCAGACGTATAACGGCAATGCTGTGACTTTTGTTTTTTTTTGTAGTGACATTTAAATCCGCACTCAATGTTTTTTCCTTTTAAGAAAAGTGAAATGTGATGAAAAGTGAAATGTGATTAAGAAAAGTGAAAAATGATAATGGTATGTTTTTCTTAGGAAAGGATAATCTATACTATATATAGGTAACGTCATAAGAAATATCGAAAAAATAAAGGCGTATAATCCTAGAAATAGATAATATCAGATATACTGTAAAAATCATCAAGATCTGTCAAATTTTAGATGGAGAAAAACGTTGCAGCTTTTTCTATGAAAATTCGGCACTTCATAATGATCTTAAGCCAGTTTGATATGGGTCGTGCATTTGCGGGTGCGCGTTTGTTTAAAAGTAGTCGATGAAGGAAAGCAGTTAAAACACCTTTTAATCAAAACTGATATTCCGGACGACCGCAAAAACCAACACGACGATCGGGCCGTGGGTTCATAGCCCCTGACGTGACAACCAGCGAACGCACAAAGGGTCACTTGGCGGCATATAAAAAGGATCATGACACTGCACAATGATGAGTTTATCAGTTCGATCAATTCATCGCTTCGACTTGGAGTTCAACTATTAGTTCAAGCAATCTGTATTTAAAAAATAATAAAGTTTATAAGTATTACACTAATTAATAAAGAAATTGTCTCACACCAATGAGAAGTATTCATTGTAATCGACCCAGCGAGCACGCTTCTGACTTTATAGAAACAGGGGACGTAGACCTGGCGAACGTCGAATCCTCTAATCCAGCAATAGTCAAGTGCGGGGCTCCGAATATTGCCTGTCGTCCCGCACAACTGGCATCCCATTTTTTAATTTGTGTACATGACATATTTAACGGATAGTTACTTCTTTAATTTTATAAACAAATCACATTTTAAATGAAAGAAGAATAAATCACTTCATTCGCTATTTTATATTAAAATAAACTTGAAATATGACATTCATGCATACATCGTCTTATAGTGCTGCCCTGAGTAGTAGTAATTTTGTTGAAATCTCAGCGCACGACCATCCCAAGAAGTCGTTATTTTCACAATGATTCCACTTAAGGAAAGTGTTGGAGGCAGGGCTCGGAACCGGTTCGAAAAATACCGGTTAATAAAGGTTAATACCGGTTTAAAATAATGGTTGCGTTCTGAACGAAACCTATACGCGAGCCATTTCCAAGAGCGTTATTAACCGGTTAATCCCAGGCGCCGAACTTGCAGTGACGTATTCTCCGGCGATTCGCGCTCCACCCCTGCTGCTTACGGTCGCGACTTTCCAGCTATACAATTTATTAGTTTACAATGCGTGCAAGTGGTGATTTCTTGCGTACTATGGGAAGGAAGAAGGAAAATAATATATATCCATATTTCGGCTTTGATGAAGTGAACAAAACTTCGCGATGTGTTATGGAAGGTTCAGGCAAAATTTTGAAGGTAAGCTTATATATTTATCTAACCTTCTTTGCATTGTTAGAAAATTTAATTTTTATTTGTTTAGTGGTACATTACAGTTTCACAGTAGAGTAATTTTGTTTATTTAGAAGGTCCATGATACCAAAAACGTAACCAGATTTCACGGTTAAACATAAATTTATAATCTAGACATAATTGGTAGTATTAAAGCGAAAATTCTTTATCGGCACTTTGCGTTTTAACAGTAACGTAATTTAATAAATTTAAACAAGTAAGGAGTTCAACATGAATGATTTAATGACTTATTGTGTCTGAAGGTGGGTGCGGAATTACTCGGTGTGCAGCAGTAGACCTCTCATGATTGGTCTGTTGCCTTATTTTATTTAACTTCTTGAGAAGGTTCATGAATAGTTTCAATGTGTAAAGAAGTTTCTATTACTGCATATTGGCTGGGTGCATGACATGAGCGCCGTCTGACGTTCGCAACTTTAAAGGCAAATCAATTTTATTTGTACGCTTCAAATTAACGGCTCAGGTAAAAGTTTACATCAATAATAAGAAAATAACCAAAGACATCACCTGTGACTTATATTACATGCATTTTTTTCTTTAAATTTTTGTCTTAATTACGTATCAATTTTAACTTTTTTTATTTTTGTCGAAGAAAAATATTATTAGTGTTTTCGATAAAATGACGTTATCTAAGATTGTTCGTTTTGTTATTTATTGTAACGTAGAGTAAAATGTCTAAATAAATACTTTTATTTATTCATAATAACAAGATTTTAGTTGTCCGTACCATAAGGATATTATATAACCAAAGGATATTATACAGAATATATAATATCCTTTGGTTTGCGGGTCAACTAAATGAGTACAATATGTATTTCTCATGTTATACCTACCAACCACAAACAATATCAGAAGGAATACATTTTGCAGTGGCTTTCTTTTTATCTAATTTCCAATTCAATATTGGAAATCTATAAAATTTTAATTTACTACTTATTTCTTGATATATTTTTATAATTTAAAACACAATAACTATCGTGTTACATTTTGAAAATTAGCTTTTAATGCATAAAAAGTTAGATATGGATTTGATACAGGAATGCTAATTTAGTGATTTTTAAAATATGCATAAAAATGACGTCTTTAAAAAAATAGGACTGAGTCGTGATTATTTTAGAATGAATATTGGTGTTAAGAACATTTAATCACAATGAATATTTTAGTTTTTCATTGCTGAAGTATTTTTCACTATTTTCACTTTAAGTTTATGATTATATACTACACACTCAACAAGCAGCTAAACAGAAATGTTAATAATCAATATTTAACAAGAGAAAAACAGAAATTTGCAAAGTATTCAAAAGGTAAATAATTATGATGTTTAAATATTTAGTTTGTGACATATAAATTTTTAAAATTATAATTTCATGGATCGTCTTTAGTTACTTTACATTTCACGTTTTTTGAGTTGACAAATAGTAAAATTTTCAATGTTGCTTAAATGCATTTATGATTAAAAAAAGTTATAAATTAAAGATTTGATAATAAATTTAACAGGCGCTTTTAGATATTTCCATTTCTGATAAAGCTAATGCTGCGGTCGATTTCTTTACCCCCACTCTATAGTCTGCACTCGGCCAATACTAAGCTACGAAAGTATTTACTAGTACAACTACACACACAAAGCCTCCACATAAATACGGGTCAACATGAATACGAATCGAATAGAGAACCTCTGTTTTGTCCTATCGCTTATAAACGCTTTGTCGCCTGTCTATAGGTAAATTCATCCTTAACGAGATGTATGTATCCTTATTCTAACAATACATACGTGTGATGTATTTCACTTACTAGTTTAGTCAATTCCACAATTCTAGTAATACCTGTTAATTGAATGACTGTATATTATGTTTTTTATACATAGCTTTATTTCTTTTATGGACGGTTATAAAGCGAACAATATTTTATAATTGTAAGTTTCTCTATTTGTCAGTCAGTTTAATTAAGATCGCTATAAGTGTTTATAATCAATTTAAAATTATTTGCAGGGCAAGCATGGTGCAAATTTATCGTTAACAGCGTATCGAATACGACAAAATAATAATATTTAATTTGGCAAATAAAGAGAATGTTCCACCGGCCAGGTAGGAAAATGAGACATTTGCCGCCGGTATTAACGATTGTTTAAATTTAGTAACGATACACGGATGGCCGTTCTCAATTATAGACGAGAAGGTATTTAAAAAATTTATAAAAATGATACCAAATATGAGAGAAAATGAACAAAGCTGTATTCATGCAAAAAATAAAAACTTTTGTACAGATAAGGCCTATGAAATCTGAACAAACATACATGAATAGATTAAAAATAAACTTCTAGCATTAAAAGTTGACGTGGCTAATGTCAAAACACGAAGATCCAAGGACTTAAGATTCAATATATTTTTGAGGATAAAATTATTCTTTGAAGTCCAAGGACTTAACATTCAATATATTTTTGAGGATAAAATTATTCTAAGGAATCTAGATGTACTTGAACTGGATTAGAGCAATACAGGAGAGTTCCTTAAAGAATCGGTAATCTTTATTTTAAGCCGGTATGAGATTGATATTAAACACATTTGCTCGATCACCACCGACAACGGTTCCAACATGCTTCGCACAAGGCAACTATAGACGATGCACTTCGTGAATCATATGATAATATGGAATCTACTAATGATAGCTTAAATGATCAGAATTTACCAGAGGATTACGAATATCAATATTATCAGCAATTATACAATTATACATTATAATAAAGCAGCAGTTTGAATGAATATGTTCCAAAAGTAACTGTTGTTAGATGCGCTGCACATACCTTGCAACTTGCAGTTAGATATGGATGTAGAGTACGGGAGGAAGTAATTAAAGAGGTTCGCCAAATTATAAGAGAGTTGCGTTCTTCAAGCATTGCAATCCAATTAAGAAACCGCAATTTACTACAAGCTTTGATAGATCATCATACAAGATGGGATTCAACAGTGGACATGTTTAAAGCGGTTATTGAGTTTGAAACATTTTTGTCAGTTCCTTTCTGATCTCCAATTTCATTTGACAGAAAATACTTAGATATAAAAGATTCTTTAAACGCTTTAGCACCTTGCAGAGCATTATCGAAAATTTTACAGAGAGAACAACTGCTTGGAAATTTTCTTTTTCAGATGCAGTGCATTTTTGAGGCGAAAACAATATTATTCCCTATTAAATATGGCAAATATTTTCTTCCGGTTAAAAGAAAAAAAACACATATGGAAACAAAATGAAAAACTAAAGATGAAAATATTATAGAGGCGTTTCGCCTGGAGTGGGTTCACTATTTATAATATATATATATATATATATATATATATATATATATATATATATATATATATATATAAATTACAATTAAAATATATTGCTCTTATATTGTTCTCATTTGTTTTTGTAAATTATGTCTGAAGCCCATCCATTTCGTATTCATTAGTTATAGCTTTTTGGTATTATTACTTATCTTTTGGACCTTACTTTATCTAACAGCTTTTATAATTTAGTAAAATTTTGTAAATACACATATTGCCGAGATTTCGGTTTTCGAAATAATTTTGATTGATTGGTAATTTAAATACGCCTTAAACGATCATGGTCCCCAGAACAAGAATGAGTAAAGTTTTGGGGTTATGATCGATTTAGGCATGCTGAAATTTCTACGAAATTTACCAATTCTCTTTGTATATTGTGGGTACGCTACAGGCTACATCTCGTAACCGATCAAGCTAAATTAAGTTTGTAGCAGGGCTAAATCGATGTTTGAATTTCAAAGAAAAAAAAATCACAACAAAAGAACACAAAGGATAAATTATTAGAAAGATTGAAGATTATTAGAAAACTCCCTGCCACTGCCAAAAAATGTTTTTCTTACTTACAAAAAATAAATAAAATGCCATAATGTGCACATACAAATATATACGGCTATCATGCTACACGAAATTTACCTTTCCAACTGGTACCTACCATCGGGTTATTTTATTTCTCTTGGTTTATGACCTCAATCGGTCTTTAATAAATCATCATCAAATAAAAAGGTTTAAGTTTTCCCAAAACACATATTTTTATTTCCTGAATATGCTCCGTAAACAAATTTAAGATAAACATTAAATAAATTAAATAGAGGGTGACGCTAAACGGCCCACGGCAAAAAGCAAAATCTAAAATGTGGTTAGGTGATTCTAATTTGGACGCGTGAGCCGACTGAGTCGACGTTTTTACGTGCGGGGCAGCACGTTGAAAATTGAAGACGGGCTACAATATGGAAGTGCGGCGGTGTGAACGCACAGCGGCACATTAAAGAAAAAAGTTGAATCGAAAACCGGTTAATAAAGGTTAATACCGGTAAAATGAGCGTAACCGAAAATAAAACGTTCCATAGAGAATACCGGTTATTTACCGGTAAAAGTGAGCGTAACCGAAATAAAAAAGTTAACATGTACTTACGTCAAACCGGTTTGAAATTTTAACCGGTTATCAAGCCCTGGTTGGAGGTAATGACATAATTACACTAAGAGTATGATGGAGAAGTATAATTAGCATTCACGGCGGTCATGTCGTTTCATTATCAACGCCACGTTTCAGATGTTCTGCCATGCTCTGCTTTACTGCATAATTTGTACCAATATTATCAAAGGAAAGTGTTTATTTGTAAGCAGTCATCTCGGTAATCATTCAACAACCAATTTGGAACGATAATTTGTAGTTGAAAAGTGTATGCCTTATCGTATTGTTTTATTATCAACTTTTTAAATTGTATCCTCTTATTTCTGATGTTGAGTATTGGTCCGCTATAACCGATAAACAAATAGACAGCAGGTACTCAAGTATCCAATCACTTGAGTACAAGAGAAGTCAATTATATCCATTTATCGTCTTGAAGTCAACCAACAAAAGAAAGCCATTATTACGCTTCTCGTGACGTTTTGGCTCTAGTAATAAGGCGAAAGCGATTTTCCAAACTATTATTGAATTTGCAAGTGGCATTCGGTTCGGTCATTTGTCGTCATTTTTCAGATCAAAATTCTAATTTTTCGGGTTCCGTGCCTCGAAAGAAAAACGGAACCCTTTTAAAATCACTCACTTGTCCGTTTGTCTGTCCCCATAGGCGTTTTTCTCAGAAACTGCATAATGCAGAAACTTTAAATTTTGCACAGTAATATAACATATTAACATACATATAGTCCATAGTTAACACTCAAAAATATTTCTATGGTACTTTTAGGGCGGGCAAATTAACTATTTATTTTTTTTAAATTTCATATATAATGCAGACTAACGTTTGGAACGGGTTATAATAATGGCCCTAAAAATTTTTTTTTTCATAATTGTCGGCAGTACATCTTCAGAAACATACCGAATAATAGGCAAAAAGAATGTTCCCCTCCCTTATTTCCGAAACTACTCAACATAAAATTAATAAAAAATAAAGTTTTTAGAAGTCCCCCACGTAAACATTGTAGGAAAACCATAGCGATTATCTAAGATCACATAATTATTTAAACATGCACCATATTTCAACGCTTGTGAAAGATGCAGTAGGCAATATATTTTAGGTAGTGAAAAACGTATATTTTGAAAATAATTTGATATAAATGTTTTATACCCTTAAATGTTTATGAGCCTGAAACGGAACCCTTGTAGTGCGAATTCTACACGTGCTTGACAGAATAATGTGTACGGAACCCGCGTAGTGCGAGTTCTACTCGTGCTTGACAGGTTTTTATATAAATTCGTTTGACGACATGCTAGACGGTTCGAAAGAAAAACGGAACCCTTTTAAAATCAAATAGGTGTACGAATGCCAAACTTAAAAGAATTGAATTCTATTCACTGAACATTGCCTTAGTAATCATCTTATGCACAATAATAAGAAGTACCTTTTTTCTTTTAGAAATAATTCATTTAGAATGTTTGAAACAGATAAAGTTAATTTTTTATAATCGTTTTCATGCGCTCACGCAAAGTGTTAACACCCTGAACAATTGCGACAAAAGTACATAGAAACGTAAATTTGGTTTATTTTCTAAAGAAACAAACGGAAATGAAGTTGCATAAAACTTTACCGACAATAATTGAAGTAAGCTATATTTGATGAATACTTTTTTATGAATGTTTTATTCCTTTCTCGACCATTTCTGTAACTTTTAGATATGCCCCCGCGCTTCCCAAAATAATCCACTGCCAACTAACTAAACGGAATTTCATAGCACACTTGTACCGATTGAAGCAAACATGTTGGTTCATTGCTAGCGGCGATATGTCACGTGGAAGATACGGTCTTCCGCCGACGGCCTTCGAGTATAACTCCGATATGCACGGGTCGGGGACCTCAAAAGCACATATATAGATAGTTATCGTGAAATTACTGATAGGCGTATAGGCCAACGTGAAAGAGTTAAGCATGTCCTATTCATTTGCGATACGAAAAGATAACGAGATTAAAGCAATAACGTTACTACGGCAATAATAGTAAGTGCGCGATGTTACGTATCGCGGTTGATAGTTAACAAAAATATCAGTGTGTCAACGGTGATGTTACCTATAAATTCAATGATTACCTTATTTTAAAGCGACTTGCATGAAAATATACGAGTAATCGCAAGCGAGAGTTGACAAATATAGGAAATGTAAGGTTGTTGAAAGTTTTCCTAATGAAAGTTTAGCTAATTATCCTTTTGAGCCTTAATTTCCTTATTTTATCGTGAAATTTATCTCAGTCAATAGGTTTACTAATTTTTTTGTCAGTTCGTAGAGACAATGTTTATGCTCTGTTTAGTTTATACCTACATTTGTTTATGTTTTTTAATTACAGTCTTCCATTTTATACACACATATCATAATTAAATTACCATATACTTTGTTGAACAGGAAAATAATCTTGTGTTAACGGAAAAAAAAATAATTTTGGCATTAAAATCAAATTCATATAATCCATTTAAAAGGACTTATTGAACAAAATGGAATATCTTATGTACAACACTATAATTGAGTAAACGTCTCCGTGTTCTTTACATCTTACTTCTTCCCTGATACGCGTACATGTTCGACTCTCAGCCAATGTTGATTTTGATAGAAGTACAATTTGCGTTTTTCGTCCGCAAAAATTTAGATATCTAGATTCTAAAAAAGGCCTCCTTTAGAACTACATCAACATTTTTTCGAATTACGTTTCCAAAGTTCATCCATGGAAAATAAGTAAGTTCTTATCGTTGATATTCAAATGTAACATTTAAGGAATCATCCACGGACACGAAACCGACTGAGTCGAGCGAAAGTTTCCAAATAAGCGTCGGCGAAAATATATAGTGTAAAAAGTAAAATGTGAAGCTTTTACGTGAGACATAACGTAAAAGTATTATTCAGTACGCGCGCCTATATAACTGGGATGTTTACAAATTAACGATATAATTATAGAAAAAAATAACAAAAAGATAAAAAATATTTTATCCGCAACATTGGCTCATCTATAAAATATTACAAGTCTGCGTTATGTTTACAATACAAGCGCATATAAAAAATGAAAAAAAAAAACAAGCATAAATAAAATAGTTTTAAGACAGTCACATTTCTTCTATATATGCTGCATCCGAATATTTAAGTTGCTATTCATGTTTAATGTCATCATTAATCAATCAAAACGTCAAAATGACGGCTCAATAATATAGATATTCTATAACTCGTTGGTTTGTGTTATCGGGAATCTGCCAACACCTACGTATGTGCATGCACAAAAAAAAAACATTTAACAGAACTTCGCGTGTTAAGTTCTAAAATTGAAGCTTTTATGTTTAACACTGAAAAAAACGGCTATGCAGATACGATTTGTGATTCTTCTCGTGTATAAAAAAATCAAGTAATGCAAATGAAGACGATTGAGACAGGCGAAGAATGTCATAGACAATCAGTTTGTAATAGGTTCACTTTTACAAAGGATGACATTTAATATATAAAGAACATTTATAGATTTTAATAGCACTAGTTAGACTTGTTTGCAGACTTTAATGGGCGCGACTGCTCTCCTGGTAGTGATAACGCGTTACCATCGAATTATAACAAATGACCGATGTCGTTCTATTTATCTGTGACACGTTAGTGCGTTTCTTATGTGGTTTTAATCGAACACGAACTGAAATAGTAAAGGATTTTTTTCAAAGTTACATATATTAAAAGAGAAAAACTGGAACCTTGTCATCCATATAAAGGTCTGTTGTCACCAAAGATGTTGGAAGATATGCACGGCCCGCTCTCACTAGATATGCCAGATGTACGAAATCCTATCTAGTAAGAGTGGGCCCCGCGCGTCTTCCAACATCTTTAGTTGTCACAGTCATTTCTTTTTTTAGAAATTGATTGATGTCGAAAGTTGGAATTTAATAAAGTTATGGAACTTCTAGTCTCATGATGTATACTAGTAGGGATCTAAAAAGGTTATCGATTAAAGGAACGACTTGTAGGGATTACAAAACAATATTTTTTTTCAGAATTTAATCTAACTTCCAAAGTAACGCAGGGATATTTATCGATAATTCTAGACTCCACAGTTACTTGAGAAAGTCAGAATATTTTTATGCGTGTAAAAAATATACTAGAGTATATATTTACATAGTCAAAAATAATATTAATATTGGGAAATACTTTTACAGATATACTGTGCACCCCTAAATGTGAAAACTTCCACATGTACCCATTGAAAGGTATACGAAAGTGCTCTTACTTAATACGTTTTATTAAAAGGTAGTGGTGGATACAAATAATAACCCTTTAAACGTTTACAGTATTCACTTCTACTTTTTTTCAAAACAAATTGAATATATCTGGCAATCTTAAACTATTATAAGTTACTCTTTTATATAAAACGCAATACCTACTTATTAAGATGCCGTCCTCACGTCTTTAATTTCAATACTGTCTTTCGCAAGACAAACAGCATCGAGTAAAAAACAGTTTCGTCGTCAAAAAACAACTCGTACGTTCTGTAGACAAAATAAGGATTATCAAGGCCAAAATGCAGTTGAGAGAAAACGATAAAAAAATTATCCTAATTGAATATAAACTCCAAATACTATCAATGCTGTATAAAATGGTAACAGAGTATGCTGTATAAATGGTAGTCATTGATTTAGCGTAAAGAATGATAAAAGAAGTCGGAACACTTGTTTTCAAAATTTTTGTCTGTTTGTATGTTTATTTTTCGTCAATCATACGGAATCTACTGGACGGATTTTGATGAAATTTAATATGGTAATAGTTTATACCCATGAGTAACACATAAGAGAAAAAATTGTAATAAGTCTTCTTATTCCAAATTCCACGCGAGTGAAAGCGTGGCGCACAGCTAGTACAAAATAATTTAATATCATAAAAAATATTTACTATAATTAAAACTGTTTTCATTTTGATATACATGGGGTTTGATGTGAATTTGTATTTGTGAAGAATAATAGCCGTAGAGCTATTTCTGCTTACATTCGATCGTTTTGAAAACCATAAATTGATTACGATTATAATTTTTGAGTTAGTTTACACGATGTGCCGAGTGGAAAAACATTACGATGCTGCGTTAACTTCCTTTATATGATGTCGTCTTTGCGGTGAATATTCTATATACCTACGAAGGGCCCTCCAAACCGATTTCACCGACGCTTTAGAACGAGTGCGACGACAATACCGTCGATATCTACATACTCGATGTCACAGTGGTTTGCGAATTTAGAAAGACAAACTTCTATTCAGTGAATAATATAGATTATTACTAACGGTTATTAAAGAGATATACGGTTTAATCGCTACTGAAGAAATGCAAATTTCAAAAATTTGGTTGATTAACGGTTACGTGAACAAAAGTTTAGCAGTATCGACCGAGTAATAAATACTACAAAGCGGTCTCTATTTACAAAGAAGAAAATCAAACAATCTCATATACATAATATATAACGACCTACACTATATGCAATGGTGGCCTCATAATTAGGAACATGAATATTTTGTTAAATAACAATTAAGGATTAATTATTTTTTCAACATCTAAATGTGCAAATGTAAGTCAAGTTTCACTCAGGCTCTTTGTGATAATACCAGGAATCACTAATGACTTTGAACAGGGGCTTGACTTGACTTTTACTGCATTCTTGGAAAATTAACAATAGATCTGACCCTTTGTTCAAATGGGTAACATTTGCTTGGCATACTAATTAAGAACACTACAGTTTACTAGCTCATTGTTGAAGATACAGTTGAATAGTGCAGTTGATTATAATTTTTTTAATACTTTTTTGTTTTCTGACTATATTTTGGCCACAAAAAGGTTGGTGTGAGTGTTTTTTGTGAGGAAAAATGGGAAAAGACACTAGTTGTGATGCTTCCACCTGAAAAATTATTGCATCTCTGGTCCTTGAGTAGAAATGGTCATATCAGAAGGTAGCTGACCATTTAAAATGTTCCAGAACTAAAGTATTTAATGCTATAAAACATTTTAAGAGACTTATGAAGATGTCCCAAGAAAGAAACGTCCTCGTAAGTCCACCCCAAGGACTGATGCCCAAATTATTCGTATGGCGAAAATTAACCCCAAACTCATATCAGCTGATATAAAACGGCAACTTTTTGGTGAGGATCCATCAGGACTTACTACCAGGACCATAAGAAAACGTCTAAATGAAGCAGAATTGTATGGTAGAGTGGCGCGCAAGAAGCCCTTATTGAGCAAGCGAAACAGGGAGGCCAGAATTAAGTTTGCTTCTGAACACAAGAACTGGACTCTACAGCAGTGGAAGTATCTTTTATGGTCTGATGAGACTAAAATAAATAGAGTTGGGTCTGATGGCCGTCAATATGTACGGAGACCACCAAATACAATACTTTCAACCCAAAGTACACCACTGTGACTTTGAAACACAGTGGGGGTAATAACAAATTGTGGGGTTGCTTCTCCTGGTTCGGTGTTGGACCCTTGGTAAAAATCGAAGGTAACATGGACCAAAATCTCTACAAACATATTCTAGAGAATATCATGTTACCATATGCAGAGAAAAATCTGCCAGATGTTTGGAAGTTCCAACAAGATAATGATCCCAAACACATAGCCAAATCAGTTAAGGAATGGTTCACAACTAATTCAGTTGTCGTGATCGAGTGGCCTTCCTGCAGCCCCGACCTTAACCCAATAGAAAACCTATGGTATGATGTGAAGAAAAGCCTGGTAAATAAAAACATTGAAAACTTGGATGAACTTTTCAAAGAAACACAAGAGGTTTGGAATGCTATTCCAGCAGAACGCTGTCAAGCTCTGGTGGAGTCAATGTCAAGGCGATGTGCAGCAGTTCTTGAAAATAAAGGATTTCCAACTAAGTATTAATGTACTGCAGTGAATAACATCTTCATTTAACAGAAGTTAACAGAAAAAAAGATCTTATTTTCATATTTTCAACTTCATCAATAACCTGTTCTTAATTAGTAGGCCAGACAATTTTTAATGTAGACATACTTTTTTTTAATAATTATTTTTTAATAAATCCTATTATAATTAAACATATTATTTAGTTTTATTTTGTTTTAAACACATCAAAATAGTTAAAAAACTACCAACTCTTCTGGATGTACACCATGTAATTACAGAAAAGTACTCTGACATCTTAAAGAATACAATACTATGATGTTCTTAATTATAACGCCGCGACTGTAGGTATTATGTACAATACAAGTGCTGCACAAAATAGAGTTTGATAAAAATAACATTACAAAAAAAGCATAGTGAATCTTTCTCAATACCCGTTGACACATCGAGCGCGGAGTTCGTAAGAGAAAAAAAAACGTAAAAGCCTCCAAGAAGCGTCGAACAAAATAGAATAGTCGTCCACCGGAAAGCTGATAAGAGAGGGGATAGTGGTAAGAGGTCGCGCGAACGCGCGCGCGCAAGCCACTATCGACGACGTGGCCAGGTCAGTACGACAGCCGCCCGAGCTATCGCTGCTATACGAGACAATAATATTGTAATATTAGCTTTATCAACGCTCTTTGGGTTAATTTAGACGATTGTCTCGTAAATTGTGGCCTCTTGATTAAGTTAAATACTTTGCTTCAAATTAGTAATGACATAATATGGAGGTGGCCTTGAGTTCCTTACGGGCTAGAAAGGTTTACGATGGCTATATTAGTTATGTACGATGCAAACATAATACTGTCAGACTGCCATCGAGCTACAGCTACTGTTACAGTGATACATGGGTTAAATTGATTTATATGTGTACATATTAAGACTGGCTATATATAATTACTTGGAAACGGTACAAAGCCACATGTAATAAAATATACTAAGCTTGGGTTGACTACGCAATTACCGACTAACTGACTATTCAAAAGTCGATTGATAAGCTGACTGATGAAAAATTAATAATACTAATGACATTTTGTACTCGAGTTTATTAAGCTTCGAAACAAATGTCATTTTTTTATTATTTTACTTTATTTTTTCTTCACATTTCTAATAAGTACTTTCAATAAATTACAAACAATGTTAAACACTTTTATATTTATTTAGAAGTATCTTGTCTATTTTTAACGCAAGATTACGATTCTATTTTTACCGAGTGAGGTTTGAGAAAGTTGAGAGTAGATGAAATTGAAAAAAATTGGTTTGTAATTTCTATTATTGTAGGCACATGGATGTACATTAGGTTGATTAATGTAAACGTAATGAATAACAATACAAGCTAAATAATTGATTTCGACACGGTATTTTAGCATATGTAAAGATATATATATATATATATATATATATGTATATATATATATATATATATATATATATATATATATATATATATTTTATTTTTTTTTTTTAATTCAACATTTGCAGATTATGTTTGAAAATCGATACCGTAACTCTATGTCGTATGCATAGCTCCGTAGCGAACAAAGGAGAAATAAACCAGTTAGATTTCGAGGACTCGCGCTAGGAAGGTTTTATTGGCACTTCCGTACATATAAAAAAATAAAGGTTTATGGCCATATAGTGTTTCCATTAAGCTAATTGTAATGCTAATGTTATTTTTCATTATGAAAATATATTGCCTAGCTTTCGCAGGCGTCAAAATATTGTCGATTTCTCAAAATATCTATTTCGGTTTTATTGTTTATAACTTTATACTATTTTATATTTAGCTCTCTTTAGTATTTGTTGTTTAAATACAGGATATGAGAAATATTAGAGCCGAATTACAGCTTCCTATGGAATGGCGTTTTTGACTTTGTAACAAAATAGTTATTTAAAAAAATACTATAAAATAGATTTGTGCTCTACCCAAAGAGGTCGCTTCAACATATTTCACATGTCTAAGTAGATTTTGATTCAGTTACTCTTAATTTAAAATTAAATTTTAAATCGTTTCAAATATAATCTATAATTTTGGTCCATATGTTACACCAGGTTTAGAACTATATGGTTACACCTGAATTTCAAGTTCCTTCTTTAATTCGTTTACAAATTAAAAGTCTCTAATTGACGGACGGACGGAGGAACGACGTTGCCATACGTTCCGTTTGGACCCTTAGGAAACCTAAAAAGGTTCCAATCAATGTAATGTTTTCGGTGGAAAATGATCGATTTAACCCTACGCGCAAATTGTTTCGCCGTTTTAGTGAAGAAATTTCTTGAAGAAATAATATATCATTTTGACTAGTTTCTTTAACACATTTTCATTACTTCTGGAACTGTTTAGTACTTTCTTCAGCAACTCTTTTTAATATGTTTTCATTGTATACTCTTATAATTTTACGTTACAGTTAGTGCCGACGTCTTTGCAAACTTGATATGCATTCTTGTTGGTATGTGCTACAAATTTCGAACGGTTGAAGAGTACCAAGGATGTCCCCCCACACAAAATAATGACTTAGTTATGACAATGACAAAATACGTTAAGTTGATAAGACAATTTTATAACGATATTACGTAGCGTAAAATATGTAACTTCTTCAACTGGTAAATGTAATAAAAATTCGGTTAGAAGTCCCGGACTTAGTATTTAATTTGTATAACGATGTGTGCAACTATGAAAATTATTATTCAATGTCATATAGAAAGAGGTTTGAACAAAAGTTTTTAAAAAAAAACCGAAATAAATTGAATAAAATTTCATTACGTTTAAGATTAATGTAAAATGATACAACACTTTTTGCATCGAGTTTGTACTTATTTCAAGTAATGTATGAAAATATTAATTAACAATGTTTCATCGTAATTTTTGTTGTAAAATATGTTTTTTTACAAAAGTGCATTCTAAAATTTCAGCTCAAATGTATTAATCAAGTTATGTGAATGTTCAGGCTTGGTTTAATTTTAAATAATTCCTATTGTATTTTAAGAAATTGACATTGTAGTATTGGTTAACATATTGTTTTTACGCAGTAAAGTTTTAATTAATTTTTGAAACACAAGTTGAATTTTCAACCCACGTGTTGAATTTACATTGAATTTTCAAGATTTGTAAAAATAAATGACCAACGTCATTCACACACACTATCGTAAGATTGGATAATTTCTTACCACTTAATAAAAATTAAGAAAGTATAAACATTATATATACATCAAATTCAATGCGGTACAACATAATTGATAAAAACATTTTAGACTTATAGCGATTACCGAAACAGATACGTTACCGACATTATTAATAAATGAAATAAAATAATTATATATAGTAATATTATCTAATAACCAAATATCTCGCTGTAAAAATATTATCTAATAACCAAATATCTCGCTGTAAAAATATAGATACCTACACTTTGTAACTTCTCATTTATATGGAACAACCTGACGATTTACCTTATAATAAATATCCGATACATAAATATTCATCTTTAACACAAAGAAGCATTTAATTTATAGTTTCGGGGCAAAATAACCTACTCAGTATAGGTATTATAACGACAAGGTATATTTCATTACCTGTCGTATTCAAATATCATAACTAATAACCGAACTATTTCTTCTGACCTGTGACAATTAAATAAATAGTAACGACATCGAGGTCAACTGCAATATATCGATATTATATCTCAGTCGGTTGGCGTGATAAAACCTTTTATCCAAAGGAAGACGAACGTAGGTAAGTTCTTTATCCACAAAAACATTATCGGCACATTCTTGGAAGCGATAAAATAAAACCCGAAGAGAATGAGTATGGGAACAACGTCATAACGCGACTTTATAATATTAGATAATAAATAAGAAAAACACGTTGCTTATGAATGATATAAACATAGTCTTCTGGCCGAAAATGCGATTGATTAATTATTTGGACTGGTGCAATTAATATTCAAACCGTATTTTCATCTGGCCGGCAACAAGCTCAATTTTCATGATTTATTGAGGAAATTTATATTGATTTGTTACGGTGTGTGCGCATATAGTTTATATCGTACATTCATTGTTCGTATTTTGAGAGAAATAAGATCAAATTTATTTAAACTTAGAAAGGTGGCGGTCGAAACTTGAGGCTGATCGAAGATAATTTTTATTAGTTTTGGCATGCGTCAAAAGAACACGGCCTCGTTCTCTCCGAGGATGGCAGGTGGAGTAGTGAACGGTGGCATCGCTAACGAAGGGGGCATTCAATCGTGCGGCGAGTCAATATTTATTTATCGCGCCGCGGCGGCGGCGTTTCGGCGATGTGCCGATAAGGCGAAGTGTGCGGTGCGCGGCGTATCAGTATCGCGCGTGACGTCACGACATCGGGGGGCCGTCCTCGCGCCGCGCACTCTCCTCGCCCGAGACGAAAAGGCTCTCCATTATTTTTAACCGCCGCCGTGACACGTGCGCCTTTCGACAAAGGTCGAAGGTGATCAATCGGGAATATGCACGTCGCCTCGGCTCTACCTCACTAACCGAAACGCGCTCCTCCCTCGTCCGGCTGACAGGCACTACGCAAGCGGCTGTCAGAATCCTTCGTCACGACTGCCCGCGGCCGATCACTGCGGCGTCGTCCGACACTGGCATTATCGTCACTCGGGTAACACAGACGGGCCGGCCGCGCGACGCCCGCGATCTTCGATTGAATACTGCGAACCGACCGGAAGCTCTAGCGAATCGCGACGAGACGCCCGTCCGACGGGTGTGCGCTCCGCCGGGCGACTGACGAGCGGCCGCGCGCGACGAGCGGCGGCGCGGGCGAGGCGAGGGGCGCGCGGGCGGCGAGGGGACGCGCGGGGCGCGCGGGCGCGTCGCGACACGCGCTCGCCCTCGATGCACGCGCGAAGCGTCGCGCCTCTGCCTACCGATGCAACTTTGTTCCTCGCCCGCTTTCGTATGCACGCGGGCGGCGAGCCGAAAGAATGAGGTCGTCAGAACGAGGCGGCCGTGTAAAAAATCCGTCTGTCATTAAGAATGACCCGGGTAAGGTGCGCGCAGGCCACGCGTTACCGTATCTGCATTTCAGTATAACAAATGCATTCTCAGCTGACCCATTTCCTATTGCGGCTACCTTATGTTTACGGAACGAACGAAGCGGACAGCAATGAAATTGCGTCTCCGATAGATAAAATCAGCAATACAGCCTTGGCATTATCGGCTTAGTAGTTAGGCTGTAACGTACACCCGAATGTTTATTTCAGTTAATACTATTAATATTATACTACTTCATTCTTATGATAAACATAACGGCACAACAATTTGCTTTTACACTATGTGCGAACTTTATAAATTAATAAATAACGTTATGATGTGCATGTATCAGTGCCCGCTCTATTATTTCTAACTAATATGAGCATTAACATTTATTATTATAAGAGGTTCTTTTAAGCGTATTTACAATAATTTTTAAAATCTGCACAACTGTACAAAATGTATGTAACAGAAACTGTGCATTACACATTTTATTAAAGAGTAAAATTTTTTTTTCAATTTAAATCATCAGACGACTATCAAAACATTTATTTTTTTAAATTACTGACGTAGCTTTCCCAATATAGTTGCTATTGAAGAGAAATGCGAGATATATTTGGTGCACATTATAATTTAACATATTCCATTGATAAATGTAGGTCTCGTTTTAATGGGGGGCCTCAATATAATGTCTCGCCAAAGCATATCCTCGAGATTTTATGAAGTGCTCTATATTAACACGAAAATATGAGATGGCGCTTCGCCGCTTATATTCTGTTTCAACGTAGCTAAATAGAGACAATATATTTAATAATGCCGTTAATGAGAGTATATTGACCGAAAAATAGAGTATGCAAGAAGAAGTATTGTGAATTATTTAACAATAAACTCGGGCAGGTGTTAATTTGGTATTTATTGTAATATTACCATTACAGATTAATTATCGTCTTTGTTCTGATATTTTCAGAAATTAAGGACGGACGGCCTTTAAATTATTTTTTGACCGAAAGATTATCATAAGGTATTTATAAAGACAATTATTTTAATATTTTGTAAGGGTGCGCAATAGAATCTAGGCTTGAAACCTAGTCGAACTTTGCAAACGAAGTTACAGTCAGTTTTTGTATGTCAGACTATGTGTCAACTTCACTGTGAAATTAAGTCACCTCATCGATGCTGAGAAGACTCTGGACCGGCTTATTAGGTAAACTCCAAGAGCAGTAATATTTGCCCAACGCCCCTTAACTTTAAATTAAAGTGAAATACCAAAATAAATTTGGAGACATTACGGTATAAAGTACTAGGTTAAGAAGTTACGCATTCGCTCGCGGTAATGTCGACTTTCTAAACAATGTACAGAAATGCTTCTTTTACGTAATTAAAACGGACGCCTGGTATATTATATACATGTCGTTACAAACTGCTAGTCAACAACGACATTTATATTTACTTAAATACATTTTTTTAAGATGTTAAGGGACAATAATGGGACCAACTAAGTTTAGTACAATATAATTAATAAACGAACAACGGGTTCACCGTTTGAGTTTCATTGATCAAAATGTAATCTATTGAATCAACGAGAGTAATTGAAGGGAGAGCCATATTAAAATATTAAAATTATTGTTTACTATCGAAAATTTTAAACAAGAAAGTCAAGTTTCGACGGAACTCTGTATTTAAATATTTCAACTGTATTACATGGAAGCAAACTAAACTAATTAACATAAACTCGAAGCGTCATCTATTAGTATGCAGGAGAAATTATTCGATATACATTTCAATTCCTTCACAAATTTCTTTAGGATTAAAAATATATATTAATTGTATCTGAAGATGTACGATACATTCAACTGTTCAATTTTGAAACGGTCGAAGATACTGTCCTACGACAAAAAAAACTAGCGACATGCGAACGTAACTTTATTACATAAATATATTAAACGTACCGAACTCTGGGTGTTAGTAAGTTTTAAAAAATTTACTAGTTTTATAAACTGCAAATACCTAATACGAGAAATATGTTCATCGAATAAACAGAGTTGCACAAAATAAATTTTCTTTAGCTAAAACTGTTGCAGACGACATCTGTAATAATAAAATAATACGTCGGCTGTTATCTCCAATTCAGACAATATCAAAGATTTAGTGCGGTAATAGAATGGTGGATACATATACGAGTTAATGTTGTGTCAAATATATTAAACATTTAAGTACCATCCGTGAAGAGGAAGGCAGGAGGAGGTGTTAGTTGGTACGAGGATCATAATTAAAATATGAAAATAATTTTAATTGTGTAAATAGCAGGTGTATCCATCTATCGACGCATCGGATAACCAGTGATGAAGGTGTGGATAACCAGTGATGAAGGCGTGCCACGTTGTAAGGTGCTTGTTATTTTTTTTCTCAATCAATATATGCACATCGCTTTATGAAATTTCTAAATCTAACTTAAAATGGCTTAATATAGCCGTCAAAAATTTTACTACCATATTTTATATTCATAACTCATATTTTTTGCAAGTAAACACAAAAGTGAAAATCATTTTCTTTCGATTTGTTATAGAAACAAAGCTACCGAGCTAATGAATTAGAAATGTTAGTATGTGTTGAAAAAGTGCGTGAAACTTCGAATTGTTTATGAGTCATGTAGGAACTATATACAAAATATTGGGCGGGCCTCGTATACATACTATTATTTGACTATGCGCACTTCTTTGATTTTGTTAGTAAGTTATTAAGCGCACGGTAGGGGGTCGCTAATTTTTATGTTTCTACGTGTTACATAAAGTTCAAATTATAATATTGTTAGTAATTACAATATAAAAAGGATCCAGGAAAAGAAAATTTTTAATCCATAATGTCGGAATACCAAAATAATTCGAGTGAAAATGATCGTTTTTCAAGTCGTGAAGAAAGTGATAGTGGGAGTGACATTGTGGTGTGCTCACAATTTGGCGTAATGCAAATTTTGAGTGATAGTGATAATAGTGACGATAACAATTATTTTGCTGATACGGAGGACGTACCGGACTGCGAAATACGATGTGACCTTGATTTCAGTTTTTGTTATAATTTTTGTTCACAATATATATTTTCATAATTTTCTTGTATTTTATTATCCTTGTACAAGTTTTTATTAAGAAAATACCCAAAAAATTATTAAAAGTGGATAATTTTTGGAAGAGATACACTTTTTTTTTCGAGACGAGGGTAAATGAAATAAAAAACAAAAGATTTCTTCGGCATTTTTAAGTATATATGAGTAAAAAACCATGGCACTAAAACGGTTAAAGTTAAACGTAGAATATGTACAAAATTATTATAATTTTTGACTTTTCTGAATGTTATTTTTGAACTCCTGTGATATAGCAAAATATAGCATAGGTTTAAAACGTCAGGTCTGTTTTAGGAACAAAAAATAAAATAAAACTGTGGGACGTATAATTAAATAAATTATTGTGTGTATTTTCGTGGTATTTCATTTAAAAATTTAATAAGATGATTGATAATAGGTAGCTCTCAGATTTATTTTCGAAGTTTAATCATCGAAATGTAGTAAAAATATTTTATACCGTTTAGTGCAACATTGGTAACCGAGCTAAACGAAATTATTACTTAAATTTTTTTCTTAATTAAATATTTCAATTGGCTAAACGCGACACAACTTTTTTTTAATTAAAAAATGCGCTATCCAGAGGCAAAAATGACAAAAAACTGGATGGTAATTTATGATTTCATTAATTATATCTGTCAGCAATAATAATGTTGATATTTCCGGTTCGAACGTTCCAATACGAAATTCATGTAATCAATTACCTTATTTAACATTTATGACGAGAATATTCGAAATAAATATTAATCTAATATAAAAAATATTTTCAAGTTTTGAATTAGTGATATCTTAATATTCTATTTTAGTAAATAATCAATTATGAAAACAGTAAATTTTTATTCGAATATACATTTAATTTCAGCATGGTTTTAAAGAAATCGCACTATGTAGAAAAGTTTATGTGCGTAGTCAATTTTTTAAAAGCGAGTCACCGCAATCACAAGTTATTTCAACGCTGTCGCCATAGTTGGCCTGAGGCGCTCGATGTTGACCTGGTCGGAAGACAGTAGGGTCTGATCTAAAATCACGAAGCAATTAACAATTTTCTTCATTTTCTATTCTTGTCTAAAGTCTAAAGATTGTCACTCTATAAAGTATTAAAAGAAAAATAAGGATTTTAAAAGCTCTCTACTCCTAGATAGTATTAGAAGTGCTGATTATCACAATACGTACACGTATGTGTAAATATTCGCAGATGAGACTAGGGCATTAATCTAAGTTTCATTCGATTTCGACGTTTCGGGAATTAAGGAGTATCGACCACGGTCTCAGGATTGCCACATGTGTATATTTTTATGAAAAAAAGATTATATTCAATAATTTTTGCATTTATTATTAATCATTAAATCAGTTGCCAAGTAAATGATATATAATGATGAAAGAAAAATGAAATAAGCAAAATCGTGCTTAATCTTTTAATTGTTTAAAAGTAATACGAAACAAAGACAAAAATTAACGCTACGCCGACGAAAGAAACGACAATGGAGTGGTAAAAAAAGGTTGTCATTATTTGTTTATATTTATTAATCGCGATATCGAAATGAGTCTCGGGATTATGAAGATGTAGTGCCAATCCCGAAACGTCAAAATAATTCACGGGATTGAAACAAACGAAGAATGTTTTCGTTTTGCCCAGCGTCATTTGGTTGCGCGTATTATATTTAATATCTTTATCAAAATACCATTTTCGTTCGGATTGGTGTCTTAGTTGAACTTTTTAATATTTGATATTCGAAGAGTTTGGAACTGCCGCGTAATTGTCTGCTACCACGCATTGTTTCCGGTTATTGATCTGTGCGCCCATATTCCTATATTGTTACAACCTCTCGTTCTAATAGTTGCAGATATTTGTTTCGCGTGCACACGCTTCGTAGCTCGCAGGTAGGTTCGGTGGAGCTCCGATAGGGCGAAGATCGCGTGCGTGCTGTGTGTTACTTACACCTTGGGTCGTTACACCTATCGAAAGATTGACATGGTAACCATAATTTTATGATGGAATTTAAACGCTTTTAATGGGAAAGGTTTAATTATCATATTATAAAGATTAATTTCATATTTTTCTAGAGAATCGGTCAGGTATTAAAAGTAACTCGAAAGCAGCTTGTAAAGTATTATCGATACTTCACAAGCAACCACGAGGTGAGTAACGATTATATGATAGTAATGATTTATCTAAGAATTTTATTACGCTAAAGGATTAGAAAATTTGAATTTAAAGAAGTGCAGAAAGAAGTTTTACTGTTAAAATACTGCTTTACTGTTTATTCTGGGGAAAACACTAACTACTACTACTACTCATTTATATACCATAAATGAAAAATTGAACGGGGAAAGAAGTGAAAAATTCTACGTACGTTATATATGTCGCGATGGTGGCACATAGCCCATTTACTCCTCATTTTATACGTAAGCAAAGAGTGACTACATAATTATGAATATCAATACGCCATTTTCTATTTAAATAAGCCTATAATTACTCAGGTCTATCTAGATGCATTTTTTACAGCTTTATTACCCAACGTATTTAGAAATATAATTATTTAATTACTTCAAATGAAATTCAAACTTCTTTAGCCGCACCTTTTCTGAGCAGTGAACGAAACTGAGCCGTCACGCTCGGGTCGGTGACGTCGAATAGGGTAAACTCGGCTCCTTTCGGCATCGGTCAAGCGGGTTCACTATCTAACACGAAGTGCATAGTTTCAATAATTACCTTTTATTTTTGATTAATATTTTATTTGAGTATAATTTAATATATTAACAAGTATGTTATTACATATAATCAGTGTAATATTTCAAGTGTTAATGTTCAAAATTCTATTTGAGAGTATTTTAATATAATACATTTATGTTATTGTGTTTTCATAATACATCAATATTATATTATTACATATATAATTTAAAATTATAAATTTTTACTTCTATCGTTTGGGGTTGTAAGCACACACCAGAAATGTTTAATATAGTACTAATGCATTTATTCGTTATTTATGCGGACTGCACTGTCCTGTAAAGCAAACGTTATAGCGACCATTTCGAAAAAATCCTTTACCATAAATTTATTATACGGTTTATGTATTTGACGATACTTATTTTGGTTGCTCTCTTAAATATGCCGTCTTTGGCAAGTTCGGTTCTTAATATGTTTTGAAGAATATCTTCTTTCACGGAGAAAGTATATACGTTTTCTCCAAACTCCCTCAATGGCTAAGAAATGTTTATGTGCAAAGCTTCCATGCGCGCCAATGCAAGCGAATGCATAGGGGCAAAGACACGTGTTCGGGCGTAATTATAACGCTTTTCGCTCGGCGGCTAACGTGAAGTGTACCTCGCGCCAGCGCCTTTCGGTCACAGCCAGAGTATGTAGCCCAGAGCGCTGTGCCGATACGTGCCCTGAATTAACGGCCCACCAGCGAATCTAGGCTTCGCATGCACATGACCGGCTCGACGAGCAAATAGGCACCGAGCGAGGTGAGGGCCGCGACGCGAAAGGAGCGACGCTCTTTAAAGAACGCTGCGCTGCAATTCTAGAATGATGTAGAAATTTAGAACTTGCATGAGCACATGATACACACTAATATATTGTGAGGAATAATATTAGTTTGTCGGGCTCTTTCAACGCTTATTAGTGTTTGAAGTATTGTTCGGATAGATAAATAAGGATTAAACCTTTGAATGAAAGGAGGAAAACTGAAAATTTGCATAGATATTTATTTCTAAGTTTTGGAAATGGAATAAAAAGTCTCATAAGACGATAATATTTTTTATAAATAGTAAACAATGTTTTAACTTTATTAATAACAATAATAATATTTTTATCATTTCCTTAACTTTGTAAAGTGTACTATGGATGTGGGTCCGCAGTTTATACTACGTTGTCCCCATAAACAAATTTACGCTTCCATTCTCCGTGCTATATCATAAAAACGGTTAATCGTACAAAAAAAATGCACACAAGCAAATATGTGGAGAATATCATGCTCGATCATTTTCTTAAGCTTCTAAGGGATTTGCGTAGGCAGTTTCACTGGCGGATACGATATCGAAAGAGACTTTTCAGCCCATCGTTAGAACTTGAAAACAAAGATCCGTGCATATTTTCAGTTTTCCCCTTTTATTCCGAGGTTTGACCTTTATGTCGCCTTATTTGAATGTGTTGGGATTCAGATAATATTTCCACAGATAAATTGCGTGTAATATTTCCGTTAGTAACACTATATACGCTCACTACATCCAAAGACAGCAGTCACAGTGAAAAACGTAAATATGATCATAACTTTTTATGCTTGTATTTACGTGTATAAAGATTTATAAAAAAATATCAAAAATTTCACTTGCAATATGGTATCGAGATGAGACACAAAGAAAAATCAAAACGCAAATATCTACTATAACGTATTTTGATTTTTTTTATTATTATTAGGAATTTTTTTCTCAGGTCCTTTTTTATTTTTAAGTTTGTAAAATCTGAGTTACGAAAAATAAAATAAGTTATTTAAAAACTTTCCACAATTTCTTTAAACTTACGTAAACAATTTATTTATTTTGTCTTGACATTTAATTATAATAAAGAATGCATTTTACAATCTGTGCTTTAATACTGTGTCAGAGCGGTGCAAATAAAAGACATTATTCTTCGCGATTTCACGGTCTCGGTATACAGATACTTATTGTATAATTTGCTATCTTTCAAATGGTATTAATATCTACAACATGAATATATTTTTAATAAATTTTAACACTCGTCAGTGCGAGTTAACTGTAAATTTTAATCATGTGTTAACTTAGCAAAATTAAATGGGTAAATCCTACATGGGTCGCTGTAGTTGATTGGAAAAAGTAGTAACTAATGAAATAAACATTTTAAAAGAAATGTTAAAAGTAAATATATTGCCTTATGTGTCTTTGAAAGAACAAAAAAAAATTGACATCTCGAATCGTCTATAGTTTTTCTATAAAACTTTGAACAGGTTTCTAAAAACCCTATTTTGCTCGTAATTTTAGGTTGAGTAGATTCGGAAATAGAGGAGGGAGGAGGGGTGGCATATTTTTTTGCACATTTTTCAGTATATTTCTGAAGATATACTGCCCAAAATTATATTTCTGAGAGCGTTATAACTAGCCCTTTTAAACGAAATCCTAGACTAAAAACTGGGTTAAAACAATTCTCATACCTACTTAATTTGCTGTCCTCAAATTTCCAAATGAATATTTTTGAATTTCAGCTGTTGAAATATGTCACATGTTTTATTACTGTGCCAGATTTCAATTACCTCAAACATCTTCTGAAAATAACAAGAGTGACAGATAAACAGACAAGCGAGTGTTGTTATAAGGGTTCCCGTCCGTCCTTTCGAGATTCGGAACCCTGAAAACACCATTACAAGTGGCGTGCATATTTGTTACGGATTTGTTACTTGTAGTACGTTCCGAGTACCAGTTTTGACAAGATTCGCAGTAAGCGAACGTTTTTTAGCAAGGCCGGTATAGTCCTATTACTGTTTACGAACGAAACTGCAAGACGAAAAAGCGATTCAGATAAATTGATGATCGTTAAATATAACTTGTTTCTCTTGAACGTTGAGTGTGAATAACATTATCTAATTATGTTTAGTAATATTGCGCCTCATAATTTTTTATACTAATTTAAATACCGACGAGACTGACTGCATACATTGATTAAAATAAATAATAGAAGTGCTCTAATTTTATCGTAATTTCATATATAGAATACGAAAAAACGTTGTTTAATTTTTGCACCAAATATTTTAAGGTAACATTATATGCATGTGAGTGATTTCTAAATAAACGTTGATATCAAAAGTAATATTTTATTATTGAAAACCTCTTTTATTCGCTACTCACGTTGGACTTTTCTGTTCGGTTAGTATAAACGAGTTTTGATGTGAAACATCTAATGGTGTGTTAGGATGGGATTTAAAATGTTCCGATTGCAAGACGCACCTTGACATTCGGCCAGCTTCGCGTATTGTCGGCTTTTCCCGACTTAATTCGGCTAGATTCCCGTCTCATCGGCTCTTTCCGATTTAATTCGTCCAGCTCATTTATACTAGTGTATTGCAGTGAACTGTCTTAAAACGTTACATAAATATAGTCGGGTTCGTCCGTGATTTAAACCTCTTGCACCCAAAGTGAAAATGATACCTCTATAGACCGACCAGCTGTCGAGGTTCTTGAAGTTTTTTTTAAGTTTTGATGGCGCTGTACAAATTGCACGGTTCAAATCTAAGTTTGCGCTACGATTTATCTGGATTATATGGGTCTGGTGAATATTTATAAAATTTAGATGTTTTACATTTGCCAGCTGTGACGGCTCGATGTTACTTCTTTTGTTATGACAAATACGAACATCCGATACCTAATATGCGTATAACTAGTTTGATATAATTTTTTTTCGTGAAATAAAACAGTTTTTTATTCATTGTAGAATGCGTGTTGAATCTTCGATTGGTTTATTTCAATACATACTTGCACATACACTCATTACGCTCTACTATAATAGAAAGCTTTGTCTGATGATAATGCAGCACTCTTTTTCTAAATATACGCTAAAAACATTGAAAAATTAATAAAACACAAACGCTCTGTAAAGCCGCGTTGTGATACCGGGGTAAAACTACGTCGAAAGCTTATGTTGGAAACATTGTATTTTTAAACGAAATAAATAAATAGATACGCACATTTTTATGTTTTCTTTGGTGTGACTATATGTGTGTATCGGTATTGTTCTATTTGTCCGTATTGAAAATATACATATAATAATAAGGTCGTTATAATTAATAACTAAGTTAAAACACTCTGCCGGCAAAAGCGTAGCGACTCGATGGTCTCCTGTGGATTTTCAGGAGAAAACGACATTATCGCGGCGAAATAAAATTTTTATGAGGAATAGGTATAGAACCATTGGCACGCGAGTACATTTAGCTCTTGATCGCGCTTCTATTGAATATAATTATGAAGAACGCTATGTTATAATAGAGGTTTTTAAAAAATACTCAAATTTTTTTATAAAGGTTATGTTTTAATCGCGTTCTTCCTGCTTTCGGTGCTAGTAACAACATTTTGGTTACGAAGCAGTGCCAGCATCCGGCGCCTCTGTCAACAAATAAATGAAAGCCAATTAGGTATACAAGATTATAATTCGCAAACAAAATTCATAAATACACTCGTGCGGACACATTTTATAATTGGGGGTCTCGTCATCTCGCTCGCGCTCCGTTAACGGAGTTGCCGTCCACTACAAATACACCTAATACGCACGATCGACGCCACTCGCAAAACCAAACATACCCCCCGCAAGCGCAGGACACTGAAGCGGGCAACATTGTAATGCGTCGCGCGGCCGCGCCGGCGCTGCGGTGTCAACAATCTGTAAGAAGGTGACGCGCTATTCAATGCCGATTCCTAATTTGAATTCATTGAACTCGCGCGCCGCTAGCGGTACTGCGCCGCGTGCGCTATGCCGCTTCGCCGCCGCGCCGCGTTAACCGTCTCGTGACTGGTCGCGTAAATCTGCTGTGATATACACATACGGCTAGACGACGGTTTCATGTCATTGCTTAAATAAAAACAATGGCTTGAAGAATGTCATGGAAAACATTAAAAATATAATTTATGTCTGTTTTGGGTGGAATACGAATCCGTTTTTTACGCCAAACTTAATCTAGATCATCCAATCGGTTATCTAGATCCTAAATTCTAAAATTCCGGACGAGCGGTCGCACTGCCGGACTGGGATGCTTAGACCTATATACTGAATTACATTTAAAAACTTAATATTCTTAAACAGTTTGACGAAACTTGGTTAAATTTTAGAAAGACTCCGCAGTCAATATGAAATTTTAAAATAAAAAAAATATAAATGTTAAAAAAAATAAATTTCAAGTTTGAAAAAATTGGTTTTACACAAATTTATATCATATATATATATATATATATATATTTATATATATATATATATATATATATATATATGTATATATATATATACTTGCGATATTCGTAACGTCTTTTTTATAATTTACTGTTTTAATTATTATTAAAAATGTAACTACTTTAAGAAATCTTTTTTAAGGCATAAAAACGATTAAACAATATATTTTTACAATAGCTAAAAAGCTGTTGTATTCAAAGATTCAAAATGCGAAATGTGACAGAAAATGGTGCACTAAACAGTGATAGGGAGACGATGAAACCCGTCCAGTTAGCTGTACACAAATGTGAGGGACAGCCAATTTACATAATTTTTAGCACAGGTAGAGATCAATACTTATGTTTTGATATTAAATTACAATTCAAATGTTAGATTTTTTTGTAAGGCTGTAATTATTTATAGTAAAAACAAGTTCTGGCCCAGACTAGAATCGAGCCGGCACAAGGTCAAATTAGCACTCGTTAACTAAACGTGAACAGTACAACTGCGTACTAACTGGATGAACTAGACATTTTTGTAATAATCGTTTTCTTTTAACAGGACTCCCTTAAAAGCGGCAAGAACTTTTCAGTGAATATAATTTATCCATCTTTCTGTCTGTTCGCCTGCTCATTCATTTTAGGTTTACTAAATGCATTAAAATTTGAAATGTTTACGCCAGATTTATTATAAAACGCGATTGGGAAAAATGTAAAAAGTAAAATACTTACAAGTTTGACCTACTTAGAAAAAATGCAATGCAATAATATTATTTTATAAGATATAACCGCAAAGTTGACACAATCATATGAAATCCACCTTCTTGGTAAATTAATTTGAGAAAAATTTCAAATCATTCACTGTATTCAGTCAATTACTGTATTCATTACAACTTTTTAGCACTAAGTGATTCAGTAAGAAATTCAGCCGTCAATAAAAATTTAGCTTATTTTCTTTATTATAAAGTAAGAAAACCTAGATACTGAAGAAAGGTACGGACATGAAAAATTTCGTCAATATAGTACTTTTTCAGTTTTTTGGAAATATTGGATAGCGTGATTCAAAATTATGTATAGGTATTTACTTCGAAATGTTAGAAAAAAATTCAAGACAAAATTTTTTCGATTTAATTAAGTTTCATTTTTGTTGTGTTTTTGGCTTTCGTATCTCAATAGACATAAACAGAACACCATTCTTAGACTTACTCACATGTTCCGTACGTCCCCTCTGCTAAAGCAGGCTAAAGCAGTACTGATATCGTTTTGGAATTTGGTATCCAAATTTGCGTGGCCCACGGGTTTCAAGCGACAGTGACCGCTCTTTATAAAGCCCCTTTAGCAGACTAAAAATACATCCAAGTTGACAAAACTTACAATATTTTAATGAAAATGTCATAGAGAACGTGCGCCGTTTGGTTAAACCACTTAAGAAATCACTTCTTAAATACGGACATTTTGTGAGTATACATACGTAGTTTAAGAGCACGGAATTGAGATCAAATGTGCAGATATTTTCTTAAAATTGAAGGATCTCATTAGTAAAGTTTTAATTGACATTAAATCTAATTTTTTCCTTTCCCGACGAGGAATTCAAAATTTTTGTATTCCTCTCGTCGGAGTTTGTCATCGTAGGTAGGAGCTTGTCGTAAAAGTGACTGGAAAAACGATCCGTAGGCGACAAGCATCAGCTGATACGGTTCTTCTTTTCGTAATAAAGGAAGTAGATGAACAAAAAAGAACGAATGAAAATGTACAACACAGTAATAATCTCTACACAGCAAAAGAGGCTTTTAATTGTTAGTGTGTTTCTATATTTGTAAAATACAGAAGATTTTTATGCAGTAGAGGCTCGAACCACGAAGACGAACGACGAAGGTCTCGAACCTTACAGAAGCTTACTTCCAATCAGATTTTGAAGATGACAGTCGAGTTACTGAAATAACTGAAGTAGAATTTTTTTCCTGACGAAATGCAGTTATCACCAGTATCACCAACTAATGCTGATAGCGAAATGTTATTTATACATAAAGACCAACTCAGTCGAGAAATTGAAAAAATGCGGTCCAACTAAACTGAATTGTGCCATGAATCGTTTGTGAAGACCAAATAGCGATTTACAACAATACAGGTGCACGAGGACTTTATTAACAGAAGCATAGTACCAGTATTTACTAAACATTATGCCCACTAATCGGGAATAAAAGAAAGCTTTTTCTTTAGCTATGCATATTTGCAAACATTTAGGAATTTTTCTCGGTGCATTTTCAGACAAAACGATCGTTTGCATTACATTCAAACTCTCAAATATATATTACAGATTTTTTAATATTTTTTGCTCAGAATATTCTAAATCAATTGAGAAATTAATTCCGAGATAATACATAAAAAGTTCAAAAATACCTTTGGACATGAACTAACTGCGTTTGCTACGGACTTACTAGTTTGAGAATGTCTAGATATTTAAGAAACTGCTGAGGAAATAAAAGTGTAGAGAATATAACATCTCTTTTATTGCACTGACTTTTTTGACAATTGACGTATTTTAAAAATTTATTATTAGTTAGTCGTGCGAAATTTGCGTATAAATAATGCGAGGAATCGGATGATTTCGCGATTTATATTTTAGTAGATTTTATTTGATGCGAGTAAAAACAGGCTGTAGTATTTTGTCAGATGTCCTATAATGAATAGGAAGAAGTAATTATACGTTTATAAATTAATTGGCGTAGAAAAGGGAAACAATGACGGTGTTAGAAATAAAATGTACGCGCATCAAAATACTAATCTTCATTTACCGGGCGCGCAGCGCACACTGAAGAAACATTTCACGGAGATATGTTTATTTAGCAATTCAATATTCATCTTGCATAACTTTCGCATCCCGATTAGTATTTGTCAGTGAGCGGTTTGGCGTGTCGCCTAAGGAAGGAACGCCCTCTCGAGCGCCTTCATCGAGTGCGACCTTGGAGTGATTATGGCCGGCCGACATACATTTCACAACCACACGAAGATACCTTATAATTACGGATGCAAATAAATCAAACTTGCAATAACAGCGGATATGCAAATTAAGCGAATACGAGACGCTCCGTGCGTTTGTTGGATGTTTATAGCGATATATTGGGAATGGCGTGTGACTTTCGTTCCATCATTTTTTTTTCAGTTTTTGACATAAGTATGTATAATATAAGCCACAAATAATACAACAATTATATACAAGCAGACGCAAGCTTTTTTTACGGCAATGGTTCTTTATAAGTAGTCTAGTTGCTTATGCCGTTTCGTATCTAGTAGTGTACGCTTTCCACCAAGTTGCAATGTACATACAGTTATATGAGCAAAAGTTCGGATTCTGTCGTTTCAGGTACGTTTATTATATCCGCAATCACCATCATGTAATGGAGTATAATATTACGTTTATTCAGCAAATTTATTTTTCCTAATTCAATGGGGATTTTATGTACTGCTAGCACGTTGCAATGTGATGATGTGAGCACAGATTCGAATAGAACTCTGTCGTTTCAGGTACGGCTATTCTACCCGCATGGTTATTATATAACGCCCATTTATGCAGCATATTTACTTCATCTCATTTACATTTTTCACACAAGCACTAGAAGTGATACATTAGTTGAGATGAATTTTGTTATCGTTCAACCCGCTAGAGCCGCTGCGCTTTGTTCTCCTACTTTAATTCTGCAAAGAATTCGTACAAAGCATATTTCAAGCAAGATATCCATTCTATCATCGTGTCGTTTGAAGACTATCAACATGTTGAATCTTAAAATTGAGCTCGAAATTTGGAGCGGGTTGTTGTATCTACGTGTGCTCATGGAAAGATTGCATGTTCATTGAAAGACCATTTATGACCAGGAAATAGCTGAATTGAAATGTATTATGCTCAAGCTTGTAACTTGATTATTTTAAGTAGTTATTTAAGAAAATTTCCGCATATTGCTTTCAGTATAATACGTGATAAAGTCAGCTAAGTCGGGCGAACTGGGTGGCCAATTATGTCTCCAAATAGGCTTATGACTTTTCCCGAAAATAGCGCTTTAAATATGTCCATGGAGACCCTACCTGTGTGGGCAGTGGCCCCATCTTGCTGAAATCATACATCTGACTCGTCAACATCCTCCTCTCGTAGCTGCGGAACAAAGAAATTGTTAATTATTTTTATATACCGCTCGCCTTTAAAAAGTTTGAATTCGACGCTGAGACACCGTTATATATTTACACACACACACACACACACACACATATATATATATATATATATATATATATATATATATATATATATATATATATATATATATATATATATATATATATTCTTGCAACATATTTACTACTGAGAACGATCTCATCGACTAAAGTTATCCAAACATTTTTCACAATTATACTAATCCGGAGTGGCTATTTCAGAGGACAATTATGGCAACTAAAAATAATATTGTCGACGATATCAATTTTAATACTCAAAAGAAAATTCCCGGTGAAGAGAGAATATACAAATCGATCGACACGATGGTAAACGTTGAAGAAAATGTCAACTTCCCTACATAATTTTTAAACTCTGCAAGTACTAGGAATGCCATTACACTGCCTTCGACTGAAAATTGGATCTCCGATCATACTACTTAGAAATCTCAACTCACCAAAACTATGTAATGGAACAAGGATGATCATAAAACAGTTATCGAATAACATCATCGAAGCCGAACTTATGACTGGAAAGGGCACAGAATTTATCCCCAGAATGCCAATGATCTCTACTGAACTGCCATTCTAATTTAAAAGACGGCAATATCCAATCAAATTAGCCTATAGTATTATAATTAACAAAGCGCAAGGACAAACTTTAAGACATTGCGCCATCAACCTCAAAAAACCCTGCTTTTCTCACGATCAACTATACGTAGTTTGTTCCCGAGTAGGAAATTCGAAATATTTGTACATATGTACTCCGGATAACAAAATGAAAAATGTTTATAAACAAGTATTGTAAATAGTCAGAATATATTATCAAATATTTGTTTTACCTTTTATATTTTAAAGTTTACCCTTTTATTACAACTACCACACACTCTTATATCAACACCCTGAGTGAAGCCGGGTGCCCCAGCTTGTCATGAATATAATAAAGATTAAATTTATAGGAAGGGCCATTTCAAAAGCGAGTTGGACGCAGTTTTTGATTGGTTTTTTTTTTACAAATATAAAATATTATCATTTTTAAAAAAACTAGTATTTTTCAGAATATCAAAAAAGCAAACAATTCAACGACTTCAAAAGAGGAAAAAATAAAATACAATTTGTAATTATAACATAAAACAAAAAAAAACTATCTTCCTATGCGCATATATTATATATTCAATATATCACGAATGATTAAGAAGAAATTTTAAAATACCAATAAAAATAGAACGAAGTATATTATATCTTTTATGAAATGGAAATTAAAAATAATTAATACTAATTGCTTTTTAGGGTTCCGACCCTCAAAATGAAACCTTTATAGTATCATTTGTTTGTCCGTCATCAGTCCATCTGTATGTCGAAGCCCTTTTCTTAGGAATGACTCGAGATACCAAGTTGGAATTAATATCGTTGAATTAATACCGACCTGTAAGCCTTAGAACGGAGTAAAAATTTTAAATGTTTGGTTCACGCAACAAAACCGTATGGCTCTTGAAAGTGTATTTTTTTATTAATATATATAATCTTGAAAGTCGGGATAATGGAAGAATACAACTATAGGGAAAAATTTCAAAATCAGTAATTTCTAACTCTATGGACAATTATCCATTTTTAAATATGCACGAAGTTTTTAAGCCTTTGAAAGATATATTAGGCAATATATTTACATTGTGAAAGTTAATATTTATGAATGGTTTAACAGAAATACTAGGTACCCTTAAATGTTTAAAAGTGCCTAAATGTACACGGAAACCTATAGTGCGAGTTCTATTCATGCTCGGGAAGTTTTTTGTTTATCCATATTAATTAAAAATAAACTGTCAACTGACAATGATAGTTATTCTGTTGTCATCAAAATTAATGTCTTTTTCGTCGTTTTTGAGTTTTATATGGCTTTTATCGACCACCCTGTCTGACCTGCGAACTTCATAGCTTAGTATGTTGTATCTATTTATGGAGAAAGCAACGAGACATAATCTGTACTTTGTTTAATCTCGCTGGTTGAGAGAGTTACCATACGAAAACTAATACGAAAAATAACCTACCTGATTTTTCATAAAAATACAAAATTTCTTGTTTGTCCGATTGACGATTGTAATAAATTTAAAGGAGCTTATTTTTCATTTTCTCTATTTTAGAGAGTCGTTTTCATCCTTATAACGCTTGGACTCAACATTATATGAACTTTTGGATACTGGCCTTTACATATAAACCAAGTTTACATCGTCAAGTTATCTTATAGGTAATGCAACTATGGTTAGTAATATAAGAATATATTTTCGGAGCTTTCTTCTGAAGAATAGTTGGTATATTGTATATTTCACGCTGTATTTCCACATACTAGTTGACTATGGATAAATGAATAGTATTGGCAGCAGCGCTCGTAATGTGTACGATGAGAAAGTATACACATATTTAGATACACTGAATGATAAAACAGTCAATGGCCGGGGAAATGCGGTAACAGCTTTATTTATAAACGACATTCCCGCAACGCTCACGTAAGAAATTATCCGATCCGTTAATAGCATTATCCGCCGTTATGCAAGGGAGCTTTCAGGTTGTCACGTTGCGCAAGGATCGCTCATTTAGCTGCGGGGCTGCAATCGTTCCGCCTCGTTGCAAATGGTTCGCCTTCGTTGCAAAGGGCTTCCCTCCGAAACCTTTGAGCGTTTTAATAATATTTTCTCTGTTTTCCGGAAATAGATACGTCTGTGTTATAAAATTGGTACGATGAAATGTAAAAATAGGCTCCGAGATTTTGTTTCGACATCCTTATTACGGCAAAAAAGTTTTTTCAAACTTATTTATGGCAATCTTTTTTCCAAGCGATATAAATATGCGGTGAACTGATTTGTTATTTGAATTTGTAAGTCGTTCTCATATTTTTTTTGGTTTTCTCTCCCCTTATTACTAATAATATATTTTTCACACAAAGCAGCGTTTAAGCAGAATAAATAATAAAAGAATTTAAGTATTGCACCAATTTAGGAGTTTTATTTATTCGTACATTGAATGGCCCTCATAAAGTTCTAGATTGTGTTTTTTGAAACTCTACAAAATGTTGATAATTGATGACATTTGCGAAATCTTTGTCTATAAGTTTACATTGCGCAATATCGATATACCAATGTCGACATTATTGCTTGTGACAGCCCAGTTTTTCTTTGGTGTTAAAATAGTATTACTTTCATAGGTAGATCAGCCGCACTGGAAAGTCGTGGTCTTTAATTGTAACGCATTTTGTTTAATTCGCTGTGACGTTGTAGACATTCCGACTGCAGATATCCCGATAAAAGTCCACATGTCTAGACGTATAAAATAAAATATTATTAGTACCTATCATAAGGAAAAAATAACACAATATATGGAAAATATTGTAAGGCCACACTCTACAACTACGAGGTGTGTCATCGCTTTATTTAGGCCTGAGGCAACATTTTTGTCAGTTTATTTTATTAGCAGCATCTGGAATTGTTTTAAAATATTTTTTTCCTAATATATATATAATGCTTATTAATAATAAAAATATATATAATGCTTATAAATATATACTGAAAATTATTTTCTGTTTAAAATATTCTGCCACGGATTTTTGCCATCATTGTGATGTCAGGTAAACTGTTTCGAGTCAGAAAAATAAAATATAAATATTTTGAGTTATATATATCATGTATATCCGGGAATAGAAGTCGGACATAGAAAGATGCTATTCGTTGGCTATAAAGAAATAAATTGTCGTTGAAATAAAACGTAAATACGCCCTTTATCTAACTGAGTGCAAAAACAACATTACACATAACTCTTTTTGACACACCCAATACTTGCCCGGAGTGCGGTGTTTATACGCAGTGGCGATGTCTTCGCAGCTGTTCGCAGATTATTCCCCAGAGCGGCGCTGAACAATGTGCGAAAGTATCGTGTGTATGAAAAATTGAAAAAGATAATCTTCAAAAGATTAATATTATTTTCAATTTTCTGAAAAAAAGTTCTATCTTTGAAATTTTATTTTAACGACACTCAACTATTTTTCAGTCAAGGAAGTCTTTCTTTGTCCGACACTTATTCCCGGACACCGTGTATAAACAATTTGTAAAGAAATGATTTTAAATGAATCGCACAATCATCTTTTCTTTTTCCTCTAAACATGTGAAGGGATAAATTAAAATGGTGGCACAAAATAGGACAACATTTTTTATTTAATTTCACTTAAAATTGGAATCGAGCCACGCCCTTATAATGAAGCCCCTTTCAGCAATCTCTGAAGGTTTTTTCTTCTCCAAAGGTAAAGTTCCAAGCCTGCGTTAGCGTCGTCGATTGATGCGTTATCAAGTATACAGAAAAGAATGAAAGTACAGGAAGTTGTTGAGAACTACTCGGAGCGTACAAGTAGTGATATCCAAATACTCAAATTCTGGTTTTATTTGGAAAGACGTGTGCACAGTATTTGCCCCGACGGGACGTATACCGACTCTCTTTGCTGTACCGACTATAACGATGGCTGGACGGGGCGATAAAAACTATTATAATCTAGTAGTAGACGACTACTAATTTAAATATCTTTTTGAAGTTAAATTTATAAATTTCAGGTTCGAGTAGAATTTAATTTCGTTCACGGTTCAAATTCTTATATCACTAAAATGATGCGAATTTATTTGAATTTTAAGATTTTTTTCATAACATAAGTCGAGTTTTTGTTAATCTTCAATCGTCGACAACTTAAATTAACATTTTATATTTCATCGCAATCGATTCCAATGTTATCAAAAATTAACTTACGTTGTATAAGTACAACAACGACAAAAAAGCGCCTAGCTAATTGGTGCATAGTAATTACACAAATATCTAGTGTACTTGTGTACATCGATTGATGGCGGTAAGTGTATTATTAAACAATTCCTTGAGATATCTTTCTGAAATACGGAGAAAAAATAGTTTTCTTCCGCATTTTTACTTTCTTTTCGAGTCCAATTCTTTACCTATATTGACTTTTTTCATGTGTCGTACGCTTGCTTCAGATACATTTAATCTTCCTGAAATTTCACGGCTTGAATACATTTTAATATTAAGAAGAGCTTTGACTTCAGTTTTTTTATGCAGTGAGAGGCTCGCTTTTTTACCCATACTTTGAAAATTAAAAGAACATTTTTTCAGTCGAAAAAACTACTGATTTTAATTGAAATAAACATAAATGTAATAAAATAATGCAAAAATTGCAAAACAAGCACCACCCGATCCGCACCCGAACAAATATGTCCGCACACGTGGCACGCAATAACGCGACTGAATTCGATTGAGATCCGGTATGAAAACGGATATGACAATATAAGTAAAAACTAGGTAAAAAAAGGATAATATATAATTGTCCTAACTATTATCTATAAAGCAACATAATACCGAGTTGATCAAAAAACTTGTAATTTATTAATTACCTTAAAACAAATTGGGTGTCTAATAATTTGGGCAGGGACTGTAGATATGTCATAGTTTTAGTGAGCAATATTAAAATGTACACACAGTACCTGAGCGTCTTTAATAAATTAAGAGTTTATCTGATTTCAACTGTCAGAACTACAAATAAAAACAAACTAAACAGTCTTCTGGAAGTCACAGGTTCTTGGGCCTAAGATAGAAACGTGAAAAATTGGAAATATATTTACTACGATTTTCACATGTGAGCATTGACAACAAGACCAGGTGACATATATCTTTTCACGAGATAAACGTCGAGAAAAAAGGACAGCCCGCCAAGTACGTGTCGCGTAAACATTAACTTGGGTTCCGTAGCCATATGATCGTAGATAATTACGTGTTGCCACATAGTAAAGAGAGTGACTGATTTATATGACACGCGTCATATATTATAATATTATAATATTATTTATTTACGATATATTTATTTTCTTAGTCGCCAACTATGATATTTCTATGTCCGCGCAATAAATCGGTTCCCATATATCTTTAATTTATTGATGCAAATTGCATTGAAGTACTTCTTGACTTCTTTTACTGCTTGAAATATTTAAGTTTAATTTTAGTAAATATATTAATTTCAAAATGAACATTTTGAATATGTTTATATGTGAATATGTTTATATGTGAATAGGTTTATATGTAAATAGGTTTATATGTATAAAGTAGGTAGTGTGTAGGTTTAGATGTGAATAGGTTTAGACGTAAATAAGTGTAGATGTGAATAGGTTTAGATATAAATAGGTTCAGATGTGAATAGGTTTGATCTCGTCCCTGAAGTATTTAAATGACCCAAAGAAACAAGGCATATGCATAAGACGATTTTTGACTTAATGAGCACGATATTTTTGTTAGTGTATTCGTAAAGCGTGATAAAAAAACAAACATCATTCAATATATCAAAGAATCACTCTGTATTTGAGAATGAAAAACAAATACGACGCCTATGCGACTACATTCTTCATTACGTATAAAATGTCAAGTTGGTAAAAAATTCTTAAATCTTTGCGGACACCGCAAAGAATTTTTTTTATCACATAAATAACAGTAAAAGTATTTTTCGGTTTATTCACTTTCGAACTGCAGAATTAACAACTGTCTTCTAATTTTACAAATAATAAAAAGTCTGAAATTCTCGCTAAAAAGCTTTTCTAAAAAAACCTTTCAAGCACGAATAACACTCGCCCATAGGGATTCCGTACACATTTAGGCACTTATAATATATAAGGGTTCATAGTGTTCCTAATTAAACTATTTGCAAATGTTAATTTTTCACATTAACGTCTTTCATAGGTGCAAAAACAAACTAATTATAAGTATATAATTCCACAAAGAATTAAAAATCACCGATTTTTTGGATTTTTCTCTTTACTTGCGTTGTAAGACCTTCTATTATTCAGACTTTCAAGATTGTAAATCGACCGGAAGTACCTTATAGGTTTTGATGATCAGTGAGTACGAGAGTAGCATATCAATAAAAAAAATGCTTTAAAGGGCCATATTTTTATGTTGCGTGAACCAAAAAACTTACAATTTTTACAACAAAGTAAGGCTATAGTCCTTAGTTTAAGATATTAATTTTAAATCGATCTTTCGAGCAGTTTAATAAAAAAAGGCGTTGACAAATAAACAGACGGACGGGTAACAAAGTAATCCTATAAAGTTTACGTTTTTTTTTCATTTCGAGGGACGGAACCTTAAAAAGAAGACACTTCTAATTAATTGTGGTTTTCCTTAAACCCGTGGATCTGGATCGTTTAAAAATGTAAAACATATATATATATATATATATATATATATACATACATACATACATACATACATACATACATACATACATACATACATACATACATACTTACATACATACATACATACATACATACATACATACATACATACATACATACATACATACACGCACGCACGCACGCACGCACGCACGCACGCACACATATAAGGAGCTATTTCGTCTAAAACGGTCGGGAGGGGGCGGGGCTCCTTGCGTTTTTGTAAAATATTGCAATTTCACATGCTATGTGTCTGAGCGCGCGAACTTCAAGATGCAGTGGATCTCAGTCATATGTTTATTCGGAGGTTGGTCCTAGGGTTGCCAATCGTAATTTAAATTAAAGGTTATTTTTTTGTGGATTATTTTATACTTTCGCATACGGATAAAGTACGTAAAAATGCTTTATTTTTGTGTAAAAGCATGTCGACAAAAAATATATAAATATTTCGAGTAAGCTATTATAAAACATGAAACAGAATCGTAATATCAATTCTTTTTACATGATTGTATAATGCTAGACTAAATACCATCTCAAAGACGGAACAGAACGCAAGTTTCGGTAATTTCTTAACATAAAAGTGAGATGTAAATGACAGCAATGTTGTTGTTTACTACTTGTTTTAACAAATGATAAGCGAGGGTTTCCGATTAAAAATGTGTTATTTACATATTTATATTTAAATTGACAGTGTAGTACAGGCATGAAAGTTTCAAAACAAATAAAAAAATTAGAGCTAAAAGCACCGGGGTACGTTTTCAAGACAGGTATATAATTAGTAAGTAGGTTATATAATTACATAGTTGAATATGAGTAATTTATTCGCGACATGAATAGAAGAGTGCGTGCTTTAGCTGAAATTAATGTAATTATTTCTTTTAACGCTTTGGAATATTTTCAAGTGTTTTTTGGTATATTTGGGACATAATCACTTTTTACTATTTAAATCCTGACAACACCAGATTGAGCTTATTTAAAATTTTTTTAACAAAATCTACTAAATTTATGACTATGAAATATCATTTATATCCAAAACATATATATCAAAAAATATCTTAATATATATTTTAAACCAAATTAACTCCGTTATTAATAGAATTAAAAAGACTAACTGTTGATGTCTTATTTAAAATCTTGGTTGATTTTTATTTTTAATAAATTAAATAGAATTCCAAAAAGAATAAAACATATTATTTCTATCGAATGCAAAACGCGTTTTGGCGATGTCTATTGCTTCTGTTTTACTGACATGCAAACCGACAGAGTGCGTTGAGGCGCGTGCTAGTTGGACCTATGTTGCTTGTTTTTTCACTTCGCTCAAAAAGCAATATAATTAAATTAATTGTAATCTTAGGTTGGGATCTGTGTTTTAATATCTTAGGAATAAGTTTAGTTTAGCAGCAATTATATTTTGATACTTATTGATAGGAAATGGAAGAATATGTATAATATATTTTGAAATACGTCGTGTATTTCAGAATATATATTGCAGGTCGGGATTATTTATTTTAAAAAAAATGGATTTAAAAATTTTCATACGTTTGCGCGAGAATATGTTTTAAACTTTTTTTCTTTCACATAATTCACCTTTTTTTCAATACTTTTTGCTTACTCACTTTGAAATATTTTGGGTTTGTCTTTTTTTTATTGATTCGTTTTTTTGGTTATAAATTTTTTCCACATGATACTTCTTGCTTGTTATATTTTTGGACGTTTTGAGTTAGTTTTTTTTATATCAATTCATGTCATGTATATTTATAATTTTTTTCATAATCCTTTTTACTTACTCAGTTTTGGATGTTTTACGTTCATTTTTTTAATTAACCATTTGTGTTTTTATTTATAAACTTTTTTACATGACCGTTTTTGGTTAATCAATTTTTGGATTCAAAAGTCCGTTAACATTTCATAAGATGATAAAAAAACTAGTTATATGAAAGAAAAAAATGTTTATTCTGAAAGTAAACAATTTGGGATTTTATTTCTTAAAAATCACATCGTCCATATGCGATCCTTCTTTTATTTGACACTGCTGGAACCTGGACTGACAAGTGTTTCGGAAATTATTTGGCATTTCCTCGCGAATATGAGCCATTAATTCCTCAAGAGTCGTTGGATTGCTGTTAAAGACTTTACTTTTAAGGTAAAGGTAGGTATCCCCTACGGGATACCAAAAGGAAAAAATCCATCGGGGATAAGTCCGGGCTATGAGGTGGTCAGTTAATATCACCTCTTTTGGATATATCTTTTTGACCGAAAATTTCGGGAACTGCACTTAAAGAGTCGTTGGAAGTGTGGCATGTTGCCCCATCTTGCTGAAACCACGATCGTTGATTGAAACCATCAAAATCCTGAAGCGCTGGAGCAAAAAAATTCCGGAGCATGGCAATATACCGCTTTGTATTCACTGTAACAGCGTTTGCTCTTTGAACTTCATAAAAATATGGACCAATAATGCCTCTTGCTGACAAAACTGCCCATACAGTAACCTTGGGTGACTGCAGTGGTTTTTGATGCTTCAATTTCGGATTAGTCTCACTGCAATATCTGCGGTTTTGTCTGTTTACATGTCCATTTAGATGAAAGTGAGCAGCCTGTGAGCATAATCTTGAAGCTTTAACTGCTGAACCATTTGGATTTTGTACGGATGCAAATGTAAATCTTTGTATAGAATGCGGTTTAAAGATGTTTTGGATACGTTTAAGACGCTAGACCGCTTTCGAGTAGAGTCCAGGTTGTTCACGAACAGACGCTCTAACACGCTCTATGTTTGCTCTGATGTTCTAGGTCGGTCAGATCGTGGTTTATCTATTGTTGAACTAGTTTCTTCAAAGTTCTGGACCCATTTTTTAATCGATCGAGCTTTATGTTTGTGCCGTATATTGCAATGAGCGCAAAATTTTCGTTGCGCTGGAGTCGATGAATCGTTGTTTCGATAGTACTCGCGTACGCAAAACACACGTTGTTTCTCGTTGAATGACGCCATGGCAGTAAATTCCCATCGGCCGCTCTAACATTCCGTACCTCGCCCGCCCCACCTCTCCCTCGCGGCTCGACGCAGCTCCCGATTCAAATGTAACGGACTTTTGGATCACCTGTATATCAATTTGTGTACGTATTTATACATTTTTTATATAATATACTAAATTTTTTAATTATCAATCCTATAACAATACCGTGTTTGAATTTTATAAATTTTCTTGACGCGATGCTTTTTGCTTATTCAATTTTTGACACTTTGGTTGGTTTTTTTTATCTATTAATTCGTGTTTGTATTTATATGTTTCTACGTAATCCTTTTTGCTTACTAAATTTTGGATGTTTCGGGTTTATTTTTTTTAAAATTATTAATCCATGTTTGTATTTATATTTTTTTACGTAACCCTTTTACGTTACTAAATTTTGGATGTCTTGCGTTTGTTTGTTTTTAATAATCCATTCGTGTTTTTATTTATAAACTTTCTTTATGTTATAAACTTCAAGGGTTGCGTTTTTGCTTTTTTAATTTATGGTATTTTGGTTTGTCTTTTTTTTTAATTATTCATTTGCATTTGTATCTATAAACTTTTTTACGCGATCCTTTCCGCTTATTCCTTTTTTTACATTTTGATTTGTTTTTTATAACAATTCGTGTTTCTGTTTACAAACTTTACACAGTGGTAGTTGGCGTACCAGGAAAAGACCTAGGCTACATTTCGTCCCGATAAATACCATTCTAAGTAATATTATAATCCTAACTAATACCATGAATGAAAAAGTGTGTTTATTTGTACTTCCTTCAAGTCGTAATGGAGCTAAAGATTAATCCTTCTTTCACGTCGCAATGGAGCAACAAATCATCGTAACTTTCTGCACAGAAATGGTTGACGGGTCAGGAAATTACCTAGACTACTTTCCAATCTAGGAAATCCTTTTCTAACTAAAACAAAAATCTCAATTGATATTAAAAATTCTAAACGGTTTTTTATCCTTCTTTCACGTCTCAGCGGAGCAACAGATCGACGTTACTTAATGCACAGAGTAACAGAAAATGACATAGATAAAATACCAACCAGGGAAATCCTAACAAATATAACAATCCCAAATAATATTAAAAATTCAACAGTCTGTTTGTTTCTCTCACGTCGCAATGGAACAAACAGATCGATGTGGCTTTCTGCACAGCGATATTTGCCGGGTCTGGAAATAATACTGGCTACTTTCCAACGTGGACAATTTTATCCTAATTAATATGGCAAACCCAAAATTTACGAATCTACAAGCATATTTGTTTGTCCTTCTTTCACGTTACAATGGAACAACAGATCAATGTGATTTCCTACACAGAAATAGTTAGCGAACCGGGGAATGACACAGGCTACTTACCGACCCGGGAAATCTTATCCTAACTAATATTACAATCCCAACTAATATTAAAAATGCGAAAGTTTAAAATTTGTTTGTCTTCCTCTCACGTCGCAACGGCACAACAGATCGGTGTGACTTTCTATGTGCAGATAGTTGGCAGACCAGGAAATAAAATAAGCTACTTTTCAACGCGGTAAATGTCATCTGAACTAATATAATAATCCCATAAGCAATCGATCCACGTGACTTTCTGCAAAGAATTAGATGGCGGATCATAAAATAAAATAAGCTAATTGCAAACCCGGGAAAACTTATCCTACCTAATATGACATTCCCAAATAACAATAAAAATTCGAAAGTATGTTTGTTTGTCCTCCTCTCACGTCGCAACGGCACAAGAGATCGGTGTGATTTTCTATGTGCAGATAGTTAGCGGACCAGGAAATAAAATAAGCTACTCTTCAACGCGGTAAATGTCATCTTAACTAATAAAATAATCCCAACAAATATTATAAATTCCAAAGTGTGTTTACTTGTCATTCTTTCACGTCGCAATAGAGCAACATATCGACGTGCTTTTCTGCACAAAGATATTTGGCAGGCCAAGAAATGGCATAGTATATTTTCCAAAAAATTTTTCGGAAAACCTTGTCCTAACTAAAAAAACGGATCAACTTGATTTGCTGCACAGAGATAGTCGACGGACATGTATGTATATGTATATATATATGTGTGTGTGTGTGTGTATGTATGTATAAGAACGTACATATGATTATTTAAATAATTAAGATTAGTAAACAATTAAGTTCACGAATCTATAGTAAAATGAAGTTAATTGTAAAATGTTAATACTGTTTCTATTAGATGTCCCGTTAAATTAAATATTCAACGGATTTCAGCGTGGTCAGAATAAATGCAAAGTAGACAAAATTATAAGTTATATATTTTTTATTTCCTTTTGATGTATTTTATATAAATGTTATTATTTTTAAAATTGTTATATTAGTTAGATGAGATTTCCCGGATTTGCTTATGTCATTTCCTGATATGTCAACAAGCTGTATGTAGAAAATTACGTCGATCTGTTGCTCCATTGCGACGTGAAAGAAGGACAAACAAACAAACACCTTTTGGAATTATATATATATATATATATATTTATATATACATATACACACACACGTTATATTTAATAACACCACACTGTAACTCTTAGATATAAAACTGAAAATAATAGACACCACGAAATTAAATATTTCAGTTGTATAAAAATACAAAAGTAACAAAAAGTAATCTGCTTGAATTATAATGCAGGTTTGATCTATTTATTCATATTAAAGTAATTATACTACATATTCCTAGAGGTTATAATAAACTTTCCAGAAATAGTCGTTTTTCGTCAAATATGTAAATATGCCTTCAAATAACATTTAAAAATCATATCAACATTTCAAGAGTCACAAATTATATTATCATATGTGCGGCTAGCGAGTTATCGGTGCGGTTAATTTAGTTTGTTAATATGCCGAGCGCCTAGCGGGGCGGAGCTTGGAAATCCAATTTGTCAAGGTCGTCGAGAGATCTCCTCACCTTAATCGCACTGTATAGACGCAGCGAAAGTATATTGGCCTATGCGCCGTCGGTTTGGGCTCAGTTGTATGTTGGGGTTCAGCAGGTCAGACGAGTGGTGCTAAGATTGTAGCATGCGCCGTTACTGGCGTCGACCAAGGTTTACAGAACCCGCTCAAAGGATGCGTTGCCGATTTTGGCGGGTTTTCTGCCCGCCGACCTAGCGATTGCAGAAAGTGCGGCGAATTTCATCTCGGCGCGAGGTAAGAGTTTTGATGCGTGTCCGTTGCACTTCGAGTTTTTGGCAGATGAATCCCTTGTAGGCGGAAAGAGACGTATGTTAGAGATCGTCGTTGTTCATTGGCAATCCAGGTGGTCCTCCCCCGATACCTGGTTGTTTTTCCCTGAGCTATGCTAATTATTATTCGTTTGTTCCTATATTATATTTATTTAGTCCGCAACGTAACTCGAATATTATTCAACAGACTGGTTGATCTTTATAATAAACTATCCGCTGCTGCTACTGTACGACGGAAATTGATTAATGGATTTATTTTTTATACTTTTTATCAACCATTTGCATTTTTTGGGTTCTTTATTTCAAAAGAAAAAACTGGAACCCTTTTAAGATTATACACATCTGTCAATCACAGCCGTTTTTTTCAGGAATCGCTTGACTTAAAAACTGAACATTTGGCATAGCAATAAAACATACTAACCAGCACTTATGTCAAACACTCAAAATATATGGATATTTTAGGGTTGAGAGGGAAAATTAAATACTCGATTTTTTTTTAATTTTGTATAGATATTGTGTGGAGTATCGTTTTTAGGAAAACATACTTCCTTATTTCTGAAACTACTTAATCTAAAATTATGAAAAAAGTTTTCTGACAGCTTACCCGAACATTGTAGGAAAACTACAGCGATTATCTTAGACCTTTATAACTGTTCTTAACGCCTATGAAAGATAAAGTAGGCGATATATGTATATATTATATATACATATATCGCATACTTATATGTATATTTGAATAACAGATAGTTCTGAGTAACAAGAAAAAACAAACATCGGGTTTTAAATAAACTAAAGTCATTTGAAAGTAATCGCATAATCCTTGTGAAGAACAATTATGTATATAAAGAAAAAAAATCAGTTGCTTTGAAGATATTACCAACACAGACAATTGAAATAAAAAAAAATCCCATGAACACATATTTTTCACATTGTCTATGGCTTGGAGACTAGAGAAGGGAAACATAAACAAAGCTGACGTTTTCTATTAATACGAAAATGATAAAAATATAAAATTTGAAAGCAAAGCAAAATCTTTATAAATTCTATAGCTACACATGGTGATAAAACCTATTTCCAAAGGAGCAATGCCGTTGCAACCAAATTTATTTAAATTTTATAAAATAATTCCAAAATACCAATAAAATTGCAAGACTCGCTCGGAGGGTAGATCTGTTTTTTGCATTTTTTTCTTTCTGTGCTTTCAAGTATAATTTGTCAAACTAAAAGTATACGACCATAATTAATGTGTTTTTAATACATAAGATCGTAACGAAAAATCAAGAAAATTGTGTAAGCGATAAAACGGATTTTTGATTTGAAGATGGTACCGGAGTAAACTAAAGCTATGTTAATGAAGCATCATCTACAAATTCAGAGGTTTCCCATTTTTTCTTTTATTTACTTTATACCCACAGAAACAGAAATAGCTGTTCATAAGTATAGTTATAGTTACTGTTAAACATTGGAGGAATTGAAAACTTACAAAACTATAATGATTAAAAACATATTTATTGCGATAAAATGAAGTTATAATAAATGAAAAATAATCATTTTTCTTATTATAAAGAGAATAAAATTTCACTTAGTTATCGCTTCCCTAATAGTGAAAAATATTTTCAAATTTGAGTGGAAACTTTCGAGTTGAACATATTTATTTTCGGACGAAAACATTTTCCCGAAAAACTTTTCTTTTTACTTCGATTAACAATCTATCCCGTGTTTAACAGTTTTAAATTCTAAGGCTTCATCCTATAATTATCATTGCTAATCAATATCAATAGATAAACTACAATCTTAAGATTCTTAATTTAATGAATGCATTCCAGGCCGTCTCGCTACATATCAGCGCCCGCCTGCGTACCTATGCGCGTCTGCAGCTATATGTACGCCGGCGAGCATGTGACTGAAAGCGTGGGCCCGGGGTGCACGATGGGAACGCATGTTTAGCGAATTCAAGGAAGATTCTATTGTTGCAGGCGATTATTCAATCCGCCCAGGGTTTTACTTTCAGTTTCAGTTGAGTAGGAATATTATATAATCATGTAATTATCATCGTTATCTTTCCATTGGTATGCTTTTAAAATATCGTAAATTAAAAACTAAGTGGATTTTTGTGTAATACCTTTTGAAAAAAAAAGATTAGATAGATTCATTGAGATATATTGATATGAATTTGCAATAAGATTTAAAAATAAAATTTGTCAAGTTTCCATTTAAATAGTGAGATTGATTTTATATCCACATCGATAATCATTAGTTTCCATGAAAATCTATTTAAAATTTGCACATATTGCGCGCGATATGTTAATAATTAGTACAGGTTACTCGATGTACAATCATCTACTACTACTTTGTACAATCGAATAACGCCCTGCATAATTTGTAGGTAGTTTTCAGTATGTAAATTGTATAGTAGTATTATATGTTAAGCAATTCGATACCAGCAAATCATGTGTTACACAAAAATAAATTTCAGTTACAGAACTGATGATAATATATATGTGTTACAACAGTGACACAGGTGGCTTGGTGGTTGCATATTTGCTTCAACCGTTTCTTGTAAATGTATATCGAATTAGATATCCAATAAGAAATTTAATGTTATTTCATTAAACAGAGTATTTCCCATTATATCGTTATATTAAATAGAGATAACCTGATAATATATTTGAACAATGTTAACTAATACATAATATTATATTACATTTGCATAATAAAAAAATGGTATAATATAACTAATAGATGAAATGAAGTACAGATTATTTACTGTAAATACTTATTTATCCTTTGTGATATTATCTAAATACATGCATAGATAACCCCGCTATCTATGCATGTAGGTACCCGGTACGCGCCGCTGTTTACATCAGCCTCACATCTACTACACGGAACAAAGAACTTTGTGTGGCTAAATTTAATTAATGATGTGCCATTGTCTGAACGTCGGTACAGATTAGTAAATGGTTGCATATTTGTTCCCGGTAGCATAAGCAGGTTAGAAACAAAATAAGCGGCAAGCTTGTTTGTAATACTGGCGAAGTTACGTCAAAATATCGTGAAGCGTTGCATTGCGCGTGGCGAGTGGCGCGTGCGTGCTCGCCGAATACTAGATTACAACGCGTGACTAGGCCGCGGCGGGCGGTGCGGGGGTCGGCGCACACAACAACACACGGCCACGACACACCTACGCCGGCGTTCTAGCGCCGATGCACGACATTCGCGCTTCCATTACTCACTGGGAGCCGGCGACGCTTTACGACGTGGAACTGATCGGTTAACTGTGCACGCGGTGAAAGTAGTCGGCGATGCGACCGGACCGAAAGTCGGCTAAAGTTAAGCGAGTGAGCGGCGCTCGTTCGGGACGCGTCAGCTGTTCTCGCACGCTACTTGTCATTGTATCGACACTCGACGCCGCTCGCTTTCGAGCGATAAAAGTTCGGGCCGTAGTCGCGCCGCGCGTAAACACATTATGTGGCGAGGTATGAGAGCAGACAATGGACAGACACGGCGCCGGCGGTGACTTACCGGTAAGCAGTCGGCGCTCCTGCAGCTCGATGTAGCGTGCCGCCTCCAGCAGTGTATCGAGGCTCATGGCGGGTGCTCGCGGGGCGCGGGGGTGCTAAGGGGCGCCGGGCGCGGTGCACGCGCGCCCGCTGTCACGCCGCGACTGGGCCATGCTCGCCGCGCGCCGCTCACGTGGCCGCCGCGCCACTTCGACCAATCAGAGCGCTGCCCGCCGTTCACGTGACACGCCCGTGCGGCCAATGTGAGCGCGCGCGCTCACGTCACGGTTGTCCCGTCGCGCGACTCACAACAAAGAACGCCGGTGTAGTAAACGGCCGTGTAATCGCGCAATCGCCTCGGCCGACTGCATTTATTTAGGAATACTCTGCGGAACGGAGCTCGCCGGGCGCGGTACGAGTGCGGATGCGCGTCAATGTCCGCGTGGCCGTACTGCGACGAGGCGCTCGAGTGAGAGTGCGGCGGCGGGCGGGGGAGAAGACGCGAGCTCTCCGCGCAGCCGCCGCCCCTGTGCGTCACGCGCTCTCTACCGCCCCACCTGTGCGCCGCACGTCTGTGAATATTACGTTCTCCTTGCATATTTGACATTTTCCTATAATTTTTCATTGTTATTTTCCCTAGCGATCCGCTGAACGTGCACTTGATTTTTTTCCATCATTCGAACAAGCGAACTTGTAAGGGGAGTAACCTATGCGAACGCAAGTTTCGAAATGATAAACATTACGTAAATGTCACGCCAACCTATAGATATTGAATTAATGTATTGAATGTTGTAACTTGTGCAATTCCAAGTCACAGCTGCGAGCACAGAGCTCGTACTTCAAAATAGTTGCCGATAGAGAGAGAATGATATATAACATAGTAAGAACTCGGCTCAGATGAAAGGGATAATGAGCGAGAGGAACTATTATCGTTGTCCTTGTCTTTTGCCGGTCGTGCAATCACTACATACAAGTAACTTTTATGAGGGCCGCGCTCCGACCCATTAGATTACGCCCGTTTACACTGAACGCACGTTCCCATCTACGCAAGAGCTTTCTACGTGAACCCGTTCTGCGACAAAGAAAGCATGCTTCGAATTATTACTCGCTAGTTATGTACGCTAAATCTCTGTTATTAATATCTATGTTTTATAGCTTACGATCTAGCTGGAATATACTAGTATTTTTTTTCTAAAAATCTAGTTTCAATGATATTGCTCCGACCAGTTCTTTTTTAAAGAAGCTAATGTCTAATTAAATTGTTAAAGCATTTCAATACGACTTGGTAGCGACCATCCGAAATGAATATATATATATATATATATAAACATATATATATACCAACATAGGTATAATAACGTCATTGCTTACAAATATATGTATAATGAATGACACGTAAGATTGTTTTTAGGAAAATAATAAAGTTAAAATTAATCCATCGCTTACAGATTAACTTTATTATATCCTTCAGTGGTTACCGATAGGAACTGGAATGACATTTGCACGGTTGCGTGATACACAAATTGATGATAATTCTTATTTTTTTGGCTATTGGTTATAAGGTTTGCAATTTGCATCAAGGCACTCCCAAATAATACGCGGAATTTAGCTCTTGAATTACGAAGATGTAAATTTATTTTCTCTTAAATCTATAAGATATACAAGTGATTTTCAAATATATTAAAATGTTTGATTGTTTCATTTGCTTTAAATTATATTTGAAATGTTACTAATGATGAGTTCATACATTATGGGCGATAGTTATAAACATCTCTAATTAAGTAATAAAAGTCAAACGTCTGTCTATTTGTTTTTCACGCTTAAACGGCCCTATAGAATTAAATGAAACTTTGCATATATTTATTTCATTGAAAATAAAGTTTTTGCAATTTCCTAATAAGCGAAAAAATAAAATGAAAACCTACTATAATATAAAAACAATAAAGCTATATTACGGAAAGAGAAAATTGTTGATTGTAATAAAAAATATTTTTCAATAATTCTAACCAAGTATGCAATATAGTTTGATAGACGATGGAAACTTATATGTATAAGGTAGTTTAATTAATTTTTTTAAATATGTAATTTGGCGTAGGTAAAAGTTAACCTAACAGCAGAGATGGTAATTGTGAAACAGAAAATTATTTTTGTTTTTTTTTCCCAAGTAGGAAAATTAGTAGCAGAATGATTTTGGTGGTTGAAAAGAGTATGTGCCTAAGAAAAAATAAGGTTAGTCAATTCCAGAAATAGGAGTAATGTAGTGGTGGTAGGAACTTCGTGGTTAAATCAATATAAATCTTCTTTTTGGACTTAAGTGGGATGGTTCTTTGGCTGAACCCAGATCACAGACATAACCCATGCACCACTGGTGTCTTTTTAGTGAGCTATAGATCTATAGGTGTATATATATATATATATATATATATATATATATAAATATATTTGTATACATACATATATATTTTATTATTCTGCATTTTCTTCCACTTCTTTCTTTTTTAATTTTTTTTACGATTTTTCTATTGTCTTCACTTAAATTAGTAAGAAATTTAACTGGTTTTATTTAACTTTTCTCAATTACAAAATAAAGGTAAATTAAATTTTTAAATTATTCAAAGACCATGAGTATCATGAGTTATAATAACATACATGAGTATATGATAATATTTACACCAGTAAAATATGAATCAACTGTTAGATAAAATTTGATGTAGGTAATAAGAAAAAAAATGAATTAGGTGCAGGATAATCAATATTTTTTCTGGGAAATAATCATATAGCCGAATATTCAATTTCAAATAAGGGGTGAAGGTGGTGCACAGTGTCCCGCGTGCAGCATACATTTAATCCTTGCATTAACATTGAAATACCTTGAGAACATAATGAGATGCGAGGAAATTTTATTGATTGTAATGGTGTTACTTTGTAGACAACTTGTAGTAGTTACTTTGTAGACAACCAATAGTAGACAACTTGTTTTACAAATTTAACAACACATAAGTGTAAGTAGCAGCAGTTAAATTTAAAGTTTCAGTCAAATGCACATGTTAAAAATTTTTTATTAAAACTATAATTCTATTCATTATCAAATTAAATCATCATTGAATTTATGATACATTTGATTATTCTTGTTGTAATATCTGCACAGATTTAAAAGAATTCTTTTTTTTAGTGATATGTAGATTCATTTAGTCACATTAATTTTGTAGAGAAAAGTTTTGTTTGCTTTTAGGATTTGATACCAAAATGGTTTATTCGGTTAAAATGAAACGTTCACCATCGTATAGTTTATGACAGACGCCGAATGGTTTTTAGAACGTGTGAGTAATGGACAATAACAATTAAAGTAGGGAATTCAAGTGGCATATTTTTGAATTAAACTTTTAAACCATTATTCACACAACGACAAGGCTACTTAGCATTCACGATTTAGCCGATTTTGGTAACCACGTGATGTAGTATTAAAAGGTTTAAAAAAATAATGAAAAATATCAACTTCCTAATTATATATTTAAATATCCTTTTGTTTTGGGTGTATAAGAACATATGTGATTCCATAGATTGAAGTAAAGTAAGCATAATTTACTTGAAAGTGTGTTTATTTTTGAAAATTTCACTATATTTCTTTAAAATGAAAGAACACTTGTAAAAAAAAACAACATTAAATATGTTGTTTTTTCAATCACAATTTCATTTCATGTTTTTATTTTTAATCACAATCATTTCAACAAAAAACAATTTTAAAATTGGTTTTACTCCTGTCAAATATTTAAATGACTAAGACATTTTTTGTGATTATTCACTCTTTTATATTTTAGTTCTCGTACATTTAATATTTACCAATTTGTGATTGTATTTGTATATTGTCTTTCAATAGTGGCAATAAAGCCGAAAACATTAAATAATTATTCATAGAAAATACACAATTTGTACCTACGGGAAACAGTTTATTTCATGATTTTTTTATAAAATAAACAGTAGGTGATTTTTGTGACTCTACCCAAGAAAATATCTGTTTTATATGAATTTGATTTCAAGTACTAAGCATAATTTTGTTTTGCAATAATTTAAATGTATTAGGGCAACTATTCCTATTTCAGAGCGGTACTCATTAGTCCATAATTCTAATTACCAACTCGCTTTTAAAAATCTACAAAACTTGAATTTGCTGTGTCTTCCAGTATTTCTACACGTCACTTCTAGTATTTTTAAACAACAGTTGCTGTTACGCATTTTATTTTATTTGTTTGAAAAAGCATATTTTTTTTAGAAGTAAAGGCAAGTATTTCACAGATTAATTTCCCCCTTTATCTGCAGCTAGGGCTGTCGTCGGTTTGGTTATCCCCACCCTACAATTTGTATCTGGTGAATAGCAACATTAAAATAATGTGAAATCTACAAAAAGTTCAAAGGCATGTATTGCTTTTTATTACAGATCGCATATTATGATCAATTTTTAATAAAACTTTTGAAATTGTCATGTTCTCCTCAATTTGATCGTACATTAATAATTACTGTATTATATTTGTTTTTATAGCAAATTTTTTTTAGTGACTTAATTTTGAGTTCCCTAAACCAAACATAACAGCCTGTTTTATTCCTTGAAATGTTTAAACCTTCCTATATAATATATACAATATCACTCCCTCAATTCCAAACAAATCTTTTAAAACTAACATAATTGGGGTCTCTTTTTTGGGTTGTGGACATGTGTAAACAAATTTATATATGTACATAAACTGTTAAACAATTATTCTTTGTAGAGATAGGCAAACTTGGAAATTCATTAAACTGAGTTGGTCAAGTTGTAATCGATTGATGACACTCATGGGATAGTGTCGTAAATCAATTACAATTATTAAAGAACTTGTTAATTTTTGAGTCATTTAATAGGGTTGTTGACAAATAAAGGCAGTTAAATAATCAAAACGCTATTATTATATAGCAACTGATTTTTTTCTTTATATACATAATTGTTCTTTACAAGCAAAAAAAACTAAAGGATCAGAATTATCAATTTCTACTAAGTTAAACAATTCACCTGGACTACATGGCTCACATAAATTATAAATAAGCAGTCAAGTAAACCAGATACTTCATCATCGTACATTTATTTCCGGAATATTTAAAAGACAAAGAACAGTTTTTGCACACAATTTTCTGTCTTTCGGTTTTTCAAAAATCTCTAACTTTAGACTTCTTGTTCAGGCCGGAATTGTAATTTAAAATATCTGAATTAAATTATTCACAGACTTAAAATAAAACTTTTCTAACAAAAAACACAATTTGAACAAACTAACGAAAATAATTCATTAAAATCTATGAGTTAAGTAAGGCATTCGTAGAGTAAAACAATAAAACATGTCTGGACGAGCTATTAAATTATACATGGTAACCAAGTAGGTTCGGTTTAATGAGGATGCGAGCGATCGAACGAGGCAGTCATCAACTCGGTTCGTTATACATATAAATTGGTTTAATCTCAACTTGGTTTGAATCGGTTTACGAAGTCGAGTCGTTATATCTCTAATGCGAACTGTACATATGATTCGAGTATCCGAATGACACACGTAACGAGTGCAGCAAGCGATTGAACGAGCCAGATTAACTCGGGTTGACATAGACGTAAATTGGCTTAACTTCAACTCAGTTTGAATCGGTTTGAGAAGTCGAGTTGTTACATCTCTAATTCTTTGCACAGTTGGGTACAAATGATCAATTTGATTTTGTCATATGGAGTAAATAATAAAGCTATCTCATCACTTCATTTAGACAGCTGTGTAAGTATAAAAATTGTATGTCAGAAATATAGGTAGGTATGCTGATATCTCTTGCAAGTTTAGCAATGAACTCTTATTCATTTGTGGTAAAAGGTGTGTGCAATTAATTGTCCATACTTTATCGTTAGTCTGTGCTTGTTTGCTTCAAATAACATGTGCTCCTTAGAACCTTGGAATATAATTTACGGTACAAAATGTTTAAGCTAGTTAAATTTGGGGCTTATCAACTATCTGGTGGGATGAACAAACTATTCAGTAAGATGACTTTGCGTAGCTGGAAATGGTGCTGAAGGACTGCAGTCGAAGGGTTCACCGAGAGAATGATTACAGCGATTTTGTTTTTAAATATCTTGACGGTTTGATGAAGTTTCCTGCTTCAGAGAAATCAATCAGAAAATCAAAACCACTTATGTTTAAGACATTGATATTTAAAATTATTTTATTGCTTTTTTGAAATTACTTATGAACAAATACAATAAGTTATTAAATTATATATTGTTTACACAATAAAATTATATATTGTTTTCATAACGAAATATTATTTACTTTTACACAGAATTTTTGTTGTTGAAAATTTATTCAATCCTATACGAATTCATATTGATGGAAAGATATGGTAAGTAGACATAAACATGTTTTTGACATTGTAATGAATTTACAAGAAACACTTTTACTGGAGAAAATTTTGGAAAGTAGGTATTATAAATTATACTAGCACAGTACAGATTTAATATAATTTATAACTATGATAAATAAATAGATAACATTTGCTAATTAACTTACGTACAACATCATTCTGCGGATGATTTTCATGCATAAGGAAATGTAAATAAAATGTAAAATTATCAAACCTACAAGATAAGGCTGAATTCAGAGTCTAGTTGTAATTGATGTTCAGTGCATTGGATTGGTTTATTGTCAACACATTGATAATAGAAATTGTACAAAATGATTTGATCATTTTTGAATGTTTAATCAGAGGGTTTAAAATATTTCTACTATCAGAAGCGCTAGATCAAGGGAAAAAAAGTACAATGAAATATTTTGCTTAATAATTATTATTATATGTTTGTATTAACAAGCATACGGGATGAATCCTGGTAAATTTTTACCAACAAAGTAATGAATGTATTATTTCTAGGGTATAAAGCATACTATTGAAATAAAGATTTAACGATATATTTTGATGAGAGAAATACTGGTGAGCAATACATTTAAAGTGGAGGTGAAAAGGTATTTTAAAGTGAAATTCACGGAGGGCCCACTCTGAAATCAACCTTGTGACTCAAGATTAATTGATGGATACAATTTCATAACAAATTTGTATATTAAATATGGTCTTTTAGTACAATAGGATCCATTTAAAAATTCAAATCAACATTTCATACAATTGTTATGTACTAACTACATTAACATAGATTGCATGAACAGTAATTTAATGAGTAAAATGCAATAATGTGAACAAATCAACGTAAGGGTGGCGGTGTGTCAAATAAGGAATTTCAAAAGTTTATTCTCGTAGCTATACTGTATACTATATGGACTTTGTGACATAGGAAACTAAAATGGACTTTGTGTACAAACGGTAAAGTGCCTTCACGAGATAACAAATCAAAAATGTTTCATAAAATTGTTATCAACCTATTTGTACATTAAGGCAAATGTACAATGTTAAGACACTAAAAACTATGCAAATTGCTTAAAAAGACAAATTTCATGAAAAGAATATTACTGTTCACTGTATGTAGCATTGCACAGCGTTTAAAATCCTTTCGGTTTTTAAAATTCTTAATGTTATTCAAGCAATAGAACAAAACTTATTTCCTTCGTCTTTGTTTATAATTATTGCTCGATCGAGTAATTTCTTTGTTGTCAAAACGTTCCAAGACATAATAAAAGAGGGAAAAATAGTACACAACACATATACAATTCAAACTAAAATAGTTTTCTATTTACATTAAAACTTCAAACACTTAACAGACACACAGTATGTGACAAAACCAGCTCGCTAATTGCCAAATATTCAAATCTCAAAAACATTTCAAATTTACTTACTAAGAGGAGACATTTTAAATAAAAACAGGGCACAAATTTAAAGTGAGCGTAAAATAGGGAAAGAAATGGAATGCCAACACATCTCTATTTACACACTTCCAAATTTTATTTTATTCCGTGAGAGTAGATTTAACAAGTTTAAAGAGCAATTTCAGGCCAACCTGCAGTTGCTCCGTCTTTTTCATATTTCTTCCCTCCATAAGGAGGTAAGAAATTAGGGTGGGATCGCTCTCTTAAAGTATGTTGCAAGGGGGCAGAGAGTAAATGAGGAAAATTATAGGAACACATATATTGAGGTTTATCTGTAAACATCAGCATATCTTAAATACTTGTTAAAATGAGATATTATTTCAAATTATTCTTATTCTAGCCTCATAGAAATGCTGTTTCTAGGCTAGAAAAATAATAAATATATATTCTATTTTCTGGCCTACGTTTCTTGAAATTTCTCTTACATTAATTAAACAAAATCAATTTTGTTTTGTTCTACTGGGGACAATGGAGACCACTTCAGCATTTTAAATATAAATATAGTCAACATCTAATATGGCTAGCAATTTCAGCCTAAGACATATTCTTCTGCAACACATTGATACACAAATAATACTAATGCCATAGAATTCATAAATGTTCTGAACCCTCAAAAATTAGTAACGACATATCTATTATCTCTCTACAATATAAAGAAAAAAACTATTTTATAAAGAATTGTTTTTTGGATATGTGCGGTGGAACTGCCCATGGAACATCTTCCGCGAAATGGTCGTTCCCTTACATCTAAGCTTGTCACTAAATTTTGTAGAGATGCTGAGCCAATGGTAAGAATAAGTGACGAGTCTCGTGAACTTTCCACTACTCCTATTTAAGATCTACGAAAATATATTATGAGAAAGCAACTAAAAGGTTGGGAAGGTGACATGCAAAATGAGGCAATAGAATAAGCAACCTCAGAGAAGCTAATGAGATTGCATTCTTCATATTATCAGAGCAGGAACTCACAGAATTGTTTAAAAGAGTTGAGCACGATAGTGAGATGGTTGAATTTCATTACTAGATCTAAATCCAAAATCATGGTTGTAGACAGAGGTGATTCTCACAGACTGAGAAACTCCTAGATATAGAGTTTATAAGGGAATTCTTATACCCCAGATTAATATTAAGTAATTAAGGAATATACAATGGAGTGATCAGGCGACTCTTTCAGATGGCCAAAGCTATAGCGAGCAAGCTCAACAGAATATGAGAGTGTAAAAAAGTTTCCAGTGTCACTGAGAAGAGATCGGTTTGAGTAATTGTTTTCTCTAACTTTCTATATGGTTCCGAATCATGGACAATCCGTGCAGTGGACAGGAGAAATTTCCAATTGCAGAATTTAATATCTATAGAACAGTCATGCATAACTGCAATTTAAATTAATACATAATTTCACTTGTTTATGTGTGCGACTCACAAACAGATCTTCGAAAATTTAAAAAAATAAATGAAAGTCAAGTAAATTTTATGTGCGCTCATCGCTTGTGTATAGGTACAAATATTTTTTAAAATTTGTTAAGGCATCTAAACAATTATATTGTCTTACTTTACTATAAAAGTACTTGAGCCGTGTTCTAAAATTTGTAAAACACGTCATTACTGGACATTTATTGCGTAGTGCGGTTCAAATACTGCTTCGGATAGAGCAAAATAGATTTTAGTTAAAGGTAGATGCCAATTACATGCCATTAAATTTTCACAAACCTAGACATACTATTTATACTTCATAAAATAGACAAATACTACAAAAAAAATGTCTGTGCTAAATAAATTATCTGTTAAAATAGTAATTCATCTCATTAATGTTTTTCTAACATTTTTTAAATATTGTTGTAGTGTACAATCAAATACATTCAAAAAGAATTCTTATAACATTTATAAAAAGTGAAAACCATTTAATAAGAAAAAACAATGAATAATTTATCTTTTTGATTGCACTAAATTAAACTGTATTAATCCCACCCAACTAAGCTGAAGAGACCGCTGTTCCAATGGTGGCTCTTCACACGTACAAACCGGTTTCCAAATCTAAACTTAGCTTAGGATGCAAGTAACCACTGAGTTTTATATCCAATAATCGATGTAATAAGCACTAGTATTTAGTGCTACATCAGTTGCACACAATCACAACAACGTACTTGACCCGCCAAAGTTGAGCACTGCAACCTACTAGCCAGAACAATTGTTTACCGACTAAGGTTATTTACGTAGAGGGTCTTAAGCTCAGTGCGAGGTGTGTTCTCGAAGAGAGCAGCGCGGTTCTGTCCCTCGCCTTTCTTAACCCAGTGTCCGTAAACTCGAAATGCACAGCCATCCACAATCTAGAATGCAACATTACCTCTATTAGATTAATCGATGATATATTTAATTTTTATAGCATTATGACGTTATATAAACACTTCGGCATTATAGTAATTAAGCAACTAAACCCTGCAAGATATTAGATGACTCTAGCACTATTTAAACTCTAGATTTGTAATTATAGAAAGGCAATTATGTAGAAAGTTATTGAGTAAAAAGAGCGAGAATCTTTTTAAGAATACATCCGTACAAAAGTTTTACAATGAAAAAAATACAGTAAGTTTTTTGCAGCAGTCAGTTCAATCTTATCAGGTAACATTGGCTGAACAGGGATAGGTGTAATATTTGTTAAAATGCTCATTCTAATGATGATACCAAACTAAAGGCCGTTTCGAAGTTATACTTAAATTTTAATTTAGGTTTTGCATTAAATCAATAATTATAAAACGTGCACATTTATTTATTTACTGATTGTATGATAGATTATTTCCCTATTATACTATTATTTAAAGATTATTATAGACAATTTATTTAAAGGCAGTTCGGTAATGCTATAGGTTAAAAGTATGAGTGTTTCTAAAGCCTAGTGAGGGACAGTTATAAAATCACGATAGTTATTAAATCAAAGTGTACATTTTTTTAATCTGGTTGCATATCAGAGTAAACTTTTTTAAAGTTTTTTATTAACAAAACAAAACTCTTAAATTATGCGAAGAAAACTATTTGCAGTGATCAAGATTGTAAGTGTTGTATACACGGGATAGTGATAATCCGAGAACTTGCTAATATTTGAGAATCGGCAATTCATAGTGGAGAAGACTTTCCAAGGCAAAGTAGTCATGAAATGCCAGGTGGAAAGAGAAGGTGCCCTCTTAAAGAAGTACAATTAAAAATATTTTAGATTTGAATTTAGTAGCCCTTAATATAGCTCAGAATCTATAATTTGAAGTAAATAACAATTTTATTTGAAGGTCTTATATTAGACAGTCCAGAAAGTAATTTTTTTATACTAGAAAAACACATTTTTCCCATATTCGGCTAACCTAATGTGAGAAATTATTACTGAAAAATTAATTATTACTAAGGGATGAGCCAGCCCTTTCCATACACTGTCTATTTGGTTATGTACAATAGCAAATACTGACCTTCCTCAATAACTTCATGGTGTAAGGATCTTGCATGGCCATTTCTAAGCTGATTTGCCTGGCAGCAGCACTGTGTGGTAACCTGCGAAGTCGCACTGCTGCACGAACCACTACCATCGCATAGCGTAGCTTTGCACGAGGGTTGAAACCTGCACTCTTGATTTGCTGAAGTGATAAAGGATTACAAATTTAATAATGGCTCATAAAACAGAACAGGTTCTCTTAAATTGCATACAATAAAATGAAACACATAAAAGTGAAAATTTGGGTCAAATTTTATGTTAATTTTAAATTGTCTTACAACCAGGGATTTAAGCAGGGATGATGGAATCTACCTTCTCTCTAACCTGACATGCATCCCTCGTCATTTATCATCATAGATTGTTGTTCATTCATGTTCATAAAATTTTTAAACTCCTTATATTGTTTTAAAATTATTTTACTGTTTCTCAAATTAGCTCTGTTCATGTCTTTAGATTCTGTCCATACGTATTATGTGGTCAGATCGTCCGTCTTTCCTTTTTTGTTTTAGAATATTAATTCTTTTTTTAGATATTCCAATATTTTATTTCTGAGATACAACTTACTTTCATATTTCTTTTGCCTGTAAACTTAATAATATAATAATGTCATTACAGAGTGAATACAATATGAAATATATCTTTTCACCTAATTTTGAATTATTGGCATAAAGTAACAATCGTTTTAGTACTAAAATAGTATTTTAGCAGACCATTTATTGTCTTGTACAGTAGGCAAGTTTTAATGTCATATTATTATACACAGGAATAGGCTAGTTCTACTAAGAATACATCCTATGGATTGTGATGATTAATCATTATATGGAGATAGATACAAAAAACAAAATGATTATTAAAAATAAAGATTATTTTTATTATTAGGAACTAAATTCGGCAAAATTACAAATTCAGTCACGTGACAGTGAACACCAATTAGAAAGCGTTATGTCACATCACACAAAATGCTAATGTTTTTGTTGACATTTTCGTATACAGAATAGGTTATTTGATTAAGTTTTCATTTTTAATAATTTTTGTAAAGTAGATACAGTTGTCCTCATTTACACCTTAAAATACAAGTACAATTCGCAATGGAATCAGGTTTTACTAAAGCAAACAGTAGTAATTTGTCCAAAACTGACGTTTGGTAGATTTTTCACGTCAAACAGTGACAGAATTTCGGAATGTTAAAACTTCAGTGAAGTATACCCACGTGTAAAATATGTATTATAAGTTGCAAGATTTACACAAGTATTGTAAGGTAATCGATGGTTTTGACGATAGATTTGCGAAGTACAAACATAAACCCAAAACAACTTAACCTCGACTCACAGATTATTATTTTATCAATAAACATGTAAAATAGTGACCGCAAAATTCATCAGTATTGCTTAGGTTTAGAAATAGATTGTGTGTGAGTCATATTAATTTGTTCATTTGGAATCAAAAGATTAGCTCAGAGCTTTGACATTTTAATGTTTTTCTATAGAAAACACAAATTGAAGTGTTTAAGACAGGACCACAATCACAATGATTTTGTAGTGAAAATATAATAATACTTAAAACTGCAAATAAATACATCAAAATTATCTTCACAAAAATATAGAATCTATACATAAACTATGAGCTTCTTGCAAGTTATAATTTTGAATAATTTTGTTTGGCATTTTAATAGTTGTGCTTTTACACTGGGAAACTTGTAATGAGACAAATTCATTTTAATTAAACAAAAGAACCAACTGCCATACACAACACAATTATTTTGATTTGTTTTATGAGCAGTGACGTCATTCAAGACGCCAAGACAGTCTTGAGTGTTTTCACGGTAAATTTAAATTGTTTTTTAAAATGCAAAATACATAATGTAAATGTATGATTTTTGGAAAAATATCATTTTTTTTGTGTTAAATAGATATTAAGGTAAAGTATTAACTACTTCCCAAATTTAGCCTATTATGTCACAAATTTCAGTTTTTTCCATAACCACTCCTTTTTATTGTATTGTTTATAATTGGTGGTTGAAAAAACCTAATGATTGTGGGTTATTGTGATCTGTTTCAAGAAACCAAAAGTCAATTTTTGAATTGGCCACTGCTTGAGAGGGGCACATATTATGTAATATTATCAGTATAAAATATAGAGTGCCTACAAAATTTACATAAATCTAAAATTTTAATTGAAATTTTTTATAATTCACATAACAGAAGAAAAATTGTTCCATTATGCCAGTGGAGCTTATAGTTATTTGCAACATTTTATTCCACTGCAGCAGTTTCACACATATTGTCATTATAATGTATTTTAAGTATGTATAAAAGGAAGGAAAAACATATTCAGGATAACTCTGGAAGAGGTATAAAATATAGGTTCCACTTTTATTGTAACAGTAGATGAAGGATCAGGCATGATGATTATGTAAAGAAAATTTGCCTGAAGCAACAGTTCGAGCAATCTTATCAAATGTTGTAAATGAGCATGTGTTTATTTGTCCTTCCTCCAGGTTACTACGGAACAACGACTCAACATGATTTCTTGTACAGAGATATTTGGCAGGTCGGGAAATGATATAAGCTACTTTTTATCCCGGAAAACCTCATTTTTTGAAGAAATTCTTATTTGAAACTGAAAAAGTACACAAACAGAATAACGAAATAATGTCACATGGATCAATGTGATTTTTTGAAATGCTGCATTTGCAATATGAAGAAGTAATAGATCCTTAAGGATCTATTGCTTCTTCATATTATTCTCTAATTTAGAAAGAAATATTTATGTTTTCATTGTCGTTTGTATTATAAAGTTACGAAAATAAAGACCTTAATCGTTCTAGATGCCACTACACGCTTTAATTTCTCCCTACAAGTTTGTTAAAGGTATGCAAATCTGCGGTAAGAAGTTACAGTTCACAATAAAATCCATTAACAAGAGTGGTACATTATATCAAGATCAATGAATTTTTTTTTACATGGACACAATAATGGTATAATGGTGGAAGCATTTAAATTACATTCTGGGCAGCTGCAACTTGACAGCTTTTAAACATCCAATAGGGCTAGCCAAATTTTTTATCAGATCACGTTGTAAGTTCATGCAAAATCTTACTTCAATTACTATTGAAGTGTAGTAAATTCCATATTTAAACATGAGCTATGTAAATTGTGGATATTGTATTATGGTTCTTAATGTGAATCTATCAATTTTTTTTTTATAATCAATAGCTTAGAGTCTTAATGGGTTTTGGCAAATGGTACGTAAGAAAGTATCTCTTTGATACTTTAATTATAGAGGTTTTTGAGTGTAAATTTCTACTTATTATACCTATCTACTTGTTTAGTTGTTATTCTTACATTTACAATTATTTTATCATGAAAATGTGTTACAATATTTATACACAAGCAAATTACATTTAAGCAGTGTAAACCACAGAAAAAACAATGAAATGTTAAATATCATGCAATTAAGATAAGGTTCAAGAAATTCTGGTTGAAATGTATCACAATGTAAGAAGTCATTTGAAGTATCATAGAGTGAATCGAAATGGACAGTCGTTAGTCATCGATATTATGTTTCCATCCTATATATTATAAATTTTTCAATATTTGCCACCGAAAACTGTGAAAAACAAATTAATTCTTATATTTGCATTTTCTGCTAATATTAGTCAGTACTGATTGCAAAAGTCATCATTCAAGATTACCGATGCAAGCTGGTCAATCCGTGACATCCTTCGGCCTGTTGTAGAGAGAGATTTCTTCAGAGGCACCATATCCTGGTCCCACAGCTAGAGGGCGGAGGAAGAAATGAAAGAAAATAATACAAACGAAGAATAAATAATGTATGGCAAAATAAACATAACTAGTAAGAACATGATACAGCGTGATTCAATAACAAAGCATTTTAGATAAATAAATAAATAAATAAATACATATATATGTATTTATATGCATGAAACATAAAATTAATTAATTGGGTTAATCACGATGACAACTGATTCATGAGATTAATATTTTAGAGAAACATTCTTAAAAATATCCAAACTAATTGGTTTAATCACGATGACAACTGATTCATGATATTAATATTTTAGAGAAACATTCTTAAAAATATCCAAACTGGCATTTTCTTGGGTATTTACCGAATTTGGTTTCAGAATCCTAATGTAATTCTACAGCTTCATTCTATTAACATAGAAAATATCTAATCCTTAAGTTCAAATACATTTGTAGTTAGTTTATTAAACACTACAATAAACAAAATTTGGAAATTAAAAAAGTAGAATTTTTATATGAATGAAATATAATATTTCATTATATTTAATTTGAGATCAAACCGGATCTATAAAAAAGAAATATTTTAGTGGAATTTTTCTTTTTTTTTTTTTAATATGGATGCTTTGCACATTGTTGTACTAGTACCCAGAAATAACTAATGAAAAATAAAAACTTGTATTTTGTGCTTCAGTCATCATCTTGGAAAAAGGTTTGAAATATCAAAAAAAGTTCAAACGAAAGTTAAAGACCAACAGCAAATACATCTTTTTAGTTGTTATTCATTCTTTCCCTATCTCTTATAGTTTTCGAGTAATACGCCGATATAATGTTCATAAAATAGGGGTTTATCTAATTTTTACCACTTTAACATAGAAATGAAATTGAAGAGGCCAATTAATTTTTAAGTTAAGGTACTTTTTAACTACATATATTGAAAAAACATACGCCTTAATTTTTAATGGATTTAAGTTTTAATCACGAAATATCTTAAGACTTGATCAAGTGACCAAAATTGCGACCAAAAGATATGATGGGATTATACTACTGTTTTTTAGGGTTCCATACTCCAAAACAAAATAATGGAACCCTTATAAAATAGTTCACCTATTGGTTCATCTGTCACAGACATTTTTACTAAAGAATTTGGAGTAGCAATAAAACATATTATTTCATATAAATCCCAACAATTAAGACTAAAAAATTTTTGGACAGAAACTAGGTAAATGAAGTAATGGGAGGAATATTTTTCATTTCATATCTTATGGGATGTCAATTGAAAGAAACACCTATTTTCCAAAATTACTGAAGTCAAAATTATGGAAAAAATATATGGGAAAACTATGATTGTAAACATAATATTTTTGAGAAATTCACAATATATTTATAACTGTGAAAAACATATATGCATGTGCTTCAATGTGTATTGCTCCCTCATAGCGCAGGTACTAGCTTTAATCAATACGTTTCAAGACTTATTTTATGTTATTATTTCTACGTTTTGAAAAAATTAAATGCTGTCTTTAAAAATAGTGCCCATACGAATTGCCAAAAATAAGTTGTCCAGCAAAATATTGACACACGGCAGCAAAAATTTGTCCTATTCATTAAGTATCTAATAATAATTCATCAACTATCCTATTTAATCACGTGGAAAGGAACTAAAACTTCCCTAATTTCCGATTTTCAGCAGGAGGAGCAAAACATTTTTCCAAAACAGAATTACATTTATGTTGTTGTTGAGGGTACCTGATAAACTGCATGGTGTGGCCTATACAGTTACTTATGGTCATGCATATTCCAGATAGCCACATTAATGGCTACTCTGGACACTCCAACAACTAAATTAGGAAAACACAACTTTTATTCCCATGTAATGCAACATCCTTTTTATTCTAAAATTAAAAAGGCTTTCATCACTGCCCTTTCCACTCATTTCATCAAAGTGAGAAATACATCAAGTCTGTTACTAATCTGTTACTCGTCTGTTTACTTAATCATTACAACAACTGACTTAATCCCTATAAAAACTCTGCAGCATGCTAAAGATTGAAGTAATAATTTTTCCTAGAATTACATATTGATGCACAATATTGTGTATCAACGTGTAATATTAGTAAAATGCATTTCTGTTTTCCTTCATTTAGTTATATGTTTCTTCGAAAATTCATTCTTAAATTTATGAACAATGAACATTTATAGTAAATTTTTTTAAATTACAATTTCATTTTAACGTTTAACTCCCAAAAATCTAAAAAATACCAATGTTCGTGTGGAACATTATTTCAGAATATTACTCAAAAACGGTAAAAGGCAGGTAAAAAATTAATAGAACCTTCTTTAATGTATTGTAATTTTGTTTCAATCTTCATCTTTTGCACCAAAATTTTAGTAAAATAAGGCCAAAAAAAGGAAAATTGGTTGTCATTTTCCAAGTTGGTGGCCATGCACAACATGTAGTGTTGAATTTTAATATGCTATTTCCAGTTACTAGTACTACACATATGCAAAACACTAATACGACTAGACTAATAATACAAAAAGTAAAAAAAAATGACACTACGCACATAGCATTTGTTTTTATTTGCACATAGTAATGATTAATAATATTTAGATTAAAGTAGCGAGCTTAGCCCAAACTAGCCTATACAACGAATACAATTCTACATGTTTCTATTATTTGGTATGGCAACTTATGATCTCACTCTGTATAGTCTAATTCAATTTTGTGATATATCATCTTAGATATTCAAATTGCACTTTTCCTACTCATTAATTGTATGCTCAATCTACCAGTGTATTTACATTATCTTAAAAATTTATTAAGTAAAATCATCATCCCTTTTTTCGATATCATTCATTATAATTATTTGCATATTAATTCTACTATGGTAAATTTCATGGAACATATTTTATAATTTTGATTCATTTTCTCCATTTGTTCTCAACTAAATCTTATATATTAAAAATGACATAATCAAAAATCCTGTCTTATAGAAAAACCTTACACATTAATGTCCTCATTCTATTTAGCATATTCAAAGCAAACTGATTTCAAGCTATAAACAAATTCTTAAGCAGCAAGCTTAATAAACAAATTCTTAAGCAGTAAGCTTAATAAGCAAAACATAGCGGTAATAAAAAATAAAGAAGCCTAGAATTGTTGAATAAGACTTGAAATGATATATACATAAGGGCTTTATTCTGGAAGTGCATAAGATGGCAATGAAATCTTTGACTAAATAATCGTGTAAATGAAACTGCTTTCCGATCAAATACATGTGTTAGCAAACATAGTCCCAAATTCTTTACCAATGAATTACTCATATAGTCAAAATAGCATAACTGTCATTTACATATATGGTACAAACCAAAGTGTTGAAGAACGAATGCTCCAATGCTTCTTCAATACTTATTCTCTCTTTAGGATCAACAACGAGCAAACGTCTGATGAGATCTTTGGGGGCATCTGCAAAAAAAGAAGTATTACAAATTAGTTTAATAGTAAATGTGTCGTTACCATTATGTGTTGGGTTGATCACAAGGAATACGGCCTTTCACTGTGCAGCATACCGCAGGGATCCGGGTTCGATTCTCAGCTGCTCGTCGAGCAGGGCTGGCCTGGTATTCTAGTTGGTTGCAAGAGATTGATCTTGTAGCAATAAGTTTGCCATTTGTATCAATTAGAAACATTAATGTACATAAATAAATGTATGGAATCACTTACTGACTGTATAATGCGTTCAAATTGTTTTTTACTAGTTTAATCCTATCAAATTACAACTTATACAATGTTCACTGTCTTATAGCAATAGTTACTTTCATAGTTTCACAGAGAAAGATTACAAATTGTTACCATTTTTTTAAAATTATATATTATGCAAACTACAATATTTAGATTGGTTGTATTGTTGAATTCATTATAGTCATTAGATTGTATATATTTTTCGTCAGTTTAAACCATTTCTGAAAGTAGATATGGCAATTATTCTTAACAATAATTGAACTCAATGTGTGAATGCAGTTGTCTCATAGTAGACAGATCTTTTAGCGCTTGCTCAGTATGTTAATTTGTATATTTTAGTAGATGTTGCTTATAATTAATTTACAATGATATCTGTAGATTTAAAAAATGGCCCCTTAACTCTAGGTTTATTTATTTTTACTCAGTTAATAGTGAAACTGTAGTTATAGCATAGCAAACGACATTCACTGTAATGAAGGAAGCTACGCCTGCCTTTCTCTTTGCAGTCTTTGTAATTTTTTTTGGCATTATACTATTTAGTAAGATCTATCTATGTTTTGTTAGTATCTTGTATTGATTACAGAAATGCAACATCAAATTTTGTTTCACTTCTTAATATACTAAGTGGCAGCAAAATTTCCTTAATACAAGAGGTTGGCACAGAGAGGTAGGAAATCTTACTACTTGGAGTATTTTCTGAACATCTTATAAAATTATGACACTGATGATGAGTTGATTTTACAAATATACATGTATCTATTGATTCTTGAATTGAAGATTTCAAAATTTCGACAAATTATTGCTTAAGAAATCTAACTCTTTAATTGGTAACAATTACGGCATTTGATTATTATCTTTAAACATTTTCTCTTTTTAATTAACTTTAAATTATTTATTATCCATAATCCAATTTTCTAGTAGTGACTTGCCTAAAGTTTTCACCAGATTATATAAATCTACGAGGGTGGGTAAAAACTTCACGGGATAGATAGGATTGCAAGGTATGGAGGTTGCTTACTTACGAAGTCGCTAATGAGAGACTTATCACGAGTTTATATTCCAAGTTTATTTCATTAACCTCTGACCTATCATCGATCAAGTAACTCATTTGGAAGAAATGATAGACTATGGAGAAATCCTGAAAAACCCCACAAGTCATATTGAATGAGATGTCATCGGTTTATGGGGACTCTTGCCATAATAAAACTATGATTTACAAGGGGCATAATCTTTTCAAACAAGGTAGAGATTCAATTAAAGACAACCTGCGCTCAGGACATCTGATCGAGGCCTCTCCCCGGAGACTGTTGAAAAATATGTATTGGAAAATCCCCGATTAAAAAAGAAGCAGTTGGAGTAACCATTTTGAATATTTTTTGTGACATCTTGGCATGTTAAAAGTCAGCACAAGATGGGTGCTGAGAATGCTCACGCTGCCGTAAACGTAATAATGTTTTGAGTGTTTACGAGACGTTTTGGATCTCTGTAGAGAGGATGAGGTTGAAATTTTGAATCGAATTGTTACGGGTGATGAAACTTGCGTTTCTCATTAAGAGCCTGTATCTGAGCAGGAGACCATGTAGTGTCATGAAATGAGTACCCCACCCCCTAAGAAGTTCAAGGTGGCATAATCAACCAGAAAAGTCATGGTAACGGTTTTCTGGGACATAGAGGGTATCCTGCTCATTGACTTCAAAGATAAGGGGGTTTCTATAATGGTAGAGTACTATGCTGGTTTACTGAAGTAGCTTAAAGCAGCATTGTAGGAAAAAAAGCGAGAGAGGCGTGCTGATTTTGCACGACAATACATCTGTACACAAGAACTATGTTGCATTGGTTGTCCTTTATAAGTGCGGCTTTCAAACATTGCAACACCCACCTTACAGCCCAGACTTGGTTTCTGCGATTATTATTTGTGAAATAGAGAATGAAAAATGAGTTTCACAGATTTTTTAATAAAGGTATTTTTTCTTTTTATGTTGAAAACAAGCTGAAATTACAGGCTTGATCAGCAATATCAAGCCTGTAATTTCAGCTTGTTTTCAAAATAAAAAGAAAAAATACCTTTATTAAAAAATTTTCATGACACTTACCCGATATATCGGCCCACTCTGGACTAGTGAAAGAGTACTTTCCCTCCATTATGTTGCGCAACATTATCATTTGCTTCCTGTGCCAAAATGGCGGACAACCGACTAGCCTGAAATTGATAATACATTGTCATATTTAATTTAGTTTTCTCTATATATTATTGAAGGAGGAAAGTCTTTATTTAATAGATTTACTTGCAGTCAATGAAAAGAAAGTGGGTGTGAACAAAAAGAACATTTTATGTGAAATATTATTTCCAATTTAACAGTTTAATGGCAAGTTCAGAAATTTCAAACTACATATTATTAGAGTATAATCTTTACAGGCTATGTAGTACGACTTAAAACAGTGAAATATTCTTTTACCAATTAGTAATAGATCTATTGATGTACACCATTCCTATAAAAAGTACCCAAAAAGTAATGTGCTTACATTTGTAAATAATATAACATTAGAAAAAATGTACTCACAAAGTGAACATAATGACACCACACGCCCATCTGTAAAACGTTTAACCAACAAAATTAAAATATTTGTGTTGTAATGAAAAGTTCATTTATAGTATTATAGTATATTTATTAGTACTAGTAGACTTATTGAGTAGTCAAATTGTGTGTTGCTTGAAACTTTTCATATGAATACAATATGACTAATCGAAAAAATTCCTAGAAATATTTCATTTCAGGATTATTAAAATTTGTGAGCTGTTTATAAATTCATCCAATGTTATATTGAAAGGTATTTTTAAAATGGTAAGGAAATGTTACAAAACAATGTCGTTGTAGTAAGTTGTGAAACCTGATTTCACAACTGTAGAAAGTCTGCTGAAATTTGGACAATATCTTTATCCAGAGCTTTATTATTAATACTTTTAGTCCACATCTCCATATACTTCAAACTTTATTTAAATTTGTATTTATTTTATTTAAATTTGTATTCATTCAATTTAATTTTATTTAAATTTGTATTCAAATGCGTGCTGGATGGAATTTATAAAAAACTATAAAAAAATCTTGGGCCCGAGTCAAAAGACACAACATCAATTGTTATTTAATATAGTGACCTTGATATTTGGAAAATCTTTTCTTTAAATTTATACAGTTTCTTTACAATTACTGGTAAATTGTTTTGTTACTATTTTCCACATAGAAGAAAAATTAGAAAGGCTATTTTTTGAGCTACAACTTCACCCCTGAAGCAGGGTTTATTTTTTTTATATGTATATTTTTAATTCCAGTATCATATAGGTGGGATACACTAGTACATAGAAGCGGAAAAATACAGACAACACATTTGCAAGCTTAACAATAACTATCTTTAAAAGAAACATAACTCGAAGTTTACACTGAATATACATTCAGTTGAGTATAACATATTTAATAACGAGTTAAGTTTACTTGTATTGCATGCGATTCTCTGAATAGTGGTACCTATAGGTAACTCAATATTTTAGATTTATGTGGTGACAAAACAGATCAGTAGAAAATAATTAGATTTGTTTTTGGTGGACAATCAGATAGACTCTTAATAATACTTCTCTATGTCTAAATAATAATTAGTTGACCAATATTGAACACACTTCAACATAAGGATGTTGAAGTACATTTTCTTGATTTTCGAGCTTTACTCAAAATTCAATTTAGAATATAAAGAGACATCAACTTAATAATAATTTTGAATAACTTACATGTCTACCTCCATTCCATACCCCGGAGCATCCTCAAACATGTTGGCCTTCAGTGTCTCCGGTGCGAGATAGCCTGGCGTACCACATAGCTCTACATTGCAGCAATACCGTGGTAGCAACATGAATTTCATTAAAGCAAACATACTTCAATTTCAGAATTAAATACACATTAACTCTTTATTAAACAATTTTTATAATAATATCAAAGAACAAACTTCAGACAAACTCGAGAGTTGAACATGCAATCTGTATTTAGTTAGATATTACTAAAAATGCACAATGCTTCGTATGACTTACTCGTCACAAAGGTATAAATTTATGTTAAGGAAGAAATTAGTACATTATGTTTCGACCAGATTTAATTAAAATTACGACCAATGTATACTTAATTTATTTTTAAAATATTCCGGGAAATTCTGTGGGGCATAAAAATGAAAAGATTTTAAATTTAGCTCAAAAGCTAACTGAAGAGACTATCATGTCACTACTATCTGTATAGACTATCTACAGAATGGTCATATATTCTGTATAGCATGCAACTTATATACAGAAACAGTTATAACTGGCAGCAGAGACAGAGAAACAATCAAAGCTGAAACAAGAGATCTTTACACTATACTTGATAAGAATAATAACAATGACTGTGCCCAGTAGTGTGACGCCCAGCGAGACATGAGATGTTAGATGCAATAGCTTGCAAACGTTGTCTATTGTTGTGTCAAATCATTGTGTACTCATTGTACTAAGATAATATGACACAGTTAATACATAAGTTAAAACTTAACATTTTGTGATAATAAATCATATAACATTTTGTAAGAGACAGTAGTTTGATGACTGATGATATAAGTAAAGCAATCGGTGAAGTAATTTTGTTCACTAAAATACAGAAGCAGAGCTGCGGTCCAGTTTCAATTGACATCCACCTTTATTCCGTTGCATTACATTTTGTTATTTTCATAGATTGTTTAATAAAATAGGATTACTTAAACAAGAGAAAACAATTTTTGGTTATGCCACAAAGTATTCCTGATAATGAGATAAATTTTAGATTGAAAAATTAAATCCATGCACATTACTTGTAACTTTCCTACAACTTCAATTGCTACATGTAAGTGTTTATCAATGACAATATACTAACCAAATAATTTTTCGCCTGGTTTTAATACTTTAGCAAATCCGAAATCAGTAATTTTCACATTCAACTGATCATCGAGAAGAATATTTTCAGGCTTGAGATCTCTGTGAACTATACTTTTGCTGTGCACGTATCGCATTCCTTCAAATACTTGCCTGTCGAATATTCAAAGAAATATATTAGAAACACGAATCAACATACAAAAAATATTCAGTCTAATTTTAGCCAAGAGCTACATTTTCTTCACCTCTTATATTGTTTGTTCGGACTATAATAAAAAAAGGGTTGAAGATATCTATTTTATTTTTATCTCCGACAAAAAAGGAAAGAATGACATCCAAATCAAATTTCGTTTTTAGAATCCTTTAAAACTATTTACTGTATTAAAGTAGATTTGTAAAATGATATATCTTATATCTGATTTATATATAGCTTATATCTGATGATATAGCTTATATCTGATTTATGTATATGGTTGCCATCTTGGATCTGCCATTTTGAAGTTGTCAAAACATGGTCAGATTGAAAAAGAAAATTGATTTGGCATATTTACTTTCCTAAAAATTCATTGTTCTTTACTAGACAAACTGGTCTTGATACAGACTTTTAATTATTATATAATATGATTCTGCCACTACTTAGAAATGCTTTTTATCAATTTTATCTCTCCGGAATATGAAACTCTACGATGCTAAGAATAATGTATTTGTTTCAATGCCAAATGAACAGATTCATTATTGTGTATCATTATTGTATATCAACATAATGAATAAAAACATTGTCATAAACGTTAATAATAAGTAGAAAGTTTTTTTGTAACTGCCATTACATATTCCACATAAAATGGTATTTTTAAAGTAGGATGAATAAGCCATTTTCACCAATTGGTGATTTATAAAGATTCACAAGCAATGAGAGCTTTACAAATTTATATGCAACAATATAAAACATGCGAGGTAAAACTGTTTATTGTCATTGTTTATGGACCTTGGTAAATGTATTTCTATTGGTTTTAAAAATTATTGAAGAATTATGTTTTGCGCTTGTTTTTGATATGCCATTGAAAATTTGGAAAGTCAAATATAGATTAATAATAAGCAAACCCAAAACCAATTCTGCTTTACAAATTTAATCGTTTTTGAACGTTAACATACTCTAAAAATCATTAAATCCCATTGTGTCAATTTAATTTTAACAAATAAGATATAATATGGAAACTAATTTGTTATAGGTAATATATTAGTTTAGACCTTTATTTGGCTTTGTTAAATTTTTATAAAGACATCAATGTATACTTTTCGCAGTGCAAAATTTATTCACAAATCATAAATCCAATAGACAAAGGTAATATTCTTGTTTTGGTATTAAAACAAATTAATTTGCAGTGACTTTTCAATGCATTTATGAAGTGTTTCACAAGGCATTTTTTACATAAATATTAAAAACCAATAGAAATACAATCTTAAAACATACATACATATTCAGGCGTCTAGTAATGAATATATAACCTTGAAATAGCTTATAGTAGAATAGAATGGCCATTCCAGGAACAATACAAAAAAAAATTATTCCAAGTAGTATCCAGGATATGAAGCTTTTACTTAGCTTTAGATTCATGTACACCGCGACTACAAATGAGAGAAATTTATAGGTTTTTAGTTGTTATAATGTTTTATGTTAGCCCTTTCAATAGACTGTAAATAGTAAGACTAACTTTAGAAGTTTACAGAAAAAACAATATTGAATAAATTGTTCGGAGTAAAATTTGACCAAAATAATTTTTTTTGTCAAAGTTTAAGTATCTTTGGTTTAAGTATAAAAAATTGTATGATTTGAGAACATGAGTGACCAACTATTTTAAAAAAAATTATTGTTGTTTGACGTAGTTTCCGATAAGGAATAATTCATGAATGTACCTAATGTATATAGCCAGTTATTACTATTAACGTGCAAAAGGAGACAATTTGACTAAAAACTTAATGTGCAGTATTTGAATATTTTTTTCTGCATTAAATTGTTTATAGTCATTGGCGCTCAATAAAAAACATTATCAGGCATAACTAGTTAACTAATAAAAATAATAAAACAAATTTTATTTAAAAGTATTTACAACAAATGCTCAGAATGCCTATGCGCACATGTACTATATCAAGACATACCGCCTGTCTTTTGTTCTTTTTTGAAGAGAAAAAGGTTTGAGTTGGTCGAGTGTGAGGGAGAGAATGGAAACAAAGCGAAAAAGATGTTTATTAGTACGTCACTCGACTTGCTCAACTCCACATATCTCTTTTCGTTTCGTTCGGCTATCAATCGTTGTGATTTTCTTTGAATCATTGTTAAAACAACATCTTCAGCTGTTTACTGGACTATTCGTTTTCTTTACTGGTTGGAACTAGTTTTGTTTTGTGATATTTTTGAAAATTTGGTTTGCTTCTGGACTGAACTTCATTTTGTGTTTATGTTTCAAAATGTCAGTATTCAGTATAGTCCACAAGGAAATGCAAATATGTACTTTATTTATGATCAATGCAGAGGCAATGTAAATGCAGCCGCAACTCTTTATAGGGAAAGGTACACCAATGAGCATTACTTAGATTCCCGTATATTTATAGAAGTTGGAAGCGATGTTGGAAAAGTCGTTTAACCTGATGTTGAAGACATAGTGCTGAATGAAATTGCTTAAGATCCTTCTATCTATACGCGACCAATAGTTTGACGCATGAGCATTGGAAAATCAACCGTACCCCGCAGAAAGAGGTACAAAATTCATCATTACCATATAACACATGTGCAGACTCTTCAACCATGAGGTTAAGATTGTCTTTTTGTCGACTAATACTGAAACTCACAATTTTTTAATAAAATTCTGTGGAGTGATGAATCTATATTAGTAGCAGGAAACCAAAAATTTCTTATCTTATACGTGAAGACAGATCCCCAGTACCAGTTATTTCCAGTTTTGAGTTTTTTTTTTCTAATTTGAGTTTCTTCACAATGATCTCCCAGATTTATTGGAGGAAGTACCCGAAGAGATGAGAGATTCTTAATGGTTATAAAATAATGGCTGTCCTGCTCACTATGCTCTCCATGTTCGTACATATTTAAATGAAAGGTACCCAAATAGGAAGGGTCGGCCGTTTGGGGCCAATTTTGTGGCCTCCACGTTCACCGGACCTAAACCCACTAGCCTTTTTTTTTAATGAGGCTGCCTCAAAAAAGAATACAAAAAGCCTATTAAGACCATAGAATACTTACTTCAACGTATCAGAGCAGTTGCATTAAAAATAAGCTATCGACGCTATATGCGACTTCTCAGGAGAACATTTATTGGAAGATTTAGGGCTTGTATAGAGTAGCCAACCATTCGAACATTTATTGCAATCAAATATAAAGAACGGGTGGAGAGGGGATAGGGAAAAATGGAGGGGTAGGGAGGGAAAGGAGAAGTTAACGCAAAGGCGAAAGCTATATATACATATATAGAGGTGATTTAATTTAAAACTTTACTTCCTACCACTAATTTACCCTTTACTCCAGGGTGGAGTGCAGACTACCAAGTTTGATTGCTAGAATGTAGAAAATAAACGTGAAAAATTTGAGGGAAATTGGTTGAAAATTATAGGAGGATATAAAAAATACACACATATGTTGAGTCTTTATAGACTTATGATATATGCTGTATGAAAGAAACACAGTAATTAATATTTACAAAATAACTCATAATACGCATATTTTTCAGAAATAAAAAACAAAAGAGCATACTTTATGAAAAATTATAGTCAAATACAAAAATGAGCTTTTACATATATATATATAGTGTATATATATATATATATATATATATATATACTAGGTGCATGCATAAGTTTTTCCGGTTTAACTAAGAGATGGCGCCAGCGAAAAGTACGCAGCGTATTAATTTGACACATACGTTATTTTGTTCATCTGACATAAAACTACAAACACACACAAGTTGAGTCCGCCAAAAACTAGCGTCTTTGTTTTATCGTTCAGTGATCATGTCGAGTTTTGTGCCTGAAAAAGAACATTTGCTGCACGCATTGCTTTTCTTATTTAATCAACAGAAAAAGGCTGTTGAAAGTCATCGTTTGCTGGTAGAAACATATGGTGAAAACGCTCCATCGATTAGAACATGTGAGACATGGTTTCGACAATTTAAAAGTGGTGATTTCAATGTGAAAGACAGTGAGCGCTCTGGTAGACCACAAAAATGCGAACACGAGCAATTGGCAGGAGTTATGCTTCAACGCCACGAAAGGAAATCAGTTTTGTATCGAATTGTTTTTATTGTATCGAATTTGTGACGAAAAATAGATTTATTTTGAAAACCCGAAGCGGAAAAAATCGTGGCTTTCATCTGGCGAAGCCGGTCCATCAACACCAAGGCCAAATCGCTTCGGCAAGAAGACCATGCTCTGTGTCTGATGGGACCAGAGCGGTATTGTGTATTATGAACTCTTGAAGCCCGGCCAAACCATTAATACACAACGCTATCGCCAACAAATGATTAATTTAAACCAGGCATTAATCGAAAGATGAATGGGCCTTGAAATTGCTTGGATGGGACATCCTTCTGCACCCGCCGTACTCCCTAGACCTGGCGCCATCTGACTATCACTTCTTCGCATCAATGGGGCACGCGCTCGCAGAGCAGGACTTCAGCAATTTCGAGGAAGTTGGAAAATGGCTCGACAAATGGTTTGCCGCAAAAGATAAGCAGTTTTTCTGGCATGGTATTCATAAATTACCTGAAAGATGGGTGAAATGTGTAGAAGCCAATATTTTGAATAAAAAAAAATAATAGTAATTAAAAAGTTATCTAGAAAATAATGTAAACAGGAAATAATAGGAAGTAAAACTTCCTATTATCAAAACAAAGATAAAAAATAAACTTTTAAGAAGATAAAAAAATAACACGCATGTTGCTTCGTGATTCATCAATGTAACTACGTATTAGGATATGGAAAAGATCATTTGGGTCGCATATATTGAGCTGTCTACTCAATATAATAACAATTTTATGACGTGCATGTGTACTTATTACAACTGATAACAGAATCTTACTTTATTAATTGTATAACATACATGTGTACATGTTTCACTCAAATGGGTGAAACTCGAGGATATCACAGTCGTCACAATCCTATCTTGTTTCAAGATCAATTTTTTCTGTACTTTCACTCCACTGGAGTGTGTTTAAGGCATGAGTTATGAAGTGTGGCCAGTCTTTGCTATTGCTGTGAGATGCATAGATTATGTCAAATATAGTTATATTTGACAATGATTAAAGTTCAGTTAATGACTACCATTGTTCTGGAAAATAGCCAAAATTACAAGTTGATGAAAATGTTCGAAAAGTTGTTAAACTGTGTGGATGGCAGTTGTTAAATAAGCAAATATGTAAAAAATAAGCCATGAAATTCTAACGCAAACTTTAGTAATGCTCAAGCCAAATGTACCGAGAAATAGTAAATGCAAACTATTATTTTTTGCTCTTGCTTCCTAAATTACAAACTAGTATTGAAAGACAAAAATATTGATTATAGCATTTAAATATATCTGGATATTTGGCTGATTAATTTCATGAAAGTAAATTTGCTAACGGTCTCATAGAAATTTGCAACAGAAATGTTTTTAATAAAAATGACTATAAATAGCAGTAAATTATTTCTGGTCACGGAATGAGATCATGTTAACAAATCATTGAGCTCATTATCAACTGGCATCAATGGTATCTAAATAATAAATATTTCGGTAAAACTGCTAAGACACACCGATTGATGAGATACCCTCTGTTTCGAAATGTTAATTTAAAATGGGACAATGTTCTTAAAATAAACCTGTATATATAATACTTGGCATAAGTACAAAAATTAATAATTACATTTATGTATTTGTTTTCTACTTCCTTTCAAATAATCCTTCGCTTTTATTACATAAACACATGTCAGCACTTTGTTACATATATCACTATTCAGTGTTATTATAATCTTAACAGGTAGTGTACAAAAAAGAATATATATATAAGTCAACATTTATTAATCCAAAAGGTTGTAAGACGTTTGCAAAAAAAGTGAAAAATAAAGTAAGAATTAAAAATTTGGGAAGAAAATATGGATGAAAGATAGTGTGATTCAAAAATAAATGATAAAGTATAAAGTGGCAGCAGGAACAGATTAGAAGTTTTCCACTATTTCGACATCAAAATAAATCAAAGAGATTTGAACAAGTATTAACATATTATATACAAAAGCTAGATGCTGTTTAATTTGTTTTTCACATAATTATAGTGTAGAGCTTTCGAAAATATGTTGTGGATGAAAGATACTGTATTTCAAAAATAAATGATAAAGTATAAAATGAAAGTAGGAACAAGTTAGCAGTTTTCTTATGTTCGCACATCAAAACAAAGCAAGAAAAAATGACATATTATTTACAAAAGCTAAATGCCATATAATTATTTTCCAGCATATATTAAAGTTAGTTCTGCATTGAACAGCATTCCAAAATACAACAATGGGTCAAAAAGTTTGCAGAATGGAATGGAATGGAGGGAATAGCGAGGAGTGGGGGTTGCTTACTCACATCGTCACCATTAGAGACTCATTATAAGTATATATACCAAGTTTCAACTTAATTGTATCATTAACATCTGAGCTATCATCGATCCCGCAACTCATTCTAGAAGAAATCATTGGCAGGAGAAAAACTAGTTTCGAGCTGTCATTAAGTTCCTGATAAAATAAGAAAAAACACCACAAGTCATATCTCTTGCCTAGTAAAACCATGATTTATAAGTGGCATAATTTCTAAAAACAAGATTTGATTGAAGTTGACCTATGCTCAGGATGGCAGATTGAGGCCACCTCCTCGGATATTGTTGAAAAACTGCTATATTGGAAGATGAAAATTAAAAAAGAAGCAGTCGGTAGAAATGGTGAGTGTATCTTCTCCAACCATTTTGAATATTCTTCATGACTATTAAGGCATGTCAAAACTCAGCGAAAGCTAAGTGCCAACAATGCTCAAACCGCACAAAAGCAACCGCATATTGAGTGTTCACACAACTGTTCAGATTTCTGTAGAGGATAAGGATGACATTTTGAGCCCAATTGTTACGGGTGACGAAACTTGGGTTCATCATTACGAGCTTGAATCCAAGCAAGAGTCTATGGAGTAGCATAAAAACAGTACTCGATCCCTAAGAAGTTCGAGGTATCACAATCAGTCGGAAATATCATAATGAAAGTTTTCTGGGACGGGTATTCTACTCATTGACTTCAAAGATAAGGGGTTTCAATAACAGAAGGATACTACGCTGGTCTACTACGGCAGCTTAAAGAAGCAATGAAGGAGAAAAGGAGGGAAATTATCAAAAGGTGTGCACAACAACGCACTTGTCCACAAGAGCCATGTTGCCATGGCTACCCCTCACAAGTGCGGCTTTCAAATAATGTAATATCCACCTTACAGCCCAGACTTGTCCCCCTGTGAATATTATTTTTTCCCAAAAGCTTATATTCAAGACAAAGAGAAAACACTTTTTTAAGATATAAATAAATTAATTGACATATCCGAGAAATTTATTATGGTTAAGGATATACAATATACTCTTGACAAGGAAAAATAGCATCATATACTATATTTTTTGACCTTCCTTCTATTCCATTCTGCAAACTTTTTGACTTCCCCTCATATGTTTGAGCTTTTGTATTTTGGCACTATGGAGGAATGGGTTTTTCCTTTTTACATCTCTTAAAATGGTGAAATTTCCGGAAATATTCTATTACATCTGTGAACCTGACCGCAATAATAAATATATATATTTAATAAACGAGGACAATATCCTTTGTCCTCGTTTATTAAATCTTGTGATTCCATGATCTATAAAGTAACTTTGGTTTTACTTCAGAGTTTCATGAAGCACTTGCGCACAAAAATATTGTTACTCTGTTTTTGTTGCTTTGAATTCCGGTGCAGATTTTCTATTTTTGGAAATGAGGTTTTAGGCATGCACTTCCTATGTAAAGCAGTTTCATTTGTAAGTATTAAAAACCTGATCTTGTGCGTAGCCATGGTCAGAAATAAACTTTAAAAACTTTTCAGTATGATTCTTGGCAGTTGCTCTGTTCGTTGATGCTATTTTGCTTCCAATTTTGACATTATTTGATGAATATTGCACTTTAAATCTACTAAACTAATGATTAGAAGCAAGAAAAAGTCCAGAAGGAAATTTACTGTTTTTTTGTTACTTGATTGCTGGAAACTAGCTAATCATTTACATAAGTTTAATAAGTCATAATTTTAGAAAAATTTACAGATGCGCAAATTTAATATAACAGATAAGTTAAACTACGTGATGTAGTATTATTTCTACTTTCTTTAACCACGACCTCGGTTTTATTGTATTACAACATCTTCAGGTGGGATATTAGCAAAGATTGCTAATATCCCACCTAAAAAGTAGAAATAATACTACATCACGTAGTTTCATTTAATTGTGAATAATGAATTTCTACAAAATTAACGCCAAATATATTCAATAACAGATAAGTTTTTCTTACATACCTTTAAGTAAATTTATAAAATGATAAATTTATATTTAAACTGTCATCTAAAAATTGTTGCAACCAAGAACCTTTGAATCTATGTAAATTGAATTTGTACAAAAGCATTATAAGGTAAACATATAGGACAATAAACATGGCTGAAATCTGATCTTTTTGTTATGCAATATATCGTAACGTAATATGACAGATCCTTTAAAATAGCAAGAGCTAGAAGAGTGGTTTGATAGAAATGGTTGTAGCTTCAAATTTAGCTACACTTAATGTATGCTGTTTAATTTGTATTATGTATGTTTTGATAGTATTAATGTGAAAGTTGGGTATGTTTGGTATACAGGAAAAAAATAGGGATAGATTAAGACTGCGTATATAGAAAACATGCTGTAGGAAGGTGCCAAAGCCAATTAATTTTATATAAAACAGATAAGTTAATATCTAACTGTTAAATAATCTTCAATTACTTTAAACATGTCAGTGACATTGCAACAGCTTTAAAAAACTGTTTCTTAAAAGGAAATAATGTGCAGATAATTTATTGATGAACCTACTCAGCAGCATTCACTTTATAAGTAGCTTTTTATACTACTTAAATTATTTATAAATAAGAGGATGTTCATTATAATCTTAATACAGAAGAAACAATAATGCATACTCTGTGTGGTTGGGTGAACTTGCATTGATTCAGGTTATAGTTCTTTATTTACTCGAATGATTATATCCGCCGCACTAAATTAGTTTAAAAAATTTTAAAAATTCTTTTTGGCTATTTTCCAATTTGTGTCAAAAAGTATTTATACCTCGCTATTTTATTTCATCGGCACCTGTATAGCTAATTATGAACTAATATGGTACCAGTGTGTAAAATATAATTGCATTTTATACGTTATTAGAATGATTTTGAGACGTTTTTGCTGTAAGACAGTTATAATATATACCTACGTGGGTATCTGCTCTATAAATAAGTTAATAATACATTGGTCATAGTAGTGATAAACCAATAATTATGGGTTAACTAATTTCAGTTGCAAGAAACAGAAAAATAATACATGTATTCCACACCAAATTTAAAAAAAGATTGAAATCCAAACAAAAACATTTGTGTGACAAAAATGTGACCAAATTCTCATCACACTATTTAGATAACAATGAAGAAATTCAAAAGAAGAAATTCATTTTCCGTATAAAGTTTGTTATTAAAAATTTTATATAGGAACAAGTATAATATACTTTCAATTTAATACTGAAGTTTGAACTTGGCAAGCTTTTACACTTAGTAGGTGTTCCAGAACATCAGATTCCTAAAAATATGTTTAGACGTCAAGGCATCATGATATGTATAAATTCGCAAATGTCCCTACTTGCTATTTGTACATGAAGACTCACCTCATTATATATCTTGTTTTCTTTTCCGATAATGTAACGACAGATGTCAGGTAGTCGAACAACTCCCCATTCTTACACAGCTCAAATACGAGAAATATAAATGTTTCCGATTCAAACACATCCTGCAATTCAACTGTAACAAAATATTTAAGATAAGCTGACTATGAGGAATGGGAAATTATACAGTGAACAATATAGTTTTTTTTTAATTTATCTCTAGCCTCTAAGCAAAGTCAGTAAACTTGTTTATTTTGCTATTCCATTACTTTCCCATGTTCTTCTTGGTATTAGAATTCTATTCTGTATCGCTACTTGTGTTTTAAATGAGAACATAGTTGTTTGCGGATTATGTCACACAAAATAATTTAATAGATATTAAGGAACTAATGGTTCTAGGAAATGATTTCGCTGCTATCATCAAACAGTAACGAAGATTTGCCTGTATATAGAAGATACTTTTGAAAACATTAATGGAATATGTTATTTAGGTTTCTCTGAACTCGAAAACACATTTCTTTTAGAATTTTTGCCTAGCTGCCTGTCTGTTTATTCAAGTGTCACGCAAAAAGTGGAATGACATTTAAATGGAATTTACGCAGGAATAATCCTTGGGATTCAAATTAAAATTTGTTCTAGCTGTTGTCCCTTTCAAATATAAAGGATATTTTATAAATCTGACTGTTTTTAACTGTTTGATCTTTACATAAAAACTATTATACCAATCTGGATAAATCTTTTATTGGGATGATGCTTAAGGTACAGATTAAAATAGAAAGTAATTTCTTTATCTAATATTTTGTAAGGAGTTTATAATTCCATTATTAGGCTCTGAAATTGTTAAGACTAATATGGCAATTTGGCTTAAAGTTCAAGTTAAGATTTAAGTTATTTCTATTTCGATACAGGAAAGATGAAATTATTACTAGAGAAAAACTCCCGCACCAAAAACTAGCAAATCATAAAAGAATGATTCAAAAGCACATATGTGTAAAAAACTAAAAGACTGTCTAATTAAGAATTCGCTAAGACTTATTCAATTTATCAGTGAACTCTTTGAACATATTTTTTCCAAGATCTGAAATGAGATAATTAAGAGATGCTAGCCAACGAGACTTGACCTCCTAGTAACTATCTTAATAGAAATAATTTCACAGCTGTTGCTAAATGCCATAGATATACAGGTAAAGCAGATCCATTTCTGCATGTAGTATTAAAAGACTATTAAAAATATTTTGAGAGTTACCAAGCTACTTAACCAATAAACATGTATTAGGTACTGAAATATCCCTCTTTCAAACAGATGTTTTGTAGCTTTATAAAAATATTACAACAAGAACATTAAAATCATATTCTTTTCCAAGAAAAGCAAACAGCGGAAAGCTCAGAGTTGTCATTAAATATTTTATTACTTTAACAGCACACCTAAGCATTGGCAATTAACAGCAGCCAAAAGCCCCATAAAACATTATTGGGTGAATTTATTACTAACACAGACTCACTAATATAAGGATGCGCCATGACTAGCCTCAGTATGTTCACCTCTTGCCTGGTCGAGTCTCTCATCGTGTGGCACTCCACATTATCTTGAGATTCATTACTTAAGTCTATTATCTTGGCGGCGTATTCACGTCCTGTCTCCTTCTCAATACACCGACGTACTGTTGAGCTTATACCCCTGCAACAAAACAGATTTGATGTATTTCAGTGAAGATTAAAAGAATAAGAAGTCATCACAGTTACAATGACATAGCTGCATTAATACATGAGCGGAGCTGCTAGCACGTTCTGATTGAAATGTGGGTTGCATTTAGACAAAAAGAATATTTTTGTATTATTTGTTTATGCTTCATAAGTATGGTAAGAGAAGATCAATGCTGCATATAGACATGCAGACCATATTCTTTTATTTTTGAAAGAAGGTGGGAAGCCTCAGTGCTATTTTTACATAAATATACTTTTACATCGAACATGTACCAGGGAAAATTATAACTGGTATTATATTTTTCTTGTACAAGATAGGTATTATATATTAACTCAAGATATGTCAGACGAGACATGAAACTGCATACATGTGATTAGTAGTAACATTCTTTCGCACATGGATTGACAGTAACTACTTTTTTTCATAAGTTTACATTTAAAATTGGAAACTTATTTGTTTTACAGAAAAGAATCAGTTAAATATTGTTATTCCCGAGTATGCGGTAGACTTCCCATGAACCCTAGCTCTATTAAGTACTGCAAATGGGCTGCGTTGATATCTTTATCTGATGTGTACCGGAGTACAATATGGGATAAATAATTTTTATGACTAAAATTGGTATACAGAATGTGAAATTGCATACTCATGCTTTATTAAAATTGAAGCATCATTACTGGAAAATTTCGTATATCAGTTGTTTGTGTCATGAAGATGGAAATAGGATAATGTTAATCCAAAATAGAATTCATTTTTTTGATAATTAAAAATATCACCCCTTTAGGGATGACATTGTGATCGTAAGTATTTATATACATTTATGTAGTTGAGACAATATCGACTTAATGTTATTTGTAATAATTTTTTAAATTACACTCCCACTTTTTCCATTTTTTGCATGAGTAGGTTAGTGGTCAGTAGTAACATAACTTAATAGGTTAAAATGAATGGAATAATTACAAATTTTTTAGAAGGAAGGAAATATTAAAACGGTTCATGTTATGTGAATACCTGAGTAGAACATGAAATATGTAGTGAAGGAAATGTATATCATATAAAGTAGTTAGAATCTACGCCCATATATATGCTAAGACCTTTATTACGGTAAGGATATTGAGATACTACACATCTATACAAGTAGGCAGGGATACTAAATCAAATTTTAATTGAACACACATTTTCACCTATACCCTCGGAAATAATACATCTTATTTTTATGTCACTACTTAATTTTATTATAGATATTCGTTATTTTTATTCTCCTTTTTATTTTATTTTCACATTAATTTATCAATTTTTACTATCAGTGAATATCTTCTATATATTCCAGTGTATCATTTTCAATATCAGATTCACAACATAATATATTTGTGCAGATATCCTGTAATAGACTTGTTTTAATTCTTTCATTTTATTTTGTTTTGTGTTACTTAACTACTATGCTTAAATGTTTGCCCAAATATGCATTATGTAACTTTTTAAAATTTTCTCTTATATTGTCTATTTTCTCTTATATTGTATATCTACGTAAATGATATGCATGTTCAGTCTTAGTTGCGCATTTTTTTATCTTTATCGTTTTATAAATAGAAAAATTAAAAAACCAGCCAAGTGCAAGTCTGAATAGCGCATTGAGGACTTCGTACCTTGTTTGAAATAAAATCACTCTATATATAGTAACTTATATTAATATGGTTTTCCTAGCGCTACAGTTTAACTTGCCATTCTTATTTACACATTTGCATAGATGCATTCAATAAAAATGATAACATTTGATACATCTTTACTTTTAAACTATTCAATAAAGAGATTGTACGGTTGATGGAATATTGTAGCATTTTATCATTATAGGCTTCCCCAACAGTAACAAATTCTCAATGAAAATCTTGTTTTACTTTATATTAAATGGAAGTATTATTTCAGAGAATCTTTACAAAGGAAACAATTTTTTACTTGATTTGTAAAACTTTATTCTGAATAATTTTTATTTAGAGTAAGCAAAAATACCGCCAAGAGGTACTGCTAGAAGAACATAGTGGATCATATTATTATGTTAGACAAAATAGAAGAACTCTGAGCAAATTAGCCACACGTCCAATTTAACACAAAAATTTTTAACCCTGTAGTGGTCACGCAGATGACAATCGTAAACCACGTCTTAAATATTGATATTTTTGTTTTAATGTTTATGTTTCTGAACTAGGGTTGCCTCAATTATTATATTAGAAATGCATCATCTTAGTACCAACTTGTGCTTGAGTCTTGCAAATAAATTAGGGATTGTTTACACACACACACACATAATTTACACAATTTCTTATGAAGATATTTACTTGTCGGCTGTAGGAAATATTTTTGTATGGTGTTTATTAATTGTTGTCACATTTGCAAGAATCAATAAAAGCCAAATAAAATTAATTCACCATGATTTCCTCAAGAGATATAATTCCAGGTTTGATAAAAAAAAGTATGTTTAACCGTTTTAGTGCCATGGTTTTTTACTCATATATACTTAAAAATGCCAAAGAAATCTTTTGTTTTTGATGTCATTTACCCTTGTCTCGAAAAAAAACTGTATCTCTTCCAAAAATTATCCAATTTTAATAATTTTTTCGATGTTTTCTTAATAAAAACTTGCAGAAGGATAATAAAATACAAAAAAAAATATAGAACTATATATTGTGAACAAAAATTATAACAAAAATTGAAATCAAGGTCACATCGTATTTTCGCTGCCCGGTACATCCTCCGTATCAGCAAAATAATTGTTATCATCACTATTATCACTATCACTCAAAATTAGCATTGGGCTAAATTATGAGCGCACCACAATGTCACTCCACTATCACTTTCTTCACGACTTGAAAGACGATCATTTTCATTCAAATTATTTCGTATTACGACATTATGTGTTAAAAATTTTCTTTTCCTGGATCTCTTTATATTGTAATTACTAATAATATTATTATTTGAACTTTATGTAACACGTAGAAAGATAAAAAATTGATTTATGAATTGTTATACTTCATAACCAAAGCTTTTTTTGCGTAAGGCATTGCTGAACTATCTAAATAAAAAATAATCAGCGGATGCAAGGTTTGGGGAATATGGCGGTTGGGGGATCTGGGCCCAACCGAAATTCAAAACTTTAAGGTGAGTTTGTTTGGCTATATGAGGACCGGGCTATGGCTATGGCCGGTCCGGGCTAAGTTTACGTGGTACCCACGCAACGTATTTCAAGCTTTTTCCCAAGCGGTGTAAATAATTCTCTATAATTCCGTGGGAGCATCCGAGCTCAGTTGCTGGTCAGTTATCTTCATCAATTAACAATTTTAACCTGTCGCTATCCAAATCTGATCCAATTTTGTCTTTATAGTCTATACTTATAATAGGTTGACCAGAGTATGGTAGACCACTCAGGGCCGCAGGGATTATAATCACAATTATAAAACCACTGGAACCATCGTTTTGTAGTAGTTCAGATATTGCTTCAGGAGCTACCCCTTAGTATATGCTTTGCCAGCAGAGTGACCAGGTTGATACTTGTAGAAGTAGACAGTGCCTGACATGCGTCTTAATGTCGTCCATATTTTAGGTATGTCAATAGTGCAGCGTCTTAGTTACTACTGAATCTATGAGAGCATGCCGTGCCTTTTATATATCTTCGATTACGGAAACTTCTAGAATGTTCCTAAATTTTCTAGATAATTTTTGAAAAAACACTCATTCCTTTTTAGCCAACCAATTTTATATAAAATTAATTTACATTTTGTTATTTTCTAATGAGAAATTATTATTAATTCAAGAATAAATATAAAATGTAATTTAAATAAAATAAAACCTTAATTTGAACTCGATGACTAATATCTACTGTGTGAGCGCTTATATTCTATGACAGAGTAAAATGTAATGATTTATATGTAATGAATTTATATTAACAAATGTGTATGCCATTTAAACTATGAGAAAATATTACAATAAGAAGTTATGATTAAGATTTCGTCATAATATTCATTCAATTCAATATCGGACATAATGTGCTTAACTATTTTGTTTTGTATGATCAAGGTTTTATTTATAAATCTAAAAATACACTTTGTTTAATGAGCATGTGGAGAACCCACTTACTATGCCAATTTTGACAACAAAATATTTGTGTTGACAAGTCAAGAATGTATTTTGATTTTTATATGTAAACATGCATTCTAACTTAGGCTAAACCACCTTATTAGATATTGTCATATTTATGATCTACTATAAGAAGACGTAAACATGTGACAGGAAAGAAATTATCATGATTTCAAAGTGATAAATTTGACATAACTTGAAAGATATGTAATATTATAATTTAGTAATAATTTCTTTTATATACCCATGCCCATATTACAGATCTAGCAGAGAAGAGAAGGCACATTGTGAACATATTATTATATAAATACTTAATTTTTTATGATCTGAGCATTTGGCTTAAATTTTTATGTCTCACTTGTAAAATAGCCAAATGTGAACTATTTTCCGAGTACTTTTCTTATAAATTTTATAACTCTTAATAATAAAAGCCAAGCAATTTTATTTATAATAAAAAAGACAACTTTATTTACTAGCTATTTAGGTTAAATATATAAATATGGGTCTAAATAACTATAACAAAATCTCCATTAGCTCTTATAAATTTGGACACAAACTGTAAAAATGTTGGTTTCCATACTGATTTTAAAATATCATTTGGATGTTATCATTCATTTATAATTAAATTTAACTACATCGATAAAGTTTTGTTATTGAATATATTATCAAATGTTTAAAACTAAAAATTTATTACACGTTATAATAAGGCATAGCACACAAAACTAACATTACTTCTTAGTGGATGTCTTGATTTCACTAGTAATTTCAACGAATAATTGACGACATGATTTATTCGACATTTTTTAATAAACTGGCCTTCAATATTGAAAGTGATATAAAGAGGCTATTTTTTGTAACAGGAAATGAAAGAGAAGTATTTAATTGAAATGTTCAAGTATGTTCATAACAGCAGACATATTTTTTTAAAATTTTTTGGCAGCGTATTTTTTATATACAGCGGTAGTAAAAAAAAGGAAGGCATAAGTATAGACTATGAAGACAAAATTGGATCAGAATTTTATTAAACAAAATTTTATAACTGTGTAAATAAAACAGAGCTGCAAAATATCCCTGTTTGTGTTTATTCTATTTCAGTGTGTTAATATGGATAGATAGTGGAGTATAATTTCAACAGTGTTGAAAATCTTAAAGTATTATTGATAAACCTTATATTCAAAGAACTATATTTCAATAAATTGATACAATTCATAAAATAGGTAAAATACTTAATCATAATTGAAAAAAATTAGTTGTATAAATTTTTGTTCATATAATGTATGTTAGATGCAGAGATTAGAATTTACGGTAATTATGTATGAATCTTATTATTCTAATTATATCATATAAGTATTACAGTTCACGCTGCATATCATAACGTATTTATCTTTTTGCATTTTGACACTTCTGTTATTTTGCCAAAAACAATATTTTCATTTGAAATTAATTATATTAAGAGACAATTTAAATCTAAAGTGTAAATTAGTTTCAATAAAAAGTAGCTTTAGGGGTTTGTCTCACTTTGTATTCATATATTATGCCAAGGTTATTGAGTACAAGTTCTTTACCATATCATTAATGAAATGAAAATAAAACTGGAGCTGGAATAAAATTATAACAAGACTGAATTCATAATTATAATCATTAAATGTACCGAAATTGACAACATCATCTGTTATCTATTGACATCACTTACTATTATAAGTTTTACAATGGGGGGGGGGGTCAGGCATTAATTATTATATTGCTTTACGGTACTATACTATTTGTACCTTATAGTCATAGTTTCGATATAATATTCTTATTGTTCACTTTTACAACTTTGGAATTTGATGTAATAAGGAAATATGTTGAATTTATTGCCTTTATTCATTATTTGCCTTTGCCTATGGTTTTTCTCACATTTATTTTTAATTTTTCAATCTACTTTTTGTCCAGAAATAATGTTTTAATATCAAAAGTACCTTTAGCTGGCATTAAAGTATTTTATAACTTAATTTGAACTTTAAGCCAAATCACTGTAATGGTCTCGACAATTTCTATTCATTAGTTTAAAGCCCGTCCCCAAGTTCCTTAGGGCATATTTTTCATAAAAAAAATTCTTTAGACCAATTTGAATTAATCTCGATGCAAGTTTAATTCAAATTGGTCTAAAAGTTTTTATGTGATGCTCAAAACAAGTAAAGGGATGTACAAAAGAGACAGACAGATAAAGTGTACCCCAGAAATTTTTAGAAGCAAAGACAACTTAAATTTTGATTTGAACCCTAAGGATTGTTTCCATTCTAATTGATCCAGCAATTTGGCGTAAAATTCGAGCAAAGGGACAGAGAGAAACAAAAGTTGTTTTTGATTCTAAGCATACTCCACCATTTTTTAAAAAAATATCTTCAATAAAAAATGCAGATAAGCTAGATGTAACATTATTTTGAAAAATTTACACATTTATACAATTTTTCACATACTAAGAAGAAAGTAAATTTGTACATACATTAATTTAAAAATATGGGACCCAGATAAAAATATATAAAGGGTCAAATAATGTTGGATAATAATGGGATATCTGAATTTGTATTGTTATGCTAATATTCAATTAATCAAGACTACACCTGCCGTTAGCTTTTATTATTATAGTAATACAAATGAAATTCTATGAATAATACGGTGATTAATATAATTAATGCATATAACCTTACCTCCCAATTATTTCTTTAGGTTCATATTTAGCGTAAAATTCTTTAGCTGCATCTTTGTCTGGCAAATTATCATCATCGTCTTCCTTTGCCATGGTACTCACTTTGATTTAATTTGTGGTAATTAAAAATATTACAATTGATTGAACGCAATGTCGAAAGGTTACACAAAAAATTCACTCCCAATTTAGTTTAAATATCACACTTTGCAACGATTAAAATGAACGACGTTAATATTAGATTTTGGTATAGATTACCATTTAACATTATTTAAGCCTAGAAAAATACACTTAACCAAATACTGATAATTCATAACATTTTTGCAAAATAATATTTTCAACTTTTGGATCTCCTCCAATAACCATGAACAACGAACAGAAGCAATTTTTATTAAAATTGTTAGTCTGACATAGAGGCAGGACAACACTGAAGAAAAAAAGAAAAGTTGCCTAAGTAAAAAATATTGATTATGATATCTTTTTTTAAGGACATTGACAAATACACCGAAGCTGGCCAAGTACGATTGTTGAACATACAGTGGTTAAACACAAGTTTTTGTTAGTTTCGTTTCGGGCGCACGATTCGACATTATTTTTTGGATCAAATCAAGAGCGGCCCATTCACCTATGGATTTGCCGACAGATAGTTCCCTGTACATATCCGCTGGTAATCACATACTTGTGTACACATCGGTCATTCTTTATCTGTCGAAGCGGTCAGTTGTAGATAGCTCAGCGCCGGCTTAAAATGAATTACGGGAAAAATTGCGTTTATAGGCATGGAATTATCTGATATTATCAGAAGAAAATAAAAAAAAATCATAAGATTTTGGTGCAAAAAATGTTTCCTGGAGAAGAAAAAATATTTTGATCTGAACTTGTTTGAAAATTAATCCTGAGACCTGTTGAAAATTATTTATATCATTAAAAGACGAATTTCTTAAGGTTATATTTTTACTCATATAGGTACATAAATAACAAATTATAATATAAATATATAAAAACTTAGTTATGAGACGGAAATGACAAGAACTCTTCTATAGGGTTTTGTGTTTCGGGAATATGTATTATTGATTGGTTTTGATGTGCGATGCTTCGGGGAGTGATGATCATATTTTTGGGTGTTCCTGTGATTGATCTTGAATTAGGAATCAGTTGATAAAAATTGCTGAACTTTGTTTTATTATTTATGTTAGTAGAACACGCTTCATTTAGTTTTCTCAATTTACCATAATAAAGGACATTAGAAATTAATTTTTTGGCAAATATTACTTGAAGTTCATCCATTGTTTCTAATTCTCTGTTCACGTTGTCACCGAAAGCTTGATATTTATAACGCGATGATAAAACCTCACTAGCTCTATCTAAGAGCCTTGCCTTCTTCTGATTTAAATTGGTTTTCTGCTTTTTCGGTTGAATCCCTTCAGGACTTTTGGGCCTTCTCTGTAACAAAAGCAAATCGAAAAGCAAAAGAATGACGCCAAGAGATTCGACAGCTAACTGGGCTTGAAACCCGATGCAAGTACTATGATAATGTAGCCAAAATAGTTAGAATAAGTTTCACTAATTATTTCAATAACAAAGGCCGTGTTTCCAATCAATCCAGGATAACGTGATACGCAGAAATAGAGCACGTACCTAGATAATACATGAGTATAAAGAAATGCTAAGCCTTTTAATTACATAACAATATTTATTTGAAATAAAGCTATTGGTTGATATATTTAAGAATTTATTGTTTTCTTACCCATGTTATGTCACTTTGGGAATCATCGGTTAAAGTAGAGTGTCCAGCAGTCATGATGGATGTTCCAGTTCTCAAATATTCTTCGTCAGCCAAAACAATAACAAACCAAAATACCTTAAATTAAACAAAATTGCCAAGTGACATTCTCTGTGTACAATTATACTAATATAATAAGCCGAAAAGTTTATTTTTTGTTTGCGCACGAAGCTAATGTATCGAACCAGTTTTCCGATTTAAAAAATTATTTTTGTGTTAGGAAGCGATAAACTCTATATAGCAACACGTTATTATTGATAGGGGCAGAGCAGTGATAAGAAAACCGGGTGAACACGCGGGGCATAGCTAGTAAATATTACATTTTAGGTAAGCAAAGAAATTGAATTTACCACAGAGTTGGCTCATAAACATCCCCGACCGATGATCCGGTACGTTTTGACTTTCTTATTATTCTTAATTCGCGTCAGAAACCAGTGCGCAAGTTCTCTATTTTTTTCCAACAAAATAATAGATTGGCGTCGGGATTTATTTCCTTTAATTTTTCTGTCAAACTATTATACACACAATTTTTCATAGTTTTATCCATATAGTCTTTACTCTTGACTTTTCATAAGCATAGTAAAGTTTCAAATAAAGCAATAAAACTCTCCCAAATGGGTTTATTGTCCGAAAACGAATATACGTCCATAGCGGAACGCAAAAGAAATAAAACACATACAAACCTTTCACTGTCTCAATCAAATGAAGCGCGTGCGTCGGATGAATCTGAGCGACGGACACACACTCTCGGAATGGTCACGGATTTGTCGTGTCTGTGCTCGTTGCGACAAACGACGGACAGTGAGCATCTTACCAAACATGCACGGCTGCGTCCGTCGTGGACCTGCTACGGACAGATCCGTTGTACATGCACGCGTATGAATGGGGGGCTAATGAGATATAAAAGACGTAGAGGGTTATGCCGTTTCCCACTATTAACTAAAAAAAAACATTAGATTATGCAACAAGGTTGGTAAAAATATAACGAATTTTATTAATAATTGTTTACTAAAATAAATTCGAAACAGTAATACAGATAATATTCTAGTTATGGCTTCAGTACTTCAGTAATCAGATATTGTTTAGTATTTTATCAATCAATGATATTGACCTGACAAAACCATAAGAAACTTGTAACAAATAACTTATTTTAGAAAAATATTTACTTAATTTTTAAAATTAAATTTTTATAAAGCAAATGTATTATCGAATTTAAAAAGTGATAAGACACAAACGTATAAAAAATTAGTTCCTACGTGTTTCCAGCAATGTCGAAAATAGAAATTAAAAAGTGAGAAATAATTATACTTAGTAAAGTTAGAAGTCACATCTAAAAAAAAGACTTGCTAAAACTTCTGTTTCTAGGGATATTTGAAAATACTTAGTAATCATTTAGCATGATAAAGATTTTTTTAAATTATGAGTATATTCTTTTATCGCTTAATTATTTGAAAAATTAATTATAGTTGTCGAAATTAAAAATACTGTTAATATTATTTAATTGGTGCCTTTGTAAATTGAAATGAAAATGAATAGTATTTAAAAATATTTTTAGTCCATTATTTACTATTTATTTTTCTTTTATAAAATATTTGAACACAAGATCATCAAACATAACATCTATTTTCATTTATTGTATGAATAGATTTGTGGACATATTTGTGCTGTATCGAGGCTGTGCTTATCCTGTGGCCGAGACAGGCTTATTATACTAAATGGACAAAAAACAAAGGTGAGGGAGAGCGCGGTGGTATATAATAGCGATGTTATGTGTTAGAAAGAGAAAGCGAAATAAAAATCGTTAGAATCGTTTTTACAACGTAGCAGACACATGGAGTCTTACGGGAAATCGTATTCACTGTTTTTTGGCGATTACGAATTTATCTGTTACTAAATTGTCAAAAATAGTTTGTTTAGAACAATTATAACGCGTTATGTTCTTGATTATAGTACTAAACATCGAAATCATCCAAATAAAGGCACATTTGACAGGTAATTTGTTAATGATTTATACCGGTTTATGCGTTTAGTCAATTTACATAAAGTTGAGATAGAATTTCTCGCCTAGCCCATCAAATGCAGTATCAGTGAGTCCTTCAAAATATAAGATAAGATAAGAGATGTCATTAACGGTTTCGGTCAAAAGTTTGGCCGGAGTCGAAAATAGCATCCAGCTGAGTGATTTACGTAAAGAAAATAAATGTTACGTAAGATGCGTACAGAAATGGAGTAGAGGTGAGCGGAGGAGAGATAGGAAGTATAGTTAATGACCAGCCGGTGCAGAGACAATTTATGCTTACTTCAGTACTACACACAGACAATAGCCAGTATAGAAAATTTATTATGATGCTGAAGACAAACATCACAGTTCGATTAAAGTAAAATAAGTGAGAACACGCGTTCACCCTCGATGCCAAAAAGAAGTTAAGCAATGAAATTTGCAAGAAATTATTGAAAAAAGTGGCACCATCATGGTCCGATAATCATCACATTTCATTTCGAATAACTAAAAATATATCCTTACCTTATCATTAATGACACCCTGCCGTTTAATATCAGCCCATCAAAGTACAGAAACAAATCGGAAAAATATTTCCGAAAAGCTTTAATGCCGATTACATATGAGAAAGTAAAGAAAAAAACTCGTGAGCTTTCACGTGATGGCTGGCAGATGTGAAACATAAATTTTTTATATTGAATTTATTTTTATTTGATCGAAGTGAAAAAAAAAATATTCAGATAATTAGTAATGATAATATATAGATTTAATTTTATTATTTTATTTTTATTAAATATTTTATCAAAGAAATATTTCTTAACAATCTACTGTAAATAAAGACTTTTTAGGACAGTTTAATGCAATACATCGGCATAAACGATATAAACGAATAAAACTGTAAGCGTTAGTAAATAAGAAATAAAGCTGATCCGAATTAAGCCGGAAAGAGCCGACGACACTCGAAGTTGTCCGAATGGCAAGACGCGTTTTGTCATTATAACATTTTAACTCCGGCTCAAACGCGCCATTAGATGTTTCGCATCAAAAGTGGTGCTACTTATAGAGAAGGCTGAATGAATCAGTTATAATACTGACATTCGGAATAATTCAATAAAAACATATTTTATATTAGGTTTTACAGCATGAAAGTTCATAAAGAAAAAAAAATACTAGCGGTAAGTGTTATAGAAGAAGATTATACAGGGTAATATATTGCAGCGTAACTCGATCGGTCTATTAACGAATACAATATACATAAATGGAAAGATCCATAGGGCAATTCGCGTCAATGCTGTCAATACGAATATGGCGGAAAGTGGTGAAAAAGAGTTTTCAACTTGTCCAGTTGGAATGAAGAATAGGAAAAAATGGACAATTTGGCTTTGAACAATTGGCCTTTAATTGTTTTTAGCAAGCGACAATTATTTTTTTGGCAGATTCTTCTTCTGTATCTTTAATAATATCTCTGAATGTTATGTTAAGCAAAAACATTTCCTTGAAGAATCAAGAACCTGAAGATATTAATCTCTGAAGCAGATTCCTAAAAGGTGATCAATGAGATAGTTTTGCTAAATACCGGCGACTCCTGAATAGACAGATTGTGCAGAATTTCCGCCTTTTGAAGAACCGCTAACACGATATTTAAAAGAACTTTTACTTCTGAAGAATGCTGGCATTTTCAATACTAGGCATCGAATTCCTTTATTTATTTACAAAGTTTGGCAACCAAATATTTATCAATTTTTCCCGCTAGTGTCGCAAGTGAGCAATTGTTTAGTACTGCTGAACAAATATATGACCGTAGAAGGTCTAATTTACAGAACGGAAATGTTCATAAATTTTTGTTTCTAGCGTTTAAAATTAAGCTTTTAAATTTTGATTATTAAATCTTTTGATAGATAATTAGCAGTATATGCAATTAAATAAAAAGAATGTTTAGTTTAAAAGAACTGGCGAATGTTCTATATTTATTTATTTACTTATGTATTTTAATGTACATAGTTGATGCGTATGGCGGGCATATTGCTACGAGAGCAAATTTTTACAGCTAGCATTTGATCCCAGGAATTCCCAGCGCCAAAATACCAGGAAAATCTCGGTAGTGGTGAGTTGCAGTCAGTCCCGGTACCGCCAATATAGATTACCGAAACTCCCGGTTATAATAAGAAACCTACCTACTGAGCTACAACTCTGTAAGTAATAATCTCATAATCTCACAGGCAAGCTGGCAACGTCGCGCGAGTAGCATATCTCGCGGTGTGAGCTATGTTTAACGTTGAAAGTTTTCTGCACCGCTGATCATACAAAACCCAGTGACAATTCTGATGAGCAAGCCAAAGCAGCAAGTCGGAGAAGAATACGAAGCCAAACGAGTTAACAGAATTCACGATATATTAAATGAATTAGCCGAAAGTCGAACTTGCGGTATAGTTTAGGCCATGGATCACATTGCTGATCATACAAGACCCAACGATAATCCTCACAGATAAGCTAACACAGCAGATCGGAGAAGAATGTGACACCAGGTGACAAACGCTATATATACCACTCGAAGACAGCATTACGTGACCATTCTATAGTTGTATCCAGTAGAATTAATTCAAGTTTGTAATTGCACTTGTAATTAAAGTTAATGATATACTTTCATACTAAATTCTAAAATTTGAGTTTTTTCAATAAGTCACCTCTGCGTACAGCAACTCATAATTGGCAGCATTTAAAATAAATATTTCTTTCAATATAATTTAAAGAAATATTTATTTTAAATATTAGAATAAAAAAAGTTTAACAGTAAAAACCTCACAAGGTGATAAAAATCATTTTCAATTTATAAGACATAGGTTAAAAGTATTTTGTACGAAAATTTTACATAATTTATTTGGAGAAATAAAAGATCAATCTACATTTAATATTAAAAAAATGTGTGTGTACTTATGTACGTTCGTTAGAAGTTAAAAGTTATACTTCTTTGGCATAATAAAATAATAACTTTATTTTGGGAGCAAATAACTAATGGAAATAAAATAATATTTATAAGCGTAATTATAAATAGGGTTAGTAAAATTTAATTGAATCAAATGGTTAAATTTTAAAAATTAAAATTCATTTTCTCATACTACTCTGTAAAAAATTTGATCGTTTTCTCTAGAATTACAATAATTATTATTTAATAAATAAATAATGAATATGCAGAAAATGTATTGTAATTTAATAATTTGAAGTACTTAATAAATGATAAAGTAATAAATGATAAAGTAATAATTTATAATGCGAATTATAAAAATCGCATACCGAAACTTAACCTCACTTATAATTAAGTAGATTTTAAAAAGCTTATAAGCACTATTTCTATCACGAAAATTCAAAATACATAAATGTCTTTCATTATATGAACCACTATTAAATTTCAATTACTAAAAATATTATTTAAAAGCACAAATACAACTTAGATTTGCATCAATATAAAACAACTGTTGTGTATTTACAAATATCTCAATAACCATCATGAATACACACAAATGTAAATATATGACTAGTGAGCAAATTCAACTTTGATTTTTGTTGCGTTGTGCGCGCATTGTGAATAACTACGTACTATATATTTTTGTTGCATCGTGCGTACGCATGCACGCATCGTAAAATTTCACTCTCACAATTTTTTCATGATGTGCCCAGAAAAGTATAACTTCAAAAAAAAAGAATCAATAATCTTACAACAGTAAATCTTCATTATTCATGATATTTTCACTGCACAAACACACCGAGATCTGGTAAGGGTATCTACACTGCACAAATACATTGAGATCTCATAAAAGGGTCCGTGTACTACACGAGTATACTGAGATCTAGTAAAAGTGTACCTACACTGCACAAAGACACAGAGATTTAGTAAAAGGGTATTTGCGCTAAACAAACACATCGAGATCTAGTAATTGTGTACCTGCTCAACGCAAACAAACCTAGATCTGGTAAATGGATACTTGCACTACACAAACAGTTAGATCTAGTAAAACTGTACCCGCAATACACAAACACACCGAGACTTAGTAAAAGTGTATTTGCACTACATAAACACACCGAGATCGAATAATAGTACATCTGCATCAAACAAAGTTAAATCTAGCAAAAGTATACCTGTCCTCTGCAAATAAACCAATATCTAGTAAAAGTTTATCTGCATTACACAAGCGCACCGAGATCTAGTAAAAGTGTACCCGCACTACACAAATACGTTGGGATCTATTAAAATACCTATACTACTCAAACACACCAAGAACTACTAAAAGTGTATTTGCACTACACAAACACACCGAAATCTAGTTGAAGAATACTGAGTTCTGGTGAAAATGGGCTTGCACTACACAAATAACAAGATTTATTAAAAGGGAATATGTATTATAAAAATACACTGAGATCTAGTAAAAAGGCACCGGCATTATACAAACGCACATAGATTTAATAAAAGGGTATCTGCTATATACAGTTGGTCTAAAGTCCGTTTAACATTTCATACGATGATAAAAAAAAACTAGTTATATGAAAGAAAAAATGTTTATTTATTCTAAAAGTACACAATTTGGGATTTAATTTCTTAAAAATCACATCGTCCATATGCGATCCTTCATTTTTTTGACACTGCTGCAACTTGGAGCGAAAATTTTCAGTGGCCGACTGACAAGTGTTTCGGGAAATGTTTTGCATTTTCTCGCGAATATGAGCCTTTAATTCGTCAAGAGACGCTAGATTGCTGTTAAAGACTTTACTTTTAATGGATTTTTTTCTTTGGGGATACCCAAAGGAAAAAATTCATTGGGGATAAGTCCGGGCTACGAGGTGGCCCGGACTGGAGGTGGTGGTGGTTAATGTCACCTCTTTTGGATATAATTTTTTGGCCGAAAATTTCGCGAACTGCACTTAAAGAGTCGTTGGAAGTGTGCCATGTTGCCCCATTTTGCTGAAACCCCATCGTTGATTAAAACCATCAAAATCTTGAAGCGCTGGAGCAAAAAAGTTCTGTAGCATGGCAATATACCGCTCTGTATTCACTGTAACGGCGTTTCTTCTTTGATCTTCATAAAAATATGGACCAACAATGCCTCTCGTTGATAAAGCTGCCCATACAGTAACCTTGGGTGAATGCAGGGGTTTTTGATGCTTTAATTTCGGATTAGTGTCACTCCAATATCTGTAGTTTTGTCTGTTTATATATCCATTTAGGTGAAAGTGGCCTTCGTCTGAAAAAAATGTTGTTAAAGCTGACCAACCTCTCTAGCATTTCGTTAGGAAACTGCAGCTTGTGAGCATAATCTTGAGGCTTTAACTGCTGAACCTTGTGTAGAATGCGGTTTAAAGATGTTTTGGACACGTTTAAGACGATAGACCGCTTTCGAGTGGAGAGTCCCGTTTGTTCACAAATAGACGCTCTAATACGCTCTATGTTTTTGCGATCCCGTGATGTTCTAGGTCGGCCAGATCGTAGTTTATCTATTATTGAACCAGTTTCTTCAAAGTTTTGGACCCATTTTTTAATCGATTGAATCAAAGGAGCTTTATTTTTATGCAGTATGTTGTAATGACAGCAAAATTTTCTTTGCGCTTGAGTCGAAGAATCGTTATTTCTATAGTACTCGCGTACGAAGAACGCACGTTGTTTCTCGTTGAATGATGCCATGGCACTAAATTCCCATCGGCCGCTCTAACATTCCATACCTCGCCCCCTCCACCTCTTCCTTGCTGCTCGACGCAGCTGCCGATTCAAATGTTAACGGACTTTTGGACCTCCCTGTGCAAATACTCTGAGATCTATTAAAATGTGCTTACATTACACAAACATATCAAGATCTATTAAAAGAGTTGCTATTACACAAATGTACCTACTTTACACAAACATACTGAGTTTAGTAAAAGTGTATTTGCTCAATAAATAAAAACTAATATCTAATAAAAGTCGACCTACACTACACAAAAAACTGAGATCTAGTAAAAGTGTCCTGCACTACCCAAACATACCAAGATTAAGAAATGGGTACTAGCGCTACACAGACACACCGAGATCTAGTAAAAGTGTACCTGCACAACAAAAATATACTGAGATCTAGTAAATGTGAACTCGCACTACACAAACATATTGAGATCAAGTGAAAGTGTATCTGCTCTACACAAACAAGTCGAGATCTAGTAAAAGGGTACCTGAACTATCCAAACTTTCTGAGATTTCATAAAAGTGTACCTGCAATACACAAACATACCCAGATCTAGAAAAAGGGCACCTGCTCTACATAAACAAATCGAGATCTAGTAAAAAGGGTACCTGCACTATACAAACTTTCTGAGAGGTCGTGAAAGTGTGCCTGTGCTACACACCGAGATTTAGTAAAAGGATACTTGTACTACACTAACAAATCGAGATCTAATAAAGGGTACCTGCTCTATACTAACACTGAGATCAAGTAAAAGCGTACGTATCCTACACAAACAAACCGTGATTTAGTAAAACTACAGAAAGCATATTCAAAATACCCATTGTTTGCCACAGTTAAGGATGTATTTATAAACTCCCTCTTCTCAAACGGATATTTACTAGTAGTACTAATACACACTTAGCGACGCCGCTTGTTTATGTGCAACAAATTTATAGCCCCTTCGCATTATATTAACTAAAATGCATATACGTGTTTTATATATTATTTATTTTGTAACCACTTTTATTTATTTTGAATTATTAAAATTATGTCGAAATAATATTAATAATATTAGTTTTATTCAAGTTTTAATTTTTATTTCATCCATTGACTAGGTCAGCTTACCAGAAAGGCTGTATACAATAATTTTATATTCCATATGCGATTTTATCGAGGCAGCAGATGCTAGTTACGGTGTTGATCGTTTTCAACTTCTTACAACATAAAAGACAAAAGAGTAGGATAATCGTAGGGGAAATATTTTTAGACCGTTTAAATATTTCATGAGCCCTAGGAAACCATAAACGACTGAAACCTGCTTTCTCGTGTCCCCGGCGGAAACTTACGAAAACTTTGAAAAATAACACGGTGATGAAAATAGGTATGTTTTACTAATTTTTTTTATATTTAACTGGCTTTTCTGTCTTTACTGTCTAGTGTAAACAGCTAATATTTCTCAGTACACGTTCAAGTGAACATATCGCAGAAGAAATAAAATCTCAATTCTTATTCGGTCCCTTCTGTATGTGTCTAAACCCCTTTGTTTTGGGTTATAATTTAAATGTGTTGGCTATGAGATACAAATATGTCACTTGCATTATATTTACTCCCCCACTTCGAACTTCAAAAATATAGAATTCTTGTTTTGTTATTTTTATCTTTCATACGTATGTGGCTCAAAAGAAACAAAAATACAGTCATTCATTTATTTTTAAAATAAATTTAAACAATGTTCATTTTGAAAAATTACACGGTTTAAACATATTATTACTAGTAGCAAAGCGCTAACACGCTAAGATTTCTTCACGATGGTAATAAACGTTAGAACACTCCTGGTGTTCTTGTAAATTCAAACCATCGGATGATGGTGAAGTCGAATTATTACATTTATAACGATTTACTTATTAATAACAGAAATGGCTTTGATATAGAAAAATAGGTCAAACCTTCATCTATAATTCAGGTGGATTATTTTTTATTGGTTTCATAAATTTATTTAATAAAAATCGGCTTTTTAAAACTCATTCCTCACCGAAATCGGTACAGAGAGCCACGTTTCAGAGAGCCACGTTTGTATTTAAAATTAAAGTACAATCGTTAGGATTCATTCCAAACAATTGTACTTTAATTTTAAATACAAAATAAGCACACACATGTTCATTTCCCTTTGCTTAATTTGTATAGAAACAATTTAGATTGACGGAATAGTAAAGGAGAAAAATAAAATTATTTAGTCAACGAAAATATAGTTAGTAGTAAAATTTCCATAAATGTTGTACTGTTCAACACATCGGCTGGTCATTATGCGATATGTTCGTCGTCGCTTGTGTGTTTCGACCTCTCTGAATAAAAATATTTCGCGATCTTGCCTACACCACAGAATAGAGTACAGAACGGACACTCCCATACTAATCCATACCAAAAAAGTGGTCTTACTTTTAATATGGATAATTGGATTATTACCAAGACCAAGAGATAGCGCTGTTGAGGTAGAATTATAACCCATAGATGGCATTGTGATAAAAACATTAAATTGGAATTTATTAAACAATATATTAAAAACATTCTTATTTCTATAAATTTTTATTAAAACTTTAGAATAACTAAAATTTAAAAAAATATATATCAGAAATTTTACGATTATAGTATTCTAATAGGTAATTATTTCAAAAATATATTTGGATTCTCAAGTGACATGCTAAGATTCTCAAGTGACATGAAAGATATGCTTCAAGGTTTCTCTGACTTTCACGCTGTTCAGGTAGATTATAATCCAGAAGCTTGCAGCCCTGTGTCCTTAATAGTTTATGGATATCTTCTACTGTAGAGCTGAAAGTAGAAAAATACACACGGACAATACATACATATATGAATGTTAATGGTGTTTATTTCTTAGCGTGTCTCAATAGAAGAAATTTATTTTAAAATTTTGGTAAAGCTTTAAATTCAAGTTGATATTCTTACAATATTACAGTATATATTTTATTAAAAGTATTTCCTCCAGTGTTCGTCAAAATTTTTACATTAGAATATTTGAGCTAATACTAATCTTTGCTATTCTTTTTTGTACAGATTGCCTATTGTATGAATTATAATTACTAATGTTAAGTTTATGGTAAAATCAGTAGGTTGTTCTACAACAAACTTAAAAACAATTTGACAGAACTTGAATAGTTAAAATTGTATCCCACTCTTCGCCAATGACACATATGTAATTACATTATGACTTAAATGTATCAAATTTATGCTATTGCTCGATGGAAACCACAGGAAGGTGGTGGGAATATCTTCCATCGGGAATAGGAAAGGAAAATGAAGTGGATAGGTTAAGGAGTTGGAAAAATATTTAGTAAATCTATGATCTAGTGTAGAAAGAAATTAATAAATATGGGCATATACAAACCTAACATTTAGCATACTGTAAATTAGATCAAAGAAGAGTAAACACAGCAAGTACTTTTATTGTTCCTGAAATTTCATCACAAGGATTTTTTAGGTAATCTGAATAAAGTAATGATCAATTAGAGGCAAAAAATATGGCTAGCAATATTTTTTCAACTTGAAAAGATGTAAAACTTAATATTAAAATAATTTATGAAAGCAATATTATTATTTTATCAGTAATAATAAAATGATGACAAGTAAACTTACGATATTGAACATATAGATAATACTGATCATGCACAGATGGCTGGGTGGCAGGGGCTTTGCGTTATCACTCCACTAAAACATTCGAATACGGCTTACAATATTTAATTCATTTCATTTAATGGATGCTGGTGAATCTGAAAAATGAAAGTTTACACTTTAAAAGATTGCAATTAATAGCTTGGAAGATTAGTAGGTTAGTACAAGTACAGATCTAAAAATATAATATCAAAGTTTACCTCTGATTAAAGTAAAAGTTTAAAATAATTATACATTTAAAATAACTGTACAATATACCTGAGAATCAGCAGTAAATCGTTTTAAATATCGAAATAGACTCTCTTTTAAATTATCAATAAATAGTATTTCCTTAAAAACTAACTGAAATGCGGCTTCCCATGATTTTATAGTACAAAATATGCGATCTTTAACAAAAATTAAACCTTGTTCATGAGATAAGTTGTCATACATTTTAAAAGATGTAAATAATTTATAATCAATATCTTGAGTTCTTGATTGATCAATAATCAAATTCTTACAGCTAGGACAATTGTGTTGAAGAAAGTCATTGGCTTCTATAACGATATATTATATTCTTTATATCTATTCCATATGTTCTATTCTTTCTATAAAATCTTCGCAATTAAAATCAATATGGGTATATCTGTACAATGGCTGGACTTTATGATTTTTTAACGACTGCAGAGATAAAAAAAGGAATTATCTTCACAGTTACATATTTTTGAAATATTACTGATAAGTGTTTGTCGGAGAGAATATTGAAATTGTGTGACTGTTGGATTTCGGCACCAACCATTTTTTGCCGGGCAATTGAAAAAAAGTTTTCTAAAGGATCCTGATTTAATCTACGAGTTGGTAATTTTGGTATATAATACTGAGTTAAAAGGTCATTGAATAGATCAATCAAAGATTTTATAGATATAATCCAGCCATTGACATATGCAGGTCTTTTTGCATTAATGAATCTACATTCGTTAAATTTTTTATCATGTCTTCTAGAAAATATAAATGGGGACTATTTACAGAAAGGGCATATTTTAAATTATGATCATCTTTGCCTAACTTACTGCTATTAAAAGTATCAAACAATTTATTAACATCTGAAAAAAAAACAGGCTGTGTGTACAGCTTGTGCTTCAATTTTCTGAAGAGCAATAAAAACATTCATTGCTGTATATATAGAATTACTGAAAATTTGTGCTGCAGACTTTACCTTCATAGACTTAAAATTACTTAGATATATATGATGATGGCTAATTTTTGGCAATAATTTTAATTTTAGGGGATCATTAATATCTAGTGCCACCTTATTAATATAGGACCATTTTACAACATTACCTTTATACGTTAAATTATATTTATTTAAGATATTAAAATCTTAATATTATTTTATAAAAAATATGACTTATTCACATCAATGTTTAATTTTTTCGCCAAGCCCTGATTTTTCGGTTCCTAATCATAAATTATTGCTTTAACTAAGTAATTATCTGCACCAGCCGTTAACCGATAACCCAAAACCTGTTAAATTTAACATTTAACAGGTACTAATTTCGTAAAATAGCAAACTAATAAACTTACTATCATCTGATTTATTACAAAACTGTTTGCTTAAGGCGTCTAATATAAAATCATTTATCCCTACTTTAACCCGAAAAATATAACCCTAACGAATTCTAATTGATGGTAATTGTAAAATGTAAGCCAAATGTTTATAACTTTTTGGGGAATTATAATAACTAGTGGTCGCCCAGTGGTCGAAATTCGACCATAATAAATTTAAATTATATGTTATTTAATATCAATTATTAAAATATAATGCTCAAACATTATTAAGGTTCTATTGTCAAAGACTATACACTACTATAACCACAGATTTCGCCAACGATGTTATTTTCCTATTTAAAAAAAATAAATTATATGGAATTCAAAAAGGATAAAAATAAAGAATATCTATTTTTTAAAAAATTTATTGAAACGGAACATGCTGTAGGATGATGCGAAATAAAAAAAATTATGCGGTAAAAAATGCTCTTCATTGAATAGCATTTTGTATCGCATATTGCGATAATATAATTAACGATTTAAAACTTCTTATAATTAACGATTTAAAAAAAAATTGGTAATGATGAGGTTTTTTCAAGAATTCTACAAATTCTATTTCATTTGGTAAAGCTCTCATATTTCGAGTAAATGTACCTTTATGAAAATTAAGAAATTCATGCCTACTTGTAACACAATTTTCAATTAAAGTTCCATGTGGGATTACTGGTAAGATTTGCCGAAAATCACCGCACGAAAGTATAGTTTTTCCTTCAAACACTCTATGTTTATCGTTTTCATCACATAGATCACGCAATAATATATTTATGATTTTCAACACTTGGAAAGGACACATAGAAACTTCTTCAATAATTATCAATGATGATGAATTTATGAAACTACCGCATTAATATTTGATACAGAATTTTCTAAAATGGATATAGGCAATTTAAACACATTGTGTAAAGTCCTACCTCCAAGTAATAAAGTTGAAGCTATGCCAATGAACGCAGTTGGGATACAACGAAGATTAAACGAATTTAATTTGTGAATTAATGCTGTTTGAGTGAATGTTTTGCCACAACCAGCGTGAGCGGATAAACAAAAAACATTGGATCCAGTATCATGATCATCAGTATCCAGTATCAATAGTATTTTCTTCTTCTATTCTCTGCGAGTATGTGAGAACTGGTAAACCAAGAATTTGACAGGACAAATTATGAACATTCAAAATACCATCAATTTCTAATAGAGCTCTATTAAAGTATACTTCTTCGTTTTAAGTCTTAGAAAATCTTCACTAAGATATACTTTAAATTCATTCCATAACGCTAATGCATTGGCTGGCACATTTATTGCACAAATATAACCAAATAAATTTGTTTTGGTGAATGTAATTCTTTTGATTCATTTAAACATTCCCGCCATTCATTATCATTTGAAGCTATTCCGCGAGCATGGCACGCTTCAACTAAAGAAGGGTATAAAAATTCATTGTATGTTCTAACATCCTCGAATGATTTCGGACTACAGACATGCAATAGAAGCAATCGTAAGTGAAAAAGTTTGATATCTTTTGGTGACACTACATATATCCTTGTAATAATTTTATCACCTCCACGGCTTCTCTTCTTCCATTTATTTCGGGAATCTTCCCACACATAATGCATAGGAATTTCAGTATATTTATACTCTCGTGCTGATGGATCTGATCGATTCAACTCAAAAAATGCTAATAATTTTGTTTGTCTTTCATTATCAATTACTTGACGTTCTTGCCCTTCTCGGAAGTATACTGTCGACGCGGTAAATGAATATCAAGTCTGATTATAGTATGTGACTGAAAATGCATTGGTAATTCATAGATGCGTCATATGGCTTCTGTTTATCTGACATAACGACCAATTAAAAAATTGGTAACTTCATTAATTTCTATATTTTGACCTTTTTCATTTCCACCAGACTCTAGTTCAACAGATACACTGTCATAGCCTTTATACACATATTTATAAATGTATTTGACACTTTTGACTGTAGTATATACTTCAACATTCATATGGCAATTAAATTTAGCAAGTAAATATGGATTGTATGGTACAACATACCGATTGTCAAGGCAACTACCACGAAGTTCTGCATTAATACCATTATCAAGTCTTCTGTATAATGGATACCCATTTAACGATTCACATGTAGTTTCATTAAATCGTTTTGGATACTCTTTTATACATTTTCCATCTCTCATACATACAGAATTAGGATTAAGTACTCCGCATGGACCATACATCATATGTTTTACTACATATTTATGTAATGCTGGATGTGTTTCAATGTGAGGAATTTCCGCAGATACAGCTTTATCAATATCTATAGCATTAACAATTTTATCTTGCTCATTTAAAGTGAGTAAAATGGGAGCATGAGGCAATCCTCTTTTTTGAAATTCAATTGTATAAATGAGTGTTTCAACTTTACCAAAGATATTATTTTGTATAAGGCCCTCTATGAATGTTTTCAACTTTGACTTGAATACACGCACAATAATATCAGGTCTAAAATTAGCAGCTTCACCTACACCAATGTTGTTAACTATTTCTGGCCAACTTGGATTGCTCATTGTAATAAATAAAGACGGTTTTCCGAAATATTGTACAATTGACATTGCATCTAAATAATTCTGATACATATTTCTTGGAGATCCATTGAATGAAGATGGTAAAATTACTCTACGACCAACATTTCTGCCCACCCGACCAACAATGCAATGTAATCTTGAGCCCTCTATTCTCACATACATATCAACTATCCACTGCAGAAACATTTTTTTGTGAATGGTGCTACATGCTGAAATCTTCTCTAATCGCAAGTCGATAGGCTGCATACTGAATCATGGCTAATTTTTTTCTGGGTGCTCTTGAATTAGATATAGTTGGTACGTTATGAGGAATATTGATATGCCACCCAGTATCACCATTTGGAAAAAGTAATGGATGTGTTCAAGGGTCTAATGATGAATTTAAAATTGAGATATTTTTGATGATACTATTAACTTTTGAAAATGAAATCATATTTCGTTCAAAGGTGGCTCACCATCAACTGTACTAAATATTACTGCTACATCAGTTTGAACTGCATCATTGAAATGGCATTGATTTAAATCATGATTTACTTTAATGAGCATACAAATTTCTTTTTTTTTATTTTCAACTCTGTGACAATGATGTTTCATTGCAATGAATGACCGAACCAAAGGATTACTGCGTTCCAATTCAAGAGATGATCTGTGATAAAAGCATCATGTTTTTGAAATGATACACTCTACTTGTAACTGCCCCGCAAATTTTAGCTTCTGAGCTAACCATAGCAAATGATGAATTATATTTGCGAATGTTTTCAAAATAATTTTTTGCCTTACTTTTGATTGAAGGTTCATTTGAAATAAGTCCATAATACAATGATTTAAAATATTCATTTTGACTTAAGGGCGGTAATATTGCTTTACCCTTATGATAACATTAAGTGAATTCAGTCCTGTCACTTAAAGTCACTTCAGATTTAAAACGTTTCGCATTGCAAAACCTGCATTGTAAATCCATTAATCCACAATCATAACTATGAAAAAGTCTTGGAATTACATTTAGTGCACATTTATATGTATCTCTAAAAATTACTTCTTCATTTGTTAACTATTAATATTATTTAAAATTGTGTTTGGTCTATTAATATGTATATGCGAAACAAACTATGAATATGACATTATCATAATTATGATTATTTTTGACATTCAGTAAGACTATGGACAAATAATATTAATCTCAGTTTGACCATAGACTTCAACAATAAACAAAATAGTACATATATGTGTGTGTCAAACGCATGTATTTCTAATAAAAATCTATATATCTCTTTCTATGTAAAAATATTAGCTTTCAGCACTCTTCTCCATTTAAACTTTAACTGTGCCAAATTTCATACTCCTCCGGACGCGTAATTTTCGTAAAAAGGAGTATAAAGGTTTTGCTTTGCATATTAATATTTTGGTTATTATTAACCTTTAAATTATGGTTATCATTAACCTTTAGAAAATTAAATAATATTTTATTAAATCGTAATAACTCTAATTTCAGATAAAAGGTCAATTTTTTTACTACTATATATGGGAAAATAACAAAGTTAAAGAACAGTAACTTAGAAACTGTCTGGCAGATAAACTACAATGGAAAGCCAGCGGAAAAATAAAATTATGGACAACTCATCTGTCAATATGCGGGTATATACATATGTGTGTGTGTGTCAAACGAATGATAGTATGTGTAATGTTTTTTTTATTAATTTAATGTGTTTCTAATGCATTATTATATAAAAATTTTAGCTTTCCGTAATCCTCCATACAAACTTTAACTGTGCCAAATTTCATACTCCTCCGTCTGCGTAATTTTCATAAAAAAGGTACAACGTTTTTGCTTCACGTATTAAAATTATGATTATTATTAATAATATTACATTAAATGATAACAACTGTAATTCAAGATAAAAGATCAAATTTTTTACTATTATATATGAGAAAATAACAAAGTTGAAGCACAATAACTTGCGAACTGTCTGGCAGATAAACTACAATGGAAAGCCAGCGGAAAAATAACACTATAGACTACTCATATGTCAATTGTATGTATATACCTGCATAGTATATAATCGGTGTATACCTGTGTGTGTCAAATGCATGGTAGTGTGTGTAATGTTTTATTTATTAATTTAATGTACTTTATAAGCATTATTATTGAAAAATATTAGCGTTCTGCACTTCTCCTACATATAAAATATAAGTATGCCAAATTTCATACTCCTCTGTCTGCGCAATTTTCGTAAAAAGGGGTCCAAAGTTTTTGCTTCACGTATTAATATATAGATAATTCATACAAATCTCTTTCATTTTTTAATCATATACTGCTGCATTTTTTCTTCTAAAATAATTTGTTAATTGATCAAATAAAGTGTAAGAATCTTCTGGTAAAATAAGTTTTAACATTTGTTTTATTTTAGAAATTTTTATACTTTCCAATTTATCATGCTTCTTAGGTTTCAGCAATCTTCTTAATTTGTGCCTCAGCAGTTCGATGGTCTTCTTCAGTGCATGTCTTTTTGTAACAAGTCTGGAACTCCTCAGTTTTTGTTGGCTGCCTCTCTTTGAAACGCTGACTCCGGTTGAAGCTGCTTACGGAAGTATGTCCTCCTATAATCATAAACAATTAACAAATATATATAATATTTGGATATAAATTGGTAAGTGATGATTATATCTGGCATGCAGTAAAAACCCATGTTACTGTTTTCGCATAATCTGCTAACTCCAGACATTCGATGATTAATACAAAATATACATAATTTATCTCACATTAGTCGTATCAGTTATCATTGAAATTGAAAATATATACTACAAGATACACAATGTATAATTAGTGAAGTGGTTAGCGTTTACCTGTATCCCAGTGTTGAAAACTTGTACATACATTCAAATCTCATCTAGAGTATGTAAAATTTTACTGATTGTATTAAACATTAAAATAATAAAAATTACCTTAGATATTCCTTTATAGGAATAGCATACTACTGCCACCGCTGCCTCTGAACTCGGCTGGTCTCTCAGTCGTTCCAACATGTCTGGTTCCAACACTCTCATTGTAACATCTTCGGTCGACGTTGGCAAATTTAGACTCGGATTCTGCATTCACCTGTAACAATTTCCTAGGTGAAATAGATTTAAAATCATGAATTATAAAATGATTCTCGCAAATTCTCTAACAGTGGTTTTGAAATCCGGCTGCCAACTCATCTCGGCGACATAGTCTCAACTATTCCTTCGCCCTGCAAACAAAACAAAAATTTCGTATTAATTTGTGGTTCTAAACGTAGTTATTCAGGTGTAAATGTTCACGTTGACGGAATTTAAAAATACTTTCTTATATTATTTGATAAAAATAAAGAAACAAAAAATACGACATTATTTGTGGTTATAAAAATAATTATACACGTGTAATTGATCACGTTCACGGAATTTAAAAATACTTTGTTATCTTATTTGGTAACACGAAATTAAACTACAAACGATACTTACAGAGTTTCACATTTCGGAAGCTTGAAAAATGAGAGTTCTTTGGCAGTTTTTTGAGTGTTATGACAGCCAGTTACAATACACGTCATTACTATGAACTATAATACAATAAAAATAACTTATTGGTACGTGAATGAATAGGAAAATACTTGTAAAAAACAGTATTAAAAATAAAATTTCTCCGTAGAAAATATATGTGAGAGACCACACAAGAAATTTCAATATTATACTTTTTCAATACGAAGTAATACCATGCGTGTGTTATACATTAGACAGCGAGAAAAAGTATGGCCCCCAGCCGGAAACCCACAAGTTGAATACGTCTAAATGCCCTCTGCTGAGGAATCCAACATTAGCCTTTCAAATTTTCGATTTCCGGTGATCCCTCTGTATATGTACTCTGTGGCCTACACTATTAATGTGATTATAGTTGGATTGACCATTCATAGCCAAGATAAACAAATTTATCTATTTGAAATATTTTTTTTCTAATAAAATTCCTTACATACAATTTTTTTTGTATCAACACTAGATGTTCAAGCTGTTAAAAATTTTTTATCGAGAGATTTATAAATATTAACATAATCAGAAGTAGGAGAATGTACCATAGTTTTGTTCCTATCTCTCACTATCAATTAAAAGGGCGAAAATATTCAATATCTATTAATTTTGAAATTGTCAATTTTGTAAGAAACAAAGGTAAGTTTTTGAAAAAAAATAATATTTAACTTCCTAATTTTCAATGTTATTTTTTCCACCATAAACTACTAAGATAATTTTAATGTTAACATACATATAATTATATGAAAATAAATTAAATAATTCCAAGTTAAAAATTATTGTTATTCTTAATTTTATTCTTACCTACTCACAAAATATAAGAAAATAAAAAAAATAAGGATAATACATTAAATAACAATGCAAAGGTAATATATGTTTCTGTAAGGACTTCGACATCAAAAATAATCTATTAATAAAAAATATTGTTTAAGCTAAAAAATAAAAAAGTGATTGTGCTTTTACTTCTTTTAAACCATCTGCGAACGCACAAAAGATAAAAATAATAAAAAGGGCATTACAGATTTTTGAAGTTCAAGGTGAGGATTAAATATTATTTCAGTTACATATTTTTATTTCGTAGCCAACTATTATAGCTAACATTTTAAAAAAATCGCATAAAATATATTAATGCGATTTTTAAAAATTTCGTTACTTCAAACACAGGATTTTTTATAAAGTATGAGTCAAACGTGTCAATTGTAGGTTTATTTCTTTTACTATATGTGCACTTGATCTCTGAGAAATATTAGCTGTTTACATTGGTCAGTCGAGACACTGGAGTCAGTTAAAAATTACGAAACATCAGTAAAATACATATATTTTCAGCACTGTGTTATTTTTAAGAGGTATTAATTTAAAATATTTCAGCTTTAAAATGTCATTCCGAATATGTAGATATCTTTAATAAAAAAGTTTTAACAGCTAAAAATGACGTTTTTTGAATGTTTTAATTCGGATAAGCGAGGGCTGGCGCATGCAAAAATAAATGACGCTTAATTTCCTTCTTTGGGATTGAATTTTCAATCTCCTTTGCTTTTTGGTCGTGCGACATTCTCAATATTTTTAATTTTTTGCTATATAACTTTGAAAAGACTAGAAATATTTAGCTCTTTAAATTTTTTTTTAACAACTGCCTCTTTTGTCTTTGTTTTTATATAATAAACTTCTCACATTCCAGAAACGTTTTTGGTTTCCATATACTTCTACAGGTGGTTTTGTAGAGATAGAATGTTTACATTAATCGATGCCACGCATGGTGGGACTCTCAGCGTGCTGCATATCGGCAGACTTATTTACTAATATAAATGCGCCCCAAAAGCGCTAGTAAAACAAGTGGCGCTTTTATATCGGTATGCTTTTGAACTGGTTTAAGTATTATTCATGTAATGCTAATGTCAAATTAATTGAACTGGAAATGTATTTGAAAGCAGGTTGTATCTTCTATTAGTCATATTTTATTCACAGTTTTGATAAAATTTCACTAAATATGATTCATGTTATCTTTCCAGAAATAGTCAACCTTTTCAATGAAGTCATATTTTAATTCAGTAGTACCAGTCCAGACAGAAAACAGCCAGATGTCATGGCCTTGTATTTGATAAAACGACGGATGCTTCTTAATGGCATACATTTTATCACAATCGTATTTCCAAAACTCAATTTCTTCTTATTTTCATGTAATCATGCAGCTGTCAATACTATTTTTTTCAGAATCTCTTTTTTTGCTTTTTCGTATACTTTGTCAATCATATCCGGCTTCTGACAATTCTCATCATAGTAAGAATCTTTTGATAAGGGTTTGGTTTTTTAATTCCTTTAAAATTTTTAACATCACTGAGGCCTTTACGAAATGCTTTTAATTTTTATATTTCAGAACAAGCGTCTGTTTTGAAAATAAATGCACAAAAGATTGCACAGCCTTTATTAAAAGACGCTACAGTACCTGCACACCGCCCATCATAAGAACTTCGGAGAGAAAAATTAACTCTTTTCCGCCCATCATAAGAACTTCGGAGAGAAAAATTTGGCAACGCGCGAAATAAAGCTTTCTTCTAAATTATTCGTTTCATTTTGAACTAAACTACAAGAATGTAAAGATAATCTACGATCGATATCAGTTATTTTGTGGAAAACAACACAAATTCTTAATTCGGTAACTAAATTCTCATTATTATGCATATTCGCGGTACAATAATAAGAACAGTTAGAGTGATCGCCAAATATGTGATAATATATCTTTTTATGTTATAAAGTTTTTCAACAAATGATGTATTTTGACTATTCCAATTTTTCACAACAACAACAAGAATTTACAATAATTACGCAAAAGATGGTTTTTAGGTTCTATTTTACTCATAGTGACATTTTTAGAAGGTGAGGAATTTCTTACAGTGGAATAAGTGTTTGGGTTCCATCGGTAATCAATTGGGAATAAACTTTTCTGTAAGAGATTTTTTATGTTAACTCACAATAATGATTGCTTCTATTTTAATTGAAATACCGGTATAATTTTTAAAATAGGTATGCGGTGGAAGCACAATGCCTTTATCGATATGACATAAAACTGTATTTGACTGTGTAAAACCACTACCAACAGACACCATACCAATAACGGCTTCTTGGTTTATGACCTTTTTCGTCTGATATTTCCGTGTTGCTTCTAAATCAATGTTCCCACCGCGCAAATTGCAAATAAGTGTAAAATTTGAATATAAGCTTGTTCTCTTTTCTTTTGCAATACGTATGTGAGATATATTGCAATTGAAAAGAGAATTATGTCTACGAATAATAAAAAAGACTATTCTAATAAATAATTTATATCTACTATACTTTTGCCTTTTAATTTGAATACTGTCTAATAAGTTTTTCCTGTAAATTGAAAACACGACGTATAAATATATGACAACTGAAAGGGGAATAAGAATTTCATAGATCTAAAAAAAGTGACTTCTCTAACACTTTCTACGACTGCTGAGGCACTTGTTTCGTCCGTCCCTATCCCTAATGCGTGTACTCTGGAAATAAATACTTTGGATATATTTAATCTTAATAATTGAATTGAGAACCAAAAACGAGTATGAAAATTAAGGTTCTAATAATTTAGGGGCCAGACTGTGGTAAACTAATATATATACAACTAATATATATATATATATATATATATATATATATATATATATATATATATTGGATTACTCCTACTCTTTTTCTATGCGTACGATCAAAAGACTCGGGCCTTTTTAAGCTTAAGGATCTGCAAACAAAACAAAGCGAATAGTCATTTATTTTCTAACAAAATAGATTCATCTTCAGGGAAAAACAGGATTCATCGTGGCGCTTCATTCATTTGCATATATTTGAAATCCAAATCTAACTAACAAAAAGAACGGGGGAAATAGTAAAGAAGGGAAGACCTAATTTTACCTGCTAAAATACCTTATAGGAACGAATAAGTGGAATACATTAAATAGTCGATGAGTGGAATGAAATCTGAACTAGTCATAATAATATCGAGAACTGATTACTTTGAGTATAAATATAATGCTTGAATGACTAGGGTAAACACACTTTAAAATTATAACACATACACGTATAGAAATAAAAACCTGTCAAGCACGAGTAGAATTCGCGCTACGAGGGTTTCGCACATAGAGGTTCCGTACTTATGCAGTTATAAACACTTAAGAGTACGTTGTATTTCTATCAAACTATTTACAAATATCCATTTTTCATAATGTAAATATTTTGCTTAATGGCGTAGAAACAAGGTATATTAATATATTTTAAATCGCCTGGCCAGATTTCACCGACGCTGTTTTTATTCAATATTTTTGGTTCCCTACTAGCCGTTGTGTTTTAACTTACCGCTTGTATGGAAGACTGAAACTATGTTTTCGTTGAGTAAATATTTTTAATTTTCTCCTTTACTATTGTGTCAATCTAAATTGCTTTCTATACAAATTAAAGAAGAGCATTTTACTGCTTCTTCTCTCATTTTAGATTAAAGTATAATTGTTTGGAATTAACCCTCTAAACTTGTCCCTCTTCAGCGATTTCGACGAGTTGCTTCAAAAAGCTGCAAAAAGCCGATTTTTATAAAATGAATATACGAAACCAATAAAAAGTAATCAACATTAATTATAGATGAATTACTATTTACTTTTAATTTATAAAATCATTCCACTACATATTCCCAGAGTTTACAGTAAACTTGGCAAAAATTGGGGTATTTTCTTCAAAAACATAAACACACTTTAATAGTGCAATATATATAATAGGATAATATTCTGTAATTACATAATCAGTTGATAATTAAAGAAAATAATCTAAAACGCTTTTAGACGATATTAATTTTTTTTAATATTGTATTACCTATAAACACGTGCACTTCATTCATTCTTCAGCGGGATCCTGGAATAGAGAGTTCTCCATTAAGCTCTTCTATGTTCTAGGCTCTTCGCTATAAAAACTACACGTCATTGATGTACATAAGGGGAAAAAGAAGTTCCAAGAAATTTTTTAAAACATTTTCGTTTCTGCCAAGCATTTAATGAATTTTTGCTTTCTGTTCTTTCAGTATTTTTGTCTCATCCAATTTGTAAGCAATAAGGAATAGTTTTTTTAATATATTACTAAAATGAAGCTTTCCTCCTTTTTTAGGGTTCCATGGTTGAATAGCAAATGTAGAATTTTTGTATAATTTCGTCATATTCATAATATTTTGTAATTTTTTTGAAATACCTTTCCTTGATACATCAAATTTGGAACTGAAAAATGTTTTCTCGCAAACGATAGGGAGAGGGGGGGGGTGGTGTCCTCGTTGATTTTCATGTAGCTTCTTGTTCATCAGATGTGAAACTCTAAAATGCAATGTCTCATCTCCGCCTAACTTTTTAATTATGTATCGAAAATTTGAAATGATCAAGTAATGATATTTAGTAAGTACTTCAATTCAGAATTATTTCAGCCAATTTGCATTTGTGATTAAAAGAAATATAGCCAACCCAGTTAATTATCTTACGCCTGTGAAAAATATGCTAGGTAATATTGTTTAACATAAGATACTAAAAATACTATGTACACGTAAATGTACAGAATCCTTGAGGTGCCAGTTTAACTCTTACTTAACAGTATTTTTAACTCTAGTGTGAAAAATAATGAATTAAACGAGACACCTTGTTGATTCTCAAAATGTTGGACCTTAAAAAAATGAAAAAACCCTTTGTTTCGAATGTTTTTTTGATTACTCGGTCGTACAGTTTCAGAAATAAAGGGCACATTCATTAATTTTTCCAGTTTCAATTTTTTTTACGCTTGGTGTGTATGAATGGAAAATAAAATTGCACTAAAATATGTCATTGTCGCGATTTAGCTTATTGGCTTGTTATTTATTCATTTATTTATCTACTTTAATGTATCTAATTGATACATATTGCTACGAGAGCAATCTCTTACAGTCAATCATAACACCAGTCCAGTCCAATTCGACGAACGGCCGACAATCGAACCCGGGTCCCCGCGGTGTGCCGCATCGTCAAAGGCATCATCTTATTACCATATCATCTAAGTATTGAAAGCGGTCCCTGTGACGTCTTGTCATATTATTACCACCTCCAACATTGTCCACATGGTAACCATGTTAAACAATCCTAATGAAGTGTAAATCAAATTGCAAAACCATATCTATCATTTTCTTAATTTTGCTTTTACTCTTTAATATTTCTGAATCAAATTCCAGCACAAAACAGCACAGAATTCTACGAAAAATCATTTAGGTACCGTATATTGAAATCATATTACGGAATCAATTAAACACAAATATACAAAATGCATCCTCAGTGTCTGTCTGAAATAGTGTTATTTATAGGTAAATTACAAAAGCATTACCTACGGTTTTAAACCCCTTCCACACTTACCCCTCTTTTCACTTTATTCCGCTGCTGAATCTGTCGTGTCACTTGTCTTGCTTTTTACTTTTAATAAAATCTGCCGGTGAAAAGTTTTTGAACAAATCAATTTTTACAAATCGCTTAATAATAGAAATATAAATAAAGTGGCTAAATTAATGGGCGTATAATGCAGCGTAAGCTATTTTATTGTTTTGCACTCAACAGGTAGCTACGGACATGTTTGCTGATTTTGTACATATGCAACAAACTATATATGTAATGTATTACTATGAGTATTACGACTTGCTTTTATGTAACTAGAAGACGTATAGTATTCTTGCTGTTTTTTCGACTGTTTAAAATGAAGACAAGAAAAAAGGTAATCAGATCAAAGCAGCTTGTTAAATTCAAGTTTGCATTCAACTTTTGAAAAGACGTTTCCAATGTTACTTTTTATTTAATATAATGTTCTTGAGCCTAGAAAATTTGGAGTAGTGAATCCGTTTCTTGACGCAGGCTTCACAATATGTTAAGCAGCAGAAAAATATTATAAAATTATTATCGGTAGTAAGAGATTTGCTTCCAAAATCAACGAAAAGCATTTACTAAAGCTTTCATTAAACAGTTATGTTATACTTTTTTTCTAATACTGTAGAGAACCTAAGGTTGTTGATCTGTCAGCCCCAGGTAAACAATGTTTGGTTTTCCGGCAGGATTTGAACGTCTCCAACGATTTAAATGAAAAATCGATTTAAAACGAAAGTCTAATTGTGCAAACCTTTTTCTTACTTCCTTTGTTTTTTTTTTGAATTAGCGCCATTTTTAAATATTAAAGCATATTTAAAAAAATGTTTAATTCAATAAACATTTGTGAATACTTTAGTAATTATTTTTAGCAGTACTTTGTTTAAAACTCAAAAATATTTTATTTTCAAAATCATTTGTTATCTGAACCTTAGTAGCATTATGTATGCGATCTTTTCAGTCCATTAATGGGCCTGTCTGTCATAACATCATTTTTAATTCACCTAATACATTTCAGTAAAGCTAAGGGAAAAGCTAGTTGTTGGTATTCACCATAATAAAAATAATTTGATTAAGGTAGTTATCGTATAGATCGCGTTGTCGAAGAAATTCGCTGAATTTTTTATATATTATTAAAACTATAAATATCTAGCTTAACTTAAAATTTATAAATTATTTAATGTTTAGTTTTGGTAAAAATCATTCTCAAAAATTGTACAATTAACATTACAGGAAAAGTAGTTATTTCACCACACTTTTAATTTTATATAAAAAAACCCGACATTTAAAAAACCCGTCGAACCATATTTAAAAAAACGCAATGCAAATATATATATATTAGAAAAAAGTTTAAAAAAAATAATTTTCATTAAAAAAAATGTGCAATCATTTTTGGATCTTACTGTCACACACCTTAAGAGTAGGAATTTAAAATGGGTATTGAGTGTTTTCTAAAAATGGTACCATATAGATGATGCCATAAAAATTTATAACATACTGGTTAAGGTGAGAAGCATAGCACATGAAAATCTGATTCATATTTACTGGTTTATATTACGGCTTTTTCCCCCTCCTATACTTTGAGCAAAATTCTTGGTGGAATTTATACTCGCTTGTATTTATTTGTATTAAGTAAATATTTCCAATGTTCGTAGTAATATTTGAAATAAGTTTTTATAATAAAAAATAACAAAAAGACGTGGAAATGATAAACACAATTTTAATAATATATCTTTATTGAACTCATGCAAGTAATTGAGAATTTGATTTTATTATTATGTTATCTATTGCAATTAAAGATAATACATATTAGCAATTTTCTAAGCCTAATCAAACAATGTGGAATGTACATAATATTGAGATTCAAAGAATGAAATTGTATAGTTAGGAGTAATACATCAAACGATTAATGTTAAGTGCTTGAGATCAAAATGAAAATAATTTTATGATAAAATATTACTTCTAGAGATTTTTCTTGTAACATATCCATTTAAACAACACAAAGAGGACTGTAATTTTAAATACATATTAATACAATGTACATGACTAACTTTAATACAATTTAAATATCTTTAAATATTTGTCATTGTAAATAACTCAGGGAATGTCTTACCTTCGTTTTAAGTTTTGCATATTAGATGCTTAAATTTTTTTGCAACTCATTCTTTTACTAGACTAAACTAAAATATTTTTTTGGAAATTTTACAAAGAACTGTTTAAGTTACAACGGTGAACCAATTTATAATGAATATTCTACCTTTATAAATATATTATGTTAATTTTTTATATAATGATTACCAAACATTATGTAAACCACTTAAAACTATAAATTTTAAAGTTATGTATTTGCTAATTGCCACACTGAGAAAGTTTATTTTTAAACGGAATATTTATCTATTGATAATTGTAATTAATTAAGATATTTATATAATATTCTAAGAATTATACAGAGTATTAAGACTAACAGAGGGATTTCGAAGGGTAGTGATTAAATTAAATAGCTTACTTTTTAAATTTGGAAATTTAGATTCAATGCTGAATTTAAGAAAGGAAAGTTATCATATTTTTGTGTAATGTATTTAATGGTTTATTTATTTTTATTTGTAAATAATGATAATTCAGTTTTAGACATAATTTTATTCTTTTTTAGAATAATTATGCTTTGTTTTGGGATAACATAGTGAGACATGATGTAAAAAGATCTATAAGGTGACAGTAAGATATATAATACACCTATAGATAAACAGGTTGAACATTGAGTCCATACATTTTCATTATGTTCAATTTTGGTTTTTTATGGTTTTCTTGACATTAATGAATTGCTCAGGCTTTTATTAGTCAAACACTGTAACTTTGTTTTGGTTTTCGGAAATTCAATATACTGAAAATAAATAAAGAACAAATAGGTATCGAATATTATATTATTATATTTATTTTTATAGCTAAGAAATAATGAATTTGGATTTTATATTAATGTACACTAGAAATAAATAATTGCAATTATTCCACTCAAATATTTTTTTTTGAATATACGAGGGTATTATCATATTTGTAAAAGTAATTATGATTAGAGAATATTCGTAATTAATATTTGGGATAAAAAATTAATTTCGTTACTGTTTTAGGTTTATATTTGAGGTTTTTTAAAGTATATGTATAACTAAATTGTGTAATAAAATTAGTCAAACTGATTAGAGTTCTTCTTCGAGGTATTGAAATTATGACTTTCGAAAGAAAAATTATCGATGTTGATAGTACTTATAAGAAGATTTTATTCATAACATTTGATACATTTGACGATTTGTGACGTATCCATTTGTTTTATTTCTTCAAATGTTATAAAATGTATTGAAAAGTTTAACTAAATGAGGAAAATTTTTCACTATAGTATTAGAATAAAGATTCTTCTGAAAGTTAGATACTTGTCCCTCGACTCTCGTGTTATAAACCACATACCTACAGAGTATTGAATCCCATTTTTTTCTTTTGGCACGGTATTTGGTACAAGTCCTTTGGTTAGATTTTCATCTTAAGTTTTTTGTATTTCCCACACAGGAATGAAGCAATATTTCTTTGGTATCAATTTAATACATATCTTACAAAAGGTGAGTTAATTTATTGCTATTGTTAATATTTAGTAGATTATAGATAAAATGAGTAATTTGTACGTGAAACAATAATTATAATAATGTTAAAGCTTAACAATTAAGTTTTGGCTTGTAAATCATGATTTACAGCTTTTTATACCAGAACAAATAATGTTCGCCTTCTTCAACAGTGAGATCATCTACTCCTGAAATTAGAAAAAAACATATATTTAAGAAGTCATGTGTCATTAGTAAAATAACAAACAAATTTTATGCAGGAATGATATTTGAAATTTGTTAAAAATAAATAATTATTAAAGAAATTAGGTCTCTACAACAGTGCGAATAAATAGTTCGTAAATCAAATTTTATGAAATTTATGCATCAGCAATGTAATGTCGTAAAACCTATTAATTATATAAAAACATTTGTGAAGAAAAACTTTAAAATTATTTCAATTCAAATTTCACAATTAAGTGAAACTACGTGATGTAGTATTATTTCTACTTTCTTTAAGTTCTTTACCTCGACATTCGTTGTATTACAACATCTTCAGGTGGGCTAATAGCAAAGATCCTTAGTAATAGCCCACCTGAAGATGTTGTAATACAACGAAACCTAGGTCGTGGTAAAGAACTTAAAGAAAGTAGAAATAATACTACATCAGGTAGTTTCATTTAATTGTGAATAATGAATTTCTACAAAATTAACGCCAAATATATTCAATTAAGATTTGACAAAAAATTACATTAAAAAAGGAAATATGTACTATTTTTTTTCTTGGCAACGTTGTAACAAATATTTCATTTTTTATTGTATGACAACAAAATAATAGTTTTCTCCTCAAATAACAGTTTAATGACTTTCCCTCTTTCATTTTAATTAAGTCAATATCTATTAAAAAAATTTAAATGTATTACTATATATTGGGTAAATGAATAAATATTTTGTATATAGAATATAATTGAAGATTGTAGTTCATTGAATTACCCTTTGAAGTAATAATATTTTAATTATTAGAAGCTAAAGATAATTGTGTTGTCTATTGTTCCTTTATAATATTTAAACAGTAATTATCAAAATAATTAAGACGGTTTATATTTATATGGCAGGTCTTTAATTGTAAAAATACTTACCAACTGGTGCAACAAGCTGATTGCCAGGGGGTGCTGCCGGGTCGGGGATTTCTGGTAGCCGGTATAGCAGCCAGTAGTGGTAACCCATGGGTTCTTCTTTATGGCCAGCTAGTGTGTGTACATAGTGACCGTTGGGCCATTCACTCGCAGAGAATTCAAATTTTGGGTCCTGCTCAGCTGCCATTTGCATTACATGGTAGAAAGAGATATTCCTGTAAATTTGTATATATATTTTAGAAATTATGCTAGTGTAAAAAAATAGTTACCATGATTTATGGAAAATAATATATCCATGATTTTATGGAAGTAGCAAGTAATCCCTTTATTACTCGCTACTTCCATAAAATCATGGATATATTTCTAAACAATAATTGCTTTGTGTGAATATTTGTAATTATAGTTCATATTTCAATCGATGATGCTCTGCAGCAAATGGAATGTTTGTAATTATCACCTAATAAAAAAAGTTTTTTTTCATCATTTACCAAATACTGAAAAAATAGGAACTATAAGAGTAGTTTTTGAAACACTTAATCACATATAATTCGTAGTGTAGGATTTTCCACTTAATTATTTTAAGTGGAAAATCCTACACTATAGTTGTATCTATTTTAAGACTTTCATATCTTATTATATTCCGAATACATTTTACACGAATGTAACACTATAGGTAAAATGACAATAAATTTGTATAAAAAATAATAACACTACGGCAAATAAATACGCAACTCCATTCGCATGTTATGAGTTTCCTTTTCGTTTAATTTGTCATGTGATTATAACTTTTATAGCAATTAATTTGTCCGTTCTAAAAATGTACTTGTTAAGTAATAAAAGATTATCTTTTTATGTAGATATCGGATAACAAGTTTTTTACTGGGTTACAGTTACCTAGGAGCCACCATGTATAGGGTATAGTTGTCGGTTACGTTGGTGCCAAGCCACAGTGTGTAAGTGAACGACACGTTTCGTCCATCAGAATCGTTGACAGCACGTAAACCTCCTGGCTGCAGTCGTGTGTGGTAATCGGCGCCGAAATTTTCTGTGCGGATCAGACATTTAGGTTAGGATATGATGTATAACTTGTTACGTTTACTTTTGCGTGGTTGTAATATAATTTTCATTTGTTCAATTGGCCAATTCCTATTTAAAATGAGAATTTATTATTTGACGATTTACAAAATTCTAGAGATCGACTTCATTTTAAACGAGACAAGACCATGGGCTGAAGACAAATTAAATGTTTATGGAAAAACGGTTTATCTAACTTAAACTTAATATTAAACTTTGGATTATCTATATGACTAGAGGTAAATGATGATAACAATTTATAAAAATAGGAAATAAAATTTATTTGATTTGAAAAAAAAATCGGGTCATCAAATGGATTATAGAATGAGCTTCTCATAGTTATGGCTAATATTAATTTTACAGTTTGGGTTTAAGTTTTCCATTTTCGCATAAGTATTGAAAATGTATAATGAAAGGTATGCGCGCATGCTTTAGTTCAGATACTGCCAAATCAAAAGTCTGATTATTTTATTTATGGAACAAAGAAATTTGAATGAAAGGAAAACTATGTGTCCATTTTGGTAATGCTTCAACATTTTTATAAATTAGAAAAATATGAAATATCTCTATTATTCTACAATATTTTCCGTATTATGTATTTTTTTAACATAATTACTATTTTTTATTATGCCGCTGAGCCAGGATTCCAAATACCGTCTAATTATATTGTGCTACCGGCTAATGCTTTGCTAAAATATAAATTGAAGGAACAACAGTCTATTAGTACATTTGTCGTAACAAAAAAAAACGCAATGTTAGTGAAACCGATAACAATGCTGATAATCTGCTATTGCGGATATAAGAAAATCAACATGGACAAAATGAGAAATTATAGGAATTCCTTATAAGCAGAATTGACCCCCCTATACAATTTTTAATGTTTAGCAATTTTAGTAGAAATGTAAAATATCATTCGAACTTCCGTGAGATGTTCTCTAAGAACTCCTACTCAGTTGATATACTTCTACTTCAGACTCTTGGAGTCTCATTCGCTTTAGAAAATATTAACAAATTATGCCTCTTAATACAAAAGAATCAGACTACTATATATTGTGAAAGAAAACAATTGTGGGATTGGTTAGTATTAATTTGTTGCCGAAAAGCCACGGCATTTCGAACAGCGTTTTGAGGCTCGTCATGAATTAATTGTAATATAAAGCATCGCCCATCTGTGGACATTTCACCTGGACTTATCATTTTATTCGAGTTTCAAATTAAGTTTACAATGAAGATATTTAACCGTAGAAAATGTTTCATATAAAATACTAATAACAATAACCCTGGAATATACATTCAGAGGAAGATAAATAAGTAATACGTTACTCACGTACGAATTATTTATTTATATTTCTCTGAAGAAATCTTCTTTTAAGTTTCCTTTTTTTCTTTAATATAGTTCAAAAACTCTGCAACGGATAATTTCAGATTAAGTTAAGTAAGTAATTCCATTTTAATTAAATTAATAGAACTTTTGTTTCTGGCGTCGGACGATTTTCAATTCATTTGGGAAAAAACGCGTTCGGGAAAGCAGTTTGAAGTTGGGGCAATTAGGAAACTAGCTTAGGCATATTTTTGGTGTCATTTTTTGAAAACTGTTTAAAGACCTGGTGCCATTTCTTTGCAGTGGTGCTTTTATAATTCCCCACTACTACATCCAATGATGATTTCAACAAGTTAAATTCTTCATAACGGTTATTTACTGAAACATCGCCTTTCAAGTTTAATAAAGATACAACATTCTCAACCATTTCAAAACTAACTTTATTTTTCAGGTTTATGAATTCTAGTTATGTGAAAATATTTTCATCTGAAACATTATAACGTTTGTCTATCTGTTATTTTTTTTATTGTTTGTTTGTCTATCTATCTAATATTATTATTGTAACGTAAGTCTTCAATGGCTTTGGTCTTTTTAGATTCAACCAATTTATTTAAACCTGTTTCGTCTGGTAGTCGAAAAAACAAGCTTTTGCCTTTAAGTCGAAATTAAGCGGAAGAGGCATAATGACTCATGCGTTGCTTTTATGGCAATGTCATTTCCCTGGAGCTCTTTCACTAATGTACCAAAAGCACTCATCATATTATAAACAAAATGCATATAGGCTAGATTTTTTGTCTTCTCTTCTTTTGAGTGAAACAACTTTTCAATATATTTCGCACATAATCTTGGTTTATCAAAGCAATGTTTCAAATCAGGCCAAACCTTGATTACTCTCTCAACAGCAGGACAGAAAAATAGAAATATTGTATGAACGTAACGTAATAATTTGATCCACTCCGTTTCCGTAGTTTCAAATATTTTAATCAATTCTCCTCGACGTTTAGCTGAATGTGAAAAATGGCCGTATATTTTTAAGATGATAGCTTTAACGTCTATTTCTATGCTATCACATGCAAATTTGCTCATGTTATGCATTAAGTGAACAGAACAATTGGCTTTTAATATTTTCTCGTTCTCGTCAACAAGATTCGTGTATACAGAATGATTTATAATAAAGTTTATATTTGCGTTGTTAGCGCCACATGAATTTAATTGTGATAATTTTAAGTTACGTTTATCCAATGTTTTAAAAAGTATCTCATTTCATTGTCATTTGGTCGGCTGTTTCATCATTACTCTCCACAAAATCCAGTAATTTCTTTTGTATGTCTTTTTAAAAACTGAAATATCGTACATATATCGGAAATATTTTCCGGTTCTCGTTTAAATTTTGTTTTGCATGCTTCAAAGCTACTTTTGCCAGTACTTCACAAATTATTGCTTCGCTCTTTGTCCTACCATATTTGAAATTCTTAGCTATTTTGGAATCGGCGTACACGAGGGGCAATAACTTTTGCAAACAATTCGTAGTATTGTAGATTAACAAATATTTAAGAGCGCGATATATTGAATTAATTCCTGCGGCTGACGTTTTATACATAATATTATCGAGATCATGATCAGAAGTGGAAATACCTGGTGCCTGGAAATAGCTGGTTATATTTTTTGCAGAACGAGAACTCGCCTATTTGTTTTTGAGTGCTTCGCTACATCACTTAGTCCGCCATTAGACATACTTAACTCTTTTCTACACAATCTACAATAAGCTTTATACTTATTCGACTCCTCAATACACAGCCGATTGTAATCATCCTCCCAATGTGTACTGTATTTCGTTAGGCGATGTTTTACTAGTGTGGCTTTCTTCTTGGGTCTGATGTTTTCCGGATTCGAGCAATCCGAACCGACACTATCGACTCCTTAATTCATCTTTAAACGATTACTAATATGTATAGTTTACACGATTACTAAATTTTAAACGATTACTAATATGTATAGACTAATATGTATAGCGTCGATTAATCCCCGAAAAACGGGACTGAACTTGTCCCGCGCAGGATATTTTGTGTTAAATATCGGAATATCCAGCCAAAATCGGAACGTCTGGAAACGCTGATCATATCAAAATTCAAGATTTTCAAATTTTCTCCTCTGGGTGAATTCAGTAGAGTGCCATAAAATCTGAAAAACAGGGTTGATACTGTTTTTACTAATATATAAATATAAATGCGTTATTAAATTAAAAATATATATTAAAACAAATAAATATTGTCATCCAGTGGAGAATTATATCACATATACGACTGTTGGTTGTACAAAAAAGTTGATGTCTATTAAACGCTATGATTATAAATGTTAACGAAATGTTTGAGGTGTAAAACTATAGTTTCACTTAAATGCCTTCAGTGGTTTTTGCTAAGTGCCCATGCTGGCATTACAAAATAAATTGAGGATTTTTTGCCCATGGGTGGAATTATTAATTTATGAAAACGTATGAACAAATTACACCAGATAGTACTGGCACTTGCCAGCACCGTGGTGTTGCTAGTATGTTTCCCACTGCTGCCGTATTGGCAAAACTGTGCGTACATCTATGTGTTACGTAAAGATAAAAGTTATAGTTGAAGTAAACGCGTTAGTTGAAGAAACGCGTAAAGACTATGACACTAATTGCGACACAAATGTCTAACACTTATGTTTGGCCGTTCACACATAAGGTGGTTTCGGTGTCGCGACACTAAACCAAGTGTCGCAATAAATATCGTAAACGCAGATAGCGGTGTTCACACACCGACACTCGATGTATACACTTGATGTATTCCAAAGTATCGTAGTCTAAACGTGACTTATTTGACACAGGGACGCAGTGTAAAATTATTTTCGGGTGATTACCGCTATTTCTTTCATACCATTTTTATTTGCGTTTTTAAAGACGATATTGTTGTGTTAATGGGGGAAATAGCAAAACGAAAAGACAACACAAGTTTGTCAAATGATTTTAATTTAATTCTTACTAATTATACTTGCATCATTTATTAATATTGTGTAACAAGACGGTACGTATGCGATGACAAATCAAGGCTATTCTGTCCTATGTTAAAAAAATACTTGCGCCGGTGCAGTGCAGCTTTTGGCCAGTTTTAAAACGTACTACCAGTTTACAAACGTACTATCACTTCACAATATGTATTTCATGGTAAGTGACACGAAGTAAAGAAAAATAGTTAGAAAATGTGGTGTCATAATTGAGAGGTTTTATTTTAACTACAGAGTATGGAGATAGCTGCACCTTGCGCATCGTGTCTGAAGTCTGCGATTCTGTCGCCGCACTCCATGGCTCGCACGGCGCCCAGACCGCGCGAGGCGAGCGCGATGGCGGCGGCGGCTGTCTGCCGTACGTCACCCCAGCTGCCGTCGGGCGCCTGCGCACGCACAAGCCAGCCGACAGCCGCCGTGCGATTCCAGTGCTGCTGAGTGCCCGCGCCGCCCATGTCACTCTCTTCGAGGGCCTGCGGTGGAATCGGTGTTTTTACAAAAGTTTGTACAAAATTTTGGTTATGCATCATTTTACAGAACTCCAAGCGAAGTAGTGTAGGCTCTATTACCTCTGTTTATGTCGCGCCGATACTCGTACAACTGTTAGAATTTTTTTTAAACTTTTTTAGTTTTGCAGATAATTTTGCGGTAATGAAAATAATCTTAACTTTGGAATTACACAGCTTACATTTTCAAATACAGGATTCAATCAGAGTCTTGTAGATGAAACAAATAGTAAACAAATTATTGAAATATTTAAAAAAATGACTGAATTATGCTTATGCTTTTCAAATTTACCACTTTTCATGCTTTGGTGATCGTAAAGACCCGTATAAACTTCGACACTAATTGTGACACAAATATCTGACACTAATGTCTGGCCGTTGCAACATAAGGCGGTTTCAGTGTCGCAATAAATGTCGCGAGCGCAGACAGTGATATTCACACACAGACACTCGATGTATACACTGTGTGTATACACCAAAACATCGTAGTCTAAACGAGCTTAACGCTAATGAAAATTCAAATAACTTATTTTCGTTATCGCTAATTGGTGACAAATAATGACATGATACATCCCTCGTAATAATATTGTTTTGCTCCTATATGTGAAAAAACGATTGTCACTTTTTCAAGCAAATATTTATTTCTAAAGAAAAAAACATCCGGTTATTAAGAAATGTTGTTATAAGGCTACTTTCATATTAAACTTCGATATACTGTTGGATAATTTTTTTTTGATACGAGTTTTTTTATACGATTTGGTAGGTGTCTACGGTTAGCTCTAACTGAATATAGCAATCGTCGACCGGTATTTAAAAAGTTATTTATTTTTAAAATAATTACATCTTCAGGAGAAAGGTTATTGTTTAGTATCATGGTCTTTCAGATTTTATTTTAAATTTCTTATCTTTTAAACAATGATACGAACATAGTCATTTCGAGACAATTTTTAAAATGATACTAAAAAAATTAAGAAATTATAATTCGTATTAACCTATTAATCGTAAGATCTTCCATTCCCCATTCCTTATTATCTTTGTTTCATATTACTTTGCAATATCATTAAAACAAAACGGTACAATTCATGTAGATTGGTAAGTACCTACTTACGAACAATCGCTCTGGGTTACTCATGCCGCGTGACGTCATAAATGGAAGACCGAGCATCGCATACATTCTATTGCGATATAGCAACAAATAATTTAGTAAGTTTCAGATATTGGTATTTAAAATTTGGAGGTATTAAATACATTTTTTTTAGGAAATTTATATATATTTTGTTAGGAAATTTATATAGAACGAGCAAAGAAACGTATGACGAGGAAAAAACAGTGAAACTAGAGTGTCACCTGTATGGCGAGTGCAGTGGTGGTGACGCCGCCGAAACCGCCGTCGGGCTGCTGCTGGCGCGCCAGGCCGGCCATGGGGCGACGCACGAAGTGAAGCAGGTTGCGGTGCCGATGATCGTGCACGATGCACCGTAGGGCCAGAATCACCATCGCGATCGTGTCTGTGGGTGATACGCGCCCGTGTGAGGTTTCCAGCTTAATGATGTAATGAATGGTGACGTGTTTCTCAATCGATTCCTTACAGTTTTTGCGAACATGTGATGAAACTTCAGAGAGGAATATTAAAAGCGCACCTACAGCTTTGTCGTTATAACGGGAGTTCAATATCGTACCACTGTAAAAACGACGCAAGGTTGTTGGACAACGTCACTCTTTTACATCAAATTACATCCATCTAATTCATTCGATACGGCCACACTACAAGCGATTAGTTCCAAAGCCACATGATATGCGAACCAAAAGTGTGTTATTCTTTTAAAGATGACCGGAATTAGGCAACATATCCATAACTTTCTCTGGATGAAAAATTGTACTTTAACATTTTACGTTATTTTCAATAAAGAAGTGTTCCATGTGGAATCAAGTAATGAAAATACTTACGGGGGTTGTGTTGGACTTGTCGTAACTAATAAACCCGATATTTTTTCACACATTCGGGAATCTCTCGGGAACATCTCGTGAAGAGTATATATAAAGTGATATTCTGATTTCTACGGTGAGCAAAAAACAAAAAAATATGTAAATTTTCCTATGAGAAGTTAAAATGCTTTAGCTGCATTAATTCCATTTACGGTAGAGCAGCTGACACACAATACGTATATATGTATGCTCAACTATGCGTGAAGACCCTCTTATGACACAGTCAAGTATTGATTCCAAAGGTTTAAAAAAGGAAAATTTAATTTGACACACTACGTTAAGTTTTAAAATGTTTATTAGTCTTATTGAAATAGATTTCACGTTGAGTTCGCATTATCTGGCAGTTATTCTCGTGTTCTTATACTGCAGTGGAAAAATAATTTCAGTCTTCGGAGAAACAATAGCAATATTCTATTATTACCACATGAGCTAACACCTCTTCAACTTCAGAAAAAGAACGACGTGTGCACGAAGCTATTGAGTTCCCGTCGTACCAATGATTTGCTAAAGTAGTTTATTCTCTCCGCTCCTTCCCTCACCGTACTCTCTGTTATGTTGTAACAATGAAAGGCGCAGACCATCTTAAGATTAAATTTACCTCTTTCTCAGTCAAAAATATAAAGAAAAGGAGGAATTGTATCTCTGCATGCACTCTGACGACAAGTGATTAAATGCATAAAAAAGAAATAATTTTGTAAACTGAACTTGCCAACGTAATATTTATATAGTATAGAATAATATTCATTAATAAATAAAGTATGTCGCATCTATACCGTTTTTAAATATGTGTTTGTGAAGGAATGCGAGTTATGGCTATACGGTATACTTTCATCCAAACGCCTAGGCGTTCAAACCCAACCTAACCTAATATAATTTAATATTGAATTGTTGTTAAAATCAAGAATAGAACCAAATCCAAAATATACGAAACAATTTTATCAATAAATTATCACAATCACGTGTTATGTGATTTACAATTCCTTACAATTTATTTGTTATTATTGAAAGTAAAAGATTATACTTGTAATAAATGTATCTCTATGATAAATGTAGAACAATGAGTTTCATTGTTCTACATTTATCATTATTTTATTATTTTATTTATCATTATTTTATTTTTAGCACGGTATAACTTTAATAAAAATATTATTTTATCGTAAAAAAATCATTGTTTTTATAGGATACAGTTACACGATGCGAAGAAATGTTTTTTGATATAACGTCTACAATGATAATTTTTCTTATTATGTTATCAATAATGCGATAATAAAATGATTTATTTTTATAACCTATTGAATAAATTTGAAGTAAACACCGATGTCAAATAAATTTAGGTAAATTCGGTCTCATTTGAGATTTTATAATTCGTTCGTTGATATTATTAAGCCCTGTTAATATATAGAAATTAATATAATCAGTCTTTAATGTATATTCGTTTAACCGACAAAATAGAGACTACGGACAGGTAGATAATAATTCTAAACGTAGTCGTTAATAGGAATTTTACTTACAGTAATTACAGCCGCTTGTAGTTTGATACGGTATCAATAAAATAAGAATATTAGACGTGGGCTATTTATTTTAGTATCGCCGACGACACGTCTAGGACATCGTTTATTTTTATCGTACATATGAATAATGAAAAGTATGTCATAAACCTAAGTTTGGACTGGCCAGGTAGGTTGCGGATTGTGATTATTATGTAATATATAAACGATTGATAATTAATACTCAATCTGTAGTCTGTCTTATCTTTTCATTTAAACATGAATTGGTGTTAGATATATGATCGAATGGACGTACATTTCGTTTGAATTCACCTTTTTAGTTTCCAAGGTCAAATTAACTAGTATTATTTGATAACAACAATCACGCGTTTGTTTAGTCATGCGGTTTTTTTAAATAGAATACCCTTTTTTTAAATAAACAGTTACTACACTTGTAAATATGAAGCGGGAATAGTGAAATGCTGCTTTTGTATTATGACTACCATGTGATGATTACTTTATTTTCTTCTCCATATTCAAAACTTTCATCAATTATCGATAAAAACTTTTTTGTCATAAATCTTATCATGTTTTCCTTTTTTTAATAAAAATAATAACATTCCAATACTTCTTTTATCTTACTTATTTACTAAAGCCTGAATGCAAGCTGAAATTAGACACAGACTCTGTATACCAAAAACTATTTACACGAGTACAGTCTGCAATCCAAATATTTTTTAAACAGTCAAATTATAAGAGATGTTCTGTTAATTTTCGGTTTTCATTTAGATTTCGAAGATTTCTAGAAAGTCAAGAAAGTACTGAGTTAATATAAAAGGGAATTTCTAGAAAGGGATTTCTTAAGACAGTACTGAGTTAATGTAAAAGCGAATTTCTAGAAAGGAATTTCTCCGGGAAGTATTCAATTAATATAAAGGCGAATTAGAAGTGGATTTCTCTAGAAAGTACTGAGTTAATATAAAAGCGAGATTGTAGTCCCATTAAAATAATATATAGAATAACTAGAATAATGAATTGTAAAATTTTGATCAGTTTATAGAACTAACGATATACCGATTCTATAAGTTTAAATTTCAAATAACTATCCAAGTTCTAGTTCGGGTCAGTCTACGATATTTCCAATAGTGGACTCTAAATAATAGTCTCAACGGAAATAGCCTTCTCTAAAACGGAGAAAGAGAGTTAGGTTTCTTGTCTCAGTAAATACTTTTTTTATAACAAAAATTACATTCATTAATTACATTTCGAATACGCTGTGACGTCGATTTATCCCTCCACACTTATCGAGTAAGCTGTAGAAGGCGTTTGTGGGTACAAGTGTAGATACGATACGAAGAATAAAATGTAATGATAAAATGCCATCTAAGCCGGGCCGAATCGGAGCGTCTTGAATAAGGCCGAATATTTTGGCACCAAGCAATACGGGAGATTTGACATAACTCTCCGAAATATTATAGACATAGTGAATTAAATAATTTTACTTCATTAGTGTTCTAAATTACTTGTATATTAAATTCAGTGTGAAATATTTTAGCCATAACCTAATGAAACTATTATATTTTACCGAAACTTACGTTCACATGGGCGGCACACTTATAACAAGGCTCATTAAACTTGCTTAGAATTAGAATGAGTAATTACACGGGCTTTTGGAGTGTATCTTGGTAACACATAACTACATTATTTGGAAGTTAATTTATGTTGTATATATATACTATTTCATACCAACGTACCATTTCGGTGAACGCAAAATTTTGTAGTTTCCTAGTCTTCAAAAACAAACTTAGTCATTTCGTTGTTGACGTAGTATAAGGACATCCTAGCTAGAAATATTATAAACCCTCACACACACACACATAGACACACATACACACACACACACACACACACACACACACATATATATATATATATATATATATATATATATATATATATATATATATACGGGTATAATATATATTAAATCTCTAATAATAATTCCTATTAATAAAATTGAATATATTTCTGTTTGTTATTAAGTGGACCTTTAGGGAATGAAATATGTATTGCACTTGTAGAATATCATAGTATAATTTTCATCTCGAAAAACTCGGGATTATTTAAATAATAATAAAAAATCTTTCTCACGACGCAATCTGATGGCGTTATTGCTATTATGCAGAGTAACAGCTGGTCCGGGTGGACAATTGGTAATATAAGTTCGGAAGTGTGTTTATTTGTCGGGTTGTTTGTTACTTAATAATTCAATAATTACTTAATCAAACGTTATCATATTTTGCATCCGCATAAAACGTATTAAGAATCAATTAATCATGGGTACTTTCATATCAACAAAATTGAGCAATTCTGTATTAAATGACGGAAAACAAATTTTTCTTCCCTATATATGGAACTGCTAAGCTCTAAATATTTTACTTTGTGTAGTTTATTTTTGAAGTCTCATAAATTGTTGCAGAAGTTTCTCTACAATTAGTTTTCCCTGAAATGTGATATACTACGTCACTACGTACCAAATTGGTCATTAGGCCGATCGACTTTTTAAGATCAGAGATTAGTTGACTAAATTTGGAAAAGTAGTTAAAACTTTACCTTAATACCCATTTAACCTAAAAAAAGATATTTTCTCCAAAAAATCAAATATTTACATAATGTATTTTGCCTTTCAAAAAAACAATTTAAATTTACCTCAAAAACGCTTAAGAGTGTCAGGGCGTCTTGAATGACGTCACTATTCATGAAACAAATTAAAACAATCATGTCTGTGTATGACAGTTGCTCCTATGTTTAATTAAAAAACAATTCGTCTTATTACAAGTACTGTGTAGTGCCACAGTGTAAAAGAACAACTATGAAAATGGCAAATAAATCATTTATATATGTTCCAAACAGTAACAAATACGGAAAATGTCGCTAAAACTTGCAATGAGTTCGTAGTTTATTTACAGATTCAAGAATACGTTTTTGTGACTATCGTTTTGATTTAAATATTTAATTGAGGTTTATGTACAAATTCGATAATCTGTGTTTTCACTACAAAATTATTGTGATAGGGGTCCTGTCTTAAATAAGGATTTGCGATTGTGTTTTGTACAGAAAAAAATTAAAATGTTGAAGCTCTGAGCTAATACATTTCATTACAAACGAACAAATTAATGTGATTCACACATGATCTATTTCTAAATCTAAAGCAATACTGATGAATTTTACAGTAACTATTTTGACAAGTTTATTGATAAAACAATAATGTCTGAGTTGAGGTTTAGTTGTTTATATTTCGCAAATCTAACGTCAACTGCAATATAAATTATCTTACAATAGGTGTTTAAAAACAAATACTGATTACGAAACTGAAATAATACTATTTCAGTTTATAATCCATATTTTATACTTGTGTATGAAATATGTATTATAAGTAGTATAACGACATCCTAGCTAGAAATATTATAAACCCTTGTGTATAAAATATGTATTATAAGCTGAAATAGTATTCTTATATATTTTATAATTGTGTATTAAAAAATTGTCAAACTTTATAAAAATTGTTAAAAACGAAAAAGTAATAAAATAACCTGTTCTGTATATCAAAATATCAAAAGCAATGGATTTTCGTGAGGTGTGATGTAATGCTTTCTGTTTGGTTTTCACTATTAATTGACTGAATTCGCAATTTTGCCGAATTTGTAATCTAAAAATAAAAATAACCTTTACTTTAAATGGTAAATAATTTCGTTCTTAGTTATCTCCATATCATGTTAATTATTATTCAATAGAAACTATAATCCTTCCGATTTATTCTCAGTGGAAACTAGCCCATTAAGATTTTTCAGATTAAATAGTGGATCTGTAAACAAATAAATAAATCTCATACATCTATGTTTTGTATTTATTTAAAATTTCATGAATTTTCGATTTTTTAAATTAGTACCATTACGAGAAAATTTTCATGTTTTTTTCATTTTTCTCTCAATAAATGGCGTTGGTAGCCAAATCTGTTCCGCCGGTTCTGATATTATCGTGCACAACGAACGTAAACTAAAGATTGACGTATCTTTTTTTCATTTGTGAACCGATTGAGATAAAATCAATATTAGCCCAGGTTAATCTAAATACATCGCTGAAAACCGCATCCAAATCTGTTCAGCAGTTGCTGAGATTAGCGTGCACAAAGAAGATGCGCACTGAGAAAATTTTTAAAAACTGTTATTTTTAGGCTTAGTATCGTACCTTTAGTAGGTACATATCACTTAGTTTAATTTAAAAATATTCAATGTACAAAATCAGTTCTTTTAAGATTTTATTATATTTATGGATGAACACTTTAATTCCTCTTTTAGAATCGGTTTGTTCTATTTTTATTTAATGAGATAAGGATGTTACAAATGCAAGAGAAGGAGTGGAAGAAAGCTAAATTAAAAGTATGTGAAATATTTAGTTAAATTATTTGATGTTGTCTGTAGGAATAATAAGATTCTTTAGATTGACAAGGAAAAAAATAAACAAAAACTAAATGTAAACAAAAGCAGATAAACTGTTTTACTTGCATTATGTGTATAGTGATAGTGATGAACAACAAATGTTTATCACTATGAAGTGTAAAGATTATGGAAAATTATATAACTTATTTTGTCTACGTTTCTTGATTTATACTATATATGAACCTAAATCGCAATATTCTGCATTCGTATGTCTCAATTCGGCGTTGAACTCTATTCTGGATTGTGACATGGCTTTCTGCTTTATCGACAACTTTAAAGGTCGGTTCCTCATGTTTTTTATACTTCATTCTATCATCATTTTTATGGTTCATTCATTCATCTATGGCAATATCTCCAAAATATACTATTTTTTCTTTCTTTGTATTATTGCGTCTTCCGTAATATTTTTTTAAAATTATCAAGACTTCAATAATTAAATAAATAATCGATTTGGCTTTCCCTTTTATGTAAATAAACTTACTAATGAAACTATCGTATTCAATAGCCGTTACTTGTTTTTAGCGATATTTATAGTACTGTATTGATACTAATTCCATTTTTATTATAACATTATTTTGCCAAGTGACCGTTTGTCGATTAATCTTTAATGTGTACCCAAATTATGGTCAGCTGCCGCGTTAGCGATGTCGAGCAGGCGCCTGATGTGCCGCTTGCGGACGTGCGCGGCGGCCGAGCAGGCGGCGAGGGCGGCGTACGCGAGCTCGCGGTCGCGCGCCGGTTCGCGGTGCAGCAGCGCGCCGGCCAGGTCGCGCCCGTGGAAGGCGCGCGCCGAGTGGCAGAGGGCGCCCAGCGACAGAGCGAAGGAAGCCAGGCGAGCTAAGGGCGGGCCGCTTTCATGGTGCCTGCGGAATGGAGTATTTGTCGTGATATTGTCGTAGAAAGACACGTAACACGTTCGTCGGAGATTTTATTACATAGAATGTATCGCCAAAAGAGAGTAGCTGTAGCATAAACCTGCCAACTGTGAGTACAATTCACACTTAGAGAACTCCGTGCAAACTTAGGTACTTATAAACATTGGAGGTTACGTAGTATTTCTGTTAAACTATTTACATGTATTATTAATATTATTTTTCAAAATTTAAATATACGCCAGACAATATATTTACATCCTTCACAGTTCAAAAATATTGCGACTATCTTAAAACAATACAATTTTAAATCATGTATATTGTCTTCAGGTAAATTTTAGGTGAAAATCTAGTCATGTTGTTTTTTATAATTTAGAGTAGAGTGGTTTGAAGATACGAGGCACATATTTTGGATATTTTCATTTTTTTGGGTAACAACATCTCCAGAATTGTTTAACATAAATTCCTGTATAACTCGTACATGTTTTGGAATTCTGATAACTTGTTTCTTCAATTGATATCCGACATAATACGAGGAGCCAATTAAAAATAAATTGGTTACTTTATTTTAATCGCATGTTAATATTTTTGAGTGTTATTAATTTTGAATGCTGTTGATGACATAAAATTACGTCGAATTTCAAGTTTCTGCGTTAAATGGTTTTTAAGAGAATATGAATATTTTTTTGCAATATCTGTAGGACAACCTTGAATGATTGGAAAACCTTAGAAAAATATAAGTGATAAAGGGGTAAGGCTACTTCAATTACTAGTTGACGTATTATAGTGTCTTATTTATTTATTTAATTTATTAATGGTATTAGGACCTGTATCAGAAATGTATAATATATGCAGATAATCTAAATCTATTTACTCTTGTGAAGGTTATGCACGACTGTTGGAAAATTCAAGCTGATCTCGATAGACTACATGTTTACTGCGAAGAGAACAAACTATATTAGAGAGCAATCTATATTAGCGATAGGGGGAACTTACTTGAAAAAGTCGACAGCGTGCGTGACCTCAGTATCATTTATAATAGTAAACTGCATTTTGGTTTCATTGAGCGAATCGTATCTGAGGCCTATAGAATGCTCGGTTTCGTATTAAGAAGGGCAAACGTCTTTAAAAATATTGAAACGTACCTAACCTTGTACAATGCTCTTATAAGATCGCAACATGAATACACTGTTGTTGTTTGGAATCCACTATATGCTATATATTCTGACAGTATTGAGAATATACAAAACAAATTTTTGATAGCTCTTTAGTATCATGTTGATGTCTGTAAAACATCGTATACAATATTAATTATTAAATATAAATGTCCTTTATAAAATAGGTTTGTTATTAGAGTTGATTATTTTTAACACCTTATGACTATTCATTTTCGTTCAAATAGAGATTCGGACACCTAAACTACCTCGTAGCCGATAACGCACGTACAAACGCCGATATTCGACCACTGCTACCGCACGCGGTTGTGCGACTTGTACAATAAAGAGATGTTGTCTCTTGACATCCTTACAAGGTCACGCATTTTAGATCAGATGTGAAGAACAGGCTCCGTGAAATTCATGCACAGCGGATGGATCAGTGATTTTACCTTTTGTTTTAGTTATTTATTGTTTGTCCAATTTAGTTAACTAGAGCGCCATACATATATAACTTATAATCCATAATTGCTATTTTATTTAATTGATAAGTTAATTACATGTGTTTTCCGTATTCATTTTAGGTCTTCTTTGAACAAAATATTGTTTCGTTTATTTAAGTTAATATTATCACATTTATAATTATATTTAATTGGAAATTGTGTAAATGTATTTATTTATTTTTTGTATGTTCTTTGTGGAAATGTTAGAACACAAGCTGTATTCATATTCAAACAGTTTGATTTTGTTTTTTCCCTTTATATAAAAAAAAGTAAAAGGGATCGTTGAAAGAATTACCTTGTTTTTAAATATTTTGATAACGGTTTTTTTATTGAACAATTTCGAAATGAAGTACATTTCCTAACAAAAACTAATGCTTCAAAGATTTTTGTAATTAAATTATATTTTTAAAATCAAATGCCACCAGTCAACCTTTACTTTCTGCGCGTTATTAAAGCCAATATAAAAAAGGCGATATGCAGAACAGTGAGAACGTAGCCAATTTTCTTTCTTCTGCGTATATCGTAATAAAGTATTATACTCAAATATTGGTAGGTAAACATAGGGAGGAAGGAACTCGCGAGGACGCTTTTTATGTCCCGCACCGTTTTCTAAGATAGGCGCTATGTCTGTGGGAATTATTATTAAATAAAAAAAAACAAATTTTTACCGATTCATTGGTTACCATATTGTGGTTTATTAACCTGTAAACAAAGCTTAGGATTGGGAGAATGTGGTAAGAATGATATCAGTTTGTTGCGTCGGAAAAAAATGATAATGTTATATAAAATATAAATAAATATGGTATACACATCAATTATAAGGTTAAAGGAAAGTGATAGAATTTTTTTCTCTTTTGTTCGTTGAAATCTTAGAGCTTAATTTCTAAATTTTAAACTCTTTAATGTTAACTAAGGAAATCTTAACTAAGAACAACGGTTGTACAATACTGCGGGCCGAATGACGTCTGATTAAATACTTTGAAAAAATGAAATTATTTTTCGTGACGAAAAACAGGTACGCAACCTTCGGTGCTTGATTTGTTATGTTATTATTAAAATATTATTAGACACAAAATAGCATAAGGTATTAGGATAGACTCACTTAGAGAGCATGAGGAGTATTTCGATTTCCATCTGCTTCGTCGACAGTTGCATCTCCAGGCTGGCCGGTTGGTCGGGCTCAAACGTGTTGTTAGCCAGCTGAAACAGGTGGCGAGAAATGTAATGTTGGCTAGAAAAAATTGTTTTTTTTTATAAATAGACATGTTGCATTGCTGGTAGTGTAGTGTTTTGTTTTTTCTATTTCGTAGTGTTTTGTTTTATTATTTTATTTCATTTCGTAGTGTTTTGTTTTTCAATATTGATAAGTATATTTACAAAAGACAAAGAATTACTTACGTTTAACTCTAGTACCTTACCACTTTCCTTCGAGGATTTTTCCTATCTGCATTAGTATATTAATGCAGATATCATGCATGTGCATGATGCAGACACACGCACACACACATATATATGTATATATATATATATATATATATATATATATATATATATATATATACACACACACACACACACACATATATATATATATATATATATGAGCAATTTATATCAATAGAAGATCCACATCGCATGATGTGCAACCAATGATGTGGATTTTACCGATAAATGCATACCAATTGAAATATAAGGGAAATGTGTCGAGACTCTGGCTGCATTTTCTTTCCGATATGTTTTGAGAAAGAAAAAGAAATGTTGTACATTATGCAATAGAGATAAAAACACCTAAGTAGCTTGATCATATAATAAGTGAATTTTGCCATAATTCAACGTAATTTTTTTAGTGATCGTAGTTATATAATATTTTTGTATTTAAATAAGCACGTACTAAACTACATCTTAAAATGGATTGCAAAAGCAGTCTGTCTGGATAAATATGTGTACTTTGTTCCTATACCGTATGCACATTGCAGCTTCGCCTGAGCAAAATGACCATGACTACACTTTGAAGTAATCGTTTTTTTAATAATAATTATTTACAGTTAATTTTTTAACCATATTTTCAAGCGTTTCAGGTGATTACAGATCTGCACTGTACAATTCTGTGACACAAAAACACAATATCTTATAATTAACCTGAATAATGATACTGATTTGTTTTGTTACATATCATTGTCAAATATAATCCAATTAATTTTGTTTTACAGTTTAGAAAATACTTCTATAGATAATATTTCTATACTCACATTTTGCAACAAAATATGAGTCGTAATAAACTATTTGTAATAATGATACCAATAATTACAGTATTTGTTTTCTGTATATTGCTTACAGTACCAAAAATGCATACGGTACATTGTAAATATATTATTAAGCCTAAGTCTACTTGAATACTATTAGCTACGTGGTAAACGTTAGATCAATCGGTAAAGCTGATTCCTTAGGACTGATTTTTCAACCCTCGGATAAAATTTACTCAGAAGTGAATTTTGAAGTTTTGATAGTTTTTTTGTGGAATATTTTTCAAAATGTCATATTTATCCGGAATGAAAAATCAGCCATACAAAGAGAAGAACATAAAAAATTCTCCGTAAAATTGGTATTATTGTTAATTTCTAATAAGGCCACTTTTTTGCTTAAATAAGAAAAGCTATTAATGTAAAAAGTAATAAGTAAGACAAGGATATAATTATAGATTAATTTCATAGGACCTTCTTACTAAACATTCCACGGTACATTTTTAGAATCCTGTCAAAAAAAAAGAACGAAATATAGTCAAGTCATATATTTATGCACTGCCTAGACACTTGTGAGTATTGTGAAATTATGCACTTGGGAAATAGAATATAGAGCCCATCTCGAAATATGACGTTGGAGGACGTAACTTATCTGTGAACCTAATACGGTCTCGATCTTTTCAGGGCTGCCCAATTTCAGTTCCTAACTTATACTGAACTTATACATTCACATTCATGAACGTTCACATTTAACAGATGTCGAAGGATGTGTCACAATAAATATCTTTCCACGTTTGGTATCACTTTCAGTAAGTATTACTTTTTGTAAAAATTATTAGGTGTTATGTAATCAGGAGGCCGTTACGTTGTAATTTGCTTTTTCGTGGAATAGTTCCATGTGAAGAAATTGGAATGAAAAACTTTTCTTTGTTAAATATAATAATTAATACCATTTTTATATAGGCATAAAAATACTGCTGAAACTGGGTGATTGAGAGTAATCTATACTGAATGTAGGGCATGGAGCATATATATATATATATATATATATATATAACGTATATATATATATATATATAACGTATATATATATATATATATATATATATTGTAAAAATACCTGCAATGCCAATATAACATGGCTGGTATCATTGCCCCAGCCCCAGTCCGCGTGGCGCTGCGAGATCAGGTAGCGTAGCGCCCGGCGCACTGCTCCCGCGGCGCCCTCCTCGCCCGGCGCCTCCCAAGCCGATTCCGTGCTGGGGGGCTCAGCTGGGGAGCTGGGTTGCTGGTCCGCTTCTGGATTGTAGCAAATGTCTAGTTTAATTTTAGTTTGGTGAAACTCATTATTGTGTTTGTTTCTTCATTAATAGAAAAAAAAAATAAACAAACTAAGTTTGTAAATTGGGCTATTTCTTTATTGTCCATACTAAAGCTAATAAATTTAATGTAAAGGAATTACTATAGGAAAGTTGAAGGCATAAGAGATTAATATTAGAAAATAGACATATCGATAAAATTAATGATTTGGTTACAAGCATAAATCATTTTGGCAGTGCTAATGACGATAAAGAATTTTTTTATCGGCAAAAGCTTTATACTAAAGTAAATAGGTTACTAAGAGAAATTAGAAGCTAGGAATAGAGAAAAATTAACCTTCAGAAATGTTTATTTAATTTATCGATATTTTAATTAGTTATCAATATCATCCATCACAATACAATCACTTCCCAATCGTTGCTTCAATTTGCAAAGCACAGATAATGATGGAAAAGTAACTCAAAAAAAAAATATGTTTCTTATTATATATTCTGAAAGTACCTATTTTTAAATTATGTTGTTATATTTTTTCAAACAATTCTAAACAGTTTCAAAACATTACAGAGTGGATTAAAAAGCTCGCGGTCTCACACATAAATAATTTAAGCATCGAATTTCTACTACGTTACGTTTGTGTGGCATTTGGTTCTGAGTTCATATCGATTTGGCTGGTCTTAAAGGGACCGATTTCTTAAAAATGGATAAAATTTAAATTAAGAAACTCTTTAGGAAAGTGTCAACATGGAGGTCGTATTTCCTATCGTACAGGTATGTCTATCAACTGCAAAGAATATACAGCTGAATTTAAACAGTGTCGGCACTGAATATGACCGTCGCACTGTCCTGCATTTTGGACTATTGAAGAAACCTTGGGAAAATATGACCATAGGTACACGCATATTTAAGATTATAGAGATATCTGAGATCATAAGTATTCCTTACTAGAAAATTTACATCCTTCATAATAAACTGGAATTTTATAAGGTATTTGCTAGATGGATATTGAGATTCTTTTCAATTTCAAATTGTTTCAAGTCGATTCACAGGAATTTCGACTATTGAAATTTATGACTATTGATTAAACTTGGTTCCACTCTTGTACTTCAGAGTGAAAACGGTAAGAATGGATCATTAGCTCCGATGGAAGCCAAAGTGATTTTACTGGAGAATAAGATGGTAGCATCAATATTCTGACATTCGAATGAAGTGATTATGGTTGATTCGGCACCACAATTATAAACTTCACTTAACACTGCACTGTTGTATGTCTACGTTCCACGATAAAATTGTAAGAAAACAGTCTGGAATGTTAACAAAAATAGTTACAGTTTATCAAAACAAAGCGCGCGTTTACACATCCTGTGAAATCATTGCTGAAATTTGCTTATTGTGTGTTTTTTTCCAACCTAAAAAAATATTTTAGTCTATCTCAAATGAAGATATCGAAGCTGCAGTTAACGCATCTATTGTGTGCTTCAAGGAAACCTATTTTAAAATCAGTGTAATGGCTTTAGAAAAGACAAGTGCATTAAATTTGATGGTGACTACATTGACAAATAAAAATATTTTGCAAGCAGCCCTATTTAAGACCCAGTGATTCATCAAAAGAACGTTGCTTCACTAACGTTGCTTCACTTGCAGCTCATCGCAAGAAGGTAACCGTGGTGATATCGATATTTACGTTGATTGATATTTAGTGGTGATATTGATATTTATGTTGGCCATTAATAGTCGTGTTTTAAATTTTTTTATCAATATTTCCTACTTTACGTCAAATATTAGAATACACTGTTGGTTATGGTAAAGTTAATTTGTCTAAGTATGGTCTATGCAGTTTAAATATTAAACTATAAATTAAATGTTAATATAAGAAGTGATTATTAATTATTTGACAAATCCTTCGAAACAACCGCAAATTTGGTTTAACCATGACAACGCGTAGGAATCCACGGTGTAGGAATTCATATCATCACCCCTGTTTGTCAAGTTGTAGTTATTTCGAAAATTTAAAATCGAAATTGATGGCGTGATTGAAAAATTTCAAGATCGAAAGATTTATATAGTGCAAAGTATGTCCAGTAAATTGACGATGGTGGTGCGAAAACATTTAAATCTTTAATAGACATTGATGGGTATTAGATAAAGGAAGTTGAATGGATATTAGGTATATGGAATTAGGGTCGCTGAATTTTCCAATACATAATTAGAAGGAAGTCAATGGACCATTAATATCACAGTTAAATAGTTTGTCATAAAAAAACTTAAGTATTATTTATATAATTTTTCCATTATATTTTATTCATGTAATTCCTGGCCGAACCATATTAGTCACAACACTGATTATGTCTATGGATAATTTACTGATTTATTGTATAAAGTAAAATAATTTATTGTAAACGAAATATAGAGAACAACATTTTACTAAAGTAATCACACGACCAAAATTTAATCTCTGTTATCTGAATCGTCGAATAGAGTAATCATAGAGCAATGATATGGTCAATGGACCAAAGTGACATCTTTCTATTGCAAGCGCGTGACCTGCCAGTGACATTCGAAAAAATCCATTTTTGACCAGATATCTGAAACTTTTTTACCGATTTTATATTAAATTAATATATAATATCTGTGGACGAAAATATAGGTTGAAATGCATCCACTTCCAATAAAATAATTTTTTCTCAAATTTTTCTAGAACACAGGTTTAAACTTTAAGTGCTTATATCTCATTAACGATAGAGTTTACGAATTCAAATCCGTGGGTATTCCAGCGGCTACCTTGCTCGCATTATATACTCGTATACATAGAGCTGGTCGGGCGATAATCGTTAACCCTTTCGGTGATACTGTTTGTAAAGTACTTGTTTTGTAATTGGTTTTTAACTTATATCCTGAATTTTTTTCATGATTTTTATTATAAATGTGATGCGTCACATTTTTGTTTTTATTTTAATTTTCTCTTTCTATTTATTATTCAAAGTTGTGGACCCAATCATCTGTGAAGAGATGTCGTAAAGATGAGTAGTCTCTAAAAATAAATTCCCTTTTCGAACGTAGATAATAAACATAAACGCGGTGAAAATATCTAGGGTTGTAACGAAATATTTTTAAATCTTTGAATCGATGTTTTATAAGTAAAGTATATTCAAATGGATTTTATACGGGGAAGAGGTACAGAATGGATCTTATTTTGTATGAGAAGGATCTACGCATTAAAATTACTCATTCGAAGTCTCAATCTTGTGTTAGTGACAGAACCCTTGCTACAGTTGGCTAGTTTTTTTTATACATCTACGAATATCTTTAATCAGCCTAAAAAGGTTTCTTAAAAAAAAGGTAGCTAAGTATAATAAAAATTCAGCTACTTTGTAACTTATCTATATGTTCTATTGTAAGCTGAAACCGATGGGTAATTATTGGAGTGAAAGATCTACGGTCTAGACTCTTTGATAACCTTTTTCTCACAATTGTTAATTGTAAGTTCAACATTTATGACCCTATTTTAATCAAATAAAGTTTGTGTTCGAGAGGAGGACAAAACACCAAAATTATGGACTAGATTCCCTTTAGATAAGTTTTCTCATATAAACTTGCAATGAAGCTGTTAATTAACTGGATATTTTTCAGGTTTCGTACAACATAATGGAAATGCGGAATCCTTGTAAGATATTTTATTGCCCGTCTGTTTGTCTCTCTGTCTGTAAAAACGCCTTTTCTAAGGAACGGTTAGAGTTTATCAAGCGAAAGGAAAATGGCAAGATACGATCTGATGACAGTTATTAAAATCGGTATTTTTTTGCCTAGAAATATAGCATTAGGAAGTTCGTTATTTTTTTTAAATTAATCCTGAAAATCTTTAAAATTCATATCATTGGTCAAAATACCTAAGTTTGTTAAAAAATACTATTATCGATTTTTAAATTAAATTTATTTGAATAACTGTTAATATGATAATATTTCATTTATTTTATAAATAAATAACTATTATTAGTCTAATTTTAAGTGTGATCCTAAAATAAATACTTATTATTTAAGCTGGCGTCACTTACAAGGGTCTTTTTAAATGTCAAAATTATAAGTTACCTTACTTTTCGTTGCGCGGAGAATTGTTGGCCCTTTTTATATTAATACGTTTTTATTGTTTTTTTGTACGGGCTAGCTTATTTTTGAATCTCGACTTCTCTTTTAAACATGATTATTTCGGTTGTTTTTTCCGGGTCTGTACTTGACTTGGCTTGCTCGGTGATTCGTTATTTTTGGGCGAAGAATCGTAGGTTGTTCTGACAATATAATAAATATTCTATGTTATTTAGGTTGGGCAATAATACTGTCAGAATAATTCTAGATGATTTTTTGGTAAAAAAAATTATTGTTGGGAATAATATTGTCAGAATAATTTTTTGATTAAATATCAAAATATTTTCGATGAAAAATAAATTGTAGAGTACGCACTTATTTGTTATTTTGCCACCATATAATGCTATTTCATCTCAAACAAAAAATAAAAATAAAAATTTTTCAAAACAAAGTCTTTTTTTCATCGATTAAAATTCCAATAACTATCAAGTTGTAAAATTTATTATGACAAGAACTAGTGTTACATAGGACCTATGTCATGAATATCACCTATGTCATATTTTCACATCATTAAATGTAATATAGAATTATTCACCGCTTTGTTTCCCATCTTAGTTTTAGTATAATACCGCTACACATTTAGCTGGAAATTTTTTATAAGATGTTGGTGTGCAGGGATAAATAATTATTTTTTATAGACGAAATAAATAAAGTGAGCGGAATTTGTGACCGGTGTAATATATGCTATATTTTTCTTTGGTGAACTTTTACGTAAAAAGTAATTTTAATATTAAGTTCTTGCAAATTAGCTCTAGTTTATGACTAGTTGACCCGTATGAATATTCCAGACAGTATCGCGATCGAACACCGAATACTAATAATGTACCTACAGGTCAGTTGAATATATTTTTATTAGGAATGCCATCAACAGATGGCATTGTTTGAGAAATAATATATATGATAATACATTCAGCTCTGTTGGTACAGGTCTAAGTTTCTACGGCTACCTGGTAATTTTCTTTAAATATTAAGGTTTATAACCCTATAGACTTGTAACAAATTCAAGCTTCCTATTCAATGTAAGAAGAAGATACGGCCTATCAAATATTTTGTTTTTTGATACTGACTCGCTGACTCATTCATCAACACCTTATAGGTGTTTATATTTCTTGTTGATTTATAGTAAAATTTTAATTTATAGTGCAAGTAAATCGTTAATTTCTAATTCCATGTGGAATTATTACGATACAATTTTAATTTTTGGGTTAATATTATTTTTACGGTAGAATCTGTCTAACTAACTACATAATTAAGTTTGTCATTTGTCAACCTCAACAAAGTAACTGTCCAATTGTCGATAAATAATAATAAACGTCATATGGTAACGTTGCGTTGGAATGTGGGTTGCACGTTCTTAATTTGGTTCCTTCAGAATAAAAATATAGATTATTGTTATTGACTTCTCAAAACCGAATGCTTACTACATTTACTTTATTTTGTTTCTAAGAGGTTAAATAATAAAAATGTGAAGTTATATTTTCAACTTCAATAATTTCAGGAACAAAAGAGTCTTGGATATTATTTTTCAGTTTTTAGTTTTTTCCAAAGCCCGATAGATATATATATATGTATTTTTTCTGAAGTCAGTTACAGTTGGATAGGATTTTATTATGTAGGAAGAAAAGATGGGTAATTTTTCGATTGTTTTTTTTATAAATTTTTGAAATCAAAGGCCATAAAACAGAAACAAGACAGGTTACGAAATCTCACCAGAAAGGTTCTTATTTACGACTTTATTTTTAAATACCGATCCTAAAAGTCACTAACTTAGAAATACAAAATATAATATGAAATATCTATAATAAAATTTCTTTCATTTTCTAATAATAACAAGAAAGGACTTTTTATTTGAAATACTTGTTTTCTTAATTTTCCGTTATTATGAAGACCCGTGAGTAGCTTTTTTGTAATAACGATATGTTTAAGGACAAAGGACATACCATGTCTTATCGTATGGTTGGCATTTTACTTTTTCAGTAAACGTATAAAAATACTCTTGCAAAACGTTCTAATAGTTTACAATCGTATTAATACGATTGTTATGAATGGCGATTTCACGTTTCTTGATTGTGTCGCCAATTATTACAAGAGGGACGCCAAAATGCTTAAATGAACAGGGTTTTCTGGTCTAGAAAATATTTTAAAAAGTTAAACGAGGCATTCTTGACTTTGAAGTTTTAAATAAAGTCTTAATGAACATTTAAATCGTTTTTGACATTTTCGTTTGCATGAAACAAAATATTTCATATTGTTTAGAAGTACATTGCTCGAATGCAGTGCGTTTCGAATAAAGCTGTACCATCATATAGAAAACTATGAGGTCACTGTAATGCTGTTTTCGCTGAAAGGACAATGATCAAGTTACGTGTAAGGCTGCAAGAGGGTCTTTCTCAACTCTTGAAAGGGATACCGAAACTATGTTAAATTCAATTCCCTCAGATTTTGTAGCCATGACATCATTCATCGACCTGCGCGCTTTTCCAATTATCTTCCCTTATATGAAGTTAGGTGAAGATTAGATCTTTCTGGGTGTCCCTGTATATGCTCGAAGTTTCAAAGTTTCCCCTTTTTTGTTTTTATCCAGTTTTAATATGGAAATATGACTACTCCGTCTTTTTTAAAATATATAAGAAAAAAATCGATTAAATTACAGCACAAATTTCAGAAACAGAGTCAGCGTAATGATTATGTACTACAGATATTGCATTCCGTGTAAGATACATCAGGAATTGGCATTAATTAAAATATATAACATTGTAATATACCAAGCTGAACAAACCGGTTTGACAATATGTAGTCCTGGCGAGACATAATAAGACACACCAGAATACGCGCATCCTGTTGACGCCCGGTTTACCGCTGATGGATGAAAGCATCATAGTCAATCTGAAACAATGACAACGTGTTGTTATTTAGTATGATATAATAATAGTAGGAAAATAAAAAAACACCACAATACAAATAAAAATGGATGTTTGTATGTTTGTCCTCTATGCGTTCCTAAACCGTTAATCCAATTGTAATGAAAATTTGGTGAGTTCTTTTGTGTACGCACGCGAGGGTTCCTGGCCTAAAAATCTATATTAAAATGTATGTATGTAAGTTTGTCCTTTATGCGTTCCTAAACCATTGATCCGATTGTGATGAAATTTTAGTGAGTTTTGTTGTGTACGCCCGTAAGGGTCCAATTTCGATCACCGTGAAATTTGCGGGTTCAAGACAAGACATTATTTAGATGGTAAAAACCGAATTGAAAGAGCTAATAATAATTCTATCAATTCAATAATCAAGGGACCAATCTCAAATGATTTATAGATTTATAAGAAGTTGAAAACGCGGAATTGAACGGTATAGACATTGAAAGTATAGTAACCAACGTGTTATCAAATAGTGAACATTCAATCGTTAATTCCTCAGATATTGAACTTATCTCAAAAATCTAATAAAAGGTTACAAAAAACTAATGAATTTATTATATTTTACTTTTATTGTTTGTGTACTTGTGTACTAATGTAAATGAAGTATAAGAAACAAGAATGTGTAAGGTACAATTGTAAGAATATACCTGATTTTGAGAAAACAAAGATGTTTTATTTATCTTTCATTCCTACTTTGCCTACTATTCAGGTATAAAATTTGTAGTATTTGCTGTCATTATATATATAACTATTATTCCGGTAAACTAATCAGTGGGATGAATTAGGTAAAGAATCATATCGATTAATCATTCGAGACAACATTGTAAATCATATCTTGAAATGTCCACAATTGTTCCATCAATACATTGCAGATATGAAAAAGAAAACCGAAACCGAATGACTTCTCTTCATTCATTCAGACTTATTTCAAAAGTCACTAAAACATCATTAAACACCAATTCACCATGCATGTCTGATGAGACTTACTTACCGAGACTATCACTGGCAACGACGGATATCTACTCTATCGTCGACGATTAACTAAAACTGCGGGGAAATCAATCACTTTAAAAGTACAAAACAATGATTTTTAAAATTGGTAATTGTTAGGCTGCACCGCACTCACCATTACTATCGAAAACATACATCAATGTCGAATATTGCAATTCGGTGAAATCCATAAAGTATATCTGTAAATATGTTAATAAAGGAAGCGATATGGCAGTTTTTGGAATGGTAAATGCAACCGCATCTATTGATGAAATCGAACAATATAAACTAGGGCGGTACACTAGTAGTAATGAAGCAGTATGGCGTATTTTATCATTTGAAAATGATAAAATACGCCATACTGCTTCATCCATGAATGATATCCAACAGTTGTTCATTTGTCAGTTCACCTTGAACATGTACAGCGTGTGTATTTCACGACAGAAAATGCACATGTGAGAGCATTATCACCACCGCCGACAGGATTAACTGCATTTTTCTCATTGTGCAGGGATGATATGTTTGCAAAGATGCTACTTTATTCTGAAGTACCAACATACTATACATGGAATACATCAGTGAAAAAGTTTCAATGTCGCAAACAAGGTAAAGTAGTTGAAGGTTATCCCAATTTATATTCGACCAACATGTTAGGTCGTCTGCTCACTGTTCATCCAAATAATGCAGAATGCTTCTACTTGAGATTATTGTTAATCTACGTATGTAGACGTATGTAGAAGTAGTCAACAAAGAATAAATAAATATTCGTTTTTATATTCTTCATATTTTTCTATAACTTGTGCCAAGATAAATATGTGATCTACATAAGAATATTCGGAATGAAAAGTAACCTGTTCTCTCTGTTGGTTGAATTCTAAGACGTTTTTTAATCTAATTAAATTGTCTTTCCAAGAATTGAAAACAGTAAATGGTCAGGAATGTGCGACTTATCATGAAACTTGCCAAGAATTACATTTTCTAGAACAATTCAATTCTCATGTACAATGGGACACTTTACTCGCTGATGCATCGGACACTGTTTCACCACAGCAAATACCCACGTTATTTACAATCATATTGACAACATGCTTCCCGTTCAATTCCAAAGATTTTTGGGAAAATAAAAAAATTTCATGAGCGAAGATATTCTTTATGGTTTGCGTCAAAATCCGAACATTCAGTTCGCATCAAACGTTTATAATGAGGCGTTTGTTTTAATTGAGGACATATATTTGGTAATCGCTAACAAAGCACTGGATAACAAGATTGGGTATGGATGCGCCGAATCGATCTGCAAACGACTTTTTGAGAAACACACTTCAAGGTTGGCGAACTGGTTACGTTTGTTCAAATGAATCTTCTGGTATTGGTTTCAGAACAACGTATAGCGTATAACAGAATTATGCATGCTATTACAAACCAAAGCGGTGGATTTTATTTCTCGATGCGCTCAGAGGCACAGGCAAAACTTTTCTTATTTCACCTATTTTGGCAATACATAACAATAAAAAACAAATTGTATAGGCAATTGCCTCATCTGGAATTGCGGCAACCCATTTGGATGTTGGTCGAACAGCACATACAGCTCTGAAGTTGCCATTGAATATCCAAATTATTGAAACACCAACATCCAATATCAACAAAAATTCTGAAATGGGTAAAGTACTCCAACCATGTCAATACATTACACGGGACGAATGTACTATGGCCTACAAAAAAACATTACAAACCCTTCATCGTACACTACGAAATTTGAGAGGGAATTAACAACTCTTTGGGGGTGCAGTCATTTTATTGTCTGGTGATTTTCGACAAACTCTACCCGTTATACCACGGTCAACACCCGCTGATGAACTTAATGCTTTTCTCAAATCGTTAGTCTTATGGCGACATGCACAAAAATTTAATTTGAAAACAAATATGTGTGTACAAGTACAAAATGATACATCCGCTGAATGTTTCGCAAAACAATTATTGGAAATTGGGAATGGGAAAAAAGCAATCGATGAATCCACACAATGTATCAAATTACCAACAAACTTTTTTAAAATCGCAGCAAGTACAGACGAATTAATTTACAAAGTTTTCCAAAATATCGCACAGATATACAAAAGTCACCAGTGGCTTAGTGAACGTGTTATATTAGCAGCTAAAAACTGTGATGTCAATGCCATTAATTACAGAATTAAAAACAAAATACCAGGCGAGACAACAACTTACAAGTCCATCGATACTGTAATGAATGAAGACGAAGTAGTAAATTATCCTATTGAATTCTTAAATTCACTTGATTTACCAGGCATGCCACAGCACGTCTTGATATTAAAAATTGGCGTGCCTATATGCCATTCAAGTTCAAACATTTACAGTTTCCGGTGCGACTCACATTTGCAATGACCACCAACAAGGCGCAGGGACAATCACTCCAAGTGTGTGTAAATTTGGAAAATTCCATGCTTCTCACATGGACAAGTATATGTGGCTTGCTCATGCGTCGGGAAACCGTTTGAGTTATTCGTGTATGCACCAAAAATATTACATAGATGGAAAAACTAATAATATTGTATATCCAAAAGCACTTCAATAAACGGATTATACAATCAAACACTTTTTTACTTTACGTAGCATTGCGATGTATGTCCGATACAGCTAATATAATATAGTAGTATTTGTTCAATATTTTTTAAGTCGCAAAACCGTTATTTTTTATCACGTACTTTTTAGTTTCTGCTAAACCCAGGAGAATATAAAGTAACAAACAATGTTCCTAAGCAATTAAATACTCGCCGTCTCCTTTATTAACCAACTGTATAATAAACTACTATTTTGTGAAAAGATCACCAGAGAGTGAGAGAACTCAGTCATCACTTTACTGCACTTAAGATAATGTGAAGTACCAATTCAATTAGTTTATTACAAACCACAAAAAACTCTCTACTGAGATTAAAAAACGTCTTAGAATTCAACCAACAGAGAGAACAGGTTACTTTTCATTCCGAATATTCTTATGTAGATCACATATTTATCTTGGCACAAGTTATAGAAAAATATGAAGAATATAAAAACGAATATTTATTTATTCTTTGTTGACTACTTGAATGTATTTGATTCTATTTCTCATTCTACTTTTTGGAACGCATTGTCAGGTAGAGGTATGTCATATAGAAATAATATACTCTTGTGTGCTGTGTATAATAATAGTAAAGCGTCCATAAAGTTAGAAAGGAAATCAATAATTTTGAAGTTCAAGAGGGATTCGACAAGGTGATTTCAAATCCTCAAATCTTTTCACAGTTGTACTGAAATAGGTATACGTTCAAAAATTGAAATTTTTTATTTTTTCGGAATAAAAATAAACGATGTGTATTTAAGCTATGTAACATTTACTGATGAAATAGTTCTAATCTTTGAAACACATTGCAATTTAAAATACATCTTACGAACATTAAATGTAGAAAGTAAGGAGTGTATATTGCACGTGAACTATGTAAAATATTTTTGAGGCTAACTGAATTTGAAATACCCATGACAATAACAAATATATAATGTATATATATATATATATATATATACATATATATATATATATATATATATATATATATATATATATATATATAAATATAATATAACAATGTATTACATCAAAGAAAACCTATGTATATATCCACCTAACGTCTCATTGAGGATATTGGTCGTTTAAAAATGACTTTAAAAGAAGTTGTCTATCAAATCGAAGAGAAAAGTCATCGAAACTGTTATAATCAGCCCCCGTTGTATCGTGTTATATTCTGAAAAATGTAAACGTTATGGAGTTATTAGGCTTTAAGCAGAAGGCCGCATTTTGCATCATGGTAAATCTTTTTTATAAAAAATAAATTTGTTTTGACAGCTACGTATGTTAAAATGACACCTTATTTCACTTTACGCAAAAGTAACAGTGGATGTTACGGCTGATTTTATAAGTTATTTAAATATTTATTTTCATAATTTACTAAATTTAGCTTTACCAGTAGAATTAATTGGGCGAACTGAAAAGTAAAACGACTAATTTTCATCGCTACTTTATACAAATTATGTTACGTATTAAATTAGATTTCAACAAACTTCATTGTATATTTCACTTCATTGTTTATTTCATCTCATTATATTTTATTTGCAGAAACGCCAATAAAGTCCATACTCGAGAATTGAGGAATGTTTCAATATTATATATATTACCAAATAATACTTTCATAAAATACTTTCGACTATCTAAAGAAATAAAAAAAATTATAATTGCAATTTAAGGCAGATTTTAAAAGTGACATGACGAATAAATTTTATTTGTCGCGCAAAAAAATTAAATAACCTATAAAAACGCTTCCTCTGTCATTCATACATAAAGTACAGAACTGCCATCGTCAACGAAATAGCTTCGTCCTTTTCTTTCTGCTTGTACAATTATATGATGCTATTCTTTTCTTTCAAGTCCATCCAAAAATAGCTTTACTCTAAAGTACAATAAAGGTTAAAATAAAGTCAGTGCGATACAGGCTGTATATATTTAAAGTGAATGTTTAGACAACCGTCATTTTTGTACATTAACTAACGTACACGTTAAGCAAAGTGAATATTACAACACAGGGCTGAAAATCAAATTTGAAATTTTACAGGAAAGCGTTGTTGAATTACATACATACATGAAAATAAAGAAAGAGTTCGTTTCAAGTTCAATTGGAAATATCTGATAATATGTCTCCTTCATGAAACACAGGTCTCCATAGTGTTGTGGGATTCATTCCCTCTCTTACTTTTAACAGGGTCAAATATAATATTTTGAAAGTAGGTACTTCGATACAAAATTAGTTCCGTTAACTTGAATTATTAAATTGAAGGGATATAGACGATCAAGATATTGCGCGTGGTAGGTTTCACAGAAGCTTTATAGTAGTTGCCTATTGATTAGTTACCTAAATAAAAGATAACTATTTTGTTAGTTACCCATTTGAAACATAACTTGGTAAATTTACGTGCCATACTCGTATGTCTAATGTATATATAATACTAGCTATACCCCGCGTTTCCACGCGCTCACTAAATGCCTCTTCTTATTTCGCTAAACGGCATCATTCGTAGGGGTCGAAGTAATGTCTTTAGTAATATACAAATGTATTCGCTCGCGAAAAATTGTTATTCCTAAAAAAACAATAAGTATTTTGAATTTTTTTTTCAGAAGATGAATAATGTTTAATTAGAGGCGGCATTAATTTAAAAAATAAGTTTTGATTAAATAATGTTTATTTAGGGTCGGAGAGTGTCAAAAAATAGTGTCAGGAAAACATTTCTGAAAGTATTACAGACTTACTGATCTGCCCTACAACCTATACCTAATGAGCGCTCCACGTCAAGTCTAGAACAACAAATGATTCATTGCAGATTAAAAGCAGCAGTAAATTACTCCGAAATTCCTCACAAATACCGTGCCCGTTTACAAAACCTAAAGCAGTGAGGATAATTAACCACGGAGTGCTATCTTGGAGAGCTTTCGCTTGTAACAGCGCCGATTTATCTCGAGCGCCTCGTCTGCCGAGATGTTGCCATTTCGAAATGACGCCGAGTCGTATTTATGATTGATCATAAAATGTTCTCGGCGGATGGATGGCCTTACGTAACCTTACATATATTTAGTAATATTTTTAGGGCAGACATATGCTTTTCAAGGGCGGAATCTCGCAGGCATTTACAGTCTATTCCATGAGAGGAGCGTCGGACTAAATATGTTAATCCATTCCTTGTTTGCTGTGAATGGAATGAAAATATTATAAATGGGTTTGTCTGGAAAATTTAGGTATTTTCAAAAAAATATTAAAGCTGTTTAACTTAAGAATGTCGTCCAATTTCTTAAATATCAATGATTTCTAGAAAATTTATATTTGCTCATTGATTTCTAATAATTAATTGACTTATGCACAGGTGACGTCAAAATTAAAGGCATTCACAAATGTTTATATCCGCAACTTATATAATTCATTACTAAAAATTTATCGTAAATCAATATTACAAAATGTTCCACGTTTTACCTTTATAATTGATGTTCCGAGATTTCACATTTTTTTTTATCGATATTTGGTTACTTAACATCAATGTTACGTGAATATAGATGAAAATCGATCATTACAATTAGCAAATGACATCTATTAAGTGATCGGTTCAATGTAGCTCTGCGCACTGGTATGAAATTGAATTTAGTTGCATACGATTCGTTATTTGTTTTAGGAGAAATATCTGTTTATACAAAGTCGTTCGTTTTTTTAACATATACAAGTTATAAGAAAGAACGTGTGAATTGTTCATACAGACGATTAGGTGGTTTAAATTGGTTAAAAAATGTTAAGGAACTTTATGGAAATTCTCAACCGTTACTGAAAAAAATACTGTCAAAGTTGTGATTTAAAAAAAATTGCATTGTTATGCGGAAAAATTAAATACACTTTCGCACATTGAAGTTTTCTGAGTAGTTTGATGCACAGAATCTATTTAATAGCACTCATATTATTGCACAACTAGTTTGATTAAACTTGTACACAATTTAGTATAAACGTTACGTTAGCTGTTGGCATGTTGCAGTACTAAATTTTTATTCTTAAGCAGAAAGACACAGGAATTATGCTATTTCTTTTATTGAAAAGTAGCTTAATGTTACTTTTAATTATATACTATGTTTATATTACATTGCATTAAAATCCGCCAAGTTGTTTGGGCACGATTGAATATCAAAGGTTCCAATACATTTTCATTTTACTTTACTACACAGGTATCAGTAATCCATTTAAGAGAAACTGCGACTAAGCCTTTGTGTAAATCCGTCAAGTAGATGGAGTCATTGATAAGTAAAATCTATTCGAGGTCATGCAAAACTCTTGATATTCTATAGAAAGCTGTCAGGAGCGATTTGTGGAAGAGTTTTAAATGATAACGCAGTTAATCTCATGTCCTCATCTTCAAGCTATCTCTCGCCAAGGTCAGTTAAGCAGTGAAGGTAAGTTAATGCCTTTATTTTGTAATAAACTGGCTAGTACCAAGTTTTCTGGTTACAGAGAGTTTCACCATGAATAAAAAGTGCTCAGTCTATACATTATATCCGTACACAATTACTTTACACCAAATTTGTCCTAACTTTCATTGACGTTCTAAATTTTCTGGTGGCTCATAGTCTGTCACCTTACGTAGACTTATAATTTCAATATTGTAAATTCATTGCTATTTATAATACAATTTCTTTATAACAAATCGTTGTCATCTTTTTCTTCTCGTAAGAAGGATTCCTTTTGACACGTATATTTCTTCCGTACCTAACTTAGTAACGCTGTTTATGATCCAGATTTACTAGCAAATTCTACCAATGATAAAAAAAAACTCTCGTAGCAGACTCGGGTTATATAATTCACAAATGAGTATAGTATGCTTGGAGTCCATAACCATGGCGGGCATGAAATGCTCTCGCTGTTTTCAGAAGAGACGGTTAATATTCAGTGGAGTGCTCTGCAACCGAATTTCCGGCAATTAAAACTTTGTTGCTACAAAAATATCTTCACTTTTTAAAATCTGTATTAGCGATGCTTTTAGCATAATGGTACTAGTTGAGTGAGTCAATAGCATAATAACGTTTGCTAATAATATTAACCGTTGCTCCGTTTTGACGTTGTTTCGTTATCCCGTTTGTATTATTTTTCACTTTTAAATAGTAATTTTCCCTAAAGGAATACAATTTCTTAAATAATAAGTAGTCTATATTACTTCTTGAATCCTGATTTATCTTCATCTAAAAATCATGTTGATTTATTGCTTCGCTGTGACGTGAAAAAAGAACAAACAAACATATTCTCCCATTTATAATGCTAGAATTAGTCTGGGATTATTTTTGTTTTTTTCCTTTTTAATTTTTTTGCATAAAAGTTGAACATTTTTGGATTTAATGTGTTTGAAAATATATTTTTATTATGTAGTTTTGAATGGATTCTGATTCGATTTGAATTTTTTTTACAATTGACTTGCTACTAAGGCAACATGGTAAAGCTATTATTTACAATCATTGTAAATGGTATCTTTTCACCAAAAATACAAATCGGTATGAAAGGGTATTATTCAATGTGATAATATAAACAAAATTAAATTAAATAATGTCAGCGACTTCTACACTTGAAGGCGGCGCGTTTCGTTAACCTTGAGCATCATTCGCAAATTTAGAAATCAACCCTTTCTTATCGAAAATTATTTTCTATTAATGTTTAATATTTGCTAAGAATATAAATGTTAATTTATTACATTAACAATGGAAACCTCTTATTAGATTGTGAAATTCTTTTTTCTTCCATTTTTTCCATCTCTTCCATTCTTTAAATTTATAGTTTATAAAAATATAAGATGGTTATAGATGGAAAAACTTTGCTAGGGTACAATTCGTAGTTGCACAATCCGATTCATGCTATCAATCATGAAGCTACGAATGCGTAGAATAGTCTGACGTGAGCGTGCTGCCGCAGCGACGCGACGGTAGGTTGAGAAGGAGGCCCACAGGACTTAATTGATAATCTATTAGTGAGTGAAAGTTCAGATGTAATTCGGCAAAAGGTCGGGCGGCGCTTAAGTAAATTGGAATGATGTGATTTATATTTTATGTTAAGACAAGGTCATTTGTACTGAACTCAAGCCGAGTTGGCTTGGACTGTTACGGACTCTTACTGGGTGGACTTAGACCATTATGAATAAATAATTTAGATTAAAATATTTTTGAATTAATAAAATATGATTTTTAGATATAAGAAAGGCTTCCTTTTTGAGTTTCATTAATTTAAAGGTAAGGCTTTTGAGACACGTCTTGTTCTTTTTGAACTATCTGATATGCAAGTTTAAAATGTTTGGCCAAATGTATGTTGAAAATAACAGGGAATTAAAAAAAAATAATGGGAATTTGACGTCAAAATATGAATGAACACGGGTTTACCATCTTGCCAGTTCTAAAATAAATAAAAAAATGTTTGGTCTTGTTATGAGGATAGTGGTGTAAATGGTGTTTCCAGTTTCCAATCTCAATTTGGACGTTCCGCAATTCCAGTAATGCTAAGATTATGTTTAAATATCTTCATCCCCTTCCATAATTCCAGTAATGGTGTGCCGTTCGATCTTCAGCTGTATTGATCGTTTGAATGAAATACAGAAACTCTACTCATCATAAATACGAGTATCACTCAATGGAACTAGAAAACTCGCCGATCAAAAGTAAACATTCAATAAGCAAAGTGGCAGTAGAGCTATACGCTGGGAGCATTAGCCCGCTGCCCCGTTTCCATGTCCCGCAACTACTTGCTTTACTAAGATTGCTGATAGTTTATGTTTAGGACGTGTTATTTGATAGTAATTTGTAATGCATAAAGAAAGTTCTGTGAAAAATTAAATTTTATTAAAAAATGTTACCATTGGGTTCAAGTCGGGGCTGTCCACAAATATGAAATAAAACGGGATTATAGTAACCATCATCTCAATTGCATAGGTCTAGTCGCGTGAAGGTTTTGGCCAAAATCAGATTACTGTATAAACTTTTATTTTGGTATAAACTGAATGCAAACAATTTTAAGAGGGTATGGACGAATGTTATTTTTAGAAAGCAGACCAGGAAAATTCTTTTTTGCCTTAAAACGTAACAGAAATCGCTGTTTATTTATTCTTAGACTACAGGGGTTTTACATCATATTGGCATAATGTTTTACTGTATTTTCGTGTATCATATGTAGTTTTATGACATATTGAAGTTTGCTGAGTGATATTGATACGAAAAGAAAATACTTATGAGAATATATATAATTAGTTTTAAATGTTTGGCTTGCATGTACCCAATGGTTTAAGAATATTTCGTGACGATTAATAACTAATTTAAGCAGCTCAGCTTATTTCGTCGTTATGCCTCTCATTTGGTGTTTTCACTGATGTTTCAAGTTATTTAGCACAATAGTCAGTAATATACATGTAACAAAACTGATGGGCCTGTCTTTCTCTACATTGAAGATATTTATGAAAAAAGGGACACAAAAAAGCAGTAGCTAATATTGCAAAAGCAACCCGAATGCTGAAACCAGCATGAGGATGAGGAATCGTAGTCGGCCGGCAAAATTTTTCGATGTTGTATATTTTACTCATAAACTTATTGTGTCCTCTGTTTAAAATTTGAATCTGTCATCAATATTTATAATTTAGTTTCTTTGGTAGGTCGTATAAATTTGATTGTCTTTATCTATAATAAAACTGCAGAATTAGCGAACCTGTGCATTAAAGGTATTTACGAAAAAGATATTTAGAAGAAAAAAATGTTGCTTTCGGAATATTTGTCCATTTGTTCTGTTTATTTGTCCATGGATCACGCGAGAATAGCTAAAATAATTTTGATGAAGTTTTTACTGCTGGATTCTATTGAGTCTAGGGTAAAATATAAGTTATATTTGATCGCCGTCAACTAACTAAAAAGAAGAAATGGGAATTGGAAGCTTCAGTATAAAGTGCACTTACTTAAAAAGTTTACTTTATAATTATTATAATAGATTCATAAAGTTCATTAGATCACAGAGCTTCTGAACCCGATGGGAGAGTGATATTGATATCACTTTCATCTCGAGTGGGCTCACGGGGGTAGACGTCTCCTCGAGTGACCCTAGAGCAATGTTGTACTCCATCTCCTAGGCGCGACCTACACCCCGACCTGGGGCATGAACCAGCAAACGGTTCAAAATAGGATGCTTAGTCTAGGATAGATTTGTCCAAATTTTCCACCGACAGCTCGAAGATTATGTCCGATTAGTGATTGCTACAGCTTTTTATTGGGTCGATGCTTGTGCAGACAAATACGTCCTCGGTATTTTCGTCCTGTGTGACAATGCCTGGCGGCCAGCCATTTTGTCTACGCTGGAGTCCTGGGGAGTATCAGTGGATCTCTCCCGGACTGTGATAAATTATTTTCATGATCAAGATAGCTATTTGAAGGATGCAGATATTGTAGTATATAAAACGTTAATCGATGCTCACAAGATCCAGTCCGCGGTCCCATCTAGTAAATATCATGTTCGATAGCATACTCGAGATACCCTGAAGGGATAGTATACCATCGAACCTATACCATAGAAGTATACCATAGAGTATATCATAGAAGTATACCATCGAATATGATTATTTCAGGGTATTTGTAAAAATTATCTAGGGCTTGATGATTTCAGGGTATCGTGAGTATACTATCCTTCAGGGATGCGGTAAAATCGCTATACGAATGATGCTTTGATGATTTAGTATCAAAAAATTAAAAGCTTTCGATCCACGTGTTCTCCGTTTAGTGTCAGCTAATGATACCATTGTTCCTCTTGTGTCACCATTACTATGTCTTTAAAAATAATGAGCTAAAACATTGTGAGTTTTTAACGTACATAATTTATTGAAATAAAAGATAATAAAATCATTCACATTTTCTTGCACAGGAAATTCCGTCATCATAAATAACCAAATCAAATAGTGTTGCTAATACAAAAGTCCCTTAACTAACTTGCCTCCTTGTATTTATTTCGCATTCACGTTTAACATTTCTCTAAATGTAATGAATTTGACATTTTTTAATGCTTTTGTGAATATATTTACAATATTATTATCTGAATCTATCTGTACAACTTCAATTTTTCCTTTTTCAATAAATGTATAAAATGATAGCGAACTTCAATATATTTTAAATTCTTTGTAAAATGTCTATATTTAGCGATGGCCATTACTCCTTAGTTATATTCGTATATCTTAATTGGTTTATAATTTTTTTTAAAAACATCATTCATTCTATTTCTTATCTCATCATATTAGATAATGTATTTCTGTTACAACTTTTGATGAAGCAATATACTCAGCAAATGTAGAAGACTTTATTACACTGTTCTCTTTTTTATTTTCAAAATTTAATATTTCCAAATAATCTAATTACAAATTCCGTGCTAAACTTTCTGTCTAGAATGTTTCTGATACAATCAGCATTCACAAAACAATCCAAGATATCAACATTATTATTCTTACAATATTTCAATTCAAGATCTTTTGTCAAATACAAGTATTTCAGAACTCGCAAAGTATATTTAAAATGGGTCTCATGATAACGATTTTGGAATCAGCTTAAATTATTTACACTGAAAGATATATTTGGTATAGTACCAGAGTTGAAGTACAAAAGTTTATATCAGATTCTTACAGTTTCAAATTTATTTTCATAGGTGTCTATACAATTTTGAATTTTCAGTATTATAACATTTAGCCAAAGACTCGATATAAGATTTCTGACTCAAAATATTATTCTATTTATAGTAATAATAAATAACAATACCAATGTAAACTACATCACTCTATCTATGTTTTTAATTTTAATCTATTTTATGAAAACTTATCAAATAACCTGTTTTTAATGTTTTTAAGTAATAACTTGTTTATCTTTACAGAAAATCAAAAGATTGTTGCCAAATAATAAAGTACAAACAATCAAGTCGTTTTTCATTTTAACATACAGACAATAATCATATTTATTTTTTCAAAAACCAGAGTTATCAGAAAATCACTAAAATGTTTATACCATGCACAAGGACCATTCAATAATGCTGTCTCTATGTTCAATTGATGAATATCTAAAGAATTTTGACAAAAGTAAAACAATAACAGCATTAACGGCAGCATATTTGCAACAGGGGAATAAGTGTCATTAAAACAGTTCGTTTGTTGAAAACCTCTCATCACTCACCTTTATATTCACTTTCACTTTTATTTCTGTACATCCACTTCACATCGATTATCCTTTTATCCTCAGGAGAAATACTTTACTTGATAAATACTTTACTTCCATACATTTTAGATTTTTTACCGAAGGCTTCTTTTTTAATCAATGGTATCAGCGAAGGTTCTGTTTTTTTTTGTTTTCTTACGATATGCAGCTGTTTTAATTATTTCTAGGTAAAGTTTTTCAACCTTCGCTCTTGATAAAAGACGTCTTCCATATCCCTTATCATGTTTCCAATCAAGTTTTTTATTTTATTAACCTACTGTACTAAGAATTCATATACCTCATCTTTTGTCTGGATATAATAAATTTTAACCAATTTGCTATAGTCGTCTTTGAAAATAAAAAAAAAATTCTCCGTGATTTTCTGTAGTTTGCTGTGGTCCATTTAAATCTGTATGTACTATCTCTAGTATGTTCTCCGCTTTTTATTTGTTATAAAAGGTAGGTTATGCATATTGTTTCAATGCATTTTAAATATTCTGGGTCAATCTCTTTTAGGTAGTACGTCTAATGATTATTTTTACATATTATTTATAAGTAATTAAAATTAATGTGACCCAGTGTACGGCGTAATTTTTCGTTTTTAATCATATTACTTTTACTCATGTTTGTTTGCAACTTTTCTTCATTAACACGACTTTTTTATTTTATATAGTCTTTCATATTTAATTGCAATAGTTATCAAGTAACCAAGCAATCAAGTAACCTTCAATATGAGTTGTATACAATTTCCCTCTTGGAACTACTGAATATTTGGCTGTGGTTTTGGAATAATTTAAAAACTTTGCCTTCATCTCTTTTACATAAAAACATTTGTCAACTTGACCTCACTTATTTCCCAGCTTGTGGACAAAGATAGTCCATAAATCGGGAAAAAGTTTTGATGTTACCAACTTGTGCAGCTTCTAATATTTTTCCAACACAAAACTTTACTTTTACAGATTCGTTCAATGTACTGATCAGTACAGGTTTCAAAGTACACGTTAGTGTTAATAATCTGGTCTGTATAACCACAATCAAGTAACCATCCTATTTAACCTTATTTTGGCGTGTCATTTTCAATTGCGGTATATATATTATTTGTGTGATAATGTTGTATCAAAATATGTAATTAGTGAATAGTAGCGCCATCTCTTATCGTTTTGTAGAAACTGTTTGTCTGTCTATGACAATTTGCTAAAATAAAAGACAGTCTACTGCGATAAAACGTGTTTTACTAGAATTTGCAATGGTTCTGTGAAAACTATTTTCTTAATACTAGTGGCTAGTATGAAGATAATTTCTTCGTCCTCGATGAAAGTTTCTGATGTTGTACAATCGACGTCCTCGGTAGCGCGAAAATTCATGACTCAACCACGGTGTTCATTCGGTGGCCCGCCTTTCCACTACGAATACATTCCAAATTATTGTGAAATGTCGACGTGGCTTCAGCTCAAGAAACATTTGACGCTTCATTGCATTTTTCCCTTGCCCTTTTTGACATTGTTTTATTTTTCAGATAATCATTTTCTAGTATACCATATATCAAATCGCCAATGTGTAGCGATTTTAACATGTAGTTTAGTTTTTCTTGCTCTGCTATCACTGCACCTGTCTGTTTTAATTCATTCACAGCCTTTTCAAAATCTTTGAAGAATTAGCATAAATCTGAATAATTATTCAATTTAACAATTTCGAAGTTATCTCGGCACACAATTTGTAAAACTGTTAACTTTTTTAGATACATCTAATAAAACTTTTTGGTAATCTCCTAAGCTGAATCGACTTCAATTATGTATTCTAGCTATTTGCTTCTTATTGCGCTGTAAATATAGTTAGTCGCTTGGATTCTTCCTTCGTCCCAGTTGTTATTGTTGGTACGATTTTTTGCTCTCATTACCACATTTTTACACTTTTTAAACTGTAAAAACTTAAACAAACGTAATTTCCGGCTACTGTAAACTTCTGCGTCGAATATCTAAATTTATATATTGCTATTCTTCGCCGCCATTTATCACGTTTTTGCTTTTTTTATTTGTTAGTATTCTCGAACTAATCTAACCTTTTTCACTTCTTGTTTTTGAAACAACCTGTGCTACCATATTAAAATAATGAGTTAAAACATTGTTAGTCTTTAATGTATACAGTATATTGAAAAAAATATAACAAAATCATTCACATTCTCTTACACAGAACGTCTCGCCACCTTTTTTTCTAAAGCGATAGACTAGTGTCATAGATAACGAAATCATTTTGAATCTAATTTATTTAATACGTTGAAAATTATTTTAGAAGTTATCTTACATTCATATAAACATATTGAAAATGGAAATTCATCGAGAGCAATTTTCTTCTTTCTAATTAATTTCAATACGACGCACGATGCGCTCCTACATTTCCCTCACACCCCAACTCTTCGTTATTCAAACCCGCTCTCATTTAATCGAATTCGCTGCACACAGCTTGCTGACTGGCGGCAAAATTAAATTTGCATAATGTACATTCGTTCCTGTCGCGAGTGTTGGTCAAATCTACAGTTAGGTACGATATCGAAGGAGATTTTGACTGTACATGTAAGAACCGTGTTCGTACGGGACGGAGATAACTATACATGTAGCTAATGATTTTCTATAACAAACAATTCCTAAATCATTATCTAGATATCGCCCACCTCATATTCCTATATAAACCACAAAGTATAAATTAAATCAATTTTGACTATAGTTGCAAAATCCAGAACTGTATAGAAATTTAGAATATACATATAGAGATCGGAGATCAGATTGAATCCTATATTTGGGTTTAAAATTAAATTAAATTTTTTTCCTTGCTTTATTTTACAGTTTTTTTCTAAAATATTAAATTGATAAGATTTTTCTACTTTTTTCTGTCCAAAAAGAAACGTAAATTAAAAGGTTTTTTGCACTTCATAAATTAGTTAAAGTAACTAAATCGTATCAATTGTCGTTAAACATACTTTCCTAAAAGTAAAACTTTTAAATATGCATTATATTAGAAAACAAAGAATTTAGACTATCTACTTTGGAAGCTTATATCTGTTATTGCATATTTAGGTAAACACTTGTCTAACGACTTTCCACTCAACGGGGTGCGTAAAAAAATTTTCACCCCAATTTTAAACGCACTGGCTTAGCTAATTCTTTTACACAAATTCACTCCTTGTTTGTTTTTCGATTAATTAAAAGCATTAACGCACAAGTCCTACAAAAATTTAAGCCATTGTACCGATTAAAACGCGCTAACCGAGAAAAGGATAGAACCTATTACTGAATACGTGCTAGAAGAGACGACAGGCATTTAGTCATTGAGTTGTACGGTAAGTTGTTGGCCTCCGACTCGTTACCTATAAAAGTAGTATATCTGAGTTGTGCGATATGAAAACTAGCATCACGTTTATTCTTTATCATAATTATTTTATGATGGACGGTCATACCGTTTATGGCAGAAAATTTCGAAAGTCAGATGACATAAAGTAGGGGAGTAGAATATTAATGAATATTTGGTGACTACGTATATCGTTTATTTAATTTCAATTTTGACTTTGAACTGCAAGTAAAAAATATAAGATGCACCCTTTTTAAGGCGTTTTTACTCAGCTGAGGTATGTGTTTACTGAAATCGAAATAAGTGGCATGTGCGCAAGTAAGGGTAGACATATTTAATTTTGTAAAGGTTAAGTTTTATTTGGGACAATGTACACGCCATATTTAATAATATGTAAGTATGATATTGTTATCCGTATCTATGGTTCTAGAAACAAATATATAATCGAGGTAATCGTATCTATTCTTTAATATTTCTATCTTTTAATTACTGACGTATATCGTTTCTAATCAAAGGTTTTATTTAACCCAGATTATTCTATTTTAATTTTACCGTATTTGTCATGTGGAAGGAAAAACACAATACATGCTTTATATTTTTCGAAACAGATGCTCTTGTACGCTATTTCGATATTTGAAGCGTAGTTATCGGTTAACTTTTCCTCTATTGTTAAGAGACACAAAAAAATTGTTTTCTTCCGTAGATTATTGAACTTGGCTTTGAAAGAGAAACCACTGTGACACAAGATATAACGTTAACAAGCGACAGGCGAGACAATTGACAGCTCTTTGAAATTTGATCTTGTATGACATAGAAGGTTTGATTACATGAAAAAGTACATAATTTGGTTTTTTCTTCTTAAATTTTATAACTTGGTACAGATTATTATGAAATTTTCACTTTTTTAAGAATGCAATATCTCAACTATGAAGTAAAAGTATTTGAAATTTGTATCATCTCTGTTCAGGTCACTTTATTCACTCTCCAATATTGTGTACATACAAGTTTCCTTGAAGAACTTATATTGGCTAGATTTAAAGTCAAACAACAAATGTAAGTGATGTTAACAAACCACAAAAAGGTTCTCGTGTTAAATCACAACCATCTCCGAAGACTGCGAGTTCTGAATTTAAAAGGATTTAATATTATATATTATATCGATATTTTTTTATCAATCGAAACGTCAAAATGATAACGCGCTTAAAGTAATTTTAGGGTTTTCTTAGTGTAAAATGTGAATTTCATATGTCTTTTGTTATCATTGCAGCATAAGCCGCAGTAGAACCTGCTCAATTATTGGCTGCTGTAGGTTCAGGTGTGCTTGTATTATTTTATTTGAAAAATAAAACGTTTTATTATTATCATTATTAAGAAAATCAGTCAAACGAAGGGCGGTTTTAATTAAAGCGTTTCCGACCAGTGTGTTTTGATAGTTTATTTTTGGTTTAGGACCCTGCTTTTCACTTCGAGACTTCTGCGAATTTGCGTGTGGATTATAAAAATATTTCAATAACCTTATATTTATAACCAATTTCTTAAAACTCATTTTTATATTAACGAAAGAAACTTTTAACTTCTTACCAACAAAAAAACTTCTCGAACTTGTTTTAAAATATGTTTGATATCATTTCAGAAATAATAAAAATTAATTTTTCATTATAATAAATTCAATTAATCTTGTCATTTCGGGTATATTAAAAAATTAGGAGAAAAGTACTTTATTTTTAAAGGCTTTTTTTAAAGCAAAAATATTATTTTACACAAAGTCATTTTACATCCTTCAGGCGAATGAACTAAAATATTAATAGACGTACAATATTACGTTAATAAAAGTCAGTAAAAGGAAAACGTAAATACTCAAGAGAAATGTCATATGTTTATTTTAATCGCATTTGAAGTTAGATACGAATTTGAAAAGCTATCATTTGTCTATAAAAAGTGGGACTTATATGGCACCGTTTACGTAGTTGATATAATGGCTCATGTAATACGTAAAAAATGGAACGTCCGTCTAAATGGAGACATCTGGTAATATTAATTTCTACATATAATTACATTAATACATATAAATCTAATGTTTACATAAAATGGATTATTATACTTCAATAATTATTTGTCGTCTTGATACTGTTCTTTCCTTATACTATAGTAAGATAGGGAAGCATCATTAGAATTATTTAACCAGCAGAGCCTTGCTATTAGATCTCTTATGACATTGTTAAAGGTGACCTAAAAATGAAAATGAATAAGAAGCGGAATAAAATATCTTTTGGTATATTGGAAAAAATGCGCATTCAGAATATTCAAATTTAGTTTTTCTTATTCAAATAACAAAACTGTTTATTTTAACAGTCCGTCATCTGAAACGTATTTACTATGATACTGTTAATCAATTCATGACTAATAACTTAATATTTATGGCAAATAACGTGTACAACACATTACGTATTTAAACATATTTTCATATCATTGTGTGATCATATTCTGATGTGATCGCTATCAGTTACGTATTAAACCAGGAGCAGTTTAATATTTTGGAAAAGTGTACGTTTTATTTGATACGGTATTGGACAAAGGTATTATAAAAATGTAGTAGTCATGTGAACGTAGAAACTTCTGGATACAAAAAAGGAGAGTTCAGAAAAACAAATCGACTAAGAATTGAAAAGGAAATTGTCCATACGATATTTGTACAGATTTCATTAAAGTCCTTAACATGAAGCTTATTTTCCATATGAATGTACGATTATCGATATAGAGGGAATCACAGTGTTGGCATCACTATTCACTAGTAATCGGTAATTACCAGTGACGCTCGGCACTAACGAGGCCTCGCATCTGTCAGCTATTGGACTTGTCATTGAAGTTATATTCGCGCATTTTGCACTGTAGGGCGGTTCAAATTGGATCGACTATGATGTGGTGCGTTGGGTTTTGTTTGTAGATTGTTCTTTTCCATTGGCATTATGTTGAGGTGATTCTCCACCCAAGTAGATGCGTTGAGGCATGTATGAAATTTGTTGCTAAATAAGAGAAGGGACTGTCGACAGGGGCTGGTTGTTAGATTAATTTTTGGTCATTGTTTTGTGATAGTTTAAAAGTGATAAAAAACAAGTAATAAAAAAATAAAATTGTGTGTTTATTATGACAATTCTAGGTTCATATATGTTCATAATAATACCAAACTTTTTACATAGGCGTGCACTGGAAAAACCGAGAAACCACACTCTCCAACTACCTATAATTTTCGTCACCCCATTTTGAAATCAAAACTCGAACGGGAAACTTACTTAAAGCGTCCTTTTCCAAAACGAAAATTTATAATGTAAACAACTTCGTAGTGAAACAAACTCTAAATAACTTTTAATCTCTAGACGAGTGTGATCACACACTTGTTAAAAGGAAATTAGCAGCGGTGACCTCTGAGCGTTAAACAATATTGCTCAGACGATGAATTAACGCGTCAAAATTACAGCGAACAACCCGGCGAACTCGGCGGGTGGTTGTATAATGCTGTTGTAATTGAAATACAGTTTAAATCATTTTATTGACAGCTGAAGATCAGGGTTGTCAAATTGCGATTTTAATCAAGTTTAATTTTCTGTGTTTGGAAAGACAACACGTCATTTACATGTTTTGAAATTTCAGCTTAGCATACAAGTTCAACTGATTCAATGGCAGAATCAGGTTAACCAGGAATTTAATGATGTGGCTTTATGTTTTATCAAAATATGCTATTTTAATTGTGATGCGATCTAAATTATTCGGAACTTTCTAATAGAAGCAATCCTTATTACAATACTTAAAAACAATTTAGAATCTGGTTGAATATTTTTTGCAATAAATTAAATTTCCGTTGTTTAGTTTTATCTAACTTTCCGTTTAGAATATATATTAATATGTTTAATGTTTTGATTGCATAATAAAAAGGAGAAAATAACGAAAAAAAACACGATTTATGAGTTATAGATAAATCGTATTTCTATGAAACCATTTATAAATATAGGTATTATTAACTCAACAGTTACATATTTCTGATATATTTCAATTATATTGGCTAGCATGTCTTTCACAGGCGTAACAAAAAATATCTTACTTGTATTCTTCGGTACTTGTAAACTCTCTTATACACGACGTTTCTTATTATTTCATTTTTTGACTTTGGACGTGATTTGCAGCTTATTAGCTGTAACCGTTTTTGACAGAGTTCCTAATAAGTTATCCAAAATCAAGATCTTAACGATCTCTAACGACATTGTTTCTTTTGATTAAAGATAACCTAAAGGGTAAAAAAAATTTATTTCTTAATTTTAAATCACATTTTTAAAAAAACATTCTAAAAATACGCGAAAATAGACCATCCCTCACCTTATTTCCGAATCTACTGAATCAAACATGAAAAAAAGGGTTGATAAATCTGACTTGGATATTACAGGAAAACTATAGCGATTATGAGATCTAGGAGGCAACATGTTTAATTTGTAGAAATTATGTTTGTAAAGAATTTAATACAATTACTACGAACCATTAAATGGTCATAAGTGCCTAAATATGCACGGAACCTTCGTAATGCGAGCTTTACATGTAAAGTGGGGTGAATTTTTTCTGTGCATCCTGTAAATAGGTTACCACTGAATAGGTGTTTTAAAACGAAATTTATATTCTATTTACAATTTTTAATTTAGAAGTCTCGTTCGCGCTTTTAATCAAGGGTTTTGTACAATTTTATATCATACATCTGAAAAATGTGGAAACATTTTAAATACTTGCGTTGATAATTTCAAGAGATATAGACAATTGCGGATTTTTATTTTATGACTGAACTGACATGAGTTTGGCTCATTTTTTCGACTACTAAAAAGTGGTCGACTTTATTAGAATTACTAATATCATCAGCTAATTAATAATTATCAGTGTTGCCATAGTGTCGGATTATAAAAACAGAAATGGGCAGCCATTTTGTTTTTTTCGCGTGTATGAAACCGCTTCTTTAGACCTCTAGCCATATACAGTACCTTCCTTTTACTTTTATCGTAGTTGAGTAAAAAAAAGGAAGCAAACATTTTACCTAGCAAACTACAACGTCGACATAGCCGAAACAGTCTCTCGCAACGTTTTTCGCTAAAACCTTTGCAATGGACCCGTCGTGGTAACGCAGTTAAAGTGTTTTAAATTTTTTGGCTGAGAGTGAATTTCTCTCTCGTTCTCCCTATGAACATAGTTCTATATAAATAATTGTAAGTCCGATTATTATGGGTACGGAACTTGTAATTGTGAGTTTTTCACTAAGTTTCGCTAAATTTTTACTTGGTGATATTAGACGGATATATTAGATGGATATATTCTATTACATTGGATGGATATATTAGATGGATATATTCTATAGACATTGGAGATATTAGATGGATATATTCTATTTTCTAAGGGCATCGGGTAACACTCTGATTAAAATTTTAACATGATATGTTTTAAAATCGTCTATTTATATCGATATGCATCAAACACATGTCCTCATTTGTTGGTAGGCTCTAAATTAATGACTTTTGCGAGTGATGTATTTTTGCGGAGTGTTGCGAGGAAAAAGTGGCAGATTTCAAAGTTTGAACAAACATAGTTTCTGAACGCAACACATAAGAGGGGCGCGGGGGCGTCGTTAGAAGCACAAGCCGTGCGGATGTTTTAGTAGCCATGGAACAGTGGAGTGGAGAGCACCGCGCTTTTGCCGTCGAGGCGTACATTTCGAGTGGATTTTCACTGTCTGTAGCACGCCGTCGATTTAATAATCGTTACAGTATTCGTCGATTACGTGATGGAACATCGATTAGCCTCATTCAGTCATGGGTAGCAAGGTTCAGAGCTACAGGATCAACATTAAATAGGCCCAGGCCAGGACCTACACCATTGGTAGCCACGGATGAAAATGTCGAGCGTGTTATGGTTTCTGTCGCTGAAAATCCCCGTTTATCACTGCGTACACGTTCATCGATATTGGGAATTCCGAAATCAACTTTACAGGTAATAATGCGAAAAAAGCTCAAGTTCCATCCATATAAAATTCAAATTGTTCAAGATTTACACGATTCTGACTTTGAATTAAGAAAAACTTACGCGGAGGTGATGTTGAGAATTCGTACTGCTACCCGTATGGGCAACATATTCTTTAGTGACGAAGCTCACTTTCACATTGGAGGATATGTGAATAAGCAGAACTTTCGTTACTGGGATGTCCACAACCCAAGAAAAATGCATCAAGAGCCTTTACATAAGCCTAAAGTAACAGTCTGGTGTGTCATGTCTGCACCTGCAATCATAGGGCCTTATTTCTTTGAAAATCAACGTGACCAAACTGTAACTGTGAATTCGGAGAGATATGCCCAGATGTTAAATGACTTTTTCAGAGTAGAACTACAGAATAGTCCATCCTTCAATCAAAACACATGGTTTCAGCAGGACGGGGTCGCAGCTCACACTGCTAATGTGTCCATGAATGCAGTGCGGCAGTTATTTCCAGAAAAAAACATATCCCGAAACGGTAACTTACCGTGGTTACCTAGGTCACCCGATTTAAGCCCATGTGACTTTTTCTTATGGGGATACTTAAAATTCGTTGTTTACAAAACAAATCCGAGCACTGTAACACAACTTAAAGAAAATATTCGAGCCGAAGTCAGTAGGATATCCCAGTCGCTCTGCAAACGCGTTTTTGAAAACATGCGTGCTAGACTCGAAGAGTGTGTCAGACTCGATGACCGCCATTTGGAAAACGTGGTTTTTAAAAAATGAAATCCGCATTTGTTGTTATTAAGTTAAAATAAACCTACTTTGTATTAGAGGTGTAGTTTTTTTTACAATTTTTCAAACATTGAAATCTGCCACTGGACATCCTGTATTATGAATATGATTTTGAAACAAAAACTCAGTTATTACATGTATTGTATGTGGAAAGCTTCACTTACCTGTGAGATGCTGTTTTATTCTAATGGCTTTGTTGTTTAGAAAAATTTGTTTCCGAAAAATTAAATCTAAAAGAAAAGTTCTCTTTCGAGTGTGGAAATTGGTGCATTAAGCCGAAAAAACAAATTAGCTAACGAAGTTGTAAATAATCGCGAAATAAGCTTTACACGGTTGTGTTTACGAATGAATCGTACGCTGTCAGGGCTGGATATACATCAGAGCGCGGTATTTCGAAGGTAACTAGTTAGAATCGTTAGTTTAGAATAGTTAATTTTGATGTTATGTTACGTATCTACTTGGTATCTGTATTATTTAGCACCATCTGTTACCTTGTTATATATTTTTACGTTCTACAATTTACGAAATTATAATTTCCTATGTTAAAATAAATGGTGAAAAAATTAAAACTCTGGGTAAAAATTGTATAACTCTTTCAATATTCTGCCGACCACTTTTTTATCCGACTTTTTAAATGAATAAAGTAAAAGTCTTTATTGTGTTTAATCGTTGTTTTTCTGTTAGGGTTATTGGATTTTTGTTATTAAAATATTACATGATTCTTTATTATTGGGTATCGGTAACTTGTAATTTAAATTTTAAATTAATTTCTTTGTATAATTCCAGCAGTTATTGTTCAATTGAACTGACTTAAGTCTCTGGACATGGAAGATTTCTTCCAAAAATAAACTTCTTGTAGCCCAATATGGTGTAATTCGATTAGGTAACGTCGCGAAAATGCGTGACGGGAGTGACGAGGCAGGAGAAGGATAGTGTGCTGTCGTTACAGTCGAACTTAAACTTTTCACGGAGAATCTCTAATATAAGTTTACTAATATTTAATCCAGAAAGAGATAATTTTGATACTTTTTAAATATTGTTTGCTGGAATTATGAGATAAAAGCACATACAAAATCCTTCACTAATTAGCGTCTTAATTTGTTCTATAATATTTGAAATATTGAAAAAAATTCGCAAATAAACTTCATAAAGCGGTATAGGTTGACACATATACTAAGTGAGCATTAACGTCTGAGACGTGTTTAGTCTTCGAGGTAAGTAATTCACTTAATAAAGCGACGAGGATTAACAGACTACTTCCTTATGAGTTTAACAACTGGCTATGACGTTTCATACATTTATTCAGAGCTTCATCTATTTCAGATCGTAAAAATAATTTTATGTTCTTCAAAAAATTACTGACAATGAAATAATTCCATTGGTGAATTTTTATAGGAATTTGAAGAATTATTATTTCCTGACCTGGTCGACGTTGCATAGTATATTGTAATTATTAGCTTATTATATCATTAGCTTAACTTATTTTTCCACGGACGTCCTATTAAAATCGTTTCAATATAAATGAACATAAGAAATTTTCAAGTATGTGACTATTTGATACGCTACTAAACATTTGTACATTATTAAGAAACATTAAGCGAGATGCATTCACAAAGGTATTGGTGAAATAGAAACAATTGCTGACATCGTAACAAGTACACTTTTAGTCAGGTGGAACTCTACATTTTTTCTGGACTCCCACTTTTTTCTTATGTGAAGATCAGTTTGAAATATGGTTTCCAATATTGAGTTATTAATACGTAACCGGTTTACAAATACAGATTACCAGCTTCATGTTTTAAAAAATCGTACGTACTTACTCAAAAATTATTTTAGAAATCAACTTATCTATTTTATTCTAATAAACACTTCTGAATGTAATTTAAAGTCTTTATTTTTTCATATATATATATATATATATATATATATATATACATATATATATTATAAAAAATTATAAAAATGAAAATTTGTTTTGTATAGTAAATTGAAAATTATATAAGCAATATTTTAATCCGTTTGCTGTCGATCCTAAGATGACAACGAAGACAGAAAAAAATTAATATTATTAAACAACGTAATAACAATATAATATTAGAATATATTAACAATATAATATTAGAATATATTAATTCTCGTTCGAAATACACCAGTGTCGAAAGACGAAAATCTTCAACCTGTGTGTGTTGCCCGTGGCGGCATAGGGAAGTGAGACGTGGTATTTTATTATTAGCCTTGTAAAAATACTCCAAGTCACTCAGCGAGTAATGGAAAAAGTTATGTTCTGGGTTGGATACAATATTTGGTCCGTAATGTGGACATTCGTAGGAGAACTAAAGTTGCGGACATGGTTCGTAGGATTGGTAGATTGAAATGATCACGGAGAGACCATGTAACGCGCAAACCGCTGGGGAGAAAGGTTCTTGAACGGCAACTATACATTAGAAAATACAGTAGGACACCTTTTAGGTAGAGAGATGACCTGGTAAAGGTTTCGGGAAACCGTTGGCACAAGTCGATCTTTGTGGGAATGTATGGGGGAGTTGTATGTTTATCTTTGCCTGTTTGTTGTTCAGTTTGCCGGTTTCCAGGGGAAGCTGTGAATGTGTTGATTATAAATAAAGCACTAAAATAAAACGCGCATATTTTTGAAATTGAGTAATTAATGTTAATATACTTTCATATTTAAGTTAGTCCTTTTAGTAATGTTCGGGTTATAATTCCAATTAACAGACATTTATAGAGCTGCTATAAACCACGTGGTCACCTTTAAGACATTTTTGATAGTACCCACTCTTTTCGCATAGCCAGCTGTAGCTTTAGCCGTTACTCCTCCGCCTACCCTTGCAGGAAATCTATGTTAGATTTCCTTTTTTCTATTACTTGTTGCCAAATCTATTTCGAATTGGTGTGCATGTATTAATATGCAAAGTATGCGGATACAAGCGCAAGAAAAGTAGGGCAAATGAAATAACTTAATTTGTAATTAAAAGTAAATTTGTTTTGGCTTCATATTAAATATCTCCAAAATGTAAAAATACGCAGTACAGGCGCAGATATCCCTTCTTCCCCTCCGTAGCCCCTAATAACCTTTTGTAGAACTCTTGCTGTTCTAATTGTGTTTACGGAATCAGATTTTTTTCGCTGACAATATTTCCGTTTTATATGAAACGCCAATAACGTTTAATATATTTACGTAATATTCAGTGTCACTCGATGCCCGTATAGTATTTAACGTAGCCAACAAAGGTTGGCTAAGCTATGAGTTTTTCACATTCCTAAATGAAAAAAAATTATGTTATAAATGTTAAAATATAATTTCACGTACGCCTGCTTGTGGCAGTCTATCTAAAGCTTGAATATAATTTGTATCCAACTCACATTCGGTTGCAAGGAAGGCGGAAAAGGAAAATATTTACATTTCCGCACAAGAGCTTTCTTTTCGCCCGTTTAGAAGTAGACGTCGTTGAAATACGGACGCACTTAAGTAGCCAAGTCGCTGGATTTGGAGACATAATGTAATTTTATTCTCGATTATCATGAATTTAAATTGCTCATATTTCTTGCACCATGCATACGCCTAATAATGAAATAATAACAAAAAGAAATATAAATGCTCTGGATATCGATACATGCAAATGTGTAAAAGCAATTTTAAAATTTCGAGTTTTTTTTAATATCATGTTTAATTGATTGAACTTTTGGAAGCGATGTAATGGATCTAGAATTTAAAAAAATCCTAAATCAAAATGCGATAAAACTTTCGGACGAGATGATTATGGGTAATTTTGATGTATTGTTTTTGGTCCCCAAGTTGTGTATTTAGTCCTTATTAATATTACGAAACTAAAAGTTAGTATCTTTGTTACTTAGCAAGATCTGTAAGCAAGCACAAATCGCTGCCAAATTTGGCATAGATATAATTCGTGTGTCAAAAACACATATAGGCTTCGTCCACGTGGATTACTAATCCTGAGGAAGTATGTTTGATATTTCTTGCTCAGTCATGCTTGAAAATGCTGAATAATTTTTCAGAAAATTTTGTTAGATGTATATTACAATATTGGTAACTTTTCTAATACGAGAAATATGATAATTCCATAGAGCTACGAATACGCCCTCCGTTCTAATGAAGGAGTGAAAACAATTTTCTTAAGGGCCAACGAAAGTTATATTTTTATTACTTCTTTATGCGACATACAAATAATTCTTGTGCCAGTTTTTCTCTTATTCTCATGTAGAAATAGATCCACTCATATCAAGAGCGAAATGGACATTTATATTTTTTGCCAACTTCATATCCCCTCTAATTTATCATCGTCCATATAAATTATTATCGATAACGTGTCTAGTAAGCTCACTGAGCGCCGGTAGAATGATCGTTCCCTATGCGTGGTTCGTATAGGTTATTTGGTATTTTTTACGTAATACAAAATTTCGTACTCAGATAGTAGCGTAATGTGTATATTAAATCTATTTCTCACGTGAGTCGAGAGACTAAAACCTGCATGTTCTCTGCTGGGTGTGTCAAAACATTTAACACTATTTGTAACGAAGCTTTGGCTTCATCGGACTAGGGCAGTGAAAAATCTCGGCGCTCTTATGGAGAATCCATGCTAGTCGCGGGCATAAATTGGCCGTTATTAAATATGTAGCATGACATGTAATACTTAAGAAGAGCAGGAAACAGAATATTCAATAATATAACAAAAATGTATTGTTTATAAATGATAGAAAATCTATATATTTTCAAGGTACCTAATATATAAGGTACATAATTTTTGCATCTCTATCAATATATTTGTAATCTGAACATGGCTGACATATTTTAGGCAAATTTCACCGAAGATTTCATGAAGTATCTTTCAGTTTGTCATATCCTAAATACAACAATAATAGCATTTTCGTATTTCCGGCCAGTTGAATTTGTTATTGGCTTACCCAACTTGCTAGTTCAAATAATGGAAAGCCGGCTTCGTAACGTGAAATATGATATGTACGCGAACGAATCTGTAAGCATAAGTTAAAAATAAAATGATATATAACTTGGTACATTTCCCTTCTCACTCATATATATTTTTAAGTTTTTTTCGGCTAAAATTGTTTAACATTAATTTCACTATTCAACAATTATTAGAAATTCTTATTATGAAAATGTTAGTGCTTTTTGTACCATTTTTAATAGTGTAATAAAACACGACGATCCCCGAAGAGAATTTAAAACAATTTTTTTCCGCAACTAAATCCGCTAACTTTAAAACTAAAACAGCACAAACCAACGCAGCACAACTTTCTTACACATGACCCTCTAAAATTTAAAATTCAAATTCCACGTTCATAAACTGTTTTAAAACCTTCTCCACCCGCATACTTACCGTTAAAACTGAACTAAAACTCGGCCAAACCGCTGGGTACAACAACGTCCACCTGGCCACCGGCGCCCGTGGGAACTATAACCTTTTAATTAAGACCACGATCAGCCTCCGATAAAAAGGATGAGATCCCTTTGATGTGGTCGTTGGTGCCGCACAAAGGGTGCCGCGGCTCCTTACCCCCGGTCCCCGTTGTGGAAACGTGGCCCAGAGTTGGTAGGCTTAGTTTTTTGGTTCACTGCCTGCTGGCTGTCGCGGAAACCTCGTTTACAATTACGCTCACATCGTCGTAGTCTGAGTGATATTACTCATCTAATTTCTTTATAAATCTAGATTACATTGAGGGTAGCTTCGTCGTAGTTTATTGAGGGTTGCTTACGTCACTGTTCTGGGAAATACCTAGCTCCTCGAAAACCTTCGCTTTATTATCTTTTGTTGAGATCGTACTGCCTTTTTGAGAGACGTCGCTAAGATTATAAATATAGAAGTCGGAACACTGTCTTTGTCTCTGAGAAACAAGGTTGAGTGTGATGGTTTAATATTTTGACTAAGAGATCAAAATATGAAATGATTTTCGCATCTTGGTCGTAAAATTTCAACTTGAAATTAACACTTAAACGCAGATTAAAGACCTTTTACAGGTGGTCTAAAAGTCCGTTAACATTTGAATCGGCAGCTGGGGCGAGCGAAGTACCGAATGTTAGAGCGGTCGATGGGAATTTACTAATGGAATTAACCATGGCGTCATTTAATGAGAAACAACGTACGTTCTGCGTAGGCGAGTACTATCGAAACAACGATTCTTAGACTCTAGCGCAACGAAAACTTTGTGCTCATTACAATATACGGGATAAAAATAAAGCTCCATAAACTCAATAGATTAAAAAATTGGTCCAGAACTTTGAAGAAACTGGTTCAACAATAGATAAACCACGATCTGGCCGACCTAGAAGATCACGGGATCCCAAAAACATAGAGCGTGTTAGAGCGTCTGTTCGTGAACAACCTGGACTCTACTCGAAAGCGGTCTAGCGTCTTAAACGTATCCAAAACATCTTTAAACCGCATTCTACACAAGGATTTACATTTGCATCCGTACAAAATCCAAATGGTTCAGCAGTTAAAACCTCAAGATTATGCTCACAGGCTGCAGTTTGCTAACGAAATATTAGAGAGGTTTACCATTTTTTTTTCAGATGAAGACCACTGTCACCTAAATGGACATGTAAACAGACAAAACTACAGATATTGGAGTGACACTAATCCGAAATTGAAGCATCAAAAACCCCTGCATTCACCCAAGGTTACTATATGGGCAGCTTTTGGACCACCTGTATTTAGCTAGAATTGATATATACAGATACAGCAGATTTAAAAATATAGATCTAAAAAATAAGGCATTAACTGTGACCGTATAAGCTTGAATTTTTCCATTCCACAACTATTTAATTGCCGATATATGTATAGAAGAGGTTTTAATGCGGATGTATGGTTGATGAAGAAATACAGATCAGTGTATTGTAGGATTGACAGATCCAAAGAACAGTTAGATGCGTTTGTATGTCTAGTCATTTGCTCATAAGTAATCGTAAAAGAAAACTCTTCATTTTAACGATTCATTATCCACGTATTACATAATATGACCTTTCCAAACATACATTCTGTGGATAATGAATCGTGAAAGTAAGACTAGAGGTGAACTTGTAGATGATAATGAATTAAGGTTTGATGTGCAAGCAACGAGATGTGAACTGTATATAGAAATTAAATTATGAATTTATTTATATACGTTTACGAAGTTGTAATAATTTTGCTTATGGATCTCGAAATTCGAAACTTTTGGACCTAAGAAAATGCGAGATGTGTCTAAATCGTTGATTATCTTTCGTCTTCAGTTAATTTCTTAGACATAAGAAAGGCGTATTTTTCGTTGAGTGAAAATTGGCTTTCTAAAATTGTTAAATAATTATCTAGGTAACATATCTATGTTATGTTTGATATCCTTTTGTATCCATCCATGTTAGGATCGGGTTAACCCATATATTTGTATTATGTCTTGTAATTGTTTCATTAAATTTATGTAAATTCGATATTGGGCGCTGTGTTAAATGTCATTCGTTTCTAGTCATCATAAGATGTATGGTTCATGATATAATGCATTATTTTGAACCGCAGATTTAAGTTACATTTTCTCACTTCGCCTTAATTATCTTAACGATTGTCGAGATGTGCAATTTTGATATTATTTTGTCGCCTACTTGTTTAATACAAAATAGTTATAAATTCTTCTTCTTAATTTAATTTCATGCTACCATAATTTAAAAAAAAGGAAAAAATAAGCGTCAAATTCAGTCCACACCGCAGTCACAAAAGTGATTGCATTAGAAAAAAAATTTTCATGGCTTTCATTCCTTCGTTCCAATAAACGGAAACGAACTTTGCCTCGGTGCGGCGTTTAGCCACATATATAAATCCCAAAGCCTGTTTGTTCCTTCCTTGTTTCCCGAGCATTAGGACCCACGTCCCGTTGTCCTGCCAATCCTGCGGACCGACTAAGCCTCCAGCTTACTCGGCGCAACGAATATTTACGTCGCGCGCAAATATAATAACGTAATGGGACAGGGGGAAAGGTTCTGTAGATATTTTCTTTTCGACCTATTCTTTTCTCAGATACGTCCGACGTACGAAAGCCGCGGTAGAGTTAAAGAGAATTCTGTGCTTTTCATTTATATAGTCAACGGTTCGGTTCAATGAAAAAAGTTCTGGTAACAGGTTAAGAAAAAAAGAAATAGAAATTAGTTTCAGTATTTAACAAGTGTATTTTGAAATTATTTAGTTAGAAGAGAAGACAAAAAAGGATAATTTTATTTAATAATATAAGGATACTTTTTTTGGTTAGTTTCAAAAGTAGAAGTATTAAAAAGAGGTTAGTGTATATGGTTTATCGATGAGAAAAACTGGTTATGTTGAGGTGGGAGAACGAGTGTGTATCGTTTATAAATGAGGGAAACTGGTTTTGCTGCGGTAAAAGAACTAGTGTGTATTGTTTACCAATGGGAGGAACTGATTATGCTGCAGTGGAATTACTGTATATTGTTTATTAATGAGAGAAACTGGTTAGCCTGTGGTGAAAGAACTAGTGTATATCGTTTATCAATGAGAGAAACTGATTGTGCTGCAGTGGAATGACTGTATATCGTTTATCAATGAGAGAAACTACTTATGCTGTGGTGGGAGAACTAGTGTATATCGTTTATCAATGAGAGAAACTAGTTATGCTGTGGTGGGAGAACTAGAGTATATCGTTTATCAATGAGAGAAACTAGTTATGCTGTGGTGGGAGAACTAGTGTATATCGTTTATCAACGAGAGAAACTGATTATGTTGCAATAGAAGAATTTATTACGGCAACTATGAATAGATGAGTTTTCTTTTATAGGAATTGTACGATAAAGTGTTCGCATAAGTTTGGTTTCTACTAGATGCCACTTTACAAGATGCACACCACGGTTGCAATCAACCATTAAAACAGTATATTTAGGTTAATCAAAGCTGTGTTCTTTTTATTCATGGCGGCGGTATGAAGTTAAGTATTATTTTTTGGAAATATATATCCACTTTGGATATGTGAACTTAAATGGGTTTGACGCACCTATAATTTCACGGTATCGTAAGAAATAGCGCTTGAAATGGCGCGTTTCGTAGTGATGGGATATAAGTTTCTGATTTCCATATTCAATCAAACATTAGAATATGGTTATAAATTTCAGCTTGGACAATATTTCAAATGAAATGAACACGAGTCTTTCTTATATTATAACTTAATATTTTCAATCTCCCGTAACGAAGAGTTAAGGTAAACACAGCTTGCCTGTAAAGCTTAAACCAAGAGTTCATAATCTTTTTGTTGATATCAGTGGTGTTCTCCGCAATTTTATTGTAAGCTGATGCTGTCCGATATATAATTATACTGTGATAAAATATGAATATTTAATACACTATATACGCTAGCATTTATGAAAATCGAGAAGAAATATATAACATAAGAAGATAGGACATTCAGTATTATGTATTCGTAGGTTAGAACTTTTGAGAACAAATCAGATCCATGTCATTGAGTTATGATTTTAAAATATGGAACAGTTTGTACAAATTTAATACGTATAATCGTAATTATTGTTCGCGCGAGTGTAGAAAGAGGTGGATCATGATATAATTACATATAAGGTGTAAAGTTATTTACATACAATGACCTATACTAAAATAATACAGAGTAACAGTTTATGAGTATGTTTGATGTTTTGTTTGTAACCAGTCAGCCGGTTAACTTTTTCCATTCTTGACAAGAAAAATCTTCTAGAATGATGTATGCTATGTTATTGTACATGTTTTTATGTTTTTTTTTAATTTCCAATATTTTTATGTTACATAAGTATCAAACAAATATGATTGCAACTACCGATTAATCAATATCTGATTTAGTTACTTAAACGGATGCGGATGAAATATACCATTCTTCTATTGTAACCTTCTGTCGCTTTCAACAATAAAGTTAATAGCCTTATAATTGATCTTCTACTCTGTTACTAACTAACACCCACTCAGGGTGACATTGTTAGCTTACATATAAGCATTGATTTGCGTAGCTCTTTATTAACATAAATTCCAAAAGCTAGTACTCAGCTGATAACTATCGCAATATTGACGGCACTTCACTGCGTGCGACGAACATCTCTAGTCGTAGTCCATTAAATCAAAGATGTTGAGCTCACTGACATCATTCGGCGTCTGGCCGCGACTGGAGGGTAAACCGATGAGAATTCCGCGGGCGGGTAATGTCGGTAATAAAACCGGCCGCGCGTCCCGGGACATTGCGCTGCGGAATTTTAGAATTGCCCACTCGGCCTCGCTTCATTTAGTCAACTGGATGATCGCAATGAAACATGCAGTTAGTGGGTCGCGATTGACTCCTAAATTGTGTATAAATAAATTCAGAACACTAAGAATTTCCGTGTTGTGACGCAGTTCGAATGATACATATTTTGTTCGCGCGATTCATAATTACTAGGTTCCTAATACGTATTTTTATTTATTTAATAACATAGAGTTTCAGAAATATCAAATTATTTGATTAATTATTCTTTTTTGGATCTGTTTGCTTTATGTTTACTTTGAAGTAATTTGATGCTGTATTTTCTAAACAGCGTTATGATTAATAATGTTAGTAGCATAGTTGTTTTCAACTACATATTATGTTGAATGCAGGTTTAAAGGCCAATTTTAATGTACGAAGTGTTTATGGTATTTAATTTTTATTACTACATGATACCAATGTGAACCTTGCAAACCATAACATTTTTTTCTCTTCAGTATCGTATAGTATATAGACAAAATGTTCTTAAGTTGGTAAGGACGAAATAATACAATTCAAAATGTTAAACTTAGTTGCTGAATAAAAGAGAGTATGTGGCCAAGCAAACATTTTGCTAAGATGGTTAATATCTAATTGATAACATGAATCGTCGCCCCATTTACGTATATCGAGAGTATTACAAATATTTGTAGAAGGACATCGATCAATTTTAGTGGAAATATAGTATATTTCCACTAAAATTTACACTCATTTTCCATTCCACATTCCACACATTTGGGTGCACATTTTTTCCTATATTCTGAAGATTTCCTAACATTGTAGAAATGAATTGGCTTTATCTCTCGCCCTTGGTTGGTCCTCTTTTAGCCGTAAGATTTTGAATATAGTCATGAGTGAAAGGAGCAATTTACACGATTATAAAACGTTTAACTATCAAAAAAGGGTAGAAGAAATACCGCCAACAAAGGTTTAAAAGCAGTAAACACAAATACCCGAAGCATGTCATTTTATTACTTTGACTAAGAATAAATGTAAACATTATTTAAAATGTTTACAAAGAATGGAAAGTAATTTAAATAACTATAAATACATTTTCAACAAAACCTAGTTATGTTCAACGCTATAACAATTAACAATACCTGCATCACTAAAACGCAAAACGTGCGTAGCTCCCGTGCATTTAAACCGATTACGACCGAAAGCCATGGTATCAATGGACTGTTTACCAAGGTAAAATTGTACATATATATATATATATATATATATATATATATTTATATATTCCTACGACATATTTTCACAGAGTTAATTCCTATCATTCTAAACGAAAAATGTATCCGGCGAATTTAAAAAAACCAGCCCTTTCGAGATAAACTGCCTTCATAAATTGAAATAAAAAAATCCAACATTTTAACGCAAAACTCTAATACTACTAGAAAAATAAAACTTTTATTATAATTAGAAAATATTTTTCAAAATTAAATCTAACTAATAACAATTAACAATACCTGCATCACTAAAACGCAAAATGTGCGTAGATCCCATATATTTAAACCAATCACGACCGAATGCCATGATGTCAATGGACTATTTACGAAGGTAAAATTGGATGAGTATATATATAAGACCGGCTGACAATAAGCAAGATACATTTTTTATAATTTTCACAATATATATGACACATCACATTATTTTGAATAGGAAAAACTAAAAAGTTATGTAATTTTTTCTTTGTTTTTACTATTCAAAATAATAAATAAGCCGAATTACCTATGTGAAAATATATGGTAAGTAATAATACACTTATTAGTTCAATAAATTTGTTTTGCATGGTTTTATTTAAAATTTGTTGGCGGTATATTTGAAACTCGCGTAATGAGTAGCTTGCCAAGTTAGCGCGGCCTGAGATTTTATGCTAAACCTGTTCGTTATCCTGACGAAAACTTTAAAATCAATTAACTCGTAAGTCGTCAATAGCATAACAGAAAATTACTAATTATTTTTAAAGAGCATTAAATTTTCTATAATTACCCTTGTAGGGCCATTATTCTCTAACCTACGCTCTTTACGAGTCATAATGCGTTGAAGTTTACAAAAATTAATTTTCTTAAACTGTTTCACAAACTACTAGCGAAATGTTAAAATAACGAATCACAATTTTATGGAGTACTTCGTAACTTGTAATATTTGTCATGAATGTCACTTTGTGAAATTAACGTTAAAGAAAAATGACGCACCAAATATGACAAAATACAGTCTTTCTTGAATATCCTATCAAGTATTTATGGACGTAAATATTTTATATTATCGTTTTGTTTGGTATTAAATTCTCTACAATTGTCCAAAAACTAAAATGTGATCTACTAAAGTATATTTAGCCCAAATGGATGCAAATGTATGATAAGTTCGTTTAAATGCAATGTAAAAAGTAACGCCTCTAAAAATAAAAGCAGAAATGGTGGTGAAAAAGTATCATTGCTTTATTCGTTATAAAAAAGGGAATAAAACGAAATATCCCTAGGTTCCTTTTTGTGCGACGGGTAGCTAGTATATAAATAAAATCGAAATGAGTAAGTTTTTTGGACGCGATCGAAGTACTGTTGGCATGTTGGAGTTTAAGTTGGAGTTCAGTGGTCGTAAGATTAGGGAGTCGAGTTTTTACTTGCTATAAGTTTTCACCATACCATATAATGTTTAGTGCGCTATATAGTTTTTGACTAAGCTGTATAGTTTTCACTACGCTATATAATTTTCACTGCGTCCTGTAATCTTTTGGTCTGTAATCTTTGGAAATGGGTTTTTGATGACACTATTTATGTAAAACGAATTCTGCTGACACTATTTATCTAAAACAATCGGTAAGTAGTACTTGCGTGTTATTCATTTCTTTTCTTTCACTACTCTTGGATGTGCGGTTAAACGCTTCTTACGTTAACGTGCCTTTAGGCTGGATTCTTCTATATTTTTGACGATGACATAAATTATTATATTATCTTGTTTTGGTTGAACTTTAACCTTTGCTATCTGGACACGATGATTCCAAAATATTCCATATATGTTCTCACTCTTTTCACATAATATTTTCACCGTAACAGACAAATAAAACATGCCGAATTAATAAACAAGTTGTTATAAACAAATTATACTATAGTCTCATCAAGATCAATTGTTTGAGCAGTCGAATATTGCAAAGAAGTGAAGTGTTCTGTTAGTTTTGACGGTGAGACTTTGAAAATTGGGCGCTTTACGAATCAAGAAAATAATGGTGAGAGGAAAACAACAAAATATGGGATTAAGATTCTTTCTTTTAATAATTAGATAAGTTATTTAATAAAATCAACTGCAAAAGCATACGATGTGCAGTAGAAAATTAATTTGCGACAGACAGCATTTATAGGATACCACACTGACACATATCATATTAATATTTTATGTAACTTTACAATTATTTTGTATATATTTGGCATTATAGGAATATCAAACGATGGAGTTTTCTGATATTTGAAATAATGAAGTATACAGCAAATAAATCGACGATACGCATTAGAATGAGAAATACGCAACGAAGGCCGAGTTATGCATTGCCTCATCCCCAAATCGATCACAAAATATATTTCAGTGTGATTTGAAGTTTTTATAGAAATGATATATTTTACAGAGTAGGATTTTCGAAGACATTTGTTCAGTTTGGGCACCGTCGACAAGAGTAAATTAAGAATTATATAATATATCCATATCTGTGCAACTGCTGTTGTCTGGTGCAATTGTAGTTTATTTTAGAACCAACAGTATCATTACTAATGATAAGAATTTTTTTCCTTTATCAATGTCAAGAAAGATTACGGATGTTTAAATTAAAATGCTCCTCTTATATTTTTCATTCCTTGGTGTATTTGTTATTAGAAACAAATACAAAGTAATTTGAGTAAACACCATCTAGCAATCAATCATGTACCACCAAGCAATTCTATTCCCCATTTCTGAAGCGGTCAATGGAGCAGAAAAAAATATCTAGACTGGGTGCAGCTCGTAATACTGCGTTAAGCAATGTGAGTGCACGAAAGGCAGGTGAACGCTGCAGAATGTTCATTCGTGCTCTAGGTAGGTAAAATAAACAATGACATCGTCCTCTCATGTAGCACCCAGGAGCATAAAGGGCCAATGAAGTTGTCAATGTAATGAATTCATGAATGGAGTTGTCAATGTAATGAATTCATGATTTAAAAAAATGCATGATCAAAAACAATTCCCGTCGGAGTTTAAAGGAATTATATCCGACCACGCCCATTATGAAATCTGAGGGAAATAAGTAACGATAATACCCATAAATGTTATAATATTAAAACTTACTAAACTTTTTTAATATTCTCTCCAGCGTGAGGATATAAGGGGCTTCATGGGGGGACCAGATAACTGCATTCGTTTCAAGTATACTACAGACTAAAGAGTTAAATAGTGTATGACAAATCCTAGTAGATTGTAGGCTTTCTGACAGGTTTCCACGATATGACTGTGAAATATAAGATGATTGTCCATACACCGAGATCCCGCATAGTTATAACCCTTCTGAGTGTAGCTCCGTCCAGCTTATAAGTACGCACAAGGGGGACACGTAAGCGGGAGTACGTTATCATAGCACATTTAAAATGTAGTTTGATCTTAGCACATTTAAAGAGAAGGCAACTAGCAGTGCAAGTCGTTTGTCATACTCAGAAATAGAAGTTGACTTAAATTACTAACTTGACTGACTCCAGATTGAGTAACATAGCCGAGATTCGAAATTTTCAAATTGGACATATTGTTTACGAACTCGAAAGCATTGGCGAAAAACTTTACTCCAATCATTTCACTAGTAGAATATCATTGTTGACGCAATCAAATGCCTTTTTGAAATGAAAATAGGCTATATCGACTTGATGACCTTGATCTAATTCTCCAACTACATAATCCACAAAATTAGTGAGATTAGTGACGGTGGAATGCTTTGGTCGGAAACCGTGCTGGGAATCCGTTAACTGGAATTGGATACGCATATAATACGGTGATGCAAAACAGTTTCGAATACTTTGACGAATGAAGATAAGACGGCTATAGGCCAACATTTTTTCATAACAGACCTAGAACCATATTTGAAAACAGGAGTTACACGGGAAGTTTTCTAAACATATGGATAATGAATAATTTCAGAACATAATGAAAGATTTATTATAAATGTAAGTGGAGTATGGAGGTAAACAATTAGGGCTGGGAATATGTTTAGATTGGAGTTGTTCCAACGCGAGTCCGACTTTTGCAACCATCTCTTCCCACTAATATGCAAAAGAGCTGAGCCATTATTAATAGCGGCTCGTGCTGCCATTGCAAAGTCGAGCGTTGGCTTGCTATCCAAAAAGACTGGATTAAAATACTGAGGAAAGATGTTCGCAGTTGTGGAGTCTGCCTGTCCGAGCGCTTACATCTCACGTACGTTCAAAACGTTTTTGCGTCACACTTAATATCAGATTCATTATTCCGAATGTACGTGCTATGCAAGGCTCTCGTGTGATATTTTACTTGTTTCCACCAAAACCTGACATTTCACAATTATAAATGATACCGTACTTTTTAAACCGTTTTTGGTAATAGGATTTAGTGTGAATGTCGCAGTTAAGATTGGTGTTAAATCAAGTCGGCTAATGATGCTAATGGTTCAAATTTATCGGTTTTTTATTAGGAACACAGTCAGTAAAAATATCGTTTATTGAGGTGTATAAAAAAATAACAGCTTGGTTAAGGTTGGTAGTCTTAAAAACATTGTCCCACGACAAGTTTCTAATTTGGAAAATAATTTTAAAAATGAAAATCCCACTCGATGCCAGTAGTCGCTTGATGCTCCGGTAGCATTTCACCAGTTGACAGATTTATACCCACCTCGAGCGGAGGGGGGTGGGTATGGGTCTGGACTTACCACCCCCTCCGGTGCTGGTAGTACGCTTACATGTGTTTAGACAAGATAGACCTGGGACAAGTAAGCAACAGCCCTGGCATCAACAGAAACCAACCCCTATGAGTGGTTTATCTCATAGCTCTTTTAATAGAAACCCCCAAAAAACTAATTATTTCAAAAACACTGGTCCTTCCCCAAATTATATTGCAGAAGAACTGCATCATAACTCACTAGCTACTGAAGATGATAGCCTAGAACCCGAGGATATAATAGAGTATCCCTATAATCCACGAACAGACAATCAGAATATAGAACAAGAAAATTTTCGAACAGACTTAGACCCAGACGAAGACCCATAATAGAGATTAACTCTCACAATCAAAAAAGATTACCATATTTACAAATTAATAACCCATCTTTAAAACTATTAATCGATACAGGGGCAAACAAATCATTTCTTGCACCCAAAATTATAAAAAATACTTTAGTAACTTTCCTATAAAATACGACCCTTTTTCAATAACAAATCTACATTGCACAACTAGAAATAAATACTAGATAAAACTACCCGCATTTCAAGAGTTCGGTACTCAAGAAAATTTCAAATTTTACATATATAAATTCCACGATGTATTCGATGGCCTAATTGGACTCGATATATTAGAGAAACTAAAATGTAAAGTTGATCTACATAATAAAAATCTAATAACAACCAATACTAATATCCCAATAAAAATATTAAAAACCAGTAATAGTAACTAATTCGAAAAAACCATTCACTCTAATTCTACAGGAAAAATAAAAATTCCGGTATCTATTAAAGAAGGAGAAATTTTTATTCCAAAAACATTTATAAAACGATGTTACATACCAGACACCATCACAACTTCTAAAGACAATCACGCAATCATCCAAATTCACAACCCTACACCTAATGATATTATATTAAGTCTTGCTACACCTATAAAAGCCCAAATTATAAAGACAAATTTTGATATACTTAATTTCGAAGAATATTGTACAGAACAACCAACAGATGTTGAGAATCTATTGAGACTATCACATTTAAATTCGGAAGAGAAAAACATTCTAATTAAAACATGTAAAAAATTCAAAGACATATTTTACTATGAGAATTCCCCATTAACTTTTACAAATAAAATCAAACATCCAAACAAAACAACGGATGAACTCCCAGTCTATACTAAAACTTATCGTTACCCCTATGCAAATAAAAATGAAATTAATAGACAAATTAATTCCATGCTAGAACAAAACATAATTAGACATTCCGACTCACCTTGGTCATCTCCAGTTTGGATAGTTGACAAAAAATTAGACCAATCCAACAAAAAGAAATGGCGATTAGTCATCGATTATCGCAAGTTAAATGAAAAAACAATTAATGACAAATATCCCATTCCAAATATAACTGACGTACTTGACAAGTTAGGACGCTGTCAATACTTTACCACCCTGGACCTTGCCAGTGGATTCCATCAAATTGAAATGGATCCACAAGATATCAAAAAAACAGCTTTCACAGTCGACAATGGTCATTACGAATTTTTACGTATGCCATTTGGTCTTAAAAATGCACCAGCTACATTTCAGAGAGTAATGGATAACATACTCAGAGGTCTCCAAAACTCCATTTGTCTCGTATATCTTGATGATATAATCATTTTTTCAACCTCACTTCAAGAACATATCATTAATTTAGAAAAAGTATTTCAACGACTCCGAGAGTCAAATTTCAAAATTCAGTTGGACAAATCCGAATTTTTAAAACGAGAAACTCCGTATTTAGGACATATTATAACCCCAGAAGGAATAAAACCTAACCCAGACAAAATAAAGGCAATAAAAAAATATCCGATTCCTAACACAACTAAAGAAATTAAAGCATTCCTAGGACTAGTAGGATACTACAGAAAATTTATCCCAGATTTCGCAAAGATTACAAAACCACTAACCTCATGTTTAAAAAAAGGAGCAAAAATTAAACACTCAGAAGAATTCATCAAAAGTTTCGAATCATGTAAAGAAATGTTAGTAAACGATCCCATTTTACAATACCCTGATTTTAATAAGGATTTCCTTTTGACTACGGACACATCTAACGTAGCCATTGGCGCTGTACTCTCACAAGGAGTAATAGGTTCCGATAAACCCATAGCTTACGCATCACGTACCCTAAGTGAAACAGAAACCAGATACAGTACCATAGAGAAAGAACTATTAGCAGTCATTTGGGCAACCAAATATTTCCGACCATATTTATACGGTAGAAGATTCACAATCGTAACAGATCATAAACCATTACAGTGGTTGTATTCCCTCAAAGAACCAAATTCCAGACTAGTTAGATGGAGATTAAAGCTGGAAGAATTTGATTATAAAGTTACATATAAAAAAGCAAACTAAATTCCAATGCCGATGCTCTCTCTCGCGTAGAAATAAATAATAATAATGATAATACATTAACAGAGATAACTACATCCGATGAAAACATGGCGGACGACAATCTGTCCTTAATAGCCAATTTAACTGATTTACCCCAATTATCTGATCTTGAAGACATAATCCCCGATCAACAAACAGTCCATACTAATATAGAAAATCCTATTTTAGACATCCCTATATCAGAACTCCCATTAAATCGTTTTAAACGACAATTAAAAATAACTTTCGTACATAATTGCCCTGCAAAAATCAAAATAATAAATTTATTTCCCAACAGACAATTAATTCTAATACAAATAAACATTAATAATATAGAAAATGAAATAATTCAGTTATTTAAAGAAAAAATAGAACCAAATAAAGAATATGCAATATTACTACCCAACGAAGAATACATACCTCTAATCACATCAACACTTCAAAAAACCTTCAAAAATTCATCATGTAAACTCATACTCTGTAAAACTGAACTAATAAATATAACTAATACAGACGAACAATTTAAATTAACCAAAAATTACCACGAAGGAAAAAACAATCATAGAGGAATTTCGGAAACTGAACAACAAATTAAACGTAATTATTATTGGACTAACATAAACAAAACGGTAACAGATTTAATTAATAAATGTGAAATTTGTAAAAAAGCCAAATATGAAAGAAACCCGAACAAGCAAATAATGCAAATAGTCCCCATACCTAATAAACCTTTCGAAGTAATCCACATGGACACTTTTACAGTAGGAAAAAATAAATACCTAACCATAATTGATTCCTTTTCCAAATACGCACAAGCCTATTATTTAGAAGCAACAACAGCTATTAATGTAATCAATTCTTTATTAATTTTTATAACACACCATGGCGTACCATTTAGTATTATAATGGACCAAGGAACAGAATTTAAGAATTTACCAATTAACGAATTTATGGATTTGCACAAAATTGAAGTATACTATATTACAGTAAACCATCCTCAATCTAATGGAATGATTGAAAGATTTCACTCAACTTTACTAGAGCATCTGAGAATACTTAAACAAACTAAACCAAATGCCCTAATAAATGAACTCATACTTTACTCAATATTAGGATACAATAACACAATCCATACTACCACAGGCAAAAAACCATTAGAAATAATTAATGGACATATTGACAATAGAGACCCTTTTGACCTAAATATACAAAAACTTTATATACAAAATTATACAGAAAATCACAAAAACTTAATGAAAATACTATACGCAGAAATAAATAAAAAAATATCCGAAAACCAAATTTTCACTATAATTAGACGAAACCAAAACCTTGAAGAACCCATAGAATATCCAGAACAAACCAGTATATACGTAAAAACTCCTCTGGCAATAAGACATAAACTTCAGCCAAGGTATGTAGTACAAAAAGTAACTGAAAATAAAAACATAAAAATAATTAATGAGAAGGGACAAGAAATACACAAAAGTAATATCTGTAAACCTAACACTAAATCATTGTTACAGGATCCTACTCCTAATGACGCTAACATTGGCAGAAGAGATTAAAATTACTACACTTAATAACAACCCGGGAATATTACCTTTCAAAATAGGAAACCTAAAACTAAAACTAACTGACCACACATTTCTTCACTATTATGATATTGAAGCCCTAAAACAAAAAATAGAAATAATAGAATCACAAATTAACACATTAACGCGAATCCATAACCCACAGTACACGACGTATTTTGAACCGCTTAATATTCACATAATTAATCAATTAAAAATAATTAAAGATAAATATAACTCAATTAGCAAAAACGGAATTCGACGCGGATTAATAAACGGTTTGGGAACCATAAGAAAAGACATTACAGGAAATCTAGATCAAGACGATGCTAGATATTACGACGAACAAATTAATATTTTAAAGAAAAATGAAAATTTATTATATTATAAAATAAACAATAACCTAAGTTTCAATAAAATATTAATAGATGAATTTAATAAAACCATGAAAACAATAGAAGATAACCAAATAAAAATTGAATTAATAACAAATGAAATAATCAGAAATATAAATTTAACAAGTATAATATTATCCGAATTCATCAATCTAAATAATCTGTATAGCCTCACTAGAATAAATATGCAAATAGTTTCAGAATCAATCAACAGCATAGAAAATGCAATCGCGTTCTCACGCCTCCATATTGCTCACCATAGCACTCTACCCATTTCAAGTATACAATTTATTTCAAAAATAATTAAAGGAAAATATTCAAACAAACAACTATTATTAGGAAATCACGCTAATATCAGAGACACATACGATATTTTAGAAATTGGATATTACTATTCTAAAAATATGATAGTATTTGTGGTCAAATATCCTATAGTCCACCAAGACGACTACACCCTTTACCACTTATATCCCATACCAAGTCCTAATAATACCATAATTATCCCAACCAAACCCTATTTGGCTATAAACGAAAAGGCACATTTGTACCTGGATAACACCTGCAAGAAGATTAAGGATTTGCACTACTACGACAACATCAACCTCGTAGAGACTTACCAACATCCTGACTGCATACAAAATATAATAACACGTCAAGAAATAATTCCTGTTTGCCAGCACACATTAATAGAAATAGATTCCGATATTATAGAAAAACTTGATTACCGAAACTACCTGTTGCTATTTCCTAGACAAACGAAAATTACAAAAATATGTTCAAAAGAAGACCACACTTACGTTCAAGGAACTTACTTAATGGAACTGCCCATTTGATGCAGCATTATCACAAAGAATAATAAAATTTACAATCTCCAAAATAAGTCAATCGGACAACCCATCAAACTATTAACATTCAAGATGATGAACATCACTATACAAAATAAATTGAGCCCGCTAAAATTACAAAGTCTACCTCTGAATCAAATCCATCAATTAAAAGGATTACTAAACGAAGAAAAACTATTGAACAATACGGACAACAATAGTCACGTATTTTGGAATATACCAACCTACCTCATAATTGTCTGCATCATTTTATATATAATATATCATAAAAGGATATTAAATTACTTGAAAAGGACTTCACATAAAAATATAGAAATTCCGGAGGAAGTCGTCAAGCCATTCTTCACACAAGGTAAAGAAGAGGCCTACCGCTCATGAGGGAGGTATTACTCAGCCACCTTCGTCTTTCACACCATGCATCAGTCATCGCTACTTGATCCAGAAACCATAAATACAACAATAAACTGAAGACAAAGGATCATTAGACATTTAATATCGAAATTATAATTACTTTTCCTTTTGATATAAAAGGGGTTCACCCATATGACGAACCACTTCTTGATTAGCATTACGTTTGATAGCACTACTCTTTGTTTAGCTTCATTCTTTGTTTAATCTTGATAGTCATTGTACAATTAGAACTTAATTCATTTTAATATTATATAATCCTTAAACTGTATTCACATCTAAGCTGTTCTGCTATTAAATAAATTTTATTACGACAAATATAGTGTTTTTAAAAACGCAACCGCTCACGCGACCGTCGTAATTCGCGTCTCCAGCCAACAGCACGCCTCCATCTCGGCGGTCACCACCGCGATCAGTTCGTACAATAAATGCCAATAATTTATAATGCCAATATTTTCAGTGAAAAATTTCATTTTAGATGATAATCCTCAAACATTTAGATAGAAAATGCCGAGTTTAGCCCCATAATTATGTCTACTGGGTATAATAAATTATTTCAGTTCATTCGAGTGTTGCAGCTTCTAAACGTAAAGTTGTTAAAAGTGTCTCTTCATAGCATTGTTATATGAACACCTACTTTATATTACATACTATAACAACACACACACACACACACACACACATATATATATATATATATATATATATATATATATATATATATATATATATTCAATTCCATATAGGAATATGATTCAAATTCTTCATAAAATTTAAATTAATGAAAAATCGCCATATATCGCATTATTATGTTACCAATTTATGAAGATAAAATGTTCATTACTTTGAATAAAATACAGATGAACACACATGTATTTAATTACGAAATTTGCTAGAATAATTGCTCTCAAATTATGCAGAAAATAATTGACATGAGATTGGCCGACAGAAGTAATTACTCCAGTTTATATTTCTAGGAATCGAATTTGATGTAATCCTGTTGTGTGAATAATTAATTGCTTCTGTGGGTTTCCGTTTTGAGTCTATTGGTATTAGAAGTAGAGAATTATTTGATTTCGCGATCTGATTCCGACAGCTGTGTTCGCACAAAAAAAGATATGGCCATTTAAGGGATATTTTTTCTTCATTTTTACCATAGTCTTACTCATTGCTCATCCAAACGTATAGGGTGCTTCCGGTCGACCTTCTCCGACAATCTTGAAAGTCGGCTAATGGCGGTTCTTATATCACAAGTAAAAGTCCAAAAATCGATGCTTTATAATTCTATGTGGAATTATATATTTATTTAAACGTGTGCCTGTGAAAGACACAGTAGGAAATATTTTTTTAATTATGCCGTAGTCTTACTCACTGATTATAAAAACCTATGGGTACTGGGAGGTCTTGTAGGTCTTGTAGGACAAGTGGGGTGTACTGGGAGGTCTTGTAGGACAAGTAAAGGAAAGAATCCAAAAATCAATATTTTCTAATTCTATGTGGATTTAAACATGATTTTCAAATATGCCTGTGATAGCAAATGTGAAAAAGCCTTTGAAAATCTCGAACTGTGAGTTATATTCGTGTTTGACAGGTTTTTTAAAATCTTTGCAACGCGGAGAAATAGTGTGATATCAATTTGTAAAGCTAGTTTACACGGTCCAAAATTAACGGACAGATTGACGGACGATTGTACACCAAGGTTGTATCTTGTAAGAGTTTAGCTTTTACGATTCTAGTCACGGGTGAAAATTTAATTATATTAGGCCACGAAGCATTAAAGATATTAAGTTTATAATTTCATTTTTAATAACTTAGAAATTAATTGTAAGACAAATTGACAAAACATTTTACGTTATCAATTAATGTACTTAATCTTATTCATCTATAAAATTATGTAAAATAGGATAGAGCGATATAAGAATATGACAACAAAGTTACTAGCATTTCGCCAGTTCACCTGCCAGATTACAAATCAGTACACTAATGGCGATATCGGTTACACATATTGTGCCTACATTGTGCGTGACCTAAACTGTAGTGGAGAGATATTTATAGCCCACGAAAGGGGAGTCTGCGCACATCACAGTGTGGGGGGATCATATCGGTATGGACGTCGGTCAACAGCTTGTTTCCGAATTTAGATTTAGCATAGGCTACTTGTTGCTCCTTTCGTAATCTTCAAAGTTACAAAGTTGTTTGCCAATGATTGCGTTAATGACCATTATTTTCAATAATGTATGACGTTTTCAAGCATAACAAAAATATAGCTTTTATATATTCATATGCGTACAAAGACGACATTGAATTTTTCCTTTCTTTCTTACTTTCAGGGGTATTTATTTCGTTTTTTTAATCTTTTAGAAGTCCTTCAATTTGGTGCAACCATTTTTTATTCTCGTTCTTTTTCGTAAGCTATTTTTTCATTTACCTTTTCTGCCAATCTTAGTATTTTTAGGGTTCCATACCTTAAAAGGAAAAATGGAATCTTTATAAAATTATTTACGTGTTTGTCCGTATGTCCGCTAAAGGCGTTTTTCTCAGAAGTCACTTGATGTAGAAACATGTAATTTGGCACAAAAATAAAACGTATTAACCTGGTCATACGTAAAACTGAAATATTTAATATATTTATTTGAAACTTTTTATTTAAAAATATTTATTTGAAACTTTTAAGGAAGGTAAATTAAGTATACAAAAAATGTTTAATTCCATATGTGATGCAGGGTGTCGTTTTACAGAGCTGGATAGATGGGTGACAAAAATATTTTTTTATAAACTATCTTCAGGGATGTACTGAAAAATATATAATAAAAATATGGCCCTTCTCCCTTACTTTCGAAACTACTCAAATTAAAATTATTAAAAATATATGAGTTACGCATATTTTTTTAGGAAAACTACACCGATGATTCTAGATGTCACAATTTTTTAAATATTCCATCTTTTTACGCCTCTGAAATATATAGCATGCAATATATTTACGTTTCTACTTTCAAAGTCGTTTTTCTCTGAAACAATGCAACGTAGAAACTTGAAATTTGGTATAGTAATTATTATAACTCAATGACTAAAAAAAATTATAATTTATTGGATAGGTTCTAAGTACTATGACCAAAATTTATCGATGTTTTTGCCATGAGGGGTTTTACGAGAGTAAAGAAAAAGAAAAATAGTGAGATCTAGGTCATTAACCTCCCAGAATTGTTTTCTTTGTCTCGCTATATCGAAGGTAACATGCTGTTGATTGTGAATATAACTGAATATTTATAGAATGAACTTATAATTTTGAAGACACTAAAGTTACTTTGCGAAGCTTGACATTAAAAAGTACAAATTTATTATAATTTGTAATTCAAATTCAAAAATACTATTTAAAAAAAAAATTCATTGGTAACTTTAATCTTTTTTAAAGGTAATATTTCATTAGGTTTATCAGGATTACATATTTATAATTTGTATATTTCCACGTTCTTGCTTATTTCTGATAGCAAATATTTGTAATAATATTATAATGAAATGCAAGAAATGGAATTGAATTCTATAGATATATGTGGTCTCTTGTTTTTGAAGACAATTAAAGAGTTACTTAGAACAGCGCTGTAACAGTGTGTGTTACTTTACATTATTGAATATAAAATATTTAATATTTATGATGTTTTTTCGTTATTAATGCTCGCTTAATCTGGTTTTATCGATCTCAATTACAATTCAGTTTTCTATCTGTGAATCGGTCGTAGAGAGGGCGCGCGGCGCGCAGGCAGCGCGGTTTAATTTGATGCCGCAAGAGCGATCGTAGCAAATTTCACGTCACTCACAGGGCGACTCGCGCTCCGCATCGATCACGCCGGCGCACCCTCATCCATCATCCGGCCGCCGGCCGCCCCGGCCCCGTATATACATCTGTAGACGTCGCCGCTGATTTATACGTAAATGAACACCGATTCCGAATTGCGATGCGACTAAAATTCCTGTGAAGTGTTGTGCGGTTTTATAGGCTGCTGCGGTCTCGGGTAGGGGAGGCTGCAAACGAATTAATGACGGTGGGGTTAGGAGCCCGTTATGCTATATATGCAGCGCACTTTGCGATTCAAATATTATCTTTTTAAAATATAATTATAACGGTCAACATGTTCAAGTAAATATAGTATGGCCTTTAATATTTAACAACACATATCTTACAAAGAATTTGTATGAAAATTTATCGGATTTTATTTGCAGCTTTGTTTAAAATTTTGTTTACCATTCGTCAATGATTCAACTTTTTTTTACAGTTTTGCGTACAAATTTATACACAAATAACGCCCTCCGTATACCTGTGCTGAAAAATTAGAAATCCTACTCATTACGTCGATACAATTTTTGTTGACTTAGAGGCTAAACTTGTAGTTTGTATATATGTATTTTTGTAAAATAATACCACCTAAATAACCCCACTATTCTTTTTAAAAAGAAGCTAATATATTTTTCGTCTATTTTTATGTCATTGTATATATTAATGGAAATTTAAAAAAATAAATATATGGCGGTAGAAAAACTTAACTTTGTAGCATCAAAATAATAATATTAGTTCGAAACATGCAATTTGTTGTCAAATTTTGTATATATATATATATATATATATATATATATATATATATATAAGATGTAATTCATAATAGCGTATATAAATGGAATAAATCCTAATGGCGGCCATTAGGAAGAGTTTTTAATTGAATCTACAATAAAACTCGGGAGAATATTCGAACGTAATGTTTGGATCATAAATCAAAGGCCTTGAACACCGATTACTTTACAAGCCAGTGGTTCTCTACTGCTGACACGCAAAACTATTTTTTACAATGAATAAAAATTTAAATAGTTTTTAATATAAGAAATCGTATGTGAATTTACCAAAGCATTTATCTTAACTGACCGAGGGAAATTTTCAGTGTTGACGATTTGCATAGTAATTTGAAATTAGCAATAAATACATTTATTGAATAAGTTAATAAATAGACACAAACGGAATAGAAAAATGTTCTTAAGGAAATAATCTAGCAATAATATCGTAAATAAACGTGTTATATAAATTGAAAATTTCACACGTTTTTAAATAAAGAAAAATTTTGTTATTACGCATGTTGAAAATCCTTTTAATATTCCTAACAAAGTTGTTCATGTGGTTAGGGCAATAATTTGACGAATTTGTTTAAGTCGATTGAGTTGTCATTGTAATACTCACCGAAAAATAGTTATACAGACTGCCAAAGAAAACACCACTTGGTGAGCCACAAAAACTGTCAAATGCAAATCGAATTCGCGCACCGGCAATTTCGTGCCACATTTTCGATGTAATAAAACCAGATATTAATTTTTCTTACTCATTGTGTCATAACAAATAAGCTGTAGCCAACACGCATATAGTTAAATCTCAACTTCGTCGGCTACATAAACACACACAAGTATATATATATATATATATATATATATATATATATATATATATATATATATTATATATTATTTACGTATGTTTTATGAAACATAGAATAAGCCTTCTTTTTAAGTTGCTTTTCTTGGTAATCCTATTTTCTTATGTTTTTTTTTGAGTTTAAAAAACTAAAGGAAATCTTTTAATTTTATCCAATTTGTAAAATATACGAACTGTCTTTTGAAAAATTCCAGTTTTAAATTTCAAATAGAGAATTTAGGTGTATAAGTACACTATATCATTAAATTCATATCGTTATTTTAATAAACAGTGATTGAAAATGAAATATTAAAGAGTGGATGTTAAATAAAACCCAACTCGGTCAAAAAATGTGGCGCACTTCTGCCACAAGAAAATCCGAATCAAAGTTCGTTTAACTCGATTTCCTCTTTCCCGGTGGATTTACACTTCGATGAGTTCGTCTCGAATCGTCAGCCCGAGGCGTCGATGCCGGTTGAGAGTTGCCGATACTGTGCGGGTACTGTGGCCCGTCGTTACACGATCTAGATATTCCAATCTGGCGCCACGTGAAAAACGACCGAGTTTTTTGCAATTTATTTTGCGAATGTGGATTTCATTATTTGATCCATAATGTTTAGACAACCTTTACATAAGTGTTAGTCTCTTCTTTGCATGCTGCATCAGTAAATTTGCTATTTATAGGTTATACGTATGCATGTTAATTAAACATAAGTATTTCGAATGATCATAATTGAAATGGAGAGTGAAATTATTGGGTAAAATAAAAAAAAAACGTTCTAGTTTTATATACTATCCAAAAAGTCACACGACTTATTGTTATGATTATGCAGCTTTTCTTACGATTATATTTTGTTGTGAAATACATCAGAACAGTCATTAGAAATAATCCAATTCGTTTGCTCGTGATTTTTCTATGACTATTTCTGAACATATTTCTTCTCAGTGAGAAATATTCAGTGAAAGTGAAGTCTGGATTAAAAGTAATTTTTGATACTATCATTTTACCGCGACTTCTCCCTTGTGAGATACGAAATATGGTTAAATACATTAATCAACCAGAAATATTGACCCTATAATCTTCATGTACTTATAGACGATATTCATAGTTTTTTTCTTTCTACTGCCGTTTTAGCCAGACTACTAGATAAGAGAGGCTCTCCAGCAAGCCACGTAAAACTGAGAGAAGTAGTTTTCCCTTAAGTATCTATATATCTTATTATATAAACAAAAAAAATTATACCCTTTTTAGTTTTTATTTTCAGCAAAGAAACTTAATAGATACCTATATTAGAAAAGATTAATATTTTTGAAATCACATGTTCCTTAGGAGAAATGAAATTATAAAATTTTATGAAATACTTGTATAAAAACTTGTAATCTCCCCCTAGCTTCTATTAATTTTTAAAAATTATTCCGTACAGTTTAACAGAAACATATCTTTCGAATTTTGCGTTTCTGAGGTCATTTATATGTACAGAATAAAGTAGATAAAAAAATGATTCATTAACATGATACATTTTCAAATAATAGTTTTATTGTAATCCTACTAAATTTAATTTTTCAACTGCCATTTTAGTTTTTCATCATTTACATACACAAATGCAATGACATAAAAATATACGGGAACAGATGTGCAGCTTCTTTTCAAAGAAGATTATTTGATAATAATTATTGATTATTTGATATTATATATTTCGTAATATGTATTTACATATTACGAAACATAACGTTTCTTTGACATGCAGCAGTATCCGATATGTAACTTTTAGGTCAATAAGGCTAATATTTGTTGGAAAGAATAGAATTTCTGGCTTTTTGAACCCAAATACATCAGGGCGTACTCTGAAAGTGACTTTAGTCGGATATTATGACGGATGATTGGATAAGTATCCTTACTAGAGATTCAATTCCGATGCAACACTAATTATTTTCTTGTTTTTCATACATTTCTACACGAGACCTTTTTCGTTTCTTATCCCACAGGACGTGATGAAAGTTTTTCTCTTTAAATTATATTTACATTATAATTATGTCAAACGGCGAAATTCTTGCGTTCATACCGGAACCGAACATGAGTCTCGGGCACAATAAACCCGTACATTTTCCGTACGTATCGCACGAAACGTGCGGGATCAAAGAACGACATTTGCCGAATTGTTTCCTATTTACAGGCTCGTGGGAATATTAAAACTGAACAGATGTGTGTTGCCCGAACACAGTTTACAAAAATAAACTTGAAATGAAACGTGTGTCGCCGAAAGTATGTGGCAATTTGGAAAAAAAATTAGACGGGTATGGCATTAAGAAAAAAAGAAAATGTTAGGGTCTCGATTGTATAGTGGTTTTCTATATTTTCCTCCTGTGCGAGCTAAGTTTAATTTTTTTCAACTCCGAAGAGACGTCTTTTTTTAAAATTTATTTTACGCTTTTAATAGAAAGTATTCTGTGTTCTATATTGTGATTTTCTGTGTTCTATATTAATAATTTTTTCTTTGTTTTTGCGGTGTCACGGTTTATAATTGTTGTAACAAAAGTTTTATTTTTGACAACGTTTATAATTTAATTGCGTGAAAAGGGATTTCTCCAAATGTTTCGCTTTTATTTATTTCATTAATTAAAATTATAATTCCAAAGAGACTTTGCTCTTATGAAATATATTTTACCATTTTTAATATAATAATTCTGCGTCCCTTATTAATTCAGATATATTTACTCTTTGTTGTTGCGATGCCATTGTTTCTAGTCAATCAAATGAAACTTTTTGTTATTGGCAAGATTTATAATTTATTTGTAATATGCCAAAAGGTATCTTCAGATGTATTGTCATTTATTTTATAAATTAATACGGGTATTAAATATTACCGAAATACATTCAAATTGGCATATTTTTATAACGATATAATAATTAAAACAAGTTTTAATGACATTGGCGGTATAGCCTCCCTGTATGTTATAGTCTCGCTGTACGACATATATTCTGCTTTTAAGAAGTTCGGTAGAAATATCGTCCAGGTGGGAAGGAAGTGGATGGTGTAGAGATGATATATTATTGATATTTTTATTCTTAGTATTCTATGAAAATTTTGATAAAGGTAATAAATTCTTTGCCATTTCTTAACTTAATTTTTTTCTTAACTTAATTGTCATGATTATTTTATTTATTTATTTTCAGATTTTGAAGTACTTGTGGAGTACGCCTTTTTAACTATATTTTTATTATTCTGCTTGGTGTCTCAATTCAAAATTCTGTAATTTACGAAATTTAGGGTTATAAATAATAAATAGGATAGGGTTTAAAACAAAAGGAAACAATTTTTCTTTAGCAACCGACAGCTAAACCTTCGAAAACTCGGATTTTGAGTAATTTTATTTCAAAGTAAACATTTCATGTTAAATAAGATTATTATCACTCATTAAGTCAATCGTTACATGCCTCATATAATGTCAGGCACACATATGGAACGAATGTTAAGGTAGTTATTCGTAGGTTTATTATTTCATTATATTATATTTCGTTTTTAGTTAAAGTTGGTTAACTCTACCAGGAAACTTGTGAAATCTTTGCATTTTTTTATTTAAAATAGGTTAAAAAACGTCGAAATTTATTTCGCTATGTTCTAATCGATGAAATATCTCTTATTATTCTGAAAAAAAAAATGTTTTTTGTTAAAAATAATTTTAATCCTATCGATTCTTTGGCTCTATTTGGTTATCCTAAAAACGTAGTAACTTTTAATGCTTTTGTATGATGTTTTCTTAGTTATTTTCTTCCTAAAAATAAGGCTTCACCCAAGAGAATGGTCATCAGGTTATACATGGGTATCTTCGTCGCTTACTCATTTCATGATGGTTGTTGATTATCATTTCATGTCCACCGCGCGTAGAAAATTTTAGTACTGTAGAATATTATTTGTTTCAAAATTTTGTTACGAGAAATTCTGAAAAAACATTTTTTAAATATTGTGTTGCTTCGCTTGTTAATAAATTGTCTGTAAAGTGTTGTTAATGAAAACAATTACTTCGTCTAATATTAGAATATTTGGCAAAGTGGCAGTGGTGTTTATTTGAAATAGCAAGCAATATGAAACATTATTTTGTTATCCAATACCTTAACATATTTATACACACAAATCTATATATAGCATCTTTCGACAATAAAAATATATAATTTTATTTATTAAATCACGTTTTGGAAGAAAGCTGTAAGAATCTGGAAAAATACTAGTTCTATAAGTTTATTTAAATCCGTTGAAATGCTCATTGAAATGTATAAAAATATGGGATGGTTCAGGGATAAATTACAAATAAATCACTATTTTCTTAACGATGATTTTAAAATTGAAAATGATCTAAGTTACCACAATTTCGTGTTGATATAATATTTTTAATTCTCTTCACGACATTTCATTCTATGTAAACCGTGGAAAAAGATTTTCCCCACTTAACGTTTTTGCAAATCATTCCACATTTTTTTGAAGTTTTTCTTATGGATCATCCTTTAAATGGCATCGTGTCTTTATATCTAAAACAGAAACTGCAAAATCCTATCAGAACCACGTTATTTTTCATGTAATTTATGAAGTGTTCTGACGGTTATTAACATACGGTACCATCAGAATACCTAGTGATGTGTAAGGGCCCATAACATTGCGTGGGAATGCTCTCGTATACTCTACGGTCTTATTTATTTATTTATTTATCTACTTTAATATATCTAATTGATACATATGGCGGGTTTATTGCTACGTCAGCAATCTCTTACAGCCAACCATAACACCCGTCCAGCCCCGCTCGACGAGCGGCCGGAAATCGAACCCGGGTCTCCGCGGTGCACCGCGTCGTCACAGGCCGTATGCCCTGTGATCAACCCAACACACCACGGCGACAACATCTTATCAATATGGCGACAGCTAATTAATGACAAAAAATAATTTTCGTGAAAAACGATTGTCACCTGTCGGCACGCGTTATGCAATGGCTATCACTGAGCTACTGGCCTAAGTTATGGGCTGTAAGTAAAGTAGCCCGGCGCGCGCTATGCGAAGAGCAGCGGTCTACTTCTGAGCAGCGGTTAAACAACGTACCGTCATCTACTAGTGCGGCGCAGCTCCGAGGATGTGCATTCCTCTCGATCATTCGGCGACGAAAAGCAGCGTGCTCGTTTTGGGCGGATATGTTTACAGACTCGGACGCACTATGCGCTGTTTCCTTCATCTGTCTGTCTTTATCCCTGTGCTTTGTGTCAATTTTTACGTACTACTGTTTTTACGTACTCTATTTTGGACCGCACTTTTGTTATATAAAAGATCGCGTCATGGCATAAAAAAATATTCGGTTACTGGAATCTTCACATTAAAACGCATTTTATTTTACCTAGATCGAGTCGAGTACTTACAGTAGTTACTCTATTCACTATGAAACTAATATTTTCAAATACGCATGATCGTTACTCAACTGTATCTGAATATACAATGAACCATTTGTAATAAATGCTTAGGTACGTGTAGTCACAGTATGGTGACCTGACCGATGTTAACATGAATAAGTAAAATAAACCGAGAGGCCCGCGCCGTGCTGACGAACTGACAACGAAGCAGGTATTACCAGCATTTGTCACCTCATTAAAATTGAGCGACACGACGCGCAGCGGTCGTTGCGTGGGTCGGACTCTGTAATCGCGTCAGCAATAACGTACCGCAGCGTGGAGCGCTTTAGCCGACATTAGGAAGACGCAAGTTTTATTTAAGGGTATATTTTTTTTGTGACATCACCCGACAGCTGCTTACCTCGGTATACGAACGATCGATGCGGCGATACTTAGCTTCGACCTGTTATCGTTTGTGCAAATTACTATAGAGAATTATTTTGACTTTTCCATGAACTTTTTTCTCTAAATTGTGATAAAATGTTTGTATAAAATGTTATTATTCATCGTCGTCATTGGGATCTAATATTTATCGTTTTCAAAAAACATATCGTCACAAATATATACGTTTTTTGATAATATGAAGGGAATAAATTATTATTAGGGTTTTCGCCACGTATACCCACTAATATGAGATTCGGTTGCAAAATTTTGCACAGATCTGTTTTTATTTGATCAAATGTAATTTAAATGAAAGATTGTTAACAACACCCGGGTTGTTTAGTAAAATCTTGCCATGATCACCCTTAATTCTTTACAAAATTGTTGTTCAAATGACGTTTCATTTACTTGAAAAAATATGACCAAAGTTATTCGAAAAATATTAATTACAACTTCGGTAATTAAGAGTAATTGCGGCACGATCTTGCTAGGTAGCTGGGATTTAATACATTATGTTGCTAATAATCTTTTATTAAAATTACATTTGATCACATAAATAGCCTAATTTTTGTATTTATGTGATCAAATGTAATTTTAATAACAACAATATTTTAATAACAACAATATTTTAAATATAGAAAACACATCACAAGATGTGTTTTGTATATTTAAAATTCTTTAACGATAGTTTCACATAGGTGTAAATAATCTTTTCTTTATTATGTTATAAATTGTATAACGATTCTTCGTACAATATAAACAAGGGAGTTGATTTCACACAAGAGTTTTCTCAACTCCAGAGTATTGTATTACAATTGTAATATTGATATATCTCTAGTAATATTGATATATTTCAAAGTTTTCTCAGTAAAGTTATGAAAAACATCCCCTATAATATAAACCACAAATATGTGTACACAGAACTGACATCAGTATTGTTAAGGAGAAGTTCACCAAATATAGCAAGAACTACCAGATAAAGCTGCTGAAGTTCGTCAATGAGACAGCGGTGCAGCTTGAAGGCATAGAAAATTTCAATACCATGGACTGTAGCGACAAAGTATTTCTCCCATAATGATCAGATTTAGCAACAATGGACAATATATGAAGAAAACATCATGTAATGTTGACCTTAGAAAAATGACATGTACTAAGATGTCTAAATCACACATAGGATTGAGATGTGATGTGCACAGGTTGCCAGGTTATGGTACAAAATAAAAAGATATATTGTAAGGTGTGCGAAAACACACAAATGCATTTTCACGATAATGGATACCGGTAACGAAATAATTGTCGGCGTGTTAATAATTGATACTAAGGAATTTGCAACTTCACGATTCTGCGAACAGACCACGTACGAGGAAATCTTGGCTTTTTGGTTCGCTGGGTTCATAAATTATTTTAGGTATGGAGCCAAATTAAATTTGTATCTCGTGTATCTCGTCATAAGTTTAAATCGCAATTTCACCTATAGAATATAGTTTCGTTTCAAGGCGCCATACTAATTTGAATGATACCTATAGCAATCTGGCTGACAACTTCCTACTCCTAATCATGCCACATGTGTTACGTGCTAGGTGACTGCGACCTCAATCCTTTTCAATAGGGTTACCATTATGTCTAACGCGAATGCCGTAATAGATTTACCGTGTATTTAATGACTCTGTATATAGACATGTATGGATGGGATACAAATAAAATTTATGATACGTTCGCGTAGTAAACATATGTTTCAATCAAATGATAGACGAGTAAATAGTGAGATAATATGTCATTTAAAAGTGTCGTATTTTTGAAATGAATCTTATTGTTTCTAAAAGAATAGAGTAGAGTAAAAATTATTTTCGAAACGACGTGCACAAAATGAGGAAAATCCGGATAGGATTCTGATGATCAATAAGTGACCTAAGTGAGTCTATAATTTATCATTGCGATTTGCATATTTATAACAATCAATTCTGCATTTTCTTAGCAATTTTACAACTCTTCGCTTGGGAAAAAATATTCTAAGTTGCTATATGTTTCTAGGTCTTCAAATCGTCTCCCTTTTCATTTTTGTGGACGCTCTAGAATCTAATACACTTAACTGATACTGTAGTTACTAATTTTTAAATATAAATGCGTTATTCAATTAAAAACATTTATTAAAAGTATAATAAATACTACCATCTTGTGAAGTGTTGTAAAACAACGTTGTATTAAACATAAAATAAATACCACTATCTAATGGCGAATCATAAAACTATTTTATGATGTTGCAGAAGCAGATATCACTATTAATCCCCTTTACACTTGTTTGAGTGTCCGTTATTGTTTGTTCCGCACAACCCACAACGTATCTAATAATTTCTAATACAGATCTTGACTAAGTCTGCCAAACTGCAGTTTCATTGAAATTCGTCCTGTGATTTTTGTGTGAAGTATATTTTTGGTGTCGTTATTATTTTTTATGACTGTCGGAAGACGAAGAGGGATTTGATAACTTTACTTTATCGGTAGTACCAATCGGAATAGTTTATGAAGGCGCTAACCATTCTTACCAAGGTTGATTTGAGGGACCTAATTTTTTGTGCTGGTTTAAAAATATTTAGTTGGATGTCAATTTAAATTTGTGCAGAAATACGGTAAGCTGCGTTATTGGAACTCCAATTTCATGACTTTTGTTTGGGTCACTGACACAATTGGTTTATTTACGACGAATTGAAGTTAGTAAACGAATGATAGGGGGTGTTAGTAATGTAACATGAGGAATGTGTGTAATATTGCCGATATTCCAAAATTTCCACGATTTCTCGTCATTTCGGCCAAACGCCGGAAGCATGGTTGCCCTACGGGTGAGACAAATACACAAACTCGACTTAGCAAATTGCGGTAAGATTAAGACGCGGCGCAAACAAACATGTTACATTGTAATGAGCCATCTCTCACGGCTAATCTGCGTGTCGCTCCCTCGCAGCTCTCCATCAAGTTGTCTCTGAAAATGTTTGCCCCAGGCTGTGCTCGACTGGCAACCGGATTTAATACATTAATATGAATTTAAAATAAAACATCAACCAGAAATACAGGATAGAAAGAGCGTGTTAATTATTAAGACATGTTATTAAGCATTATTTTGCTCGAGACTCATGTTACAAGTGATAACACGTTTATAAAAGTGACAAAAACGTTTATAAAATTTACGATTATTTTGGTAGAAAAAAAATAGTGGAAATTATTTGAGTATCAACAGGAGAATACGGATTCTGTGTTCATCTGGACTAGAAATTATTTTTCTGCTTTGAGTAATATTTAATATCCATTTAGTAATATATAAGAATTGAATCTATGCCAAATCTTATTTTATCCTGTAGTCGAAGTGATATATAGTAAGTAATAGAATGTAGAGTTTTTTTTCCGCATACTGAATGACAGCAATGTATATAAGATCATAAAATTATAATATTATTTTAAGGGTTTCTTTCGAGGAAAGCTAGTTTCTTCATTATCAATGTGCATTAAAGAGGCTTTAATAGCGATATTTAAAAGCAGGGATAGAGAGAGGGAATATTGATTAATAGGCAAAAACGACCATTACCTACTGTGACAAATTATAAAAACTTTGAAAACCGTTTGGTTTAATTTTAAATATGACATTTGACAATCTATGTCAAATGTCATTTGAGTGACATAAACGGGAATGGATACATGAGGTGAGAAATCAGTTTAAGTTTTTGCTAATTTCTTCTAAAATGTAATTACTTTAGACCTATATTTTCAACCGATTTAATATAAAGAGTAGTAAGTATTATTAACTGTATGTCAAGCTAATATTATAGTGCATGATTGCATTGTTGAGTGCAATGAAAAATGCCCAAGAGAAGAAAAAATCGAAAAGAGTCGGTACACAACATCATAGAATTTCTTATGGAACCCTACAGCACTATTTATTTAAAAAAGAGATAACACGAAAGTCGAAATTGAGATGGTCTGCGAATTTTACTAAAGCTCAAGAAAAAGAAATGGTCGACCAAGTTAAGTGTTTCGTTAACACATTTTGTGGGCTGATGATTACAGATTTACGAACGTTGGCTTTTGCTTATGCAAAAATACTCAAATTACCTCAAAATGTTAACCATAAAGATCAGTTACCTGGGAGAGATTAGTACAAACAATTCATGAGACGCAACCCTTGTATCTCAATGCGGGGACCTCAAGAAACTAGTTTAAATAGATTTACTGCATTTTATAAAGATGAAATAGATCTATTTTTTAAAAACTTGCACAAATTGATGAATAAACACAAATTTAACTCTATGGCTAACAGGATTTATAATGTTGATGGACAGGCGTTAGTACGGTTTCAAAGCTATCTAAAATACTAGCTCAGACTGGTGATGGAGGGGTTGGTGTGGCTTCTAGCTGGAACATTCGTTTATCCCAGAGCCAGAATGACAAATGTTTTAAAAGTAAATGGACCTAATATATCGATATACTCTTGCTCCAGAAATGGTTGGTCTAATGAAGAATTGTTGTTAACTCAGAATAATTCCAAACATATTGCCATGCTTCACTCAAAGATATGTAATCTTATAACTTGTTAAATCATTATAATCATATTTAACTAGCTTCTTGTGATTTTTTTTATAAAAAGGGAATAAATTTGCTCACACTTCCACTTTGTATATCACCCTGATTTAGCTATCGATGTTACTTGTTTTGCACCATTGAAGACAGCTCCAAACGAATATATATATATATATATATATATATATATATATATATATATATATATATATATATATATATTTACATATATATATATTTACAAATATATATACATATATATATATATATATATATATATATATATATATATATATATATATATATAGGCTGAGCAATCATACATACGAAAACTAACACAGTTTTGAATTTGCTGCTCTTTTCAACACTGTTTATATGAATAATGTTATCATCGAAAAAGTAGTGACGGGATTAAAATATATGGGAATATATCATTTCAATCCTGTAGTCTTTAATGACGCAGAATTTTGTTATCGAGAATTTTTGATACCAGATACAACGGGAAAAGAAGAAGAAATTGCTTTGCTTCTGTGGCAAAAATGAGTCTATTTAGAGACTATTGGAGAGTTAGAAGTAAGAAATATTAGATCATCTGATGATTGCACATTTGCCAAAATCGTACCTTTCCAATAAAAATGGACTAGTACAACGACATAGGGAAGAGACATAATGCATTCTGAGATTATTATTACAGTGCCGAAAAAGAAAGTACTGGAAGGATTATTCCAAAAAAAGAGAAGGAAAGGAGGGAAAAGAAGGAATAGAATGAAAGGGATAAGAAGGAAAAGAAACTTTTCAAGAAGAAAAATACTATAAAAAACAAAATACGCATATCTTCTAAACTGGATAAATGTGCAACTTTAATGAATAAAAGTAAAAAGAAAAACAAACTAAAACTCTTCTGTTTCAGTGACAAGAATAGAGAAGAGATAAAATTATCTGAAAAGACTGTTTTGTTAGAAACAGTTAAAGTAGTGGGTAAGCTTATCGCCTTTCTTCATCATCTGATGGCGAAGTAGACATAATCTATGTTTTTATTTTTACAAATATTAAAATTTGTGAGTTATTAAGCTAAACATAAGTTTTTTGATTAATAATAAGCCTAATTGTAACGCCTTGTCCTTGATAAAGTTAATTTATGAATAAAATAATATGGATAGAATTTTGTATATCTACCCTACTTTCCTGAAAGAATTATTCGGCCAACATTACCCTAAATGGGTGGGGTAGATATTGTACTGAATGTCGGTAACGTCGACCAATTCTCTCATTTAAAGTTTTTAAATTTCTTAATAATTGCTAAGAAATTCTATTGTGTTTTAAATGTGTTCTATATTATTTTATATTTCGTGTTTAATATTTTATACCTAAATAGTTTAAGAGCACGTTAAAATACATTTCGTTTTTAAGCACTCGACATAGAATTTACGGCCAAAGTTTGCTGGAATAGCCGATACTCCGTCAGTTTATCCCCATATTTCACTCCTTTATTATAACTTATTAAATTCAATTTTAAGGTAAATAACTTGTAATTCTCATTTCTATAAGGTTAATATTTCATTGCAGTGGAGACCTTTCATCGAGACAATTTATTAATTCGCGGTAGTAGCTTAAAATATTTCGATAGAATTTCAAATTAGTCATATAATTTAGATTCGTTTCCTTCATTTTATTTACACAAGTTTTTTGTCATGTTTGGTTAATTATATTAGCAAAAACTTTTTAGATATTATTTATGTAATTTCACGATTTTTATCAATCAATTTAATATTTCTAAGATGTTAAGCCGCTTGGAATATTTAGTCACATCTATTCAGTGACTGCTTTATCATCAAGGCTCTTTAGTTGGTGAAAAACTTCAGTCGGTAAGTCGTTCGTTTATAGAGATAGCCAAAAATAAAAAAAAAAGTTTATGCTTCAGTCAGCAGAACATGTACAAAAACTGAAAAGATACAGCGAAAATTACCGTAGCAAAATTGCTTCGGTGCATATTTTTAATGCACGACTGTGTGTTAGTGCACTATTTACACTTCAATTGCATTATTTCTGTTACACATTATCGTGATGTTCGATGATTCGATACTCTACCCAATCAACATTTTTTCTAATCGATCTAGACAATATTTGATATTCCCGTGCTTCTTAACTTTTTTTTAATTTTGTAAATAATCCTGAATAGAACCGCAGCCGGTATATTGCTTTTTTAAAACATTATAATGCGATTTCAAATAAATCATTATGCTTACTTTAGAACAGATTTATAAAACTAAAATTAAATAGACTAATTAATAAACTATAATCAAATTTTGGCTTTTTTCAAGAACATTCTGACAATGATTCTAACCAAGTAAAACGTATTATAATTAATAGCAATTTTTTGCTCCTTAATTGATTATAGAACGCAAAAAACGAGAGCGTCCGAGAAATATCCGACAGCCCTTACATTAAAAGTTTTGCTATCGCTAAGCAAATGGTTTTAATTAATATAATTGAAGTATGCTATGACCACTAATTACTGTTCATCCATTTATATTAATGAACGGAATGTAATGTCTTGACACTATTTATCTCGAGTAGCAGTGATTAGTGGTCATTTTACATTCGATTATGTGGGTATTAATATAAATCTGATGGAATACTGCTGGAATTCTTAACCTTTAACGCTGTTTTACCAGTATTGCTTAATGTTACCTGCATGTATTTATTATTTAATTTCTGTTGTAACTCTATGTTTATCCGTTATTCAATTAATTTGAATTTAAATTTGTCTACTCATCTATATCGAAAGCCAGGAATTAAAATGTAAAAACTGCGTTATTTTTTTTGACACATCAATGTAGTTGCAACAATTTTATTTTTTGCTTTTATTCCAAAACTTTTTATTTATGTAGTATTCAAAAGTATTATCTAATTAACAGAGCAAATCGAAATGTCAGGCAATTTATTAAAAGTCACAGATTTTTAAATATATAACCAATAACAAAACAATGGTAAAGGATATGGAATTAAGAAATTTTAATAGATCTTAAATCATTGAAAAAACCCAAACTACTAAGTCACATTCCTAAAGAGTTAATCCAGCAACAGAGGAAGATGCGGCATTTTTTATGAATAGGGAACACCGCAGAATATTGGTGTGCGATTGTTTGACATGAATAAGAAAACCCGAATACAACAGTGAAGGTGAAACTAAATTAAAAAGACATGATCTATCAATATAATTCTATAAAATCAAGAGCAATTCTTACTTAAATCATTTATCGACAACGTAACTAGATTATATAGCAGAGAAGATAAGTATAAGGTTAAGTATAAGGAGACAAACTCGGCACAGAGTTTTCAAAATTGGTCGCTCTGGTTGTTTCCATGTTCCTTTCTTCTGACAAACGTTTTGCTTTTTACCCATTGTTACATGTATTTTATGACGATCTATACTTTTATGATATATGTTATATTTTTTAGATATTCCACATTTTCTTAGCGTAGGTATTTCATGTTTCTTTATTATAAATATACACTTGTCCGTCTTTCATAAGTGTGACACGGTTAATCATCTCTATTTTAGTTTTAAAGTCGTATTTCCTTCAAGTAAATTCTTTTTGTTTTTGTATTAATGTATACTTGCGACTTTTACAATACGTATCCATTACATCAATGTATAAATATATATATATATATATATATATATATATATATATATATATGTATATATATATATATATATATATATATATATATGTATATATATATATATATATATATATATATACATACATATACATACATCTATATAAGGACATTTGATACAATAATCCTTGAACACATTCAGGTACGTTCGTGAGGAAACAGTTTAAAGGAACCAAACTATGAGATGCCTCGAAATAGATCTGTCCGCGATGGAGGTACGGCGAGGAGTTTGTGCTGGCGAGCTCTCATATATTTATTGAGACCAAATATAACATCTGATATAATTCTATGGGACGGAAAAAAATGTTTAAATGAATGAGTAATGTCAAATAGTTTTGAAATTCGGAAAATGGATGTAACAATATTGTCTCCAATATAAGTAAATTAAAAAGTTTTTCCAACTCTTTCAAGCGTGAATAAATATCTACGTTTTCTAGAACTCCGTATAATGCATGGTTACTCCATTTTATTTCGAAACGATCTGTTGTAAAAAAAATATACAGATGGTAACGTGATAAGATCGCGTTTTTGCGCAGAGCAAATCTGAGCAAACTCAAAGACGAACTGGATAGCGACAGGATCATGAAAGGCTAATAGCGCGTTGAATTTTACACCCAATTCAATGATTTCAGTCTGAAAACATAACAAGCTAGCTCCAACATAATAATTATGGCTAACATGAACGCAAACACCATTACAAATGTTGAGCATTTTCTTAGGTTAAGCTTTAACCCATTCGATTACCATATTCAATTGCAGTATATTCTATCACGCTGTAGATCTCGACGGTCGGCGACATTCCGATACATACATACTACATGCGCAAGATTGAATTATTTTAAGAGAAAGTGAATTAAAGTGATTATAGTTTATTAAGTTTTAAATTAAATAAAAATAAAGAGGACGCCTAAAGTCCTTTATTCCATTATATGTTGTTGAAAGTTCTATTAGAAAAGGGTTCAGGAAAAAAGTGCCTTGATATTTGAATCACGCAGAACCACGGCGGAAACAGTTGAAATGGATTAATTTCAAAAGTTGCAGGAGTAGACTTGAATAACAATAGTGAAACAACCAAGGTAAAGGGGGCCGGTGCTTTAATATTTACGTTCGTTCCAGACTTTGAAAAGGGATATGAAGGTGGCTATAGTAAACAAGTAGCGCACTGGACGAAATAGTTTTTTTGGTTTGGATGCAATATCCCAAAATGACAAAATTATGTTTGCTGGTAATAATTACGCAAAATTGAATTATTTATGAAGTAAATGCACATGATTGCTATAAATTGATTATTTAAATTATTTACAGGATAGGGACACTTTTTCCAAACCTTGCGTCTTGAGACATCGCGATAGAATACGAACATCTACGCTTTCTAGAGCGACACCTCTACGCTTCGTAGAACGACAGCAGGCTTACAATCCACACGAGAGACACAGTGTTTAATATGTAGAATCCGGGTTGAAAGAAAACTAGATTCTACGGCCATTATTTGTTTAGTAATATTTTTGCTAAAATTGAATATGTCTGGTACTGTTTCTCGTTCAGATCTTACATGGTATGTTTGTGTTTTAACGAGGAAACAGATTTTCCGTTAAATTGTTTTAATATTTTTATTTCCAAAATTTTCCCACATTGTTGAAACATCTTTCAGCCTTCGAATTCCATAATTTATTAATATATTTTTTTCGCACAATTACGTGACATACTTTATAATCGGCGGTTTCCGAATAAGCATGCCGAATCTGTCTTTTCCGGTTTATCTTTCGTTATTTTTCCTTTGTTATTCTGTTATACTGAATATTATTCTTTTATAATACATCCTTAAATTTGTTTCCATAAATAATGAAAACGACTATTTAAATTTAGATTTCCTAGAGCGTTTTAATATTATTTTGAAATCTAAGTCCATTAAATTTATAATTTACCAATTGTAGGAGGTTTTCGTGGCTTTTTTATCTAACATTCGGACTAGTTACGGTGCTTTTACGGTGTCAAGTAATATTAACATTTTTACGCGGAGGAAATTTCTTTGCTAATTTTATACAATTGTGGGCGCGTTAAATGGTAATAAAATCTGTGTACGGAACCCTTGTAGCGCGAGTAAAATTCGCACTACGAGGGTTGCGTACATATTTGGGCCTTTATAAATATTGAATGGTACGTAATATTCCTTTAAAACTATTTACAAAATTGTATTTTTTAGAACAAAAATATATTGCCTACTATATCTTTCACAGGCGCATTTTTGAAAAAAATGTTATATGCTGTAACGAAAAATTAATGATTTACAGGTTTTTTCATGCTTCTAGGTCAACGAGAAATACTCCATAGGTATACTCCATAGGTATTTGCGAGTGTCAAAAGAATTGCGGCATAAATGGCCGCATTTTTAGGGTTTTTTATTGCGCTGACTTAAAAACTTGATTTTTTACAGCTTCAGTGGACTCTATACACCTAACCTAATTATATGTTATTAATTTCAACTGGATACTCTATGCCTTCCTGAGAAAAATGGTCTTGTCTGCAGATAGATAGACAGATGGACAATAAAGTGACCCTATGAGGGTTCCTTTTTTCCTTTTGAGGTACGGAACCATAAAAACAAGAAAACGAATACACAACAGACCGCAAATATTTGCATATGACACACGCGCAAAAGGGATATTTCTACAGAGATTTATTTTTTCGGAATTAATGAGAAGGGACTTTAAAAATAAAATTTCGACCTAAATTAATAAGCCAGTGTGCCACTGTAATCTGCACCTTTCGTCTCTGCCCCCCCACCACCCGACAAAGCCGCACGTCCCATCGTCGCATAGTAATGAGATCAATCAAGGCTGCTAATGAAGGAGCTATCGGGTTATATTGGCCCGCTTTATCTTTCAGATCGGGTATACTGTACTTATTGTTAATTTATTTCTATTCTTGGCGCAAATATATTTGGGGTTCGGTATTTCAGTTTCGGTTTTTATTGAATTTCGTTTCATAATCAGGACGTGCCAATCTTTTACTAACGCTCTGCTATTAAGATGTCGTTTTGTTCTCAACAAATATTTTAATTGGGAATATACATATATAGTAGATATTTAATAAAATTATTGGGGAAAAGTATATATATATATATATATATATATATATATATATATATATATATATATATATATATATATATATATATATATAAATTTTAATTGGCTTTCATATCGGCATACATATCGTTTTACTATAGTTTAGGAACAAGCTGCCCAGTTTATAAAGAGACATTTATTATGAATAAAAATTCGATTACTTGACCGCTGATTTTCAAATAAGGTACTTTAATGGAAAGTGCTTGATTCTTTCCTGGTTGTAATGAAACAAAACGACTCAATTCTGTAACGAACCAACTGTTGATTTTTAAGGATTTTGTAGTTAATATATTATATATAGACTTTTCGGTCTTATTATTGTTACATTTATTTATTTATGTTATTATATTATTTGATTATTCATGAGTAATGATAAACAGATATGTAACAAATGGAAAAGAAATAAGAAACGTAACGAAATTCACAGACAGGAAAATGTTACTTCATTATTTTCGTTTACTAGCAACATTTATTCAAATTTAATCCCGTGTCAACAAAAAGTAAAAATGATCCACGCTATTAATTCATGATAGCGTGGATCATTTGGAGGTGTTTCGTTTCCTAGCAATATTCATTCAACCCACAATAGTGTTTCATTTTGAAACGATAGTTTCGTTTCATAACACAATAGTGTGCTCTTGTCGGGACGATGGTAGAACGAACAATTTGTACATGCGAGTTCTAATGTTTTTATTTGAGATAAGTATCCGTGAGTATTTTATGTGAAACAATATTAAAATTAGATTGAATTATTTATAACATTCATTAGAAACTTGAGATAAAAAAGTCTTAAAAAAGAAATATAAGAGTCTTAAAAATAATTTTTGTTTTTGATTCATGTCCATGTGCATTTAAACCTTTAAAGCTGAGACTGTATCCACTAGCATCTAACTCGATGCATAATAAAACGCGACGACGCGTTGCTCGTTCCTTTGGTACGTTCGCCCTCCTCTCATTTATTCATTTGAATCTTAACGGAGACGGCGTCGGCCCCGCTCTCGGCCTGCGGCCAATTAGTCCTTTTGTCTCTTCATTAGGTGGGTCGTTGTCTCTCGATATCGCTCGGCGGTTCTCTAGCTCGTACCGGGCTTTGGTGCCGGGCCTCGGGTATATATTTCACTCGGCTCCAGGGCTTTGTTTAGTTCCGGTTTACTCGCGGAGATTACAACCATTTATTTACTTATGCGTAATTCTCTATTTGATCTACTTTCTTCACAGTTTATACAGCAAGATAATGATCTATTTTATTGTTTATTATCATGACATTTGGCAAAACTGTTATAAGAAATCACGCGTACGAATATTGTGAATGTATGTAACCGCAAGATGTTGTGATGGACCTATATAAATCAATTCAGTAATTGGAAAAGTAGATAATGCCACGGTTGTGATTATGTCTCTTCATAATTATGAAATTCAATTTTGATGTAATCATATTTTACTTATTGAATATATTTGGCGTTAATTTTGTAGAAATGCATTATTCACAATTAATTGAAACTACGTGATGTAGTATTATTTCCACTTTCTTTAAGTTCTTTACCACGACGTAGGTTTTGTTGCATTACATCTTCAGGTGGACTATTAGCAAAGATCTTTGTAATAGCCCACCTGAAGATGTAATACAACGAAACCTAGGTCGTGGTAAAGAAATTAAAGAAAGTAGAAACAATACTACATCACGTAGTTTCATTTAATTGTGAATATTTTACTTTGTAGAGAATATACTTGTCGTTCTGTATACATCATTGAGAATAACATTTTAGGTCAAACTACTTAAAGCAAAGTTAAAAAATAAGTTTACCAAATATGTTTTTCTTTATTATTATCTTTATATTAAATTGTATTTTAATATCAGAAATTCATTTATATTTTATGTAGTCTACTGTGGATTATATTAATAAAAATATTTTGAAACATTAGAAAATAGGCTAATACTTGAAAGAAAAAATAATCGTAAAGAGTGCGCAATGGTATTTCTGCATTATAATGAAATGAAAAGCGAAGTTTCAATAATTATTAACATAGAATTTTCTTCGTTTTGTTAGGTCGTTTGCATATAATATTTTTCCATATATAGTCAGGGTTTTTATTTATTAGGCTGCGGTGACAGAGTTCGTCATCTACAAATATAACCTTCTATTTAATATTATAACCTTCTGTATCATATTATCTTCTGTTAAGGCCTGTCCATACTAACTTCAATACTTATTAAACTGATATACAGTGTGCTGTATTCGATACTTACTAAAGTGTATATGGTATGTTATTTTTTATGGCAACATATATTCAGTAAATTTTGGGATCAGACTAAATGTAACTTTTAGGATTATACAAATAGTTATGTCAATCGTTTACGGTTCATTTGTTTCATGTGTCACAACGATTTTGATGTTTTAACTTTTTGTAGTTAAGGTAACTCAATATGATAACGGAACTCTTCTAACTTTGTTATGTTTGTCTGTTCGTTCGTACATTTATCACAGTTTTATAGCTTCTACAATTTTACACCTATTCACATGATATTTTATAGGAAGCGGTTTCAAGCGGAGATTTATGCTTCGAAATCGAAGCCCCGTTTGTGTATGAAATTTCAATGTCGTTAAAATCTATAGAAAAATAATTTTAAAAAATCTTCAATTGTCTCTTTGTGAGCACCCTCATTTAAAATCTGTTTAAGGCGTGTTGCATACATAAATTTGTTTTGTGGAATGAGTAGGGAATTATTTCTTTACGACAATGTGGATAATAATTAAGATATTTATAATGTAGGTTACGTGTGTCTGCTCTGTTTGTCCGAGTCGGAATATCGGACGCAGGTCTCTTAAACAAAAAATTATGCAGTAGTTGGAATAAATTATTGGTTGACGGTGGCATTCGCTAAACGGATAACGAACGGATCTTTCAGGAAAGCTATGCTCCCAGAATTTAAAAAGTAACATCTTGTCTCACCATTCATAGTGTTATAGAGAATCAATTATCTTTTAGTTTTGTAGTTATAGTCTGTTATTTTATTATTATGGTTTTTTACATTTCATTTGCTAAACGCTTGTACGTAGTTAAAAAGAAAAAAATTATACCAGGATCTACGTTGTTTCACGCAATTAACAATTTATAATAAACAAAAAGTAGAAATAATCATTTCTACAACATTATTTTGATTTGTACATTATATTATTTCAATATGTTATAATACGAATATACAAACTACTACTAATAATAAAAACAGTTTTATAAAAAGAGCATTATCTATTTAATAATAATAGCATAACTGAAATATATAATTTTAATAATGTATCAACGTCGTGAATCTCAAATAAGGAAATATAATTGTTCTGAATTTAATTTCGCAAGTCAGACTCGTGACATTCCAATTTGGTCTAAAATTTTTCTCGCGAGTCAGGTTCGTCAAAATACGGCAAGGTGTTATAGAAAAAATATAAAAGTACACATAAAATACTGAACTGGATAGCGACAGGATCATGAAAGGCTAATAGCGCGTTGAATTTTACACCCAATTCAATGATTTCAGTCTGAAAACATAACAAGCTAGCTCCAACATAATAATTATGGCTAACATGAACGCAAACACCATTACAAATGTTGAGCATTTTCTTAGGTTAAGCTTTAACCCATTCGATTACCATATTCAATTGCAGTATATTCTATCACGCTGTAGATCTCGACGGTCGGCGACATTCCGATACATACATACTACATGCGCAAGATTGAATTATTTTAAGAGAAAGTGAATTAAAGTGATTATAGTTTATTAAGTTTTAAATTAAATAAAAATAAAGAGGACGCCTAAAGTCCTTTATTCCATTATATGTTGTTGAAAGTTCTATTAGAAAAGGGTTCAGGAAAAAAGTGCCTTGATATTTGAATCACGCAGAACCACGGCGGAAACAGTTGAAATGGATTAATTTCAAAAGTTGCAGGAGTAGACTTGAATAACAATAGTGAAACAACCAAGGTAAAGGGGGCCGGTGCTTTAATATTTACGTTCGTTCCAGACTTTGAAAAGGGATATGAAGGTGGCTATAGTAAACAAGTAGCGCACTGGACGAAATAGTTTTTTTGGTTTGGATGCAATATCCCAAAATGACAAAATTATGTTTGCTGGTAATAATTACGCAAAATTGAATTATTTATGAAGTAAATGCACATGATTGCTATAAATTGATTATTTAAATTATTTACAGGATAGGGACACTTTTTCCAAACCTTGCGTCTTGAGACATCGCGATAGAATACGAACATCTACGCTTTCTAGAGCGACACCTCTACGCTTCGTAGAACGACAGCAGGCTTACAATCCACACGAGAGACACAGTGTTTAATATGTAGAATCCGGGTTGAAAGAAAACTAGATTCTACGGCCATTATTTGTTTAGTAATATTTTTGCTAAAATTGAATATGTCTGGTACTGTTTCTCGTTCAGATCTTACATGGTATGTTTGTGTTTTAACGAGGAAACAGATTTTCCGTTAAATTGTTTTAATATTTTTATTTCCAAAATTTTCCCACATTGTTGAAACATCTTTCAGCCTTCGAATTCCATAATTTATTAATATATTTTTTTCGCACAATTACGTGACATACTTTATAATCGGCGGTTTCCGAATAAGCATGCCGAATCTGTCTTTTCCGGTTTATCTTTCGTTATTTTTCCTTTGTTATTCTGTTATACTGAATATTATTCTTTTATAATACATCCTTAAATTTGTTTCCATAAATAATGAAAACGACTATTTAAATTTAGATTTCCTAGAGCGTTTTAATATTATTTTGAAATCTAAGTCCATTAAATTTATAATTTACCAATTGTAGGAGGTTTTCGTGGCTTTTTTATCTAACATTCGGACTAGTTACGGTGCTTTTACGGTGTCAAGTAATATTAACATTTTTACGCGGAGGAAATTTCTTTGCTAATTTTATACAATTGTGGGCGCGTTAAATGGTAATAAAATCTGTGTACGGAACCCTTGTAGCGCGAGTAAAATTCGCACTACGAGGGTTGCGTACATATTTGGGCCTTTATAAATATTGAATGGTACGTAATATTCCTTTAAAACTATTTACAAAATTGTATTTTTTAGAACAAAAATATATTGCCTACTATATCTTTCACAGGCGCATTTTTGAAAAAAATGTTATATGCTGTAACGAAAAATTAATGATTTACAGGTTTTTTCATGCTTCTAGGTCAACGAGAAATACTCCATAGGTATACTCCATAGGTATTTGCGAGTGTCAAAAGAATTGCGGCATAAATGGCCGCATTTTTAGGGTTTTTTATTGCGCTGACTTAAAAACTTGATTTTTTACAGCTTCAGTGGACTCTATACACCTAACCTAATTATATGTTATTAATTTCAACTGGATACTCTATGCCTTCCTGAGAAAAATGGTCTTGTCTGCAGATAGATAGACAGATGGACAATAAAGTGACCCTATGAGGGTTCCTTTTTTCCTTTTGAGGTACGGAACCATAAAAACAAGAAAACGAATACACAACAGACCGCAAATATTTGCATATGACACACGCGCAAAAGGGATATTTCTACAGAGATTTATTTTTTCGGAATTAATGAGAAGGGACTTTAAAAATAAAATTTCGACCTAAATTAATAAGCCAGTGTGCCACTGTAATCTGCACCTTTCGTCTCTGCCCCCCCACCACCCGACAAAGCCGCACGTCCCATCGTCGCATAGTAATGAGATCAATCAAGGCTGCTAATGAAGGAGCTATCGGGTTATATTGGCCCGCTTTATCTTTCAGATCGGGTATACTGTACTTATTGTTAATTTATTTCTATTCTTGGCGCAAATATATTTGGGGTTCGGTATTTCAGTTTCGGTTTTTATTGAATTTCGTTTCATAATCAGGACGTGCCAATCTTTTACTAACGCTCTGCTATTAAGATGTCGTTTTGTTCTCAACAAATATTTTAATTGGGAATATACATATATAGTAGATATTTAATAAAATTATTGGGGAAAAGTATATATATATATATATATATATATATATATATATATATATATATATATATATATATATATATATATATAAATTTTAATTGGCTTTCATATCGGCATACATATCGTTTTACTATAGTTTAGGAACAAGCTGCCCAGTTTATAAAGAGACATTTATTATGAATAAAAATTCGATTACTTGACCGCTGATTTTCAAATAAGGTACTTTAATGGAAAGTGCTTGATTCTTTCCTGGTTGTAATGAAACAAAACGACTCAATTCTGTAACGAACCAACTGTTGATTTTTAAGGATTTTGTAGTTAATATATTATATATAGACTTTTCGGTCTTATTATTGTTACATTTATTTATTTATGTTATTATATTATTTGATTATTCATGAGTAATGATAAACAGATATGTAACAAATGGAAAAGAAATAAGAAACGTAACGAAATTCACAGACAGGAAAATGTTACTTCATTATTTTCGTTTACTAGCAACATTTATTCAAATTTAATCCCGTGTCAACAAAAAGTAAAAATGATCCACGCTATTAATTCATGATAGCGTGGATCATTTGGAGGTGTTTCGTTTCCTAGCAATATTCATTCAACCCACAATAGTGTTTCATTTTGAAACGATAGTTTCGTTTCATAACACAATAGTGTGCTCTTGTCGGGACGATGGTAGAACGAACAATTTGTACATGCGAGTTCTAATGTTTTTATTTGAGATAAGTATCCGTGAGTATTTTATGTGAAACAATATTAAAATTAGATTGAATTATTTATAACATTCATTAGAAACTTGAGATAAAAAAGTCTTAAAAAAGAAATATAAGAGTCTTAAAAATAATTTTTGTTTTTGATTCATGTCCATGTGCATTTAAACCTTTAAAGCTGAGACTGTATCCACTAGCATCTAACTCGATGCATAATAAAACGCGACGACGCGTTGCTCGTTCCTTTGGTACGTTCGCCCTCCTCTCATTTATTCATTTGAATCTTAACGGAGACGGCGTCGGCCCCGCTCTCGGCCTGCGGCCAATTAGTCCTTTTGTCTCTTCATTAGGTGGGTCGTTGTCTCTCGATATCGCTCGGCGGTTCTCTAGCTCGTACCGGGCTTTGGTGCCGGGCCTCGGGTATATATTTCACTCGGCTCCAGGGCTTTGTTTAGTTCCGGTTTACTCGCGGAGATTACAACCATTTATTTACTTATGCGTAATTCTCTATTTGATCTACTTTCTTCACAGTTTATACAGCAAGATAATGATCTATTTTATTGTTTATTATCATGACATTTGGCAAAACTGTTATAAGAAATCACGCGTACGAATATTGTGAATGTATGTAACCGCAAGATGTTGTGATGGACCTATATAAATCAATTCAGTAATTGGAAAAGTAGATAATGCCACGGTTGTGATTATGTCTCTTCATAATTATGAAATTCAATTTTGATGTAATCATATTTTACTTATTGAATATATTTGGCGTTAATTTTGTAGAAATGCATTATTCACAATTAATTGAAACTACGTGATGTAGTATTATTTCCACTTTCTTTAAGTTCTTTACCACGACGTAGGTTTTGTTGCATTACATCTTCAGGTGGACTATTAGCAAAGATCTTTGTAATAGCCCACCTGAAGATGTAATACAACGAAACCTAGGTCGTGGTAAAGAAATTAAAGAAAGTAGAAACAATACTACATCACGTAGTTTCATTTAATTGTGAATATTTTACTTTGTAGAGAATATACTTGTCGTTCTGTATACATCATTGAGAATAACATTTTAGGTCAAACTACTTAAAGCAAAGTTAAAAAATAAGTTTACCAAATATGTTTTTCTTTATTATTATCTTTATATTAAATTGTATTTTAATATCAGAAATTCATTTATATTTTATGTAGTCTACTGTGGATTATATTAATAAAAATATTTTGAAACATTAGAAAATAGGCTAATACTTGAAAGAAAAAATAATCGTAAAGAGTGCGCAATGGTATTTCTGCATTATAATGAAATGAAAAGCGAAGTTTCAATAATTATTAACATAGAATTTTCTTCGTTTTGTTAGGTCGTTTGCATATAATATTTTTCCATATATAGTCAGGGTTTTTATTTATTAGGCTGCGGTGACAGAGTTCGTCATCTACAAATATAACCTTCTATTTAATATTATAACCTTCTGTATCATATTATCTTCTGTTAAGGCCTGTCCATACTAACTTCAATACTTATTAAACTGATATACAGTGTGCTGTATTCGATACTTACTAAAGTGTATATGGTATGTTATTTTTTATGGCAACATATATTCAGTAAATTTTGGGATCAGACTAAATGTAACTTTTAGGATTATACAAATAGTTATGTCAATCGTTTACGGTTCATTTGTTTCATGTGTCACAACGATTTTGATGTTTTAACTTTTTGTAGTTAAGGTAACTCAATATGATAACGGAACTCTTCTAACTTTGTTATGTTTGTCTGTTCGTTCGTACATTTATCACAGTTTTATAGCTTCTACAATTTTACACCTATTCACATGATATTTTATAGGAAGCGGTTTCAAGCGGAGATTTATGCTTCGAAATCGAAGCCCCGTTTGTGTATGAAATTTCAATGTCGTTAAAATCTATAGAAAAATAATTTTAAAAAATCTTCAATTGTCTCTTTGTGAGCACCCTCATTTAAAATCTGTTTAAGGCGTGTTGCATACATAAATTTGTTTTGTGGAATGAGTAGGGAATTATTTCTTTACGACAATGTGGATAATAATTAAGATATTTATAATGTAGGTTACGTGTGTCTGCTCTGTTTGTCCGAGTCGGAATATCGGACGCAGGTCTCTTAAACAAAAAATTATGCAGTAGTTGGAATAAATTATTGGTTGACGGTGGCATTCGCTAAACGGATAACGAACGGATCTTTCAGGAAAGCTATGCTCCCAGAATTTAAAAAGTAACATCTTGTCTCACCATTCATAGTGTTATAGAGAATCAATTATCTTTTAGTTTTGTAGTTATAGTCTGTTATTTTATTATTATGGTTTTTTACATTTCATTTGCTAAACGCTTGTACGTAGTTAAAAAGAAAAAAATTATACCAGGATCTACGTTGTTTCACGCAATTAACAATTTATAATAAACAAAAAGTAGAAATAATCATTTCTACAACATTATTTTGATTTGTACATTATATTATTTCAATATGTTATAATACGAATATACAAACTACTACTAATAATAAAAACAGTTTTATAAAAAGAGCATTATCTATTTAATAATAATAGCATAACTGAAATATATAATTTTAATAATGTATCAACGTCGTGAATCTCAAATAAGGAAATATAATTGTTCTGAATTTAATTTCGCAAGTCAGACTCGTGACATTCCAATTTGGTCTAAAATTTTTCTCGCGAGTCAGGTTCGTCAAAATACGGCAAGGTGTTATAGAAAAAATATAAAAGTACACATAAAATATTTTTTTTTTAAATATATCATACAAGTGAATACATATAATTTTTATATATTGTCAAAAGATGCAAGTTTGGTAATGGTAAAAAATTATTTTGTTAGTAATTTTATGTACGTTTTTTTAAACTAAAACCCATTTAATAACGTTTTGTACCTTGCTTTAGATATATATATATATATATATATATATATATATATATATATATATATATGTATATATATATATATATATATATATATATATATATATATATATATATATATATATATATATATATATATATATATATATATATATATATATATATATATATATATATATATATATTAGAGGTGGGTGATTACGCTAATCATTATACGACAATTAACTGTTGACCAAAACAGTTAATATTAACAGTGAATGTATTTAGACGTAAGAAGATAGTTAATACAAACATCACGTCGAAAACGGCGGTTCAACGACGCATTGTTTATAAATTTCGAAGTGTTGCGGACTCGGGTATATGTCAAATGTTTATATTAACACAATAAATTAAACCTGATACTTATATAAATAATGCTCCAATATGCGTTAATACAAACAGCCGTCGACGTTGACTATTTATTAACAGTAGGTGTTGATCAACTGTTAACACATTTTTTCGTCAACAGCGTTGATCAATGACTCACGTTAACGTCGAGCGTTAACTGTTAATTTTTTTTGACTCAGCTCTAATATATATATATATATATATATATATCAAGTAAGTAAACTGCGGTCAAATTTGAATGAATTGACCAGACTTTCAATAAGCCCGACTAATCGGATGGACTTTTCATGAGGCGTTGTAATTACTTACGAAGGGAAACGAAGATAATTTGCGTAGAAGATAAGATTGCATACGTTTCCGAATCAGCTTAATCTAGGGGATGACCTCGAAGCCCGGCCGGGGGATTACCGTGTATTAAAGCTAGACATCGGTTAAATCTCTTCGTGGGCGCGAATTAAGACGAAGTGTCTTCGTAGTTTTTGCTCGGAATATGATCCCTCGGGGGCGGTTCAAAGAAATTTTCATTATCTCGTAGTTCATTTGCCGTATATTGGTATATTTATTTCACTTATTTATATTTTAAACGTACGCCTATTTTCGGTTGCCAATTTAAATGAACAACGTCATGGAGTTATCCAAATTGTTACATATCGAAACTATATATTGTCGAAGGAAAAAGTTAAAAAGTATTATCCACTGTTGATGAGTTACGACATATACGGGTATATTTGTGTTGTAGTTTGGCTGCATATAAAATGAACGAATATTTAAAGAAGATACCATGTTATGAAATTATGTAGTTGGGATCATATTTAAAGCAAAATCTGAAGTGATGTTCTGCAAAGATGTGAATATGTAATTAAGAGGTATTGAGGGGATTTTTCAAAATATTAAAAGTTTGAGGTACCATTTCAATATTTAGTTGGAATGGTGAGTAAATTAATAAAAAGATATTGATATTTTAGAGCAAATACGCAAGAATAAAATACACCGTAAACATGTCTGAATTTAAGGATTTTTAAAGAAGCGCGTCACGCTTTTGGCGTGATACAAAATCACAAATTTTTTTCAATCAAACATTTTGGATAAGGTGAGCTAAAAGGAGTTCTTATTTCAAAAGCAACAAAGCAAGTGTTTATATTATGTTTTGTACATGCAGCGGGTAATTATAAGAAGTTTCGTGTCTCAGGTTGAGACCTAGACACGGGTCGTGACCTAGACACGGTTCGTAATGAACTTAAATGTCGCCCGGTCTAGATGTTACTTTGTATTTGCGAAATCGTAAATTTGCAGGAAGTAAAAATACCTATTATTACTTTCAAGTATAGTTTATTTTGTGAAGTTTATTCCATTAAGTGAAGAAATTGTTAGAAATAGAATGCTTGATTATTTTTTACATCGATTTACAGCATACATAAATTTTATAGAAACGACGTACGACATCTAGCCCGACGATATAATGCATTAAGAAAAGTTTAGCATTATAAACTTACCTACCGCTAATTTACTATCGAGATAATATAATAGGGACTTATAAAATTATTCTTGCAAATGCTTAGTGACATACGGCGATGTTATAGCCTCAAGTAAATATACATTTAACTCTTTTATTGCTTCTTTCCTCTTATTAACATTTATTTCATATTTAAAACATTGTGTTATCTATTCGAAAAAAAATGTGAATTGAGTAAGTATTTCGGAATAAATAAAAAACTATACAATTGTGGTTACAATTGTATTAAGCGCAGTCAACTTGAATAATTGTTACTCGCGTACAGGGAAGTAGAAAAGTTAAAGACCCATAAAGGGTCTGTGAGAATCACATGTATGTACGTATATCGAAGGCAGTTAAATCTCAAGGCACCTCGCTGAGTTGCGTGAGCACAGACCATCTGTTTCCTTCAAACCATTTACATACAAAGTTTGCATCATTACTTTTTGTCTGTTCTGATTTATACAAAGTATTGTATCAGGAATCTTGTTAGAACATTATCCATCTCGCCAAGTTAGGATTACTTAGATGTTACAGATGAAACCTTAGCGTTACTTTTTATGTGCCATTAGGTAACGATTACTTTAGAAGTATATACATGCTCACGCGATCTCCAAGGGATGCTGATTTAAGATTTCTCTGTATTTTGGGAAATAGAAGGCGAGGAGGGCAATTGAATACTAGTCTTATTTCGGAAACGTTAAGTATCATTGACTTCGATTTTCTGAAAGTCATTTGATATTAGTTGAGAGGAGAAATGCTCTTTCTTATGAAGGCAGGAGGTAAAAAAAATAGGTGGGTTTCTAATATTTAAAAAAAAAATAAGAAGTACGAGTAAAATTAACAATTGTAATTTAAATATTGGTTTAGGTTAACATTATTATTCTAAATTATTTTTTAATAAAATATGCCAATAGTTAGTCGTTTCAAAAATAGAAGCAAGGAGGAGACAATTAAGTTGGAATCGACGATTTTTTATTAATCATTTGAACGATTCTGTTCAAGTTTTCTATGCTCAATATTTTAGTTACGTCTTCGATTTACCAATTCTCCTTAGATTTATTAATATTAGGTAATGGAAAATCGATATTCTCACAAAAAGTTAGCCAAAGATGTGTTTAAAATTTTATCTATCAATAAATATTAAATTACCATGGCTTTCATAGTCCACTTTATCAAACAAATTTATGGGTTGTGTTCAGGTTTCTTGTTTCATTTTCGTCTTTTACTGATGTATAAAAAGAAAATTTATTTCAGAAAATGGTAAATATTACCGCCGAATTTAATGTCATAGTGTTACAATATCATACCATGTTCTCCATCGTATCACTACTGTGTTGCTATTGTGTTTACATTTAAATGGAAGAAAGCTTGCAAGGTCCTCGTAATCCATTTGATGTCCAATCAGAGCTTTCAGAGAAAGCTTTTAAGACTTGCCGGAGATGGGGTTGTGTGTTAGATGCCGTTTTGTTGTTGCCGAGAGTACTGTCGTATCTAGGTGAAGATACGACAGTACTCTCGACAACAACAAAACGGCACGGGTTTACTCATGTAATGGAAAGTCTTGTAGAATAAAACAAGGAAAACTTCGAAATATTAGTTATTTTATTTTATTAATATTTACAAATAGGGTTTAGATTTGATGTTAATAAAAGAACTTTGATTAAAGAAATGAGTTGGTTTAATTTTGCATTATCGGTTAATTTATTAGGAAAATGCCGTTGTGTTTTATATACTTTTGTCACTAAATTACTTAACTGTTTATTATTTTCCTTAGTAAGCCAATAAACTACTGTTTATGTAGTTTATTGGCTTACTAAGGAAAATTATCATGTTTTGAGGTATAAAACGTAACAAATATATAAATTCTGAAGATTATTTTTTGACGGAGAAAGGATGAGTTTTGAGGAGACTGAAGACTTGAAAATGTTTTGGAGGGTTTATATCTTGGAAGATATGACGGCTGATGACATTTAGATTATTGTTACTGTGACTACAAATACAGGTTTCTCTTCCTACGTTCTTATTATAAGTGAAGGGTTTTTTTAGAACCAAAACAGTTAATTGGCACAGTATTTCCATATTAAATTTATAGTAGAATAATATCAAATATCAGCTATAGTACCAAAGTCTTCTTCCATGCAATGGAAAATACCTTCCGCGATTTAATATCTATTTTGCCTCCAGATTTTATTACTGCAGGTAGAAATAAACTAAATCAAATATGAACTATAATATACTTTGTCAATTCAATGCGTAACTTTTCTTTCAAAATACAATAAACATTTTATATCTAATGATCTAAATAGATAATGCAATTAATTAATTCATGTAATAAATGCTTTTTTATTATATTTAATTTTGTTCAATAGTAATTCCACATCAAAAGCACTCAAAGAAAAAAATTTCAAGTAATACTTATTCTGTTTTTAGGATCGGTACCTCAAAAGGAAAAAGGGACGCATATAGGATCACTTCGTTGTATATACATCTGTTTGTCTACAAGAATCTTTTTCTCAGAAATGCGTGAAGGTATCAAGTTGAAATTAATATGAAATACGTCTCCATGAATTTGCAAAAAATTAAGCTGTTAAGTCAATGCAATAAAAAAACCCAAAAAATAAGGCCATTTATGCCGCATTTTTGGATACTCACAAACAAATCAAAACTTATAGAGCTCCCGTTGACCTTCGCAATAAGCATGGTCTCATAGCACAAGTAAAGGAAAAAAATCGTTAATTTGTAATTATGTTATATAAACAAACATTTTTTTAGATATGCATCGGTTAAAGATATAAGTAGGCAATATATTTTCGTTTAAAAAAATTAAATTCTTTTAAATAGTTTAATAGGAACATTATGTACTATTAAATGTTTATAAATACCTAAATGTGTACGGAAACCTCGTAGTCCTGTGATATCTATTCTTCCTCTATGGTTAGTTCATCGTCATTTGATCGAATTTATTTTAACTTTATGAGTTTTAATTAACCTTTCTATTGACAATAAAGTTTCACTACCAGGCTGTTACATGCGTCAGAAATAATTGATGTCTTGTTATATTACAATGAAAGGAGACAAAGGTCGCTTGTGCCTCATTCATTAATGCAGCAATTTAAACCACTAACACTTAAAAGCTATTAGGAAGCATGTACAATGAAGTATTATTTGAATTAAATTAAATAAACCTTTTATAATTTGCTGGTAGGCACGTGAAAGTCTCGCGGATAGTTATTGAATTTAAAATATCCATTTTCGTATAAGATAAGAGGATTTGCAGCTAACTTTATAGGCTTTAAGCTTATGAATATGGAAAAAAATAGTTGCCCTCAGAAATTAAGACGCAAGAACTTGCTATATCTTTCACACTTTCCTGTTCCGGTTATTTCTATTGGTGATTTATGAAATAAAATGCAAGAAGTGATAGTCGATAATGGATTGTCGCTTAAGTGTGAAAGGATCTTTCTTATATTTTTTCTCTATCGCCGACCAGCTTAGTTGGTGATATTAGTGAACAACATTTTTATTATGCTTTGATGCGGCATTTCATTATCGGGGAAAATTAATTGACGGTAAGTGCCTTTCGTTCCACTGTGGAAATAACTGTGTATATTTTTACTTCTTCTTATTATGGAAGGGGCGATGAAATAGATGAAATACATGACAAAGTTTAGCCTACTTTGTCACATCGTAAGGGTCTTGCTAACGGGTGCATATTCATAATGCTAACCATTTAAAAAAAAAAAAAACGTCCCGAAAGAAAATGTTCGACCTGCGAAAGATTTAACTTATAGTCATATTGTATTATCCACCGAATTCGACTACCACGTCAGTTTAGAGCTACATTAACACAAAGTATAAACAGCATTATTGTTATTTTCTAAGAAAGGAAAAATGTGACGTATCCATCATTCTAAAGAACATCTTGATGCAACTCACGTTTTTCCTCTCCTTTCAGCAAGCTTTCCCCAGCAAAGATTCATCACGCGACTCAAATGAAACGAGAAAATCTCTATTACTACTGGATTTTTCTCTCGAAACGTAGTACCGCTCATTTCTTATAATGATGACAGCGTCGCGCTCTGAAATATAACGTTTGTTTCTGCAATGGCTGTAATGTAATACGTTGTTTTGCGGAAAAAGTTGTATCTATCCGCGAGAAAAACCCTCGTATTAAGGCTTTATCTGTCGTATTTATAACAACGAAACTACAAATATCACGAATGTGAAAGACATGATTATTGAGATTGTTGAAAGTAACTAAAATACGTAGAGATTATGTTTAAAGGGGTTTAGTTTCTAAAATATCTATTTTTAAATTTTTTCTTTCTTTAACACGGTCTAAGTAAGGTTGCATTAGACAATTTTAATTAGTATTTTTATAAAGAAATTAACTGACTTGGTAAATGTGATTGATTTGGTAAATGTAATGATTTATCCTAATACTATATTGTAACACGAGCGTTTCTAGTATGACTTAGAGGTTCTTAGAGGTCTTAGAGGTTCTAAAAGGAGAGTATTTAGAGGTCTAGTGTACTTATGGTTGACAGAATGAATGCAATGCTTATAGAGGTAGAAAAAGTACTAGCATATCAAAAAGGCTAGTACGGTACTGTATATCGATGTCAAATTTTATGTACGATAGCGAGTCCTAGATAACACAAGAGAATAGTGAAAGCAAATTGGTTTAATTAGTAGATACACAATATGACAATAATGCTAGGTCAACAAAATATTGAACAAATAAAGAGATTTGTATGCATTGACAGAGAATAAAAATGTGTAGGTAAAGAAAAAAATTGTGCATGTCAGCTCTTGGGAGTTTACTCCTTATGTAGTGTATAAAATAGGTAACATAGTATATTTATATATAAATATTAATATCTTTAAACGTAAATGGAAATTTTTTAAATAAAAAAATGCAGACAATTTAATTATTTTCAAGTAAAACACAAATGAACAAGTTCAAATTTATACAATAAAATTAAAAACATTCAGTAATGTTAAACTGAGAAGTTAACATTAAAAGTCTTTTTAATTTTGTAGGATAAAGACACCAAATATTTACCCATAATGACATTTAATGATTACAATTCCAAAAATTCCATTACTGAAATTCAATCTGCAAAAATATTAAAATGTATATTAAAATAAGTTTGCACTAGTAAAATGAACCATATTTTATAAATAGCCAGATTGATAAAATGTGCATCCAATTAGTTTGGACTAGATGCTATAAGCCAGTGATTGCTCTAATTCAGGAAGTTATCAGCACATATTAATTCTTAATATTTGGTAATTTTACAAATACTTGCAAAAACATATTGTATTCTGACAATTGAATTCGAGTACAAATGAAGACAGAAGTTACATTAAGTAAAAATTCTGTTATTGAAATGCAATGTATGATTCAATTTACGCATAACTAAAACAAAAATGTGCATTAAATTAGTTTGCACTAGATAATACAAATCATTCTTTCACAGGGTTTCAATATGAAAATTCTATTTCATTGATTAATACACTATTTCACTGAACATTTATTTTACCAATCTCTTACCAAATTGTAATGTATACTTATACAACCCTTATTAACAAAGTTTAACAAAATAATTGAATCTTTAACAATTAGTAAATAATTCTAACCATTTTTGTGTAAGATCAAAAATGTAAACATTAACATTTTTCAGCTTTTAAATGTTTTAAACAACGTGCTACATTGCTTTTTTACATACATAAAAATTATGACCGTATAGTTTATTATTGAAATTTTAACTGGAAAAAATTGAAATAAAAATAGTTCAAAAAGTATATAAATATGTTTATAAACAATTAAAACGAAATAAGAAAAAAATATTTAAAAACACAAAATAGAATAAAAATATATAAGTAAAAAATTAATAATCTACAGACGATAAGGAAGGGAATTGAAAAATAAATTTCATTTATTTTTTAATTCCCTCTCTGCAACTTTAGCAACCGAGCCTTCGCTTTTCGATCTTGACTTAACAAAATTTCCTTGCTGATTTTATGGAGCTCGTCGTTCATGGCTTTCTTCGTTGTCTCTGTTCCATTTCATTCCTCATGCAATTTCTTTTTAATTCTTCCGCCCAAAGTTGGTTGGCTGGCTGCTGAAGCGTCTCCTGCGTATTGGTATATTCGTTTCTACGTCCAACATGGTTTTCTGTCCCTAGGCTGACCCGCAGAAAAATCTTGCGTTGCCTTGGACAATGTTGGCAAATTTTCCGCTGCTTCAGCAAAAACTTCACTTTTACTCGCCGATTGTTGCTCAGACGAATCTGTAGATAATTGATTCTAATTAATTTAATGTCAATTCATGAATATCACAAATTGACAAATTTTAAATTTCAACTCATTTTCGCGTATCACTAGAAAGTCTAATGGAAATGTTCTTAAATTAATTTTACAATTTGTAATTTTAATCGTGATTAAATTACAAACTAGTTTCGTTTGTAATATTACTTCTTCAGTATTAAATATAAATTAGAAAAAAAATCACTTCATGTAAACCAATCTAAAAACTTTCGGTGCCCCGTTACTATATTAATCAGTTTCTAAAAAACACAATAAATAAAAAAAAATATTTGTACACTTATTTACCTCGATTATATTACAAACGTTGTTTACATCGATTGAATTGCTGGAAAAAAATTGTTTGACGGGACTACCACAATAAGCCCCGGCGTTATTAAAGAAAAAACAGGGTCAATTTGACTGTCACTAATCGGGTCTCCAACGCCGGTGGCCATCGGCTGCTACCTTTCTTTTGCCAACTCTTTTCTCTTCTTGGTTTTTATATTAAGACAAAGTCGGCACAGTTGACTTCCTTTTGCCTAAGGAAACAAATATAGTGCACGTTTCTTAAGCACATAATTAAAAAAAAATAAATTACATCCGTGCAAACAATTTAATTCTGTATTTATCAAACAAATTAATTCCGATTTCACCTTTGATAAGAATATAGATCTTATGAAATCCAATTACAGAGATTTAATTTGTCATCACTAGCTGCACGAAGAAAAAACGCTCATCTGTTATATTTAAATAAAATCATATATTCGCATGTTGATCGTCTCTATTTTCTCTCTCTACTCAACTTCAACACTCGACTCAGATCCGGTATACCATTACAAAGATTATTCGTACAAAAAGTTTATAATAATAATATCTCTTTTTATAACCCCATAATTCGTATCTGCTGATTGCATAACGATATTGTTTCTTAACATCCTTGTACATTTTTAAACCGAAATTATTAACCTTTAAAAAGGAAATACAAAATATATTATTCATAAATTAAAACCAGTTATGATAGAATTAATGTAGAAAATAATATAATTCTTAGTTAATTCTAACTTTAATAACTGATTAATACATTTTGTAATATATTGAATAACAGAAGTGACCCTTGAAAATGTATTCATAAATACTCTAGCTATTTTGTGCACACATAATTAGAGGTTATGGTACAGTTTTATACTCTGTTCTTTTTATTATACAACTACGTGACTGTAACTTGTGAGCCTTTTAACAAATAAATAAATTATATTTTCATTATAAACGTGAACATTTGACTGTACTTACCCTTTTATTATTATTATATCCACTAGCATTATATAGGTATCTCGGCATTTTTTTCATCTTCGCGTTTGCTCCGTCGATGCGTTTATTTTCAATCACATCTGTGTGAGAGTGAAAATTTTCACTCCGTTTCCGTGTAGTTTCTTTTTCTTATATTCATTTTACTACTTGTATTGAACACGTATTGTGTCAAAACAAACTTCGCTTACAACTGTCAGTAAATAATTTGATGCGTCAATTAAAGATATATCGGAAATTAACTGATTACACTTTTTCTTTTTAGCGCTGTGAAAATCGATTATTAAGGTGGAAACTCCAAAACGTGGCAGACCATGAAATAGTATATAAGATTTATTTGAGGGAAGCCTAACACTTAAATTAATGTAAGGAGTACGTATTAAGAAATATAGTGCGATGTATAAAAGCAGGAGAATTTGGGAGGTTAAAGAGATATATGGAGGAGAATGGCGTACTATTATAGCTATATATCCTACCTAGGTAAGAAATATAGAGCTGGAAGTGTGAATTTCGCTTTTTGTTTCCTTTAATTAATTATTATATGTTTGTCCTGGTAAAGACCTAGAGGAATTCAAAAAAATAAATAATGAAGCACCGGTAGTAAAGACGGAGAATTTGGCAGCCAAAATTTACGACTTGGGTTTTGTAGAAGCGTAACAGAACGTAACTGTAACGTAACAGAACAGTTTCCCAGTTCTTAGTGTTCTATTATTACTTTGTAAATGTTTATATTTATAGGTCATCATAATTAATTTATAAATTACTTAAAAACTATTTTGTGAATTTTTACCTGAAAATATGCCTATATTTTGAACTACGAAAGAAAGAGCCCGAGAAGGAAATAATAATGCGGAATGATTATGTATATTAATTTAAAATATCGATTGGCTATAAATAAAATAAAATTTTAAATATTTCACTCAGAAAGGAAACAAATATATGTAATTAAATTATTAAGTGTGGTACCAGTAAAATGGTTCTGAATATTTGATTTATATGGAAATGCCACAAAAGTTGTGTTTTTCATAATTTATTATGTAATCTTTTATGAAAGTGAATTTAATTTAAATAAATTATTCAATACATATCGTATACATATTGATATATTGAATACAATCGTTTAAATTTAATGGCTTTTTCAGAATGTTCACGATGCCGGTACGATTCGCGCTTGTATTATTTGTATAATCTTATATAGATTCAATGAAAATTGCAAGTAGTATAGTACTGGTAATACTATTTTCAATAACTCTCGCATGTTTAGGTTTAGATTTGATACTCAAATTTATTTCCAAAGGCACTGTCATTCTTCTTAGAATATGAAACGTAATATAATGAAATGATTCTACTTAATTGTGTTTGCATATTCAACTTTGAATTTGTAAATACATATTTGAGAACCGACTCACTTTTATAAAAGTACATTGAACCCTCTTGATTTAAACTTTTAGCGACCTATCCACATATCTTACGGAGATATTACAGGCCGCAAAACTTTGCATATTTCCTTCCATTCCATATATTTACCTTTCCAGCACCAACATAACACTCGCGACTCATGTACGGTGTAAACCTGTTTACAGACAATATTTTTTTTCGCTTTCCACATCAAAGGAAAATATGAAAAATGTTTAAGAAATATTGGCGTTAATATCGCGTCGTATTAACGTAAAAAATGCACGCCGACTCGAGCGACTATAATGAGAGCGGGGCGCGAAAACGACTCCGCGCCTTCGAGTTTTGAAATTATTATTCAGCCACTCCAAGAACGCGAAAGTAACGATGTACGGAGGTGAAGATCCGCATGCGGCTGATAATGTTTACGCATACGGGCTGGCCTTTGCGCTTAGGTGGCTGTTTTATACGGGGAAAGTTTCCTCCGGCGAAAAAAAAAGCATAAGTGAAAAAAATGTCTTAATGAAAAAACTTATTCGCCCGAGAATTTTTTAGAAGATTGCGATATATTTGCATTGCAATTACATCGTTCATATTACTTCATTTATTTCGTATGCATTTCACATATAAATTACGAAGGAATGGTAGAACTGCTTCAATTGTAGGCTTTCCATGAGAAGAACGCTCATGGTGCAAGACTACAAAATTACATTTTGGCTTTTAATTGAGAAGAAAAAATCCGAAGTGATGAGTTCGAGTTTTCCAAACATTTCCAATTGTTTTTTAGATGCTGTGGACTGATTAGTAAAAAAAATGACAATGATTTCAAAATAAACACGTTATTGATGTATTTTACTTTTTAAAAAGTCGGCCTGGTGCATGCTAAGAATACTTGGGTTCCTTTGAAAGCCACCGTATTCAGTCAGGTACTTTGATGTTAAAAATTATTATAATTATTATATACTTAGATTGTCGTAATATATTTGTTATTGCAAAATATAGACAATGAATTCACATCTATTTTTTGCAATGGTAACCTTGGACATTATTTAATTATATTAAAAAAAATTACACTATTGTGATTAAAATTTTACATAAATTATATAAGTACGAAATAACGGGGTTAGTTTCTTTATTTATTTCTAAATTCAACAGATATTGTCAAATTTACAGTCTCTTTTATATGTTGTCTTGGCAAGTAAACTATATTACTATCACAAGGACACATAACTGAATGCGCAAGGTCATTTTGCTGAAGTTTCGATTTATTTTTCGGTACACTTGGATTCTGGCGAAGCGAATATTATTATGTTGGCACCATATTTAACCACTTCATATTTTAGTAACTTAACGTTGTCATCTCGTAGTATGTGAAGGTCTCACGGAGCTAAGTAAATAATTGTTATAATGTAGTGATAAAATTCAAAACACACGTTGACATGAAAAATACATTCTGTATTAAATTAATGTTATATTAAAAATTGTTCGAGGGTGACTTTGTACAGTGAATATTTTTGAAAATTTTTTTTCACTTTGGATCAGGGGTATATAGAGCAGAAGCATAACCAATTTTTTTAGAATTCACAAGTGTTTGCCTCATTGTTAGGGCAACAAAAATTACTGAACGAGACTTTGAAGGAGACGGTGCTTGAGGTTCAAATTACATTTTAGATTTCTTTTTTTCTCTATATGACGAAGGAACTCTCTACAAAATATCCGTTCGGAACTTTGTCGTATAGTATGCAAAAAGTATTAAATGACAATGATTGGATTGCTCTTTAAAATTTAGGTTATTTTCTGTTTCGGTGGAAAACTCTCTAAGACACTTGGAATTATATTATTGCCTCCAAAGCAGTAAGTACCGACTTTATCGCCTTACGAATTTATTCATTAGCTACTTATTCATCTGTTATCATTCAACTGATTAAATTGATGAGTAAAAATTGCTGATACTGTCGCAGCCTAATCAAGATAAAATAGTTTAAGGACAAAAAGTTTCTTGCCTGTGCGACATACAATGAGCATATTAATTTTTATGGTTCAATATTGCTTCTTGTACATCAATATATTTTTAATAACATTTTCCGTCCTTTAAAAAAGTAGTCTGAAGTTTCGTTACCAAAATGTGCTAAAACAGCCGATTTCAACTCATCATGCATATGACTTACTACGTTCTTTCATCCCAATTAACTTACTACGTATTTTCAATCCAGTCAAGGTTACTTTCCGGATACCTACGTAAATGAGGAAAGGAAAATCAATTATACGTAACAAAATAATTAGTTTTCCTATTGATTAAATGTGCAGAGCTGCCGGTTGAAAACCCCATTCCTAATATGCATATTTACTCAAGACTCAGGGCGTATAGAAAAACCTAAAACAAATGATTATTAAATGTACAAACAATAAATAACGAATAGAACAGAATCATATAGCAATTCGAATAAACATAACTCTAACTAGCAATCAGTCGCGAACCATCAAGCGAATCCATAAACCCTTGCCTGAAGAGGTCAATGAAGAAGAAAAAAAACAGGGCTGGGTATGTTTCGAAATAATGTATTAAACAATGTAAGTGCATGAAATATAGGTGAATGCTGCAGTACATTCTTGCGCGCTTTAGGCAGGTGAAATAAACAAGGACATTGTCCTCTCATGTTATACATTTTATGATTTAATGACTTAAGAAAATGTTTGATCAAAAGCAATTCCCATCGGAGTCGAAGGGTATTACATCCGATGACGCCTGTTACAAAAATTGGAAGGTAAGAAATAAGGCTAATATGTTAATATCAATACATTACGTAACGAACTAAGATGTATCGTATTAGTATATATATATATATATATATATATATATATATATATATATATATATATATAAACTCCTTTGCAAAAAACGGGCACTTATAGGAATAAACCATATCAGAGTTATTTTATTATTATTTGATCCATTTTATATGGCGATATGATGAGAATATTGTTATTTATTATTGAGATATCGTTTTTACCTATTTCAGTCATTAAACATGCGAATAAATAAAAAAAACGATGTAAAGTCCGAGTCAGACGAGCTTTTTCATACTGGTACATTAAAAATGGCTAAAGTTTATTTTTGAATATTTTTTAATAATTTAACATAACATTTAAAAATTTAGTAACGAGTATGGCCTCCTCTACCTCTCTATCTCCTCTGCCAGATATGCTTTCGACGACGTTTTTTTACCATTTCCTGAGGAATACATTCCCATTCAGCGACGATCACATTTTTAAGGGCTTGAATGTTTTCTGGAGCTGGTTTTATGGCTCTGACCCATCGTTTGAGATAGAACACATATGGAATACCATATGTGTTCTATCGGATTGAGGTCGGGACTTCTAGCTGGCCAGTCTAACCGACGAATTCCGGCCTCCTGCATATACACATCAACATCTCTAGAGCGGTGGGCGCGAGCGTTGTCGTCCATAAAAATGGACTCGCCTCCAACTGCTGTTAATGCGGGTTGGGCATGAGGAATAATAACCTCTGTTATGTACCTTTGCGTATTAAGTGTGCCATTTTCACTAAAAACTAACTTGGTACGGTCATCTAAGTTAATACCAGTCCAAAACATTACGGAGCCTCCGCCGTAAGGGGTGATTTCCTCAAAGCACACTTCTGCGAAGCGTTCTCCAGGTTTTCGTAAGACTCACCAACGTCGATACTCACCTCACATCGATATACGAGCTTCATCGCAGAATAAAACACTATTCCAGTCTTGTTGAGTCCATGACGAAAAATTTTGAGCAAATCTCAATCTGGCAACTCGATGCTCACGGAGCAATGTAGGGCCCCGAGCTGGGCGATAGCCACATATATTGACAGCCTGAAGTCTCCTTCTGGCTGTCCATATTACTCATGTACCTCTGACATCCTCGAGGTTCTGTTTGAGATCCACTTACGTAACTTGACGATTTCGTAGCGCTTGGCTGACTATCGGTCATCCCGTGGCTCAGTGCACCGTTTTCTTCCAGAACCGGGCCTTCTACTGACGGAGCCCGTTTCTTGGTATCGTTGCCAGGTCCTTTGGAAGCTCTTATCGTTTTTTCAACCATGCTGAGAACAACTACCAGAGGTGAACTAATGCATCAAACAGCAGAAATTTAATTAAAATTTATACGGTAAAATAAAAAAAACGTAACACAAACACGTGAAAAAGGACTTAATAAGAGATTTACCGCCAAAAAATACGTTTTTGTCAGTGAAAGAGAATTTTCATTCAAAAAGAATAAATTTAAAATTTAGAACGTTCGTTTTTATGTGCCAGACGCTATATCTGCCAGTAACAATTACAATTAATATAACCTCTTAATAATTCATATTTTGTTAATAATATGACAAAATCAAAACCGCCCGTTTTTTATGCAAAAGAGTGTATATATATATATATATATATATATATATATATATATATGTATATATATATATGCTGTGCTAGTGTATCATGCGACAATATAAATAAACGTAAAAGTGCTAATTTTATGCTTAAGTTCAGGAGATAATAGAGATTTGTAAATTAAGCTTTTAAAATGTTGACTATAACGTTTATATTTATCCGGCGACAGAGAATAAGCTCCTTCGACCGGATGGGACGTATTTCCCGTGTCCACGTTGCAAGCTTGCACGCGAAAACCGCTCACAAAGCGAAGCGTTTATCTAAAAGCTTAATATAAATCCCGCACACGAGATTAAATTTCGTTTATTAAAGTAGAGGCTCTGTAGGTAGCGCGAACATTTTTCAAAACTTATATCAACCGACTCTTTTCATGCCAAAAATTCCCCTCAATAGCCTTCGGGCAGACTTTATGAAATATATTTTTAATCTGAGTTCTAGCCTTAATTTTTTTGGCCTATATATTAAATCCCGTTTTTTACCTGCGTGCTTTTACACGATGGCAAGCGACGCGAGCCTTGGCACCATTTCGTGTTTATGTAGTGTTATAATATTAAACTTGTTTTATAAAACATACGCAATACAATTAATAAATTTTCGTTTACGCTACTTCCTTTCGAATGGTATTTTAGCGCTGAATAAATAAAGTAGTCATAAGACGAGTAACAATTCGAAGAAAGCCTTCGTCTTTTGTGGAAATTTGTGTATGGCTTGGGAAAATCGATATTAATTTTTTTAAGAACTTACAAAAGCTCATTTTTATAACTGTTTTCAATATTATTTCACTTACTTTCTCAAATTGTTACTTTAAGCGTTAGATGTAGTCTACACTCATAAAATTCGTCCCGTTATTTTTAAGCATTTAGAATTTAAAAAGGAGTATTTTTAATACAAATAAACATTTTATTTTATCCGAGTTAAACCTGACCACCGCTGTCATAAACTTGCCAAAATTCACCCCAGCCCTTAGTACGGAGACTTCGCAAGGAATATCATTATAAAATTCGAAGTTCGCGCGAGTTAAGAATATTTAAGTACCACCCTGGAATCTGTAAGGGTAAGTTCGTACAAAATTAGGGTGGATATAAATAGATGGTTAATGATGATGGAGGGGGAAGGTAGACGTTTATTTTATAATCGTTCTCAACTCAATTGTCTGGCGACTGAAGCAATCCCTCGATGATATGGCTTTTAAGTATGGAGAAATTAAATATTATTTGGTAAATTTCAAGGGTTTCCTCGTCATTTAAACTACATTAGATTATTCTATCTCCAAAAGTAATTAATTAATAAACCCTGCAAGATGACCTATTTTAAAACTATGTATATTACATTTGTTATATGTAATTAAACATAGAAAGCAATATAATATTTAATTTCATCAAAATCTATACAGTAGAAGTTATGTACCAAAGACTAATTCTGTAAGAACAATAAAATAGGACAATATTTGGTAAGAACAGTAAAGTATTATCAGTAAAAACACTAATATTTAAAATACAACTTTATTTGCTACGTTTCACACTCCAATCGATGGTATAAAATCAATTAAATTTTCGAGTTTCCATTTCTCTATAGACGGTTTTAAAAGGTCGCATTATGCAGAGTGTTGAACAGGTTTAAATTTTTTATAAAATATATAATTATGATATATCTAATTTATTTTACAAAAAAAAACGTCGAAAAAGTTACGAAATAGTTATAGACCATAAATTTAAAATCTGATCACCGGTTGGTCATCAAAAACAAAATAAACAAAACCACTTTTAAACTAAGACGTTAAAATGGGTTGTAAACAGTAACAATTTCGCCATCTCATTTTTAAGTCCGTCGGTGGAACGAGAGAAAACATTTTGGAATCAAATCAGTTTACTTTGAGTTTGAGAAAGGCAAGGAAGCTGAAGAACAATGGAAAATATTGAAAAATTAAATGGAAAAGGGTCCGACGCGAATAAGACATTGAGGGATAAAAGATTAAACCAAAATCAATACCGACAAGTTATCTGCATAATTATATATCCAGTATACTGTTAGTCATTGTCGAGTAGTAGAGAGGAAATAGCAGCCTATTTTGCTTAGAAACATATATTGAACAAGTGTCCTGTTAATCAAAGTATCGGTAATTGTACCACTCCGCTATATTGACTGAACTAATGTAAAAGTATATTTCGCAATACGTTCCAAATTACATAGGCGAATCATAAATTGTCAAGTGCCCTTTCACTGTGAATTGACTTCCGGTTCCATTAAGATCCTATCTAGCGCGTCACGATTAGAAGCGGTTAGATTTCATTAACGGAATTAAATAGTTACTGTCGCCCGGCAACAGTCGGAATAAAGATATTTTCAATTAATTTTAGCCACAGAACTTACCAATATTTTGCCTGAAAGATTCGGATTTCGTTAGTGGAGTAATTTACGAAATGCAACTGTAATAGGAGCACATATTATGATATATTTGTTATAATAAATCACTAAATTATGGTTTCTATCGCAATTATTCAATCATTCTGAGAGGCAAAATCTCAAATAATTTTTCATTACTTTGTTTCTTTGTTTTAAAGTTTAAAGCAAGAACATATTTAATTGATATGAATAAGTTTTTGTGTTAAAGTCTAAAGCAAATTATAAAGCTTATAACGTCCCGATGGACACATGAAAGGTAATGTATTTTTATAGCGTGATTATTGAGTAAAAATGATTTGAGTGAAAAGTATCGACGTGTACCTGGTGTATTTTTTATTTAAAATTTTAAACGAAATGTACAAGAATAACAAAGCAGAACTTATTAAAACTTCATTCGGGGTTTTCCTGGAAAAAACATGTTTATTGAAATAAAATAACAGTATTTTGCTGATGATAAATATCCTAACTATATGATAAGGAAATATTTAAACTACTTTCTTTTACTAATCACAAATAAATTACATTATGCTTCGGCCATGGTTAGGTAGTTGACAATAGTTGAACACTAAGTAAAAGTGGACAGTTTTCCTATTCTGTGAGTGGTACCAAAAGAAGATGAGAAGAAAGTTATTAAGGAAAGGTTCCATTAAAAAAACGTACGGGAAAAAATTATGAGTAAGTTTTATTTGGAATTGTGCAGAGTAGAACGAAAAATAGAAATAATTATAATTACTTATAATACGGACTTATAATATGATCCCTAAGGGATTAGGCTAAGTAATACTCAACAAAAATTGAAATTATAAATGTAAATTACAATTTCTGTCACTATTTCTACAATTTACCAGTCATTAAAATAAAATTATGATATTAAATATCGATCTAATGATTTTTATCAATTTATTTTTAGCAATGATTGAAATATTTACTGATATTCTGTCTGTCTATTGTAATGTAATAATACAAAAACAGGTATAATTTCGCGGCAATCTTCCAAATAAAATCGCAAGTAAATAAAACACAGACGTACGTCATTCTCTGACACTTTTAGAGGCTATACACACTCGACATCAATTCGATTCGGCAGTCACTCTCGGAACCGCACGTGATTAAACAGAGCACGAGCGTAGCAACCTAAGACGAAATCAGGTGTCAACCGCAGAATAATTGCGCCAGTCGCCCGGTGTAGCTACGCCCTTACGTCGACCTTGCGAATGTCTGCTGCTTAAGCGTCTTAAAATATACAAGAAATGTTAGACGCTCTCCTCGAGGGAGGGAAAATCGCGTAAACAAAACGTAATAAAGAGCGGGGTTAAGGTATGAAAAAGTGAGTGGAAGGAGGTATCTTTTTTATTAGTTGGCCGCGTTGCGGGCACGTAGGACGCGGAAAGTAAAATTTACGGTTGTGGCAGAGAGGTATGGCGCAATGGTTACAGTGTTACGGTACCGTGCCGATGTATGAAGGCAGATCTTAACCCCTAAAAGTTTGTATAATTTAGTAGTATAAGCACTTGAAAGAAAACATACTGGACAACCGCTTTACTTTATAGATCGGAATCATAAAAAAATATTTATTTTAATAGTATATGTAAACTTCCTTTTGTACCAAATGGTACGCCTTTTTTAGTCCAGCCGGATCTAAAAGCCTTACCAGTCAACGTATTTTGGATTCAAGCATGCGTTATGTTCGATTGGTTATTTATAATAAACCGTACTTCACAATGCGGTTCTATTTTATTTGCTTTTTTACAAGTATACGAAAGAAATACATTCTGCAATGTACAGTTTCCGTCGCTTGTAATAAGCAAGGAAGAAAATTTTATCAATTTTAATACAATAAATGAAATTGTAAAAAAATAGTACAAATTGCTACCTATTGAGAAAATATTGTTCTGATAGCCATTATCTATATGCACAATCTACATGCGTCAAAACTACGAAATATAAAGAATGAAAAGTTATTTTTTATTTCTTAATTTCCCATCGGGCCTCCTGCAGCGCAGAACTTATCCAGGAAGTAGTGCCATTTGTAGCTGAATGACTGGAGTTCCGTTTCCTTTTGCTAAACGGAAATGACGTCTTTTCATTGACATAGGTTGCCGCATTGCTCTCAATGATCTCAAATTACTAGCAGGATGCTACTGGAAATGTGTACCTATGTAAATGCAATGCACCATCCCTACCCGTTTCCCCGTTTATTCTATATTAATATATATATATATATATATATATATATATATATATATATATATATATATATATATATGTGCATATTATATTAAACGTGATATGTAAGTAATTAAGGCCTTTATGGAATTTGTATTTGCCATATAAGTATATAAACAAGTAAGTAAAAGTAAGACAGTAACATAACCTCCGAGAAAAACTTGTATGTATAAGTTTTATGTTTGTGAGAAGTAAAATTAATGAACTTTAGGAAACAGAAATTGACTCTACCTTTTTTGTGACTTTTTGTTAACAGCTTGAACAGTTAACATATTCATTTGAAATTATTTATTTTTTTATGTAGTTAGAGTAAATACGTAAACAAAACTGAAATTTTAAAACGTAATTAGTATATTATGAAAATATATAACATTTTTTGTCACAGAATTTAATTTTGTAATAGAATTTATGACCTTAATTATTTTAGATGCACTTATACATTTAATTTTATAGCACGAGAAAAATGCATAAAACGTAATGTATTTTTAAAATAACCTTCGTATTTTCTCGATGGATTTTGCAGCCGTGCAGCAACATAGTTTAATATTTTAATTTAATAATTTATTTTACAACATTTTACAGTGACAAGCCTTCCATGCTCGAGTGCATTTAATTAGTGTTATTAAAGGTAGGTTTGCATATTTAGATTTCTTCTAAATAGTATAACGCCCAAAACTTTTATTAAATTTTTTTCAATATAACTTGAATTAAAGCAATGAAAAATAAGATACGTATTTTAATTAATATTGCAGTCGCATATTATCATATTGGTTGAATAGAGAGACCGAGTAGTTTTAGTTGAATGTACGAATAACGGACTATTTAGAAGGATTAAAATTTTGGCTTAAATTAAATTACGGAGCACGGAGGTAAAGTTCATTTTTACCCCCCGCGCAATGCGGGTAGTGAAAATAGAGGAAGATATTTGTGATTGAGTTTATAATTTGAAAGCTGTTGTAATAATGTGTTTCAACATTAACGAAAATAAAAAAGTTCGTATCTGGATAAGAGAACGTGCCTTCCTAATGACAACTTTTGCGATTATTTAAACAATTATCCACTTGTTATTTTGTCACATAATGCATTTACAAGATGTGAAATATCATTAGTTTATTCGGCGCAAAGCTATAATCAAAAGAGAAATGAAACCTGTTAAGTACGAGTAGAACTCGCAATACGAGGTTTCCGTACGCACAGAAAAAGATAAATGTTTAATGATACATAATATTTATCCTCAATTATTTACAAATGTTAATATTATTTTTTACCATGTAAATATTTTTACCGACGTATGTATACGGTGAACTTCTCAAAAACTATAAGATATAGAATCATTGTTTTAGTAAAGTAACGCTGTATGCCATTCTTAATTGGAATTTTATGTGAAATTGTAAAAAAAATTGTTTTGAATCTTTACAACTATATTTCCATCGTCCACTCACGTCTTCGATTATAACCCCGATGATATATGAAATTAAAAAACTCCATTATATTTACCCCCCCTTTAAAATGTTTATGTAAATATTTTTGAGTGTCAACTGTTGATGTCTGGGTTAATACTATGTTTTATCACAATATTAAACTTTAGGTTTCAATGTTGACATGCTTTTGAAGGAAAGGTCTGTCACGAATAGAGAGACGGACACTTGAGCATTTTTATATGGATCTCGTTTTTTTTATAGCATATAAGATCCAATATTGCAACTTCGGAGTTGAAATTCTGGGATTGGTGCATTTTTTTAATAAAAGACAATTTCCGTATCAAATCAATTTAATTTTTTCTAAAATCGACAGAAAAACAATTATATACTTGGTAGTAATTAAATGGGAACAGTAGTACGGAAACACTCTCGTTATTAAGCTTGTAAGCTACAAAGTAACATAATGAAACACAACATTAATTTAACATTATCAATAGTCTTCTTAATGGTTAATTTCATGTTACACTTTTCAAATCAAAATATTTAAATGCAAAGGAATAAAGGAGAAGAAATATGACATTTCGCAAAAAGTTAAGTTTTTAGCAAGTATATACACAACGTTTCACTTTCTGTCTTTAATTACAAGTTTATTTAAATCTCAAATGTAAGTGTTTTATAATTTTCAACTCAAAATCGAGTGACTATTGAATAAAAAAATCATTGAAATCAAATATTGCAGCGGAAAATTCAATATTTATTTGATCAAAAAAATTTAATTTTCTATACGAAACAATGTTATTTTTTGAGTCCGAAATTTGGATGTTGGGCTTCCCAAATCTAGAACTGTGATATTGGAAATCAATGCCAAATTTTGAAATTCATGTCCTGTGTAGTCCTGCAAAGTAATAATAGGGACACTGGAATTACAAAAATCTGACATCCATACACGTAGATATATTAATTCTTTAAAGACGTGCGATCTCTGTGTCTTCCGAAGTTCTACAACAGAGGTGAGGCGGGTGTATATGTGACTAATAAATAAATAAAGTCCGAAAACATGTAACGATATCGTTTCGCCTACACTTACGTAAAAAGTTTAACGAGATAATCGGTGGCGGCACTAACCTTTCGGGGGCGTTGCCCCTGCAAGTGGTTTTGCTATATAATTACAAAACTTTTAATTATTTAGTCAACTTTGAGCGCACCATTACAGAGGCTCCTTCAAACTTCTGAGGTTTCAACTCTCCCCCTTTCATTTCAAATACTTTTTCAATTAATATTTTTATCAGTAACGAGTATTCGCTTACGATTCGACATCGTCTCATGGGCGGCCACATTTTTTATATCGAGTCGTTTCCTGTAGTTTATTTCTAATACAATAATTTTAAAATTATTTTTATATTTAATTTTTAGGGTTCCTTACCTCAAATTGAAAAACGAAGACTTTATAAGATAACTCACGTGTCTGTTAGTCCGCTTATCACAGCCGATTTTCTCAGTGACTTGAAATTTGGCATAGGAATTTATCTTATTAATATGCAATAGCTAAATTCCTTTAAATATTCATGTAAGAACCGAAGAGAGCGTAAATAAAGCAATGAATTTTTTTTTCAAATTTTAAATTGCATATTTTTCGAGACTACTGAATCAAATGCCATGAAAAAGAAAGTTGTTTAAATTCGACTAAATATTATAGGAAAACTGCAGCTATTACCCTAGATCTCATAAGTTTTGCAACATTCGTCTTGTTTTCACACCTGTGAAAAGTATAGTAGACCATATATTTACGTGGTGAAATTCATAATAATATTTTTAAATATTTTAATGCTGTGTAGGTTTTTTAATCTATAAATTCATCTGGTAGAGTTACTTTTATCAGTTCTGCTCAACTAAAGCACAATAAATGAAGAATAGAACAGTGAAATGAAGGAATACGAGGTGGAGAATTAAGATAGGAACAATTTTCCAGGCGATCTTTAAACGCGTATTCGATGATGTATTCCGAAGATGGGGGCCAATTATTTCAATAATTTAACGGTACGCTAATAGGTCAACATAAAAACAGTTCATAAAAATTAGCATCCGCTCTGTTGTAATTAAGTCTAGACTCGAGGTAATACGGTCCAGTAAAGCGGCCAAATTTTGTAGGCGCCGTATGCACCATAGCCACGTTTTTGTCCAGTTGAGCGTAAATCTATGGACGGTAATAATGCACTTAAAGTCATCCAAATTTAATATATCAGTGTAGAAATATAGTTTCTCGTTTATTATAAATGAAACGGTCAATCAATTTTGATAAATTATAGGTAATTCAAGTGTAGCTAAATATTTTATTCATTTTTTTAAAAATATATACGATAGTACTGGGGCCTGTTTGATATCGCTTGATGCGTTTTGTTTCTTGACAGTCTGACGCTATATATATATATATATATATATATATATATATATATATACATATATATATATATATATATATATATATATATATATATACACACACACATATACAAACACACACACACACATATGTATATATATATATATATATATATATATATATATATATATATGTATATACACACACATTATCACGTGTACACCCATGCCATTAGTAAGTTGTTTTTGTTTGTTTTTGCTGCACACAAAAACAAAACAACCGGACAACAGGAAAAATAATTTATTAAAATATTTAACGATCGTTGGTTCAGTGTCAACCGTGATATTAAAAATACACGTAATTATGTCAAGAATCATTTGTATTTTTATATTGATTCCAAAATTATTGGAAAAATTCATAGGAACGGAAAAATTCACTGGATTTAGAAGGAATGACGGTATTCTTAATTTAATCGATTTATCGGTCTACTATTGTATTGTTGTGTGTTATCAAGCCGCAATTTTAAGTAGCTTAATACTATATCTCCTGTAATTTGAAGAATCGTGATTATACCACGAATAAAATAAGTAGAAATTTTTTTTTTCACTCGTTGCAGTTTCAAGAAGCAACGTTAAAGAATGCGTGGAAGTTTAATGCATCTTTATTATGCTTCGTATAGCTCTAATGATACACAACCAGATCTTGAGGAAAATAAAGTTGTAGTAACAGATCTTTCTTTTATCTAAGTTAAACCTTTTAGATTTAGGCTTAAAAAAAGAAAAAAAAATCCAAAAATAAATATGTATTTTTGTTGACAAGGACAAAGACAAGGAAATTTTCTTTGATTATATTCAAACATTTCTTAATTTTATAAAAGGAAACAGATCTCGTATTCTTGTTTTTGATTTCATAAATAGAACATATTAGTTTCAATAAGACAAGGTTATTATCAAATTAAAGTAACTGGAGCTATTTCAAATATATATTTGAGGTTATTTTGAAATAATAAATGGAATTTTTTTGGTGTATATTAGAAAATATAGACCAATTGGTACGGATTATACTCACATTTGTAATATCTTCTGTTAATGAAGATAATTCTTCTAGTTTTACTATTACTATGCGTTAACTACAAAGTATAACACTCAACCCGCTTGATAAACTTTGTTGGAGAGAATATTACTTAGTACCCTATTTACCTTAACGGCAAGTACAAGACGAAACCATTAACCGAAGAACAAAGCGCTTTTTGCTTTAAGCTAAAAAGTTTTGCTTCACTTCACTTCAACTCAAATAAGAAGTTTGCAGAAGAGGTTTAAAACATTTTTCTCTTAAGCTTCTTTTATTAAATTGTAATTTAAAATCGGTATCTCAATCGACACAGCGGCGAGCGCCGCTCAAAATCTTCCCTGCCGGCAAAGATTCTCTCGATGATAAAATTAAATTTTGTCCTACACCCTTTGGAATAATCTGTTTGTCATCAGTAGGATCTCTGTTCGCAACTTCTTATTGAATTGATAAAGAATTTTCAATTGTATAACATAACACGAGGGGGCTCGAGAACTTTTCGCGCGTCCGGCGAAATTTCGCCAGTTTCACGCCATCGAAATTCGACAAATCGAATGGGAGCGAAATAAAATGTGTCTCTTCAAGTTTTCGTGAAATAAGTGGTCGGGCAATATTTTCCGGAAGTATATTTGTTGCTACGGAGAGGGGATCTGGATGGGGACCCCTTTTAGGAACTTCAGTAAATTGAATTTACCGTTTTTAGATTTAAATTTATGTTATACTCATGTTCGTGTCACGAAATAGGTTTACTTAATTTGCCGACTACTTTTCGAATGTAGAGCCGTTCTCTGGTCTAGTAATTTGGAAAATTTTCATCAAAAGAAACTAAATTAATTTTTAAATTTTTAAATATATTCTGTTTTATAATAATATATTCTATTTTAAATTATTTACCATGTCAAAGCCGGAAAAACGAAAAACTTATGTAATCATTATCTCCATATGTGTCCCCATGTTGGTTCATTTTCTCCGTGACTATGCTACGTAGAGAGTTAAATTTCGACACGGTTGTAATTAGTAATTAGACAAGTATAGAGATTGAGTAACTAGCAATGTGGGATTAAACTTGGTGATTAAAAAGGGCATTTTTTTCTACATTATCTTCCGAAGTATAAGATGAAAAAGTGGTCAAATGGAAATCTGAAAATATAACATTTATTTACACACCAAAAACTTTTAGGAAAAAAAAATGTCAACAAAATTAGCGATATACATTGAAAAATATCGTCGAAAATAATAAGAAGCATACATTCAAAGAATTTTATATTGAAAAAAATTTATAAATATGATGGAAATTCTTTGAATGTATCTTTATAAATACATTTTTAAAGAATTTCAATTATAATACGAAACATTTATCGCGCGGTAATTTTCACTTTTGCTATGGTTATGTCACCTTAAATTTACTATTTGTTATCGTACGTAAAAGAATGAAAAGGTACCCAGTTTATTTTTAATATAGGTAGTTTGAACGGTTCTTAACTTTTCTTTATAAGTAATTTCATATCAGAATATCTTGAGAAAAAGTAATTTATTTGAATAAATAAATATAATGCTTGAGATATACAACTCCGAGATTAAGAACGTATTTTATAAATATAGAATATTTTACACTTCTGAAATAAATTACCTAATAGAAGCTGGAGCGTTAGTCTCGGGAAAATAATGACTTCACTTTCAGACACAATTACAAATTGTTTTTATTATATAATGGAGAAACCAGAAAAGTATATATATATAATGTCATTTTTATTAAAATTTGTAATGAACATTTTTCATAATGGTTGTTTAGGTTTTTGAATCATGTTACACCCTATTGTTATATTCAACAATATTTTACTGGCATTTAATGGCTTTGGGTAATTTGTGATTTTAAAAGATCAAGTTGGGTAATCATGACTGAACTAAATATGAAAGTAAAAAGTAACTAAGGTTTGTGTTTATTTTTATTCAGTATTGCAACTATTTAATTTTTTTATTATTTACTAAATTTTAAATTGTAAAAACTTGGAGAAGGTTCGAAGGCAGCTTATAGCACCGTAAAAAATTTATTTTGTCATCTTTTTAAATTTTATTTAAAAAAATTGAGCAATTTTTAATCGAATGACGAAAGGTAACGTTTATTTGTATTTGTTTGTTTAAAAAAAGAACGGATTTGATTTATATTTTTACTTATTTTATAAAAAAGTATATTTCATGAAAATACGTTTCCACAGGGTAAGCGGTCTGTTTCTTAGTACATTTTAATGAACGAAGGATTAAATGAGAAATGATTTTTACTCATTTATATTTATGTTATTGTAATAATTTGAAATATTTTGTAAGTTTTATCAAGTTTGATATAGATCATTCATCTCACAGACATTAATTCTTCAAAATCTGTATAATATTGCCGTATAGCAAAGTTGGGCGTCCGCAGCTCGCTGACGAACTGTGAGCCGGTGGTGATTAAATGAATAAAACCAGCCAATATAACGAAACTGAATCTTAGATGGTCACTTGAAATTCATTTATTTTTCTTATTCGATTACATTAATAGAAATCTTTTCGGCAGATTGCAAAATATTCGCCCGCGGGCGATAACTCAATGAATATTGCTGTAACTACGTTGGAGTACTTTTCGCCACTATAATAAACAATTCTTGGAAATGGATTCGGCAGGGCTACAGAATCGATTGTCTCAGCGGCGCATTAAAATCCGAAAGCAAGCGAGTTCTAAACATATTGTACTGATTGTATACGAGATTTGTAAGTCGTTTGGTCAATGGAACAAAAAAAGTTGGATAACGAAGATGGACTTATTGTTTTCTAATACTGTTTAACTTTTTTACTAAACACATTTTATTTATGTAAAAAAAACTTTATTTCGAGGCGGTCTCTTAAACGGTTACATGTTGCATAAGATAAAGGTCAAACCGACATCCCGGTAAATGCCCCTCAGCTATACGGCCAAGTAATGTCATAGTGACATAGTGCCGTTGGCTCGCCGCCCGACGCGCACTAACATGATTGAATCATATCGATTGATGGGCGGCGTTCGGCCCGATGGTGGATTGGGCGGGCAGAAAAGGGGCGTATGTCTATTTAGGTAGAATAACACGTCATCGTTTTGGGATTTTAGGAGTTTTAGTAGAAATTTTGACTAGTTTAATTATAAAAATAACAAAATTGAAATGTAACGTGTTTATGTAAATCAAAGTGAAACTAGAATAAAAAGACACAGGTGTTCGTATGGATATGTTACGTCATGGGAAAGTCGTACGAAGCATGTTTTTTATTATTAGATATAATAGAATTCTGCTTGTAATCCTTATTATTTCTAATTAATTATTGTGCCATTTCCAAGGAGAAAAGTTTATTTTAATTTTAGTGAGTTTTAAGCGTTGTTCAAAGTCGATTTAGTATATATATAATGAATGAAAATTTATAGTGTTTACTTATTTGTCTAAGTAGTGCAGAAAAATAAACTTTGAACAGATTTTTCGTAGTAGTACATAATTTTGAAAAATCTGACACAAATTACATGTCTCACGTAAAAAATGAAATGATAGATGCGCAATGATAGATGTCGATTGAAAGGGAAGTTTCGTGAAGCGCTTTGTATTTAGAATAGACCATCTGTCTATTCTAAATACGAAGCGCTTCACAATTCGCGTACAAGAATGGGCAGTTTTGAGAGAAGTTTCAGGGACATGGATATAGCTATGTATTTTAATGCCCATTAACGGTAACAATCGATATTCCCATTAATGGTTACTATTTGTTACTATTTATGAATAATTTTAGTATTACATTATGAATTATTACATTATGAATTTTAGTATTACATTTCATAAATGTAGTACACATTTATATAGAATTTTAGTATTATTAAGTTTTTCCATCATAAAATTTTGTATAATACCATTAATTTTTGTAAATGTTTTTTGCTCCACATATCAAATATTTTTTTCTTTTACTCACATCTCAGTTTCATTGTAATATAGTTAGAGCTCAGAAGGGGCGAAAGCATAACAAAAAACGTTCGTTAGTCTAATGGCGGATATACACGCTACGGTCTGCCGGAGAGGTTTACCTTTGCAGGTGTGTCTACGTAGATAGACCGGAGTGTGTATTGGAATAGACCTGCGCAGTTTTTTGAATCTGTGTAGGCAACAGACTCAAGATCGAAAATTAATTCTTTTGTCCTTTTTGTCCAACGACACGAACTGAAGACCTGTCCGTCATACAGTACTGTCTCATACACGCGGTCGACCTGCTCAGGCATATCTGTACAGGTAAACTTCGCCAGTAGACCGTAGCGTGTATGGCTTACATAACAAATTTAGAAATGTCTTCATTAATAATAGATGTATTATGTTTATTGGCGTACATTCTTCTATTTATTTGGCGTAGTTACGAGAGGTAACAAGGAAAGGTTTTGGGACATCAAAAATAGATGTCCACTGGTAATTTATTTATTGTTTTTATAAATAGTTTCAGTGGCGATGTATAGAGTATGGATAGTTTCAGTCGATGGTATCATTGAGAGACGCAGTAGGTTATCTTCCTTGACGTCTTTTTCATGGCCAAACTGTGGGATATCTATTTAATACAAAGCTTTTTGACACTTAAATATTTAAGTACAATTTTCAGTACTTGCTTCACATCAATGAAAGAGTTCATCGGTATGAAGCAAGTACTCTGCTGATGGGTTACACTCTTGTCAGTCTCAATCATGCACCGCATGGTATATATCAGCATAATAGTATCACTATTTTCACATTTCACTGTCGAGCGACGTCTCTCGCGCAGATCATCACTCAGATTGGTATGACCGTGTTTGAACTCGTGAAACCAGTTTTAAGTAGTAGCGCGGGAAGGAATTAGATCATAAATGCACATCAAAAATGGTACTGGTTTTGCTATCGATTGAGACTGCAGCAAAAATCGTAAAAAACACCTTCATACAAAAATTTTCAAAAAATACAAGTAAAGTAACTTAATGCATTATTAAGGAGTTCGATTTTCGTAATTTGAATTAACTTTTTGTATTACCGTTATCAAAAATGGTCCGTTCTAAGGAATTTTAGTATTCCTCATGTACTTGACCTTCGCAAAATTGTAAAGTCTGAACGAAAGAGGTAATGAAGTTAAGTTATAATCTCCAGATGTAGGGAAGAGAATGTCTTATAACATATTTGAAATTATTTTTTTAATAATAATTTATGCAAAGAAAATTTATTGCTTACTATCGTAAGCAATAAATTGTTTTATTCAAATATAATAACAGTTCACTGTACAACGAAATACACGAAAGTGAAATTACATTGAGAATGCCGAATGATAGACCATAAAATCCATGATTGATTATTAATTATTGTTTTTACCAATTAAATGAAGTAATATCATTATTAATGTGGTATTTATTTAATTTCTGCAAATTGTTATACCAGCATCTTAATTTTATTTCAAAAAATTGTGACTGAAGAAAATGTGGTTGTAAAGATATACATGTAATAACGATTTAAGTCAGAATTTTTTAAAGTGAGGACAGTTAAAAATTGAAAAAAAAACAACTGTTGGTATATGGTGCAGGCGGAAAAAAAACGTGGGTATAGGAAGAAGGACATAGATAGGTCAGATGAGAGTATATCGGAGAGAAAGTAGAGCAAGGAGTAATAAAAACAGGATATGGGTAAAAGAACAAATGAAGCAGAAAATGAATTAATTACACAAGTTCGTACAGACTTTTATTTATTATCAAAGCTGGTATTTTCCTAATCTAGCCTATTTGTATATTTCACCTTTTTTGTTCCTACTCAGAAAACTAGGAGAAGATTCTTTACTGTCAATTGTAACACGGGGCCAAATTTGAATGGCGGAACTGTACAATTTTTTAGTTCCAAATTAAATATTTATACAGGATAAAACTCGAGATCTGAGTACATCGAAAGAAAAGAGTTTAATAAAAAATTTCGTCCATTTCTCATTAAAATGAAATTAACTTACGATTTTTTTTTAAAAAGCGAAATCTAAACCGTATTTAAAATTTTTGAATTTTTAACAGATATAAAAATTCTTGTAATTTTAATGAAACGTCGTACAAAGTAGCTTTCTATATCTTCGTTACAAATTAGAAAACGTCGTAATCTTATTTTGACACTTTCACTTTTACACTGAAGGAGACCATGCTTATGGTAAAAGAGTATGGAGATGAAGTAAGTGAAAATATCGAGTATGATGGGAAACGCTGGTTACTTTGGCTTGACTAAATGTACATACGCCTTGAAATGTTCAACGAAAAGTTCAACCATTTATATAGTTCTACGGAACTTCAGGGGCAAAACATTTTGAAGTAAGTAAAATAGAGCTTAAGTTACACGACCTGCTTAAGTGAAGTCGCAAACAAAATCTAGTTAGTTAACGTACTTATATAGGCTATGTGTCTGTAACCTTTCCTTCGTTTACTCCAACGCCAACAAAAACAAATTAAACAAACCACAGTAAAATATCGAAGTTATTTCTGCCCCTCCTTCTGTGACCTTTGCCTTTCATTTAGAACAATAGCAGTACAGTTATACAGCCTCTCGAACAATTTTATTCTGAGAAAAACCCTTTTGGTGCGGAGGCGGACAATCTTCCATTATTCACGATTCGTTTGTATATAAACCAGGGCGCAAGTCGTTGTTTCGGAATAAATGTACCTTTTTCATTTTCCATTCGATTTACAAACCTGATATATTAGCCTGGTTTGACAAATTACCATGAAAGCCTTCCGTTTGATGGAGGACACTCGCTTTTATATCTAGGGGCGTGTTGATATGGAATTTAATTTATAGTTTTGCCTGCTAGCTTATCGGGATGACAGTGGAATATACGTGATTGTTTTCTAAAAAAATATCTTTTTTGTTTATTTCATTTTCAATGTGAATATAAAGGGGCTCGTAAAACTACCGTTCACTGTTCATACGCTCAAATCTGCGGTCTCAGTGAAGAGTAAATGATAGAGCTGCAGTTTTCGTTTTTTGTTGAAACTATCTATATATTATCAATATCAAGGTTGTTTAGGATCAGATAACAAATTTAGCTTGTAACATGCAGACTCAGATTCGCATTCACGTTAATTAATATACCACAATATAATATCGATTTTATACGGCAATGGAAATTATAGCCATCGTGAGGCTATAATTTCCATTTCCAAGCAGCGGTTTCAATGTTATATAAAAGTGAAAAATTATTATAAGACAAAATGTTTTTTTCCTGTGCTAAGTATGATTTGAGTGTCACACTCTTGGCTACAATACGAATGCTTGTTCTTTAGGGTGCAGCAGCCACAGCAGGGGAAGTAGGATTATCATTTGCAAGGTAAATGTTGTATTTCTATTTTAGCTCAGAATAAATACTTCTACATTTCGTGTCTGCCGATTTATCTATTCCTTATTTCATTCTGAGTTCCTGACTAATTATCTAACTATGAAGGGGAAGGAAATTGAAAATGTTTGAATGCAGTTGTTGTTTTTAACGAATTAAAATTAAAACATAACACGTGGTGATAGTGTGCATGTGCATTAATTTTTCAGAATAAAGGTGACAATGATTTTAGTTAGTAGTAACGAAATATTCATCCACGTAAGTGGTTGAATCTGTCACTGCTCATGACAATATTATTTTTTGCGACATTTATTTAAAAAAACTGTTGATTTTCTTTGACTATGGTAGAACCATGTATGTTTTTATAATGCGTTTTTATAATTTCACCTTTTTTGGTCCTATTAAAAAAACCAAGGAGAAGGCGCTTTACTATTAAAGTACAAGGTATAATAAAACTTCAATGATGGAACTGAACAGTTTTTTGTTCAAATTTGATATAAAAAGAAAAAATATCAAGGTTAGATTATAATGGAAGGTTAGAGTTTAATAAAGTATTTCGTTCTTATCTCATTAAAAAAGCAAAATTATAGTGAAACCACGTAAATTCATCATTTATTTCTCTGGTCATTAACAAAGAAGGAAACTTATTCCAATACAAGTGTCCAATAAGACAAATGTAACAAATGGTAAATACAAGTAATAAACGATATTGGTGAAATTATTTTAATGTTAATTCACACTCAAAGATATTTTGAAAATCCTACTTTTTGAAAATCCTTTGCAAATCACCACCGCATCTTTTGCAACCACTTGGAAAATATTATTTAATAATGTTTCTTCTTTAGGCTTTCTGTTCCAAATATTGTAATTATTCAGTCATTTGTAAGAACTCTCGTAATTAGTATTAGTCTATGCAGTTGACAAAAGATATAAACCCATATGTGTGTTGACGTTGGAATCAATAAATACACGAAAAGCGGAAAGGTTCGAGAATATGTACCAATAGCATCGTGTATAGCAACGAATACGTAGAAATAAATACATATATCTCGTTTGGTACTCGCATCCATATGTATTGAGGAACATATTGATTCGGATTTGCCTAATTATCGTCGGTCAGGATACGGTTATTGAACATTGTATTAGGACTGTGCTCAGCGAAGTGGATACCAGATAACTTCCACATGATGTGGGCCGCTTTCCAACTGAGGGCATCTATTAGCATTTAGCTGTACACGCAGGCCGATAACGAGCAAATGATGTAGATGTTAGACGCACGCGTTTCCTCTTTCTATAGGTCATCTCGTTTTAGCTTTAAATGAACGAAAGGGATCCATTCTATTATATGGTTTATTTTATGATACATACCGAGAATTTTATATAATCGTTAAACTCGGCGAATTCTGCCCTAATTTAATTATTTTAAAGCAGGCAGTAATTAATATGTTAGCCCGATATGTCCCTCGATCAACTGATACATTATTTTATATACTGACTGTAAATGGTCACTCGAGGCCACTCGCGCAACCCCATTATTTGGGGCTTGCGCGGTGTTATTTCGATAGAAATTATTTTTTTTACACTACTGTTTGATATATGTAACTAAGACATTGCCTGTTTTGCTTATTCTATTATCAAATTCAACGTAAGATAATTAATAAAAGTGAAAAAGTCAGCTTCGTACAGACCAGCTGATGTACTGATTTGTCGAATGTTTTTTGAATACTAATCTTTAAATTCTTTGACTTTGGAACGGCGTTCAAAGGAGGTTAAATTTTGTTACGTAATTATCATTTAAACAAAAATTGCAGCAAGATAACACCGTAGATGCTAGATGTAAATATCCATGACGAGACGGCAACTGAACTTTAAATGTTCTTCATAATAAAGGTCTACTAATTAAATGTAGAATATTGTTGAAACTCTCTAGTATAATTCAGAGCTTGTAGGCTTAATAAAAACATTACGAACAAAGAATTATCTTTCCCAGTTAAACTTGTACAAATTTCTTCCAGTCGTACGAAATATGAATAAGGATAAAGAGTATTTACTTACTTAAGGTTATTTATGCCAATTTCTGATGAGAAGTCTGGAAGTTCTGGGAACTTTGCAGAGCGTCTGAAAATTAAAGAAATTATAAGTGCATAAATTTTGAACAAGTGTTAGATGTTTAAAAATATTAATTATAATTTATTTCAAAACATTATCTAAGTTTTCACAAAGGCGCGGCAGATACCAATGATAGATTTGTTGTATGCCTTTACAGTATCATCACTTCGGTAGAACACAGCGCTACAGCGGAGGCGGTCAATGAAAATAAGTGAAGATAGAGCGCTTCGGTAATACTAAGTAGGAAAGCATCGCTAGCTTCTTAGTGCAGCTATCATGCATTACATTTAATAGTTAGATCTTATCTATCTAGATGAGATAAGAAACCTTTATAACTAATATAATTTCACTAATAACTTTTAATCCACCGGTTTATTGTTATCATTGCTCTATAATAAAATTAGTGAAAGTTATTTTAAACTATGTATAATTAATTAGCTTCTATAATTATAATATAGTTTGGAAACACTTTATTTATAGTTTGTTATTCATACTATCATGTATTCATTTCTTAAAAACTCCATGTCTAATTTAAAACTTGACCTAAAGTATTCAACATATATGTTGGATTAAAAATACAATTAATTAAAAAAAAAGAAAAACGTTAAACAATTTTAATAAAAGAAAAAACTTCACAGCAAATCAAATGAAGCACCACACTAACTAATTATCAATAGTGATCTGTGAAGCATCTCCATTACATTCTTGTATATAACAAATAAGTGCACGAAGAATAGGCGAATGCTGAATTAAAATGTAACTAGAAAAGACAGTTATGTACGATAACATGTATTCGGAACAGACAACGACTATTATTTAGAAACAGTTATGCCGAGAAAGAGTTATGATGACTTTGAGCACATAATAAGCGATCGCATAAATGATTTTAATTTGAAAAAAATTGTGTTTCTATATATCTAAAATGCATAACTTTAGTTAGGGGAAACCGGTTTTCCATGGATTTTACCAAACTTTTTGATATATATACCAAAAAGCAAAATAGATTATATTATAAAAAAAGCAAAATAGATTATAATATAAAGCAAAATAGATTATAATATAAATTTATTAATAATAATTGTTTAATAAAGTCGGATTGCTTTCCACGAAATTAAGCCACAAGCAAGATGTGAAAAGTTGGCTACACAGAATGATATAAAAAATAAAAAAAATGTCTTTTTGTTTTTTTTTGTAATTTTGGAAAATGAGCTATTAGAAAAAGTGTTTAATTTTTTTAACGGTATTGTGGATGTATGGGGACAGTTTCCAACATGTGTTTGCGTAATTTTATGACTCAATCGTAATTGAACTGGCATGCACCTAAATTTAAACGATCGGAAGGTGTGTCTCTAAAATACGTTAAAAAAATGCAACATTGCCAACGTCATAGCTGATGATTGGAATGTTTACTTATGGAAAGTTGAAGGTAGTATGGGTGAATCATATAGACTGATAAAATTTACGATTTGATTACAAGTATATATGTTTCTAGAAATATTTTTTTGGAACAAGGTTGAATTAACTCAAACTACATAATTTAAAAAGATTTACATTATTATAAATATATAATAACTGGCTTGGATAATTTTGATAATTTCAATCAATTGATGATTGAAATTTTATTCAACCATCAAATATTTTCCCGTTTTTAGCCCACACCTATGTATAAATAGGGGGTTCAGCTTGTCAAATCGTCTTTTAAAATGAAAAAAACGGAACTCTTATCGTATCACTTGTTGTTTTTTCGTTTGTTCGTCCGTTTGTCTGTAAACACCCTTTTTCTGAAAAACGGCTTGAGATTGAGAGAAATTAAAATCGTATACTGAGGCCCTACAAACCTTACAATGCCGCAAAAAATAAAGTTTTTTGGTTGACGTAACAAAAATATATGGCTCTTTGAAAGCGTATTTTGTTTACTCATACAAGTCTTATGAACTGATTATTAAGGTCTATAAGGGAATTTCGGTCGACCTACAATCTTGAAAATTGGTATAACGATACGAGAAAAGGAAAAAATAAAAAAATCAATGATTTCTAAAGCTATGTGGAATTATATATTTTTATAATTGGTTTGTTTTTACGCCTGTGAAGTAAACAATATATTTATGTTGTAAAATTAATATTTGTAAATAGTTAAATTAGAAATACGATGTACTTTTAAATGTTTAAAAGTGCCTAAATGTGTACGTAACCCATGTAGTGCGAGTTCTGTCCGAGCTTGACAGGTTTTTTTGCTTGAAAGTAATTTTCTTTTCTTTATAACGATTTCTAAGCCCTTAGAACGTATCCCGTACAGCTTCCTACTCGCTATTTGCAGATTCGGTATTCGCGGTACTTTTCAAGTATGCGGCTCCCACAGACAGTGAAAATGAAGTAAATACTTAAACCATAAACTAAATTTAATGATTATATCTCACAATTAATAAATACGGCGAAATATCAATATAGAGGTATATTTCGACTACGCCTACCGTGCATGTGTATCGATCGACAAGTTTAACCCTTTCGGTGTTACTGTTTGCAACATATCAGTTTTCTAATTGTTTATACTTTACAAAATAATTTTCTTAAAATATTTCATTTTTACTTCCGTTTACTATTACGATTTATAAGGCCGTAAAAAATAATACGTCCTGTGTAAAGCCGTTATATAGTAAAATTCCTATATACATAGCTTACCGTGAATCGAGGCATGGGGAGCTCCAATTAGACCCAAAAGCTCAAATGACCGTATTAGCAAAGCTATTGAATTTCATACGAAAACGTACAGGGTCTATTGAAATTAAATTGACCATTTCCATTGTACGAATACAAATTCAATAGAACAAGCTACATGTTGCGCAATGAATTATTTATTAGACGTATTGAGAAAACATAATGTTTATTATATTCTACTAAAAGGGATTCAACATTTCTTGTTGCCAATGTTGGGGTTTCTTCAATTAATCAAGTTGTTAGTATTGTTTAAATGAACAATTTTTTTAAAGTTAAAGAATTTCATTAACTGTAAAAAAATTGTTCATTTTTTTACAGTTAATGAAATTCTTCCTCAATATGATAAGGCAAGAAACATAATATTGTTCTTGACTTATTTTATTGAGGAAGCTGTTTGCCTTTATGATCCTACTGTTGCAACTTCATATTGTGTCTAGTTTCTAGTTGCAAAATGCGACAAAACGGGTCAAACCGTTATTAGTAAGAGATTACCACATTATTCTAGACATTATTTTTTCGGCCCATATTATTACCGACATTATCACTTACATTCATTTTTTCAATCCCTGTTACTACTGACATTACAACTCATATCTAGATATTCTTTTCTCCCCCCGCTATTGCTACTGACATTACAACTCATATCTAGATATTCTTTTCTCCCCCCGCTATTGCTACTGACATTACAACTCATATCTAGATATTATTTTCTCCCCCCGCTATTACTACTTATATTACAACTCATATCTAGATATTCTTTTCTCCCCCCGCTATTGCTACTGACATTACAACTCATATCTAGATATTCTTTTCTTCCCCCGCTATTACTACTGACATTACAACTCATATCTAGATATTCTTTTCTTCCCCCGCTATTACTACTGACATTACAACTCATATTTAGATATTCTTTTCTCCCCCCGCTATTGCTACTGACATTACAACTCATATCTAGATATTCTTTTCTCCCCCCGCTATTGCTACTGACATTACAACTCATATCTAGATATTATTTTCTCCCCCCGCTATTACTACTTATATTACAACTCATATCTAGATATTCTTTTCTCCCCCCGCTATTACTACTGACATTACAACTCATATTTAGATATTCTTTTCTCCCCCCGCTATTACTATTGATATTATGACATATATTTAGATATCCTTTTTTCCTTTTTTCGCTTCATTCTTCAACTCTATGTAATAGTAGAAAGTAAACGTAAATAGAAGTTATGAAGAGTAATTGCAATATTCGCGCTGTGGTGAAAGAATTTTTTCATTATGTATAAAGTTTTATCACTTTATCTTCTTCATTATTTTGTTACGTCGGGTCTTATTTGGTTGTTAGTAATATAAATAAAAGTAACGATGAAAATAAGCTTACAAAAACAAACGTGCCGAATAAGCGTTGAACTCGCACTGGGAAGGCTCCGTGCATATTTAGGCACACGCAAAGATTTGAACATATAAGAGGAGAAGTATTTCTATTACATGATTTCAAATAAATAATTTGCCTAGCTTAGCTTTCACGGGCACAAGAAACTCAGCAAGTCGACAGTAACAAATTTATATTGAAATATTAGTTGATAATTTTTAACATAAGTAAAAAAACACTGCGTAGCGTTTTGGAGACTCGAGTCTCATGAAAAAGAAATACGGAATAAAAATGATACCAAAACATTTCTGATTGTTTTTTTAAGATATCCTTTCAAAGATATCTCACAGATATTGGATTCTAAAAATCCAAAATAATGTGTGATATTTGTTAATTAAGTTTTTGCACGAAGCCAATGTAGATACTACAAAAAAAGTATAAAGATAATAGTGTTGTGACGATACTATTAAAATAGAATCGAAATTACGTGATAAGATAAGGTAGTTAAGAAAAGAAAAATGTGATGATTAAGATGAAGAAAGCTATGCTCGTGAGATTCTATGAAACTAATGAATCGTGAAAAACTGAAAGAAGGGTAAACAATGATGCGTAGCAATAAAAATAGCTTAAGTCAATAAAAAATAGCAGTGCAAATTACAGGGTATGTACGAAGACATACGACGTGAGACATATTTGGACACGTGCGGATGGAATCCATTATCGCTGCATACCGTGTCTATGTGAGAGACGACTCAAAAACATAGTACAACTTATATGTGTAGACAGTCAATGTTTATATATATTACATATTTAGGATAGCAGAGTGGGATGTTGCGTCATCCCACTTAACTCGCGACGTTCAAGGCTAGCTCATTATGCTAGTTGTAGTGACCTGCCTCTACATTAAATATAATTTGGTATTATGTTATATGATATTCAATATATATTTTTACGGGTAATACTTATCTTTCGTTCTACCTATCTTGTAGTTTGGTGGTTAGTCGCGTCCGACATCACGAAAACCGATTGTGATTTTATGTATGTTATACAGTTATCCTCGTATCAGATGTATCCTATACGGTTGTCTTATCATATATACAATCTTGGGAATTATTTGATAACCTTAGGAATTATTTGTCTTAAAAAACAATGAGAAATGTTTGGTAACATTTTTATACCGCCATTCTTCTTCATGAGACTCGAGTCTCCAAAAAGCCACGCAGTGTTTTTCCCGCTGCTTCTAATTTAAACTATTTATGTCAAAAATTATTAACTAATATTTCAATGTAAATTTGTCACGGTCGACTTGCTATCTTTTTTGGTCCCCATGAAAGTTAAGCTAGGCAATATATTTATTTGAAATCATGTATTAGAAATACTTTTCTTCTTAAATATTAAAATCTTTGCGTGTATCTAAACGTGCACGGAACCCTCGCAATGCGAGTTCAACTCTTATTCGACACGTTTATTTTTGTAAGCTTATTTTCATCGTTACTTTCATTTATAATACTAACAACCAAATAAGACCCGACGTAACGAAATAACGAAGAATATAAAGTGTTAAAACTTTATACATAATGAAAAAATTCTTCCACCACAGCGCGAATATTGCAATTACTCTTCATAACTTCTATTTACGTTTACTTTCTACTATTATATAGTTGACGAATGAAGCGAAAAAAGGAAAAAAGAATATCTAAATATATGTGATAAGTAATAGCGGGGCGAAAAAAAGAATACTGGAAATCAGTGCTAATGTCAGTAGCAATAGCGGAACGGAAAAAGAATATCTGAAGATGAGTGCTAATGTTATTATTATTGTTGTCGTGTTCACATGAGATAAAGAAGATCTCATATAGAAAAATAGTTCCCAGAGAAAAACCTCGAAAGGTTGGACTTCTCCGTCCCAGTCAGTCCCGCTTGATGAGCGGCCGGGAATCGAACCTCGGGTCGTAGCGATGCGTTGCGTACTCAACGGCCGTATGTCTTGCGATCAACCCAACACACCACGGTGACAACCATGATTAGTGCTAATGAGTGCTAATGTCAGTAATAATAGCGGAACGAAAAAAAAAATTTAGATATGAGTGGTGATATCAGTAGTAATAGGGAGTGAAAAATAATAAAAAATCGGTAATAATACGGGGCGACAAAAGAATGTTTAGATCGTGTGAAAATTGATTCATGTGATATTGTCTTACTAATAACGGTTTGACCCGATTTGTCTCTTTTACACTCATTGAATTCAGTACGGAATGTCGTATTTAACTTCGGTTCATAGAAGCGCATAGCGATGCGAGCTTATGAATCGAAGTTGCTTACAAATTTATCACCATTACTAAGAGTTGTTTCGAGCGAAACACTAATAAAGAAAGAATGTAAAAGGAAATTGATGTTATGTTTGTTGTTTATTAGTAATAATTAATACTACAGCTTATGTGCTTGATAAATAACATTTAATAATTTTAGGTGGGAGTTCATTACACTAGGGCTTCTTAGGATGCCTCTGTTCATAACATTAAATCACAAGAGAACGTACACATGCAAATTAAAGAGGAAAACATGTAAATATACCAGAGTACCTATCTTCTGGTGTCTGTGTAAGAGTGTCATCAAAATGTATTTTCCATTTAATTCTGATGTTATTTTATTTTTCATTGTCAAAACATTTAAATCTTATTGACAGTTAATAGAGGATACGTTTATTATAAAAAATGTTTTTTATGATATTTATTTAACCAATGCCATTTGTTTGTATAAATTAAAAAATAAAAAATTGTTAGTATATGCGTAATTGTTTGTTTAAATTTTTAAAAAATTAAATATTCTTTATGGGTTTTGAATTAAATGTTGTATTAAAAAATAGAATTTGTCATCGCTTTTTTAAGAAAGTCCAAAATTGTATAAAAAAAATTCTTTTTATTTCAAAAAGTGTTAAGCAGTTTATGAAAACATTTTTTAAAAATTAAAATTTTGATGCTGAGATGGATTTTCGTACGTGATCTAACATAATTTTAATATCGTAGCTGCCTTTAACACATATAGTTATGGCATCGATAGGTAAAGACAAGTAATTATCCATATCGATGCGCATCACGATTCCTCCATTATTACCCAGCGGGGAGGCGACAAGCAGTCGACGTAGTGGACTAGAGCGGGCGGCCGTATCGACCGACAGGGGCGGGTGGACACTTGTGAATATTCATCGTTGGTTACGTCGTAGTTCGTGTGAATGGTTTAATGCTACGGCGGTAAGAAGGGGTGATTATTGGGCGTGCGGGTTGTGGGGGTAAACTCTATTTTCTATCAGTCGCTTACTTTTAATCAATTTTGTCTTTAGGAGTACTTTCCTGCAATAACTTTATTTGAAAGCTTCTGTTGAGGGTAAAGAAACTGTGTTGATTTATATAATTATAATATTGATTTACATTACCATGTAATTGATCAGTACGGCTCTAAATCAGTATCTACTTCGTGGGGTTTAACATAATTAAAAACGTTACTCGTAACGAGATAAGAAATGTAACCAATAATAATTAGATTTTTAAGTGACAATATTAATTATATTGTTACCGCACTATCATTGTATTGTCTAGTTTATTGACTTAAATAATTACGCTTCTTTCTAACACTAATAAACTTTAATTTTATTAACCATATATAGTTTTCTAAATATTATTTTTATTAATCCTATATATTTAATTTTTGATTATGATTATTTATGATTATTCATTAAAATTCCACAAATAATCTGTCTTTAAAATACTTACACAGAAATGAAAACACTCTTAATGTTTTCGTCACAAAAATATTTCTTGTTTATTTGAAAATATTGTTGTTAATACTTATTTTAATTGTCCTCTAGATGGCGATAAGGTTTAATTTTTACCGTAGAGGAAACTTCAGAGAAAAATAAAAACGAACATTTATTAAGACCTTTATGCCACTCAGATATGGTCTAACTGGATGACGTAGCATTTCGTCGTAGTCTGTCTTAGCCTGTTGGACCTTAGTTGAAGATACTATTTACTTTGTTAATATATTATATACTTATAGCGATAGGTATACTGATCTAGTGTCGCAATATTAATTTAATTTTATAATAGATCCACTGTTTCTGTTTAATGCTTTTTTTGTATTTTTAATTGATCTCTGCTGAAAAGTGCTTAAATTTTTATACAGTTTCAAACCGGGGACCAGTTTTGTGTTGGTCGGTATATTAATATAATACTGTCCCCATTTCTCCTTTCGTAATTTCTGTGGTTGGACACCAGAATAAATTATATGTTGAAAGAATTTGAATGCACCTTGTACTGAAACAGTGATTAGTAATATATTTTTATATTAGGAAATGTTTTATAACAATATACCTATGTATTCATATTCCATTTTTATATTAGGAAATGTTTTATAACAATATACCTATGCATTCATATTCCATTTTTATATTAGGAAATGTTTTATAACAATATACCTATGCATTCATATTCCATTTTTATATTAGGAAATGTTTTATAACAATATACCTATGCATTCATATTCCATTTTTATATTAGGAAATGTTTTATAACAGTATACCTATGCATTCATATTCCATTTTCACAATTACTCGCTATCTGATTTCACGTTAGGTAGAGTATTTTTTGTACGATATCGCGACACGTTCGCGGGTAGTCGGGTAGTCGGTATACATTTCCAAGCCTATTATAGATATTTTTGTAAGGCATAGAAAACTTTCTTTAGGAGGAAGGTTAAAAATAATGCAGTCACAACAAATTTGTGAATCGCCTCTTCGGTACCGTAGTTCCGTTTTACATATATCCCCGCGACTTTAATTTTATGTCAAAAGACTTTAATCATTTTTTGTCCTTTATATCGTTATTCCCTTTACAATACCGTCTTATATGTTTTAGGTCCCCACAAACCGTTATTTTGCGGATCATGTCTCAATTGAGGCCAGGTCACGGATTTTGTTTTTTTCTGTTCTATTGGTGCCTTCGGGATTATGACTGTGGAGATGTTATGGTTTTTAATCTATTTTAACTAAATAATTGTTATATTTTCATGTGATTGATCGCTTTTTAATTTCGACTCATAATTTTTCTGCCTAACTAGTTCAAAATTTTGACTTCCCTAAATTTTTACTAAGTAACAAAATAATTTTACTTTTATAAAATGAAAAAATTAAATTCTTTGTTTTGGAGTTTAATATTAATAATTTGGTACGTGAACTAACATGAGATTTAGTGAATGTAATCCCAATAAACCATTAAGTACGATACAAATTTTTGAGGAATCATATTGACATTCTCAGTTCATACTCATATTTATTAACAGAAGCTCATCTCGCAAACAAAACTTCCAGGCAAGATTCGAGAGAGGGATTTTACTGTTAGATATAAACTATTAAAACTCTACTTACATGTTTTGTTACACGTAACCTTTACCATATAACAAAACATGTAGGTAAAGTTATATGTATTATGGTATATATAATATGGAGTACGAAGGTCATTAACCCATAGTGTGCAGTGTTTAATTGCAAAGCTTTAAAACCAAAAGACTACTTGAAATAATACACTCATTCGTGATAGTAATTAATTAAACTACATAACGTAGATAGTGTTTACGATAAATTTTCATTTGTGGACATTTTATATTAATTAATTTAAGTTAATTAAATTTAAAGTATATAAACTTAAAATATTAATCTTTACTTGAGAATGACGTATTTATAATATGTTGTGGTACACTTAGAAACCTAATGTTTGTTATATTATTGCCTTGTTACACGTATTAGAACTATGTGTGTTTGATAGTAATAAAATTGAGTGGTAAAATATATAGTGACATAAAAGTTGGAAGAAAAGCGATCGGACGGCAAAGTTCCTCATTATTCGAAATGATAAAACGCAAGATTAACAGGGAAAAGTAAATGTTATTAAACTTTAGTTATAATGTAAAAATTTGCGCATTGATAATGCATTTACATTTATATATTAGTAAATAAAGTAACAAAACGTTCAGACTGATACATACTTCTGTTAAATAAAATAGAAGCATGATGGCAGTTACGTTACAAAAAATAATTTTACTGCAGTTAATTTGTTTATGGGAAATATATATTTCCGTTTGAAATACATTTTTAAACAGGAACATACTTCCCAAATTTTTGCTTTCAATGCATATTTTTTTTATTTCTTACATTTGAAATGGTTAACTATATTTTGTGAGAATTTATTGAAGAGTTTGTACTGTGGAAAGCTTGATGAGATTACAGACAGACAAAATAAGATAGAAAACAGTTATTTTGTTTTTTTTAACGTGGCTATACTCGTAAAGGAATGATTTGTTTTAGTTCATGTACATATGTATGTATACGATACGATATTTTACCTGAAAATGTTGATAAGAAAGTGATTGTTTTTGATGATTTGGATCACATTGGCTATAACACGATTTAATGAGACCCAAGGGGGACTTTATAACCAAAACTGTTCTGAAAGCAATTAAATATTTTTGAATGAAAACAACTGTACTAAAAGGGTATAAAATATTTAAGATATTTTTTAAACCTCGGTATATAAGAAATAATAACAAGTGGAATGATTATTAGTTAACTTTGTGTAATGGTTTAAATTAAAATAAAACTTTGAATAGAATCTTCTTCGTTATCTTTAATCTAAATGATCGCTTTTCTTGTCATACATTTATATATATATATATATATATATATATATATTAATCATACATTTATTCAAAAGTTAAAACTTGTTATTATAATGTACAACAAGAAAGAGGCACTGGACGTGGAAAGGAAAACCATTGTGAAATTAGTGTTTTTAGTTTCTATAAGACCGTGGATTCATACACTGTTATCACTTTCTATATCTGTCTGGTAAAATAGAAAACTAACTTGTAATGTCGATGAAAACTCCAAATTTAAATATATTATAATTCAGTTATAAATATTTTTTATGGCCTTTCTCTCGGATAAAATATAGATCTAAAGAATAAAACAGAAGTGTTAGTAGAATGGAATATTTTGAATTAGAGAACAGCTTGCAAATAGTCACTGTTTGACTCAGAAAATCCGCATACGAAAATTCAGTAACGAGGAGATTGAGTTTCTTAACGCTTATGAGATATTAAATATTTCACATTACTCCAGTAGTTATATGTTTGCAAACCTTACATATGTTACATGTTGTTTAAGATTAATGATTAAGTAATAATATACCATATACCTTTAATAAGTCAACTGATATTGTACCGATCAGCGGTGTCTTGAAGTCGTTTCAGCAGCATGGCATTCGTCATTGTAACGATTTCTATACGCGTCATTTATTCCTTCAATAGAGTACGCTAAGGGAGTTAGTTTTTAATCGTCATGTCATTATCGTCATTATCGATCTGTTTTCATTTCAAAGTATTAATATGTTTACTATATGTATAGTTGACACTAAAGTAAGTAAACATGTCACAAATTAAAAATAATGTTTTTAAATATGTTTAATAACTCGAGACACCCGTGATATAAACAAGCGGATATAGAATAATTTTTAGCCACAAACACCGATTGCATTACTTATCAATTAACTTTTTCAGCCCATAGTGACCACCCTGAATTGAAACCGAACACAGTCGGTACGAATTTCAATATTGACACGGTAAGTGGCTCACGTCACGTCACGTCGGATTCAAGCGTCTACGTGCGCGGTGCGCCGCTATATCCAGCACATTCACAGCAGCGCCACCGACAAGTTACTGCGTCAGCTGTCAGTATCGCCTTGTATTATTTACGAGGGATACGTTCCGGAAGTGTGACGTGGCTGTTTCCTGCGAGCGTTTAGACGTTTCGAGTAATTCTAGTGCGCAAACGTTAAATTCGGAAGAGTCGGTCGGTTTTGGGTTAAGGATATTGATTCAGGTTTTGGAGCAGTGTAATTGTCGATTTATTTATTTTTAATTATTTGAAATGAAAATTAACTGATGGATTAAGTGCGACGTGAATATAACAGTATCGTCTGTCTGTTTATCGTATGACATTAAAATTATTAAACTAATTTAATGAAACCTGAATTAATTGGAAACCAAAAGTTTGGTATAATAAATCAAATCCATATGTTTCTCTTATGACAGTTTATAATGGATATAACTTGTCCAACTAATGTATTTAGAAATAAAAGGTGCGAGTTACATCATGTTCGCGGATGAAGTGAATGGTCATTCTCTTAAAATTTTTGCATTTTGTGTACAAAAGCGTGAAAATCGATAACGATTTGCCGATTCATCGACAGATTAGCATTTGAATGAACATTTTACATTCTCGATCACCATGTTGTTAATTAGCGCTCGGCCGATTCCGCCATCGATCGGATGCGTTTGGCATTTGTTTTCTGAAGCGTTATAAAATTTTAATATGACATAATGATCCATAGGACGCAAAAGAAATTATAATATCTTTTAAAATAGACTTTATTGGTTTACAAGTTTAGAGGGTAGATAGTGATTGATAGAGATTCGTGACAAGTTTGTCACACAATACTAAGTAGATTAATTTGTTTTGCTACTATTGCTTTTCTTTAAAGTTGCATGTATTTATAACTTTCTTTAAGACGTCTTTAAGGCTATAATCTGCTTACCATATTCGAATAAAAATATTTTCTAATTTTGTTTTCGACCACATTGTAGGATGATGCATGTGTCAAAACATTTTGGTCCAAGCTTTTTTTTAATTCGTCTAATGATTTGCTTACGTGGGACAGAAAAATAATAAAATGATATTAAAAATGATTTTATTAAATTTATTTTATATCCACTTATTTAACAATTTCAGAAAGATTATAACAATTCCAAGATAATATCAATTCCGTTTTATTATAAAACGGAATTGATATTATGGGAAACCACTTGTCATAAATCTATACCTGTATAGCTATACATATATATTTGGGAAACAATAGATGAATATGCTTTCAAAACGTGGTATTTATTCGCAATAGGTTAGAAAAAAAAATATTTTCGAAACTCCATTTCATCCTTTATCTACGGTCGTGAGATTCATAAATGAATGTATGCGTAAAACTTCAAAATACTGAATGACCTTTGTCACAGAAACTTCGTCTAGGATTGAAATCTTGCTAAGATAAATTTCTTGGCGCCCGCGTCATTGTATGAAACTAGCGAACGATAAATAGCAATATGATTTCAAATTGATCGATTGTAATTCCAACTTTCCTCTCTACAATAAACATTTGAAGTCGGAGTCGCATCAAATCGCTATCTCTCTAAAATTGATATCTCGACGACGGAATAGCACGGGTCATGATGTAATCAGGCCATTTTCTTTCAAACTATCTAAGAGAATAAAGGGTACTAATACACTTATATGTGGTATGTAAAAAAATATAATAAAATAAAAAAAATCTGGCACACACACACATATAAATATGTACATTATATTAAATAAAGTAAGATTTCATACTGGAAACTCAGAGTTAATATAAAGTTTAAAAGTCTTGATGTCGTTTTATATTCTTTTAAACAAATTTTTCCTACCTTAACTCTTCTTTTCTTCCCTTATATCTTTCTCTGTTTTTCATCGTTCCTTTCTATTGTAAATAAATAAGGCAAAAGGTAGCCTCAATGTTTATTTTTTTACAATTACACAATCGAATGTTTCATAATTTTTACATTATATTTTTTTAGTTTTGTACATTTTTTTTACTTGCAATGTATTGACATTACATTTATTACAATAACTTAAACACGACATTACATTTATTACAATACTTGACTGATTACATTCATTGAGAGTTACATAGAATAGTAGACAAGTGGCTACCCTGTTGTCTTCTTTTATATGATTATGAGATCCTTGTACTTATAACTTTCTTTATGATATGATGTCTTCTGAGAAATTGCTCTTTATATTAGATTGTTGTTTATGATATAATTAGCTTAATAAAATTATATTAACTGTCGAAAGTGCACTTATTGTTGGAAAAATTCGATACGGCAAGGGATAAGTAAAATACAATTCTGGTATATAATTAATTATATAAAAAATATCTTCGAAGGTTTTTGATGAAAGTGACTAGGTCTAGGGAGTAACTTGTAGTTTCAACATATACCAGCAGTTTGTTACTCATAGAATATCCTTCCGTTAAAGATTCGATTGTCGTTGCACCTCTGTAATATTCGCACGCGTTTTTAATTGACTGCTGTCCAATTTGCTGTGAATATTTATTTTAGAATTGCTAACAATACTTAGTATAAAAATGTGAAGTAAACAAGTGAATGGCAAACGGAACGTACCATTTTGACTGTCAGCTTTATTTTTTGGGAGGACGAGAAAAACTAAAATTTCGTCATAATTTAATCAATATTTTAACAAACTTAAATTAAGTTATCATAGTAGTAAGTACTTCTACTTAGTAGTTCTCGAAAATTAATTTTAAGTAATTATAACTTTTTATTTTACACTTTATGATCCGCAGTTTACGGATTACGGATACTTATCTTTGTTCGATTTAAAAAAGTTCTCTTCCATCGCAATCACTTTTATGAGAGTTTTTTTTAAAATTGCACGGTGATGAACAGGATTATATCGGTTTATGTTGTATATTTTCAAAGATCTATCTTTGCCATTTTAAATAAAGAAGAACTAAAGATATTTATGTATCCAAACTTATCAGGGCATTATGAAAATTAGTTACACGAACATATCTCTAAATTTGGTAATAAAAATTGTGACATAATGCGGATAAGCGAGTAAATTTTCTCCTCAGAAACGAAACTCCTCTCGTCAATAGGCAGACATCGAATCACGCAATTGGTTAGATATCTGGTTAAAGGGACAATATAAGGTAGTAAATGCGGTAAGTTAAATAACTTCTGGTATCGATGAAAAACTTTTGATGGAGTATTGCACTACCAGCTATTGCTGAAGTATTTATATAGGTTAAGTTAGTTACAAAAGGACGAGTGGAAGACAAATTTGTACGGCGCTTTCGATGGATACATTACGTTTAAGATCAACTCGTGAGGAAAATTAATCAATCATTAATATTTAATTAGGATAAAATGGAAAAATTGCATTTTTACATTTCTTGTAATAAATCATAAAAAATATAAAAAATGAAGTTGTAAAAAATTTTAAAAATATGGTAATAAAGGAAAACAAAAGCTAAATTAGAGTTAATAAAATACCCGTGAATTCATTAAAGTTAAAAACGGTAATGTAGTTATAATAATGATATATTTAATTATAATAAATAATACTTTATTTAACTAGAGTGTATTGCTGACAAGAAGTTCTTCAAACGTGTTTGTTAATTAAAATATAAATAGTGGATTTAAATGTCAATGTATGTTTTTAATTTTTCCTGCGATAGTCATATTATTCTTTGACGATTGCATAAAAATAGTATTTTGAAGTATTTCTTTCTATCCTTTAACATAGACTTAAATATGGACAGAAAATTTCAGCACAATAGGATCCATTTGATTTAAATTAATAATTAATAATATTTATATTCTATAAGATGTAAAAAATAGACATTCAAAAATTACTGGTAAAGTATTAAAATATCGAACCTGGTCACACCACATTCAAACACCATCTGTGTTTAAGATTTTGGTGTGGCCGTTCCGTTTCCAACAAACGTAATAATATTCCCCAACAGCGACGGCATTTTTTTACAAACTTTTACTTTAACGATCTTCTTTGTGTTTTTATCTGTGGAATATTTATCCATTTATGTATGTTTTGTGTAAATTCGTTACGAAAAACTATTATTCAGTTCATTTTGACGAATTGGTTGCTTTAAAAACATAATTTTAATTATATATTTTGATATGTAATTTATTTTCACTCAAGGCGTAAATTTATGTTTATGTTATGTTAAATTTATGTTAAGTTTGCAATTTTTTATAAGTTCTTCAATGATGTTTTTCTGTAAGTTGAGTTCAGTTGTTCTTTAAATGTGGAAATTAAGTTTTTATATTATTACGTCAGGTTTATTGTAAAAATTATACAATGTATATTTTCAGTGGGGGGAATTGCCGGTATTATTGTTTAAGATCAATGATTTTTAACACTTAAAATTAGTGTAAATGGACTTAATCCGTGTTCGGCGATTTACAGATATAAAGAGGTATTGAATGTACTGTAGTAGGTTCGTTAGTTTTTTACAGAATCTTTACAATTTCACGACGTTCTTCGATAACACGAACATGTCGAGGCAATGCCTGATATATCTTGCCATGGATTACTTTTTTAAATATTTTGGGTATTGCTCACAAAATTGATATTGGCCGATAGTTTTCAACAGATTGTTTGCTGCCTGATACATGTATTGGTACTATGTGTTGTCTGGATTTAATGCTTATTTATTAATATTAATTCAATTAAGAGAATTGTCTCATTTTTTTAAAAGCAATTGGAGGTGCTATTATACCTGTCTGAAGTGCCAAGTTATGATTTGGTTTGAGATGTGGACTCAACTTGATGGTAGAATGTAAGAAATCAGAAAAAAATTGGTATCTTATTTGAGTATCTGTCAATTCAAGATTTTTGAAAGTCCTCATCAGTCAAATGATGGGTTTTCTTCTGATTTTATTAGTGACGAAAGGTGGCTATAAAAGCTTTACGTTATTATTAATAATTATAAGTTTTCCAGTGCAGCATCGTGGCAGTTTCTCAAACCGTTTCCTCAGTTTACAGAATTCCATGTAATTGGAATAATTACCGTAGATTTTTCAACATAAAAATAATGATTATACTTTTTATAACAAGAACCGAGTTGTAAAATTTATTTGAACATTACAGTTGAAGGTAAGAGGGATTAAAATATTAAGCAAAACGCAATATAATACAAGAAGTTTGTTGATGAATGCTGTAATCTGGATTTGTCGATGTTACATTTCATTATGTTTATATTTTTTACTCCATTTGAGACTTAAAGTATTTTAATTTTTTGATTATCCTTCTGGTAGAAAGTTCTTTCAATTAACTGCACAGATAAACTAAAAAATTAAATCTGTCAAGTACGAGTGGAACTCGCACTACTAACATTTTTTTTAGAGTACATTTAAGTGTACTGAGTATTTCTATTAAACGATTTGCAATATTAATTTTCCATAACTTAAATAAATTGCCTATTATATCTTTCACAGGCTTAAAAGCGTGGTTCATATTAGAATAATTTTATTTCTCACCATGTAAATACGTAAATATATAGTCTAGTATATATTTCATATATATAATAATTTAAATTTTAAAATTCAAAATTATTTTTGCAGTTGACTTAAGTCAGTTGAATGGAATTTTTGCAGATTATATTACATGCTGTAGGTTTATCGACTGTGATTCATAAACTCTAAGTAGAATATGAATCATAAAAATAAAGTAAAATCTACTTATTTGCGGTGCACATAAACTTTGCTAATTTTCCTTTTAATTTTGTTACGTATACTATTATTATCAATACTTTCCAGATATTGAAAAGTAACAGTTTAGTTGATAGGGGGTGAAGAAACATAACTCTAACAAAAGGGTAACTCTAACAAAAGGTGGACATAAACTATATTAGTTCTATACTAGATTGATTCCTAATTTGGTTATGAAATTAGAAATTTTCTTTCTTAGTAGAATGTGTTCCTTTATTTAAATATTCTTTATAAAAATTAAGATTCGATTTGTTATAGGATGAGGGTGATGCATCCAGTAAACATGTTATTAAGTTTGTTTTGGTAATATTGTACTTGTTTTAATCTCGTTCGATAATATTGCATTTTATAATTGAATCGAAATCGATGGTTACCCGTCACTACTCACCTGCCATCGATATTGTATCGACAGGGGTTTCAGACAGGTTTCTAGTTACGTAGACACAAAGCCTACGGCCTCCGTTTGATGTGACTGAAATAGGCATTGTGGGAAGCGGTGAGTGACGGGTGGTGCCTTTGAAACCGTTTCGGCATTTCATTGTTTTCCAAGAGATGATTTGGGCCGACTCCTTAAAGTATTCGTTCATTAACAAAGTGTTTGACACCGTTGTTCTTCGCGTTGTTTTGTTGTATTGTTCGAGCGTTTTCTTAATAAGTTGTTTCAGAAATTTTCCGAAATTTTCAAGTAAATTTACCTGCCTCACTTGGAGCCTAGTTTCATTGCCATCAAAGAGAGTTTCAAGAAAGAGAGACGTTCATGTAAAAGTAAATTCAGTTATTTGGCGACTCGATTGTGTTCGTCAATATTATGGAAACGTCAGTTAGTTATATAGTGTCAGTCAGTTAATAAATTTGAATGGTACGTGAAGGGATGTGAATAGCTATTTTTTATTTATTCATAATGACAATGCTTTTGTTTCAAATATCGCGCAATTAAAAACATGCAAGTATACGCCTCACCAATATAGATTCTTAAATTAAGATGAAATGATGTAGGATCTATTATGGGAAAATAGGATTTAATCTAGTGTATTTTGAAAACGGCGGTGATTCAACTCTTTAAATATGACGTTTATAATGTCTACACAAATGTGTGAATATATACTGTATTGTATTTCAGTGGTATCATCAGAAAATATTATTTTATTAGTTTTGGTATTAATCACATCGGAATTCCATAGTCCTGACACAGACGGGGGTATAAAAAATGGCTGTGAAGAAACCTGGATACGAAAAACTAGAGTACTTTTTTCCGTAATACAGGATGTGAAATAGTCGGTCTCAAAGGCAAGAAAATAAACAAGTTTCCCACTAAAATCGTGTACATTATAATATAATTTCCAACTTAATCAACTATCTCCTCATTGAATAGGGATACATTGTAATTATTTCGAATATACACTATTATTTCATCAAACTAGAATGATAAAAATATTTCCAACAAATACTTCCGCAATCTTCAGAATAGTCCTGAAGATCGAACAATACATCGTTTACAGAATTCAAACCCGAAACTTGTATTTTAATGTCTAATATATACGATACATAATTCTGCAATTTTTTGATTACAACGATTACATAATTGTCCTTACGAAATGCGGACAGGAAGATATATAAGCTAATTCGATTTATACCTGTTGTCTTGTTTACAAAATCGTCGTAAAGTACATTAGTACTCGTAGACAATACCACCGAAGTCATTAGTACAGTTTTCTGGGCAAAGAATCCACCAAGAAAAAGAAGTCACAATATTTATATTATATATCGAAATGTTTGAAAACACCATTTAATTTTTGTGTAACGCTTATGTTTTATAGCAAACAATTGAAAAGGAACTATTTGTATTAACTTTATTAATCATTACAAGTATCTTCAGTAATTATAATGAGTACCTATGGGTTATTTTTGGAATTAATTTGTATTGTTAATTTGTGATAGAATATGTATATTATTCCCATTGAATTTATTAACCCAAAACAAAGGTCGTTTGCGCTCAATGGATGAATTTAACTATTAGTTTTATACTTTATAGTTTTATCAGTTTCGCTTAAGCATTTGTAGTCCATTTATCATTTTCAAGTTCGGTTTATTTTGAAGTACGTATGCGTGTATTTAATTACTTTGTTTATTAAAACAACAGGATGAACGCAAAGTGTCATTACTTGAGAAGCAGGGTGTCACTTCTACTTCATGTGAGGAAAACTTTAGTTGAAAAGCAGCTTGTATTTCATGTAAAAGTCAGTGTCACACTCTGATGAAAAAAGAAGAAACTGGAGAAAACGAAATCAAAAGGAGTTTTGAGTCATCATAACAAGATAAGAAAATAATTTCCTTTCGGTTATATATAAACGAAATTGACGATTAACTCAGTCTACATTTAAGTGCCGTTATAAATGAAACTCGTGGGAATGTTTTCTGCCCATTGATTTAATAAGGTCGCTTTTGGGAAAGAAATTAGATGGGAAACTAAATAAATGTTGATTTTCATAATATTAAGAACGTTCGATATTTTTGAAAAAACTATTTAAAAGAAAATGGAAGCATTCTTTTTAGCGAAAGCAGAATTTAATTTTAACGTAGTTAATACTATATTTAGGACTATATCTATGAAAATTTTGTCTATACCTGAAGAAGGGAAAAACGTAATTGGAATTTATTGAAAAATAATTACTATTAAAATAATTATGGCATTACAATAGTCGTAAAATATTCTTAGTAAAGAAATCTCAACAATTGCCGATACTCGATGTCAACATGACATAAGAAAGTGACCAATTATTTCTTCCGATTTATCTTAGTCTTCTAATTTCACTGATAATTCCTGGTTTGAAAAAAAACTTGTCAGTGATCGCTTTATTTCACCTTTCGAGACATATGGACGTATCATATTTGAAATACTACGAATACTTATACTCTACGGCGAGCGTGTAACAGTAAGTATTACATAATGAGACTAATTCGAAAAACGTGATCCAGAAAATAAAAGAATGTACAATGTTTGCAAACATTTAGTAAGAACCTAAGTCAGTCATTTAGTCAGAACACTACATCTTATAGTTAGTTTAAAAAAAAGGTGTACGTAAGTGTGAATTATACTTCTAACAATGACATTATATTATATGGATATTAGTATGCCATTACCGTTCTAAAAATGGTATTCATATTTCTCTTTCAAAACTTGTCTATCTTCAACATGAATATCTTTTTATAAACGTAATTTTGTTGACTCCATGGCTTTCACCATATTTTTGGCGTGTGGTATAATATAATATATGCAACTTAAGAAATCAATAACGTAATATTCAATGGATAAGTCAACCCCATATAAAAGGAAAAAAATATAACGGGGTCTATATTTTTTTCCTTTTATATGGGTTTGACTTGTCCATTGAATATTACGTTATTGATTACTTAACTTGGATATATTATAAATATGCCTAAGGATATTTGAAGGAAAAGTCGTATGTTTAGATCCGTATTTCGTTAATAATGTTAGTTTAAAAAATGAACTTATAGCTTGCAAGTTTCCAATAGTGGTTAATGAACATCCTCGTTTTTTATGGAAATCCTTCCGAAGGTTTCTCGCTTCTTATATATTTATCATTTTCTCTCTCTTTTCGTTCTCTAAACTTAATTTAAGGTTTTGATATGATATGGTGTTGGTATGCCAGTCACTTTAAGGATAAAATAATTCATCAAAGAATTCAGAAGACCAATTTACTCTGGAATGATTTCACTATCCTTATAAGTAAAATTTGAATTTTTTCTGAATAATGTATTTGTTATCCATATGCTATTTACGCTTAATATTTTTTCACATTTTTCTATGGTTATTTTCTTCTTTCTTAATTATTGAGATAATTGTATGAAAAGCCGTAATATCTTGTCATTTTATCTTACTTGTTCCTAAAGTTAAGCAAGATTAAATAAATGAATGATCTCTCCAGCCAGTAACAGTTACAGTAAAAGCATTACTATAATAACATATACCATAACTGTGCATCTATGATATAGGTTATGAATAAAAATAAGTACAAAGAAAATGTGAAGGAATAGGATATTAAAAATAATGGAAAAAAATATGCATGTCAGCATGTCAGTCTGACGCGCGACTGGAGTTTACTCCTTAAGTACGATTGTATAAAATAGGTAACACTCTATATAAATATAAATATCAATATTTTCTAAGAAAATACTTTGAACATAAATTCTGAAAATGTAATTATTTTCTAGTAAAACACAAGTGAACAAGATCAAATTTATACAACAAAATTAAAAACATTTAGTAACGTTATACTAAAAGTTAAAATTAAGAGACTTGTTAATTTTTTAGGATAAAAGACACCAAATATTCACACATAATGACATTTAATTATTACATCTTGATATAAGCGAACGATAGTAAACTACGTGTGTCACACTCCGTCATTGCGATTACGCCATAAGAAAATGCCAATATGCGTGTAACACTCCGTTATTCCGATTACGCCATCAGAAAATTCCAAATAAACGTATTGATATCTCACTTTAAAGGTGCGCAGAAATGTTACGCGGAAAGACCACCTAACGTTAAACTTTTTAACGCTCTAAACTTTTGATTTTACTCCTAATAAAATTTCACACCGGGCGCTATATATGACAATCGATTGTTAAGGAGTAAACTCCAAAAAAAGTTGGGATACGATTGCCAACTATTTTCAATAATTTTTTAATATATCTATGCCAAGTTTTCACCGATTAAAAATTCGATTTTTTAATTATTTGATTATGTACGGACATGTACTCTTACATTGTGGCTTTGAGCCAAATTCGATGCCGCCGACTCGAGTCGATCCTGATATAATTAGTGACACAGACCGGCAGCTCTCTGTGACATTTTGAACTTTTGACAGACAGAATACTAAAATTTCACCTCTAACATTTAGGTTTATTATTTCTTTCATGTTAGCTTTGATTTACTACTGTACTAAGTTAATTATAACATCTAAGTCGCTTATGTTTAAACTAATTTTTGTACCGACGTATCCTAATTTAAAGTATTTATAGTGAGTTCAAAGAAAGCTAGGCATCCGCTAGGCTCATTTTTCGCGAGTACAAATAACACAGTGACGAATTATGGAATTGAACTTTCAATGGAATTGAAAACAAACATAATTATAATTACACAAGACGTTTGCCAACAATTAATATGGCAAATGGCGCTCCATTATTGCGGGTAATTTACAAGTCTCACTTCACCGGGACGCACCTCGCCCATTTTTACATGGGAACTCAATTCAATTAATTAATACACTCTCTGTTCACTCTTTATGCTCGGAATAATGAAAAGTAGGGGCAGAATCTGTGTACGGGCCGAGTTGAAATGCTTTTTATGGTGCCAACTTCAAACAACAATGGTGTGGTCAAGTCGCAAAGGGGCGGTGGTTTGATAGAAGTTATTCAAACATAAATATAGACGTGTTGCATATTTACGTTGTGTTTTAGAAAGTACGTATTTTTATTACTTTGCGGAATTGTTAATTTTTCCATAGCTAATACCTATTATTATTATTCCACATAATCCTATTCCTAATAAAGTGGTTTAGAATATCACTTCATTAGGAATTTGATACGTCTAAAGAATATATAATTTTCTTACTCAAATAAAACGAAGATGACAGTTACGAGGCTGTTACAGTTAAACACATTTATTTCCAAAAATACACTTTAATGAACAGAAATCCGTTTATATAATTTTAATGTTGAAAGTAGGGCTTTAAAAGTTTGTTAGAAATATTCTCGCCAACTTTTCATTAATTTCATAAGCTATTCTTCACAGGCACAACTACTCGAAAGATCAAATCCACTTCACTGATTGCCAGTATGACTTTTATCTCAAATGTCAATAGTTACAAGTCTTAACTCATTCGTTCATTGTGAAGCTGCCAAAAATGACGTAGCTTTTTTAATTTTAAAAATGCATTTTCCTGTATCGTCTTTAACATTTGTCCTGTTGAACTGCTGGAGGAAGTTTTTTTTCTTTAAATTGGTACATTTAAGATTCTGAGATATATTATGTAACATATCATAAATTATTTTTATTAGACATTTCCTGAGGGACCAGATATAATTGACATGTAATTCACATATAATTTGAAATTTAGTATAATAATAAAGCATATTAACCCGCATATATCTTAATAACATGCATTCAAAAGTATTTAAGAAATTAGGATTCCTTGTATGGTGTCTTTAAAAGAGCTTGTTATAAGGATCTCAAAATTTTTTTTTCATTATTTTAGGTAATATATCATCAGGTAAAAATACGCAAAAGAAAAATTTTCCACTCTCACTTAATTCTGAAATTATTGAACCTAAAATTATGAAAAAAAACATTGTTTCTAGAAGTCTAAGCAAATATTGTAGGAAAAGTATAACGATAATTCCTATTGCACTAGGAGGTCAATATTAATAATGACTTGATAAATAAAACGAACGAACGAGGTATGGAAACCTCGATGTACGAGCCAATCTCACAATTGGACGGTTTTTATGTATTTATTTTATTTCAACAAATCCTAATGTGTGTTAATATATTATCTCCTCTTCATACCCTATGTCACGTGAGTTGTCCACGATACTTCGCCATGCTAATCAATCCTGTCCCTAACGTTTTTTTTCACACCACATCTTGATTACACTCTTCAATACTGCAAATACAGTCGTTCACTAAATCTGGTTTGAATGAGCGCAATTTCCATTCTTACACTGTCAGCTCTACCTTAAGGGTTCATTTACACTTAGTCGTCAACTGGCCGTTCGAGTCAGTCGCTGCAGGCAATCATCGACTAATGTAAGTAAATAGCCATGGTCGACCTAGTCTTGGTGATCCGCTTGTACGGTCGGCTGACGAATTTATTTACTTACTACTTTTAGTACAAGTGCAGGTTTCAACAGGTTTTCCCGCTGTTTTGGTAAATTTGTTGTGCATGATGGGTAAACGCAAAATAATACTTCCCATGAAGTGAAACGCCTGTTACCTAAACTGGATCAAGAAAAAAACGTTGAGGATATTGTTATGTCTGCTTTACATAAACTGCACAATTTATGAAAAGAGATCAATATTTAAAATAAAAAAAGAAGTCGCAGCTGGTCGCCTACTTCGGTTAATAACCAGTGTAAACAAAGGTCGCCGTCGGAACAATTGTTAACCGATGATTGTTCACCGAATACGACGGATGAACAATCTGAACTCTTGTGCTTCATTCTAACAAGTCATTGTTATATCTCTTCCCTGGCCAAAATATTCAGAAAATATATATAAGGCAAAGACGAAGACTTGGAGTCGCTATATGAGACCTTTCATCAATTTTCATGTATTATACGCATAGAACACCACATATTTAACATTGGCTATTTAGAGTTTTACTCTCCATATCAATTTTCAGAACTGCTAAATGAGAGCTTGCCCTAGCTTTGGTGAATCAGGAGGCAATATCCTCTTCAATTCCTCCTGGTTGTGATATGACACTCCATAGATATGTACATTAATAGATGCTTTCCACTTGCTCTATCCCTAACAGCAAGAGTTTAACAACTAGATCTCGTCACTAAAGACTTCATATTGATTTTCATTTCAGCGTGAACCGCCTCTCTCCATAAAACTTCCAGTTTGGCTTGCATATCTACATGCTTATTGTTCAAGTTCCTCAAGCTGAGATTGTCTGGAATGAAATTATCTTTTTGTAATTTTCGATGTTATAATATATGAGAATAGGAAAGTTTTCCTGTATATATATTTACATATAAATGTATATAAATATACATACATACGTGTGTGTATATACATACATACGTGTGTGTATATACATACATACGTATGTGTATATTTATATATATATATATATATATATATATATATATATATATATATATATATATATAAAGGTGTCAGTTGAATACAACCACTTAGATCAAATGGAAGGTTGTTAATTTTTTTTCGCTCCGTTTTCAAAAGCTTCCATGGACATACTCGTCGACTGAGGAAACGTGCGCTATCTTATCGTACAGCTCTTAAATATGGTGAAGCGTTTAAAAGTGTGGATGTTTCATTTTCTGGTGTCAAAAGGCTTTTTTAATGATCCTTAGTAAAGTAATATTATATCTTATATGCTAATATATAAATATCCCTCTTAATGTAATCGTGCCATAATTAAGATCATTTCATCTCTTTATAGTGTTGTAGTTGTTGCTCAGTCGTAGAAGAAGACTGATGTCAACTCCCTGTCTTTAACGTTATTGTATTTGTTGCCTCTTAGCGAAACTGTTACACGTTTACAACACGATTATATAAAGTTCACGTCTCTTCAAATATATCTAAATATTTTTCAGTGTCATATAATTTAAAGCCATTTTTTCATTCAATAAAATTTCAAAACTCCATACAAAATAATTAGAAATAAAAAGAAATTGTAAACCAAAGAGATACAATAGTTTATATAAATTGTGCCCCCGATGATTTAATTAATTGAATTATACAATTCAGGTAAGGACTTAACCATATATGAATATAATCAACGGAGACGAGCGGAGGGAAATCGAATACGTAATCAGGGCGGAATTTTTCTCGTAATTTCATTTTATTCAGTAGGTCGATACTTTTTCTTTAATTTTTTATTAAGAAAAGACATATCACTCAAAGATACCAGAATAATCAAACCTGGCTCACTCCCGATCGTGTAAAGTAAGTTTCCGATATAAAGTTACCCTCTCGTACTTATTGCTTTCTACCCGCGAGGTATGAAGAGAATATTATTAATAAATAAATTTTTATCTTTTCTCTTTATTAAATCTTAGGCAAAGAAGAAGATTTGGTCATATCGAGTACCGTAGCTTATGAAAGCGGGACTAACACAAGACGTATGGTTTCATACTTCCTGTATATAATAATGTGAATAAATAAAAGAAAATAAGATATATTACCAATTTATGTAAATAAATATAAATAAAAACTTATGAGCTTTGAATCAGATTCTCGTCAGTATTCCTTTTACAGGCATACCTGTGTGAAATGACGATATTGACAAGATATTATTAATTATCGGCGTATTTAAATATAAATAAACTAGTGAACCCGTCTGGCTTAGAAAAGTGGCTCGAATAAAAAAAAGAAATATCAATTGATTAATGAATTCAACAATTATTCAAGCGATGAAAAATTCTGAACTAATTGTTACACGCTTTGATTACTATAATTATATAAACTGATCACACACAGATGCATTCTTAAGCTTTAATTTGGTCAAACAATAAAGAAATTAAAGTTCAACAAATTTCATGATAAAATATATTTTAAGTAGTGAATCTCAAAAGGAAAAAAGTCAAGAAAACTTATCTGCAGCATATAACAACTATATTCAAAATCTTCACATCGACATACACGTGAAAAATTTCCGTAATAATTTAATTCAAAATATATTCAAGTCACTTTTAAGATCTTACAATTTTAAGATCTTACACCTACCTTCTTTACGAAGAGTACGTCGATTCATTTAAATATTGCGATTATAGCTATGCTTTTTTCATTGGTGTTTATTTTAGATAGTATTCACGAAAGCACAGAAGAAATAAATTTGCTATGCTAATGACAGTAAAACAAACAAAGGCGTACGGTTGAGTTTTGTTTTCGTTTTGATAGAAAACGTTTATCACGTTTTTAAAAAGATATTATGAATGTACACGTTAAAAAAATTGAATAGAATCAAGGTTTCTTGTTTATAATTGTATTTTCTTATGTTAGTCTTAGAAGTTCAAAGAAAAGAAAATTTTATGCGACATTGCAATATCTGACGAATCTATTTATGTGTTACTATTTATCAAAATCAGACTTGAATTGATGCGGGCACAGTTTTCTCCTCACGCTTAAAATGTGTCTGGACGATTTTTTCCTTCTTTACCATCTCTTATAAAGTGTATATATTTTTTTCAGTAAACTGTTTGAAAGTGAATCTGCAGCATTCACTTCCGTTCATTCCGTTTTTCAAATTTAGATCTCTAAAAATCTGTTAGATACGGCTGGAACTCGCACCACGAAGGATCCGTACATGTTTAGGGGCTTATAAATATTTAAGGGTACATAGTATTTCAATTAAAATATTTACAAATGTTAACTTTTCACAATATTAGTATATCGCCTACTATATCTTTCATTAAAGTAAAAATGTAGTGCGTATTATAAAAATTATGAGATCTAAGATGTTGATATCATTTTCCTGTAATGTTTTGTCGGATTTTACCAATGCTCTTTTTTCATGATTTTTAGTTGTGTAGTTTCGGAACAAACAAAGAAAGGAAAAAAGGGGGAACGCTCAATTTAAAATTACGAAAAAATATGTTTGTATTCCACATAAGGAACCCTTTCTAAGTGATGTATAAAATTAGAAGAAATTTAGTATTCATTTACTCCCTCTTTAATTTTTATATGAATATTTTTAAAAAGTTAGCTAGTGCAAAATATGTGGATTAATAAAACGCAGTAATATTGTGCTAAACGTTGTATAGTTTCTGCGAAAATCCCTATGACAGACAGAAACGTGAGTGATCTAATGAGGGTTCTGTTTTTCAATTTGTGGCACGAAATCCTAAAAGATACAAAATCAAAGGCTGTAGTGAGAAAAAATCTCGCTATAAAAATTAATTCCCATTACTATAAGTTATTAAATATTTACTTGGAATGCTCTCTGATTAATTTATCTAACAATATTTTCTCTTTAACGCGAAAATTGCTAAACCGTCCGGTGGTATTTTCTGAACCTCATCTCCCTTTTATAACAAAATATAAATTATTCGGAAACATGCTCCAAACAGCGCATCTGAATTCCCACAAAACTGAAAGCATCCGATGTTCCCCCTACAGTGTTCGGCGTGTTTAAACGGAAACCGCGGCTGGAGCTTAATAAAACCCTTTTAATGTTTTATTAAGTAAAAAAGGTTTATCCGATCCCTTCTTCAAAAATTCACTTGTTTACAAGTAGACGCGGATATTCGTTTAGTGTGTCGGGTCCTACCTGATTGTGTCCATATATTATTATTTACCAGCTTGAGTTTGCGCAGTTTGTTCGCGTGAAAGAGGGTTGACCAAGGGTGCAATCCAATTTAAAGACGGAATTATAGAATATATAAGAGGGTTGAAGTTCAGAAAAGTGAAGTGAAACCCAACAATTTCCTTCGGAGCTACGAAGGAAATTGTTGGGTCGTTGAATTATGGGAATAAGTTTTTTATTAATCAAGTAAATTGTTGATTTAGAGTATTAATTCGAAAATAGAACATTTTCTAACGGAAAAAATTCTTTCGCAGATAGTTATTTTACCTAATGGCACGTGAAAAATAATTTTAAATTATTATGCTAAACGATTTGATTACGAATAAGTTTCGGTTTTACGACTTATTGAAAAATATTAACAGGAAAGCTAATTCTTCAGACTGACAGGTGTCAATGAAAAATTTTATTCAGATTAACTTATTAGGTTGATGAATATGAAATTAGCAGGATCATTGAAAATTGACAAATTTAAAAATTGAAGTTGAAGATTGACAAATGCCGAGGAGAACTGAACCCATCGACGATGTTTTGAAGAAATTTGGAGTTTCGTTTTGAAACTTAATAAATACTTCTCTTAATATAAACGTAACTGACAAAAATAAAGTTTCGCAATATAATGAAACATTTCATACTACAAAATGGAATTAACTTTTCATGAAATAATATTATTACAATAATAAATATGTTTTGGAAGAAAAGGTTGTGGTAGGGAAGTTTAGGCGATAGCCCATCGAGAAATATAATTCGTGGTAATTTTTACGCTGCGCCCAGTACGGAGTGTTAATTTAAGATTATTATTGTTTTCATTTATTCGAATCGTATGCAGTTCATAAATAAGGTGATTAATAACATATCTTTTTTTTACGTAGGCTCTTAAGGAATTCATGTTTACGGACAAATCCACTTTATAATTCAATTGTAGCATCATATCTTATCTGGATTTTAAATTATTTGAAGTCTATTTGAATAGCTGGCGATATAATTTGCCAAAAAGGTATGACTTCAAATCTCAGAGCAAATATATAATCAGTATTATAGCTATTCGTTTTTAACTTTAAGTTAATATTTAGTTAAGAAATCTGAATTTGTTGACATTCAGACTATTATTTCCTATTAAATTGATGATACAGTAAACGATACGTTCGGTTGCTCTCAAGCTCCATTGATTTATAACAATAAGTTTCTGATTAAAATCAGATACAAATGATCTTCTTCGTTACAAATTTATAAAAGATAACGTTAACTTTGAAATCTTTCGGAAAAAATGTTAATTAAATATTTATGTCATACATTACAGAAATTTCATAAGAATTATTGTGGGTATATAAATTAACATTCGTCATAAAGAATTTAAAATTAAAATGAGAAATAATATTTTATCTCGTCCCATAAATAAAAATATTTTATTTTCATTTCCATGAAAGGAATAAATCGTAAATAACAAAGCTATGGCAACATGCCATAACAGCCATTCCGCTTACAGAAATCATGGCGGGATTTGAATAAATAAGGGAAACTGTCTCAATTTAACGCTTTTATAAAACGATAAGGAGAATTAGATGTCGGCCGATCTCTCCACGTGCCAAACTGCCCAGCCTCCTCGATTATGCATGGGAGGGGTCAAATATCTCCCCTCTATCCCCCTCATTTCTTCGAGATTTCCCCTTCCCACCCCGCCCCCATTCCTGCCGTCAGGTTCATTTCTTTAAGAGACTTTCGACTATATTGTAGAGCTACAAGACCGATCGTCTATTATCTTGCAATGAAATTTGAGTGTGTGAACGTGTTACTTATTTAGGGTTATTAGCAAATATATAAATTCGAATAAAAACTTTCCATATACGATAGTCTCTATATTATTGTTAGAATAGTGTAAATATAATTACATACTTAAAATTGGCGTCTTACTAAATTTCTGAAATTATATTTAGAAAAAATGCTATTCACATTTTTATTTACTAAAACATTACTTTATACTATTTTAAAATCAAGATAGAACATGTTTCAATTTGGTATTTATTTTGTTTATAAGGTAATATGAATATTTTTTGTTACGTTGTTTTTTATTTTTTTCAGCATTATCATTGAGTTCCCAAAACTCAATTTTGTACAGAAACTCTGAATTTTGCATTTTTCATTGTTTAAATAAATATTCGTTTTAGAGTAAATAGTTCACGATTATATTTGCATACTTTTGATCGAAATAACACTTTCGTCCTCGTGGCTTAGAAATTTAAATTTTTTTTCTAATTTATTTCACATAATAAATAATGTGACATAAGTTGGAAAAAAAATTATTCTTTCCATTTGTTATAGTTTTGTTATAGTTTTTTAGCTTTTATTGATGTACTAATAAACGTCGATCTTTTCCTAATTTTAAATTAAGCTTGGGAAATTTATCATATTTTCAACCACATTGTCCAAGAATAGATTCCTTTCTGTCAAACCAACGATTGCCACAAATGACCTTATACCTTCATCAACTACATACCCTGTGAAAAATATTGATTGGTACATAAGAGCGGAGGGTAGAAAATTTTCATTAAGGATCAGGGAGTTCGGAAGTGGGGGACGCGTGTTCTGAATGGCGGTCAGGTTGAAGCTTCGCGGGGGACTTTCACAGATCCTAGGCACGCACGTGCCGGGAATCATCTTTGAAACGCTGTGACTTGACGTTACTGGAGTAGCTCTTATTCATCTTACGGTCTCCGCCCTTTTCTTATTTATATAGCTTGGCACGTAGGTGTAACCCATTGTATATAAAGTTTTACAAATAGACCAGGCGGGTGCTATTAACTTTCAAAATTAAGAAAAATCAGACATCCTGTCTTGGAATAATAAAAGTACCTATCGGGTACTTTTGCGTACCGCGTACTTTTTAGAGAACCAGATCCTTATGATAACTCTACGTATCATGGAAAGCAGCAACAGTAGATGAATTACGAGTCGTCTTTCGGCTAACATTTGATATGGGGCATGTGGGAAAAGGCGCTCCAAAAATGATTCGAGCACATTTTCACTTCTGTCAATGCTGATTAATGAAAGTGATATCAGATTTGGGAATCAGAGTTTGTTTCCTTTTAAATATGGTCAGTTTTGATAAGAAAGAGGTTAAAGGATTTTCCACAAAAATGTCCTACTTTTCGAGAAAATTAATACTTTTCGAGAATTTAACGTAGGCAGTAATTTATATAGTTTGTTTGCGATAATATTGAAACGCGGTGGCGCAGGGTATAAAGTGTTGATTTAAAATGTAGTGGGTCCGGATTGGATTCTGCCGAATAATAATAATATTATAATAACAATTTTTATATTTCTTAAAAAAAAAAAGAAAATACGGGCAGGATCAAACTAGGAATTATATATCAGCATGTATTCACGAATGTATTAAAAATATTGGAGATGTTGACAAAATTGATAATATTGATTGTATTTGATTGTGACTGCAAGAAAATAATCTTTGATGTGAAACATCTATAGGCGCAGGTATAAACCGGATCGTTGGCGTGGCGACGCTTGCCGTGGTGACGACGCCATACTAAGGTATATTAATATATATTATAAGGTATATATATATATATATATATATATATATAGTCTATATGTAGTAGAGTGTACGGTATGGCGACGTGTCGCCATGCGCAACCGGCTACGCGACCCCCTCCTCACTCAGTTCGACGCTGTTGTTTACAAGTCACCATTTTCTGTAAGAAATTCGTAATACTTTATTTTTTCATTATGCTATATTTAGTTCCTGTAATAATCTTGTCTTTTATACATATTATTTGTACAAACACGATGTTTCACATCGGCCAGGCGTCTCGTGACTGCTCACTTTTTTTATTTAATTGATTTGGTATTGGCTAATGCCTATGTATTGTAGATTTAAAATGAATACAAAAAAGATATTTTCCTTTCCTGCTTTAACTTAGATGTAGTTTAGAAGTTTGCTGAAATTTGATCCTGATCAATACACTGACCTGTGATAAACTTGTCTGCTTCCAGTAATCTTTAATGTAATATTTGGCTGATTGCAATTTTCCTAAACCACATTGGGATGAAAATTATCGAAAAACGGCAATATCGATGTCTCTTTTGTTCCAGGTCTACCGACGTTCATCTATTAATGGATTCAAAGTTTTTAGCATGTTCCACATACAATGCCGTTCTTTGAGATTTAGTCAGATTTAGCACATTTGAATGTATAACAAAAAATTAAATAAAAAATTAAGAAAAACGGAAAAGTTACAAGAGAAAATAGAAAAGATACGAATAAATTAAAGAAATATACAAATTAAAAAAAATAGAAAAATATAGATAAAGAAATAAAATCAATCTGTCGCAGGCCGATTGTATAATTCGACAGATCGTGATCGTTAAACGACGTTATTTCCAGAAGTTCCTAATTGACGTTTGTCCTATCGTTCCATACGTTTATGCTTTTTGGCGATTTTGTCTAGTTGTCCTTCACCAATGTAGGAATTCAAGTTAATCGATATCAAGGAATTGGGATGTCAAAAGTAAATACATGATGTTATATTCAGTTTTTATTGTGAATTAAAACTCCAAAGTAAAACATAAATCACAAATGATAAAATTTAAATGTATTAATACTTTTCGTATAAAAAGTATATAATGAAAAAGTTCAATTATGCATCTTCTTACCAATTTATAAGTCTTAAAGGTTAACACCTAAATAACTAGACATATTTTAAATCTTGGAGATATATAATAGGCGTAGCCACATTCAGCCTTATAAAATTGCACGCATAGACTACTCGTATTACAAAGTACGTAGTCTTTATATACCATAAATGATAAGCATTATATACTTCTCGGAACATAAAGCTTCACCTATACGTCACGTGTTCATGAACTTCTGTGAATAAGTCAACATATTGATCAGTCGGTATTGTGCGGTGAGATCGTCCGGATATTTCTTTATGAATATTAAGAAGTTTTTCCAATGTTTCCATTACGTCATATTTGGTCAGATGAGACAAGCGGTTCGTAAACACACTACTATCTTTATTTAGTTTATAACCTCTAAAACATGTTCAAAAGTTCCCGTTTTTTACATCAAAAGTCGATTATTACGTTTTTATTTTTATTTTGTACATTATTATTAACATAATTCGTTTCTAGATTCGCAAACTCCGTATTATTTGTCGATGACATGGCAATGTAAACGTAAACAAGATATTATTCTTTCCACAGATGTATTTAGCCAATATTTTTTCATATATCTAGGCTTTTCATGATGCAACTGAGCCATTTACCAGTCGGATCGCCAAATGTTATTCGATATGTCTGGTTAATTTTTATTTTGATTTATGGTGAAGTAGCGAAAGTTTACTTAACAATTTCGTTAAGTGGCACCCTTTCATGATATTTCTAAGCGCACCTTTCAGACTATTTGATTGGTTTGTGACAGATACGTAAATATAACCGTATATAGATACCTAACCATGGCAGATATATTTCCAAGTCGTACGTTACGTAACACAGGTGGCGTTTGAAATCGTTACATTAGACGGTTTTATCAATTTATTTCGAATTTTGTTCAGTACCAGAGTAAAATTACACGACCGATGTCATAATTGAATTAACGGTGCAATTTATATCTAAGAAAAATGCGTGATGTTAAAGTAGTCTTCTATTATGATAGATTTTGAACACTAAACGTTCAATATTTAACATCGTCACTTACACAGCAAGTAGAGTAATAAACGCTAGCATAATTTTGAGGAGTTTCGCTGTGCTGAAACTTCGTATTCAGAACTTTAATTAAATTTAAATTGTTCGCTTTTTTGTATTAATTTACATTAACTTAAATGGGCCCGAGGATGAGCGGGCGCCGGCTCGAACAAAGGAATTAAATTCGGAATATCTCTTGATGGCAAACATTTATTTTACTCCGACGGCGGGTTCAAAGCGAATGCCCGTATATTGTTCTCCTAAATAATAATAATAAGTTAACTTAAGGTTTACGAGCCAACAGAGCATGTTATTTGTTTACTTAATTACATTAAAACACATTATTCTTCCAGAAGGTTCCAAATTTCAATTTTTTTGAGATTCCAAATTCCACCCCATTAGAAAAAATTCTGGTTCAAAACATCTTTTCGCAATTTTAGAAAAATCGAGAATAAAGTGTCATATATCGGAGTATTTCTTTTCGGTCTAAAGCCTATATAGGCTTTAAAAATATTACTTTGTTTTATGTCATTCATTTATAACTGTTTCATGCGTTTGTTGAGTTATTGACAGAGGATTAATAGAAAACTCGCCTGCTTTAGTTGCGCTTTATTAAAGATAGAATTTCTTTCATTGTCACTCAATTATTTTTCATCTCCTTAAGCTTTATATTATTTCGTTTAGTTGCAACAATTACATTTTTCACATTATTTCTGCTCCGGGTTTTTTGATTGTGTATTTTCCCTTTGTGACCAGTGCGATTGTAAAGAATAATTAAGGTATGAATGAAAATAAATATATTTATATTATATTAAATTCTGCATCGATTTAATAAGTTTATTTAATGTACTTTAAATTGGTAAATGATGTTATTAATTTACCATAATATAACATAACAGGCTTTAATTATTTATTATATTAGTGCAATTTCTATTACACTTATTTTTTTAATAAAAGCATGTAGAATAACGATGACTTCATCATAATCGATTTGACAATGAAAATTTGGTTTTGTTTTACCAAGGGATAAATGTTTAACATATTTTGCTCGACTAGGGCAAGGTCTAGAAAGACCGGTTATTATTTCAGCAATCTATGTATGGGGATATGAGGTCTATCTTAGGGATCGAACTGTTGGAGCAACGTTAACAAATGAGGTATCGTTAGAATCATCCTAATAATAAGAGTGTCATCGTCTATTTAAAAATACAATATTCCTATGATAATTGTTTATAAATAAATATAATAAAAATATTAATAATTTCTACCTAAGCAAGTTTCGTTGTATGTCACAATTCTATCATTTTTTCGGCATATATAATGCCGAAAAAATGATAGAATTGTGACATACAACGAAACTTGCTTCGAATTTTCTTTCTAAATTTGTCTATTGCGGCCGGTTTTTTTCTGTTAAAAAGCATATCTTGTTTATAAATAAATACGAATCGTTTTGGCTGTTTTTACTGTCGTGCTGATGTGGTAATTTTACCCAAGTGCCCACCGAAATTCCTCATAGCTGGTAATGTCTCAGTACATAGAAAAATAACACGGCGAGTAATTTTTGTACTTCTTTCTTCACACATAACTGATTCACGTATTCAATATTGTGTGATAAATCTGTAAGGTTAGGTATATAGGTTAAATTAAAATTTCGGAAATTCCCTTGTTAAATTAGTTTGAATTGAAAAACAATACAAATGTCGTCAACTTTTGTTGAAACTGCTGTTGATTCTTTTTCTTTGTTTGTGTGATTTTAACATGTGCGTCCATCTCGTCTAACCTTTTTAATAAAAACTTTTCAAGCTTAGATTAATTTTTCTAATTATTCTCCCAGAATACACGTGGTCTTTGTGAATTTTTTAATTATTCGATGGCTTTTATTTTAAATAAGATGAAATATCTTCTTAAATAAAAAAAATATTTTCGGTACTGTTTCGTTTATTTTCTTGCAGTCAGCATCAAATACAGTCAATAATATCAATATTGTGGACGCCTCCAATATTTTTAACATATTCATGAACATGTGTTGGGCTTATGATATCTTCCTGAGTTCTCCAATTATTTTTTCCCTATCACAAAAACATCATCTTGTTTATCCATCCGTTACAATAAAGCGGTTCTTAGTTTGATCCCGCCCGATATTTTCTTTTTTATGTTTTCTTTCTATTATATTTTCTTTTTTTCAATTTTGAAAGAAGCGATATGACGCCATTTTTGAAAGAAGCGTTTTTGCTCACGACTACTACATTAGGGTGATAGTGAATGGATTACTTTATCGATAACTCACAGGTAACAATGATCGCTTGTGGCCTCCGATTATGCTTGAACATAGTTCCTCATCTCGACCTATTTGTGATCTATTTGTATGAATGACTTCAGAAATATAAACGCAGTAATATATATATATATATATATATATATATATATATATATATATATATATATATATAAGTATATATATATGTATATATATTAACGTATTTGCTATTTGATTTACAGCCTCTTTAGTTCAACAATTTATTTGCATAAAAGTTGATAGAGAAATTTGATGGAGAAATTGATGGAAAAATTTGTGTAGCTTCATTCTCTCCCTGTCTCAAGCGAATCGAACGTAGGGGCGAATTACTTATTTCTGTAAATTCGCAATTCGTATTAATTTTGTGTTTAAAAACTTTACGAGGATCACTTGAATGGAAATGAAATATACAAATATTTACTAGGATCACTTGAATAAAAAGGGAAATATACAGAGATAATCGTAATGAGTGGTTAGAAGATTTCTTGTATTAGTGTTAACTCAAGTACAAACATATACATTCACAACACATACACATAGGTATATAAAAATTGTTTTCTAAACTTCTTTTATTATCGGGAAGTGACTCAAAAGTTATTTAAAACACGAAATTTATTTTTTGAATTAAAAAAAATAATTGAAATAAAAAAATAAATGTCCGAATAGTTTTTAGAGCCGTTGGGATATTTTATATTTGTAATTTCATTTTGAAACTCTGTTTTTATAAATTTTCACATATATTTTTTAAAGAAGTACTTGCAAATATATTTTAATTCCTATTACATAAAATGGTAAATTAAATAAATTGAATAAAAATGTTCTAATCTTGATTTCGAAATTCTGTTCTCATGTTTGCATTTCTGAATATAATATCGTAACTGAACATAATATTCTGAGCATAATATTGTAATGTATCGTCGTATATTTTAATAAAATTTCTTTAAAACAAAATTTAGTATGTTGAAATATCAGCATTCATTATTGCATCGATAGATTGAAAGTTGTAAATGTAATTTCATGATGGTCAAGGTTTAAAAAACATTTTATAACGGAATGCTAATTTTGGATTCGGTTTTAACATTTGAATATGATGCTGAATTTACCTGATCTTATTTTAGTGTAGCCCTATGTTTAAAAGCAAAACTTTTTAGCCTTTGCCGTATTGTTTTTTTTAAACATTATATTGTTATTATAGCAGCTTGTCAAGCCTTAACTTTACTTAATAAGTATGTTTTAATCTAACTGGTAATTCGTCAGATTCGCAAAGTCACATTGAAATGTTAGAATGAATTCTTTTGTTTCGAATTTAAACAGATCAAAGTAAATAATGATTCGTCACAGGGAATATTAAGACGTCGACAAGTCTCGTTACGAATTCGGCGCACGAAATATCGCAACTAACAAGGCAAAAGTTTGTAACGAGGGCTGCGGAAGCTCTTTAACTTTTTTTCCATTCCGATAAGTCCGAAGGGCTTCTAAAGTTTTATACCGAATTTCTGACCAAAAATACTTCTATCACAACACGTTTCTTCAATGAACACAGTGATGATACAGCCACAAATATTCTAGTTTCTGTAAACTGAAATTAATCTAAAGTCATATTAAACTTGCCTTTATATAGGTTTGACGTTTTTTTAAGTCTACTGATATTTCTTTATTATTAAGTTCTACTATAGTATTAGTACGAGAAAGAAGTTCAGTAGTGGCTGATTAAGCAACAGCAATAAACTTGAAAAATATTCATTTCACTTTAATTTTAAGAACATGTACTTAAAATGAATATATTAATTTCATAAAATTAAGGTAACTTGATTGAACAATAGCCCAATTGCACTTTCTCGCAGTATATTATGAAGATTGAAATATTAAAACTTCGACTACGTAATTCGATAATGTTTCAAGACAAATAAATTCTTAATGAGTATAGGTTGGTAATGTAACACTTCATGACCGTTTCTTTCTATAAGTACCTATTTTGAAGTATATATATATATACCTATTCTATACCCATTTTGAAATTTAATGTAATATTAACAACAAATCGCTTTAACAAGTCAGAGTTAATAAGGATTACTCAGTAAAGAAATACAAATATATAAATAAACCAACGGAATGATATTCTGAAACATACCACGCAACTCAAGCAGATCGCCCCCAAATTGTAAATTCTATCATATCGAGATAAGGGACATTTCATAATTGTTTCAGTGCTACCGGACTGGTTGTCTATGTTTTAGTCCATAACGAAAGAAAGTGTAGTTTTCACTAGGCGACGGGGTGCCACATTGACACGTAAACATAACGTAAAACGCCTTCATCACTTCTTATCCTAACCTAGTGGAAAATGACTTAAAAGTAAGTAAACATTATCATTATTTAATTAATCCTTGATATGATTCAATTACATTTTATAGTCTTCGGTTTTTCATATGTAACCACTTCAAAGTAGTCTTTCATATTTGCAACCATGTGTATATTAAAATTTAAGCTGTTGTCCGCTCGGCGGTTGGTACTACACTCTATTAGAAAGTAATTATGACAATACGAGAATCGTCCTACTATACATTGTTATGATTTGATTTTTCATTATCTATATAGATGAGAATATAAATAAAGCCTACTGAGAACCAAATGTCTGAGGTTAAAGTTTATAATCAAATTGATCTGTCGTCTCGGTACGTAATTAACAAGAAACAATAAATAATATGCAAGGTAAATGTATTGATTGTGAAAGAGTTTTGAATGTAAGTGAATAATGTAAAACCGTTATGATAATTGAATTAACCGATATTTACTGTAGGGTAAATGGGATTATATTATCTCATAGGGAATGCATTAAAATTTTCTAAATTTGCTCATACTTTAGATATAATTATTGAAGTAAAACTTTTTCGGACGTGGTGAGATTAAAATCTCAAGTTTGCAATATTTTTCATCCGTGGTTGTTGTGACACCAGAATGTAACGTATTTATGGTAAGAGGGACGGAAAATAGGTATTTAGCTAACAAGTGAGCGAGACAGATGAACACAATATACACGAAGTGTACAGATGCACGGAAGCAGACAAAAATGGCGCTAACTAATGCTATCAGCTGTTTTGTATGTAATGTGACAAAAGCAAACTGCAAAAATGTTGTCGATTTATTTATCTATTTATGATTGATCTATTACTAATTTTGTGCGTATTTTATCCATTACAAGAGTTACAGCATGCATACTTTATTTACTTATAAATCCGCAATGAATCCGCACGTGTAGTTCTCTTATATGCATAACTTACGATAGGAGCAATACATCGGGACTTCCTTAAGCCACATTTAGCCGTGTTCTGGTACTGGTATCGCGGATATTTTTTTAATTGACAATTATCTATGTAAATTTATATGAAGGTTTTATCAGATGTTTATGTCGATTTGTTATGACATTTTATTAATTTTTCTAAATGTTTAGGTATTCAAATCTTTAGAAGGAAATTTATTTGTTTTAATATTTAACTCGACAAATTTTCCTGTCCTTAAGCATGTTTGCAACTTTGAAGTGTATGCATGCGCATGTACTGTGTGTATTTCCTCGGTGAGTAATATATATATATATATATATATATATATATATAGTTAATTAATATTTCTTTCTCTCTCTGCCGTTTTACCCCTTACTATAATACTTTCAAATTGAAGTTTAGATCGCCAAAGAGTTTCATTTCTGTCACGTGTACTGGATCGTATGCGATTTTTCTTTATATTCTGAGCATTAAGTTTTATATTCGGGTGTATTTACTTCACGTCAAAGATAATGTTTGTTTTAAATTAGTAACGTTTAATGCTTTGATAGTATCAAAAACATAATTCATTCGTCACTTAGCTCTGATGACTATTGGTTTTCAGTACATTATCCATGATCATTACGTATGTGAAACCAAATTTCCGTGTAAACATTTAATAATTTCTATGTAATCATCACACCAGTCAATAATCGGTAAATAAGTAATTTATAAGCGTGTTTTTTTCTACAAAACTATGAGTTTAGGAAATAATTATTTTGTGATATATTTTTAGCACGGTTTTAAGATATTATACTAAAAAAACATTACTATTTTTGTTATATTATAAATAAACAGGATTTATATATATATATATATATATATATATATATATATATATATATATATATATGTGTGTGTGTGTGTGTATATACATATATTTTCACGCTTTTTTCTTTTTTTATTTAAACGCTATTTTACACTAAAAAAGTTATTCCTTGGTATATACCAATTTCAGGGGCATAAAAATGCTTCAAACGTAGTGGCGTTTATGAGTTAGATAACTTTAAATATTTTTAGTTTTAGAAACTATAGTGTTTATGTGAATTTGAAGTTTCTATCTAATTAAAAAATATTATTGTTAAGACGTTAGAAGTATTTGACAGACAGACAAACGGATGGATGATCCACATTGCCACAGCACTAGGGAAAGGAACGGAACCCTAAAAATGCGAAATATTTACATCGGGTGCAAACTTTCAATTAATTTATGTGTAATTGTGTTTCATTCACTGCGCGCTGTTCCTTGTCTTCAGTCTAAGTCTTTCATAAGGTTTTTTATGTTATAGATATAATAGATGTTATGGATAAAATATATCACGTTTATTATTATGGAGTGCTAAATTTTAAGTTAAAGTAAATGTGCGAAAATGTCATTATTTACCGTCTGCGTTGCAGTCAAATAATGCAATTTGTGGGTTATATATATATAATATATATATATATATATATATATCGATATAAATTGGTTTCATATTTTGCTTTTCGTTTTTCCCTTATAAACCTACCAAATAAAAAACAAGTGTGCTTTAGACCACACGACTGAAATAAATCTTCAAATTCACAAAATATGAACTTTAAATTGAATTTACAATTTTATTCACTTTAAAAGTAGAATATTTAATGTATTGAACAAAATAATAATTTATAAAATTGTTCAAGAACGAAATGAAATTACAAAATAATAAAAAAATCACTGTTCGCGTAAAGCTAGCAAACTCACACACACACACACATATATATATATATATATATATATATATGTATATATATATATATATATATATATATATATATATATATATATATATATATATTTCATTCACTGGCTATGAGAGGAAAAGAGAAAGAAAATGTGCGCGTGCACCTCTCTCTCTTGTCCCTACAGTAATATATGAAACGTAACTCCCTCTCTTTCTGTCTTCACTAACTTATATCTCCCTCTCGACTTCCGATCGCCTCGCCCGATCACACTTTTCGTAACGCTCTCGTCACGCATTCATCAGCTTACTCCCCAAGTCAAGCGTGCGTAAAGAAGTTTTACTTCAAAAATTCTTGCTTTGTAACATACTAGAAATATTATTTTACCAATATACGTGCTATCTGTACGTACGTCTTCAAAAATATACTCCATATATGTTTCTAGGTATTAAAATTACAAGGTCCATAAATAAAATAACACTAACTCACCCATGACATGAAACATAATGTAACTCGACCTTTAGACATATTTTACGCCCACGTAGCACACTGTTCCCGTTTATCCTTGACAGCCTAACTTCGTACATACGCGCGTTCGTAAACTCGCGGTAACGACTTTCTAGATACAAATCTATCTAAGTAAACTCGGTGCTAGTTCAATCCGAAACCAAAGAGATCGAGATTCGCTGGATTTCAATGGCTACACGCTTTACTCAAGATAGGGGCTTATCGCTATTCAAACAGAATAATCTCTACGTAATAGGTCCTACGTCTGACGCAAATTTGCTTCACGAATTTAAATATGAAAATGTGTTTTACAACAGGGCCGTAACAATGAAAATGTTAAGAGCCCGCCCTCCACTCGCTATCTAGCATCTGAGGAGAGCGATAAATTTTCAGGAATGACATCAAACCTTGAAGACCTGACTTCATAGTACGTTTCGGCTCTTCGTCTCCATTTATTATAATTGACACCACTGTTTGAACGTAGATTTTTAGATTGTGTTAGCGGGGATTTGTTTACTGGACCGTTTTTCGTTAATTATCGTAGTGTATAATTGAAACTATAAAACATATATCAAATGTACCACCTTGTTTACATTTTTGTTTACTGCGCCGCGTTTAGTTAATTATCGTAGTGTGTAATTGAAACTAAAAAACATATATTAAATGTACCGCCTGGATTATATTTTTGTTTATTGCACTGCTTTTCGTTAATTATCGTAGTGTGTAATTGAAACTACAAAACATATATGAAATCCACCAATTTGGTTTAGGTTTTGTGTATGCATACATTCACTCATACTATATATATATATATATATATATATATATATATATATATATATATATATATATATATATATCAAATGTAGGATCTGGTTTACGTCTTTGTTTACTGCCCCCTTTTTCATTGATTATCGTAGTATGTAATTGAAAACTACAAAATACATATCAAAATTATATATAGTATATCATATGCCAATCCTTATAAAAAAATATTCTGTAGGATATTTCTAAATTCAATTATTTTATTCCTATTAACCATTTAAATGCTTTTCGTTCCTTTGAATATGCCTTAATTTTTAAATAACTTAATTATAGGACTTATATTTTGTTAAGTACAATTATAAAATTACTATTTTTTATTAATATTTATAAATCACGTTTTGGAAAAAATAGGATGCAAAATGAAAAAAAAATCATTTTTTCATTTCAACAATCCTTTATATAGGAAACTATAAAATTGATTAAAAATTAAATATTATGAAAAAAATTAAAGAATAAAGAATTGTAAAATTCTGATCGGATGATTAGCATTTTGATGATCAGAAATTTTAATTTAAGTGCAGAAAAATATCAATTATGACATTTTATTTGTTGATGATAGTCTCTAAATAATGCCGTAGTATAGTTTCTCATCTGCAACGCGATTTTTATAGAATATATTACCTTAAAAATTAACTAACATATTATCGTGTTTTTCACGCTGATAACGCTAGTGTCTAAAAGCGAGTTAAGTCTTTTATTTCTTTATGGATGATTATTATATTAACGGAAATATGACGTTCTAAGTCTATGACTTATAATAATAAAAAGAATACTAATTACACAACGCACTCCACATTTACATATTACATTATATTAACCAATAATAAATAGTACGTTGAATTGACCGTGATGTGATTGAGCAATTGAATGTGAGGAAGGAGAAGAGTAGATAAATCTAATGTACTTCAGTTCCACTTGTTATTAAAAATATGGCGGTGAGCGAAGGAATTTCTAGTTTTCTAAAAAAACATAGAAGTATAATTTCAGTCGGAGTTGTAAATTTCATAGTTCAAAGCGTCTTTCACGTTTCTAATAATTGATGAAATAATTTCTAGACAACATTTTCAATACTTTAAAAGTTCCTTTTAATAAAGTTGCACTTATATTATAATAGGAATTACTGGTCAATTTTCTAAAATGTTCCACTGTCCCGATTTTGTTAGAATTAGACTAGGTTTGGTCCATTTAGGATTTCAAGCTAGGTTTAGATCCATGTTATCTTCTATGAAATCTACCTAAGATTATATCATTAACTTCGTCTTATAGTTTATGATTGCTTTCTGATTACTAGTAATGATGCTTGTAGAGTTTTGGTTATTTCTCTCTTTATTTAGATGTTTACTTTTTTGTATTATTTTCTAATATAGGTGTGAAATAGCTATTTTGGAATTTTTATATCTTAATTCGTATTGGTAAGGTAAAATAGGTCATAAATATATTACTTTGTTCTGGTTTTCATCATTTTTATGGTCCCGTCCCTTAAAAAGAAAACGAGACCACTAGAAGAACACTCACGTGTCTGTTTGTTCGTATATCGCGTATGTCTATCATATCTTCCATATTCAATTTACTGATGATAGTTTCTACAATTATATAGACTATAATTATATAGAAATGATGATAGTTTCTACAATTATATAGACTATACGCATATACGTACGTCACATTGGTGACACTATTCTCCAAAATATTATCTAGTGTAATGACTGCGGTTTTAGATAAAGTGACTGTGACTTGAATTAATTTATTAAATTTAAAAGTTATATTTAGTTATGCTAATCCATGTGACATTTGATTTCTGTTTAATTTGTCAAAGGTTTTTTCCAAATTCAACAAAAATATAATCAAGACCGAATTAGTTATCGTTTGCCCTTACGTAATACATTGACTTTGTCCAATAAAAACGCAAAATGTGTGTTAATTTATGTAATAAAATGTAACCTATGATATTTTCAAATATTAATAAATTTATTTATGAAAGTTTTATTAAAATAAATTATTTATTGTTGAAATTATCTTCGTTTTACAGGAATAATCTTTACATTTGTGTGTGTGTGTGTAATTAAGTTATATTTATTTATTTATTTATCTACTTTAATGTATCTAATTGATACATATGGTGGACTTATTGCTACAAGAGCAATCTCTTACAGCCAACCACAACACCAGTCCAGCCCCGTTCGACGAACGGCCGGGAATCGAACCCGGGTCGCCGCGGTGCGTCGCATCGTCAAAGGCCGTATGCCTTGTGATCAACCCAACACACCACGGCGACGACATATAAACACGCCAGTTATAAACGCGCTTTTGAAATATCACTTTAAATTTCAGGGTATATATAATTATTTTGTTTCACTTGTAGGTGAGGATAAAATAGAGAAACCTGTGAAAGATAAGACATTTATGTAAAATTAAACCGCCTAAAACACTATACTCTTGGATTTTTATAGTTTGGGTGGTACAAACGGATTTATGTCTTTTAGACAAAAATGCGTAAATCTCGTTGTGAAAGCACCGAGATGCAATTACAGAGAACCGTATTTTTTTTACAGTGATTGAAAATTTGCGAGTTTTACTATTAAACCAATTTAATAATTTATAAAATTCATACATGAAAAAACAAACTAGTCTCGTTATTTATTACCCTGAATTGAATTTTTACGTGAGACTGTCAGACGTTCAATGATCTTTTGGTCGGCAATATATTATTCGTTTTTCTAACCTCATAACCGAAAACTCTTCCATTAAACACGTCCACTCCCCCTTACCATATTTAATTATCGGGGTGCGTATGAATATGAATAGTGCATAAGTCAGCGCAACACGAGCAGAGGTACAGCATTTGCGTTTTTATGCGCCTATTACCGTGGAACACCTTGCCAACGACCACATCGCACATATCATTTGGCAAACACTTCGTTTTTATTTCGTGAAATAAAAAATATGGAGTCGATAGTTGAGCGCGGCGGCAGCCACTTTTGGGTACACGCAGGTATATATCGAGGATTTCGGTCCGCAGTGGGCCTAAGGTTACTGCTATTATGGATCGTTTATTGTTTATATTTTCACGTTTTATATTATCCATGTTATTCGTTAGTATATCTATTACTGTAATTCACATAAAGTATTTAAGATTTTTTTACACCCAACATTATACAAAACGCAGATCGCAGTATACTCAATCATCAATGAAAATAGATTTATTACATCTTCTAAATACTCCACATTCAGTGTGTGTCAATTTACGTAAGACCTTTCTTTACCACTTTATAAGGATATTTGGTCACAATTAAATGAAACTACGTGATGTAGTATTATTTCTACTTTTTTTAATTTCTTTATCGCGACCTAGGTTTCGTTGTATTACAACATCTTCAGGTGGGATATTAGCAAAGAAACTCTTCTTTGCTAATAGCCCACCTGAAGATGTTGTAATACAACGAAACCTAGGTCGTGGTAAAGAACTTAAAGAAAGTAGAAATAATACTATATCACGTAGTTTCATTTAATTGTGAATAATGAATATCTACAAAATTAACGCCTAATATATTCAATATTCAACAAGGATATTTTGGTATTGACTGTAATTTATATGAATTAATACGAGTTTCTAAATATTAAGCTTGAAGTAGAGCTTGTTACTTTTCGTTCATCCATATTGTATCTATCTTACATATTATACTACCACCATGTATAAGGATAGTATTTTGGTAATATTGCATCAATAGATGTTTTCGTAATATATGCTTTTCTACATAAATACGTTGATTGCTGCTGGTTTATTTTGCTATTTGTTTTGCAGTTATTCTGTTCGATTCAGTTTGGGTGTTTTTCAAATCCTTTTAGTTTACTATTTTTGAACCGCACAAGAACGTAAAAAGTCTGAGATTCAATTTCACTCATATCAAAGAAAAGAAAAAAATTAGGTGAAGATGATAATTTTGACCGTAATTCAGAGTCGATATAAAATTTTAAGTCTTAAATTTGTGTTAGCTGAGCGGTAGTTACCTTTATTAATAGGCTTATGTTAATATTTGTCGAATTCCAAAAAAAATTAGAATAACCTACTTTTCTTTAAAAATATAGCGGACCCTATCTGGAAAAAAAGTCCTGTAGTTTAAGTCAACGACGTCACATGAATCAAGTAATAAGGACCCATTTCTTCGGAGCCGCTCACCGAGACCCACCCTAACTGCCTTCGACTGCCGCCGTGCGCTGAACAAATATATTATTCAAAAGCTAAGGCGGTTCGGGAGATCTGCCGCTTCCGTAAACAGATTTACCCTTTAAAGGAGTTATGGTTATGGGTTAAACAGCGGGGGAGCTGATATCTGAACAGAGAGTTTGTCACGTTTGTGGTTGAGAAATTTACGGCGAGAATGAGCTTGCGAGCAGGAAGCGGTTGTGTTGAATGTTACAGATGAAGAAACTAAGGGTCTCGGGAGTCACAGTGTAATTTATTACAAGTAATAAAACCATAAAATTGGCCAATCTGTACTTTAAAGATGTTTACGGTAAACATTATTTAGGGAAATATAAAAAAGTATATAGAACACAAAAATAATGAATTTCTAATTTTTGTCTGGTTATTTCCATGCAATAATATCTAAAGGGATTTCAATGAAGTTTTTGAAGATAGTAAAAAGGAGATAGGGTTATTTGACATTTTCATACAAAGATCACTTACTTAAAATATATTTTTATAATATTATATAAAAATATTATACATTATAAATAAATACGCATAACACCGTTTATTATTAAATATATTTTTATAATAAACGGTGTTATGTGAATATATTTTACAAGTGTAATTGATAATACTATTTGAAGTTCCACGCGAACGAAGCCGAAGCTATACCAGCTGGTACTGAATACTCGAGGTGACTAAGATAGACTTTTATTATCTTAAATTTGCTTTTATAAGGTTTTTGATGACTCATAACTCATAATTGCAATTGAAATTGTTTCATTTATATCAAGTTAATGGACATTTATTACGGTAAATCAATATTTCACTAAAACCATAAAATTAATCGAAAGAATAGAAAAAGTGAATAATGCGCAACGCAAATAATGGTAAAAATTAAATATAGTAACATATCCGCTCGGAATAACGCTGTCTACTTGAAGAATGCTAAAGGCAGAAAATTAATTAAGCTGAGTAAGAGCTTTAACAAACTAACCACGTGTTAAAGACGTCACTTTCAAAATAAATCGTGGTGTTCTTACGAGGACTGCAACGTTTGCAAATTAAGCAAAAAACAATGTTTTGTAAATTAAGCAAAAGTGAGCGTTAACCCTTCATTCGCAAACGTATTTTTCGAAATCTGTGCTAGCTCCAGAAGGAATTGCCTCTAAAACGTAAATAAATCTGTGGGGCTTTAAATTTATATTTTCGAAATGTGCAATGAATGAGTTTAATAGACATTACCCTTCATCCCAGAGCACATCGTCGCAAGCCAGCCTTATATAATATACATTAAAGTCTAGTCGCACATTGCCATTAGATGATAATGTGCAACGCGATCCACGTCCCAGCATCCCGCACGAGCGCAATAAATATCCATAAGTGTCCGCCACGACGACGAACTCAAACTCTCACGACCGGCCTGCTAGTCTCACCATAGACTACACAGTCGAGACGTACATATGTATAGCTCGAGATGTAATTGTAGAGATGGAGAGGAATACATAAACACGTCTGCGAGAATAAAGAGAGAGTTCAAATTGGTTTTAGTTTCCAAATCTACTTGAGATAGTAACTTTACTTCTCTCAATTTAATTATTATCCTTGGCTAGAGACAATAATTCTCTAGTCAAGGATAATAATTATATTCGACGATATAGTCGTCAACTTTTGTTACGTTCTGAATGTTGCCATACCAGAGTTGTGCGTATGGAGGAACGTAGTTTAAGGCCGGGTTTTGATTAGTTTTGACGCATAAATATATTCGGGGACGTTCTAACTTTTAGAATGGTTAACTGTAGTTTATTGTCTAAAATATTCATGTAAATTTATTCATATTAAATTATGTGTTTGATAACGATTAAATGAAGGTAGTTAAAACAAAGTTGACAGAATGGACAAAAAATTTATACGTATTTTTCCTCCTGTTTAGCAAAGAATGTGTAAGAAGATTTTTATTCACTTCCATTGATATAGAAACATTATATGAAGATACAGATTTTATAACCATTTTTGTAATCGCTTTAATTAAATTACTTGGGATAACAACTCTAAAGAAAGGAAATCGTTTTTTTTATATTTCGCCAAACAAATGTTTATTACACCACAATCTAATTATAATAAGAAACTTCTCTGTGAAAGGCAAAAACGGCTCGTAAATCGACTTCATTATTCCTTGGAAAATATTATGGTTGAATAAACATGCAAGTTAAGTTGGGAACTTTTTCTTTTGACGCCTGTTAAATATGGTCCATCTGTTTTAAATGAAAATAGATAGACGTTTGCGGCTGGTTGCATACATACCGATTCAATTGCTTTCGATATTTGGATGAAATATCACATAAAAATAATGTTCGTCCTTTTTGGTTATAAGATCAAATTAGCTACAAAAGTTTTCACTCAATTAAATTCAATGCCTAATTAGTTAGTGAAACTTTCAAAGTAAGTATTTAAAAAATGTCAAAGTTTTAGTATTTCTAGTTTTGACAAGATTTTTTTTAATATAGATAAATTTAAATTATATTTCTGTTGTTAAATATGGGAGATACTTTTTATTTGAGTTAACTTGAATTTTTTATCACTTATCGGGATAACCTTCCTACGGACTAACCGTCAAACGTTTATTTTGAATTTCACTTTTACAGCACCTCTTCAATAAATACTTTTTATTTATCTTAATTATGCCGTATCTAGATTAGTAGTGAATAAAGCGAGCCGGCATACATCAATTCGGTGTTAAAAATACTTTATCAAAATTTAGTCACAAAAATGTAAAAAAAGCTAACTAATTCATCAACTCTGTTAATTATCTTTTGAAATAATGGAAGAAAGATCTTTAAGTGATAGAAATGTACTGGAAAAATACTGAGAAATTATTTTACATAATAATGCAGACATTAATTGAAATCTGGCCATATGTATTTGTTATGCATTATAATCTCCTTTCAGAAAAAGTGGGCGAAATTCGTTGCATATCGTTCATTTTGAACTCTAAAACTGCAGTTTTATAATTATCATTGCATTTATATATATATATATATATATATATATATATATATATATATATATATATATATATATATATATATATTTGAAGATGTGGTTTATTTGATAAATATAAAATATTTGATAAGATAAATGGTTAGATGGTTGTTTTATTTCTATCATAGTATGGCAAATTTTTTGAAGGCTGTACCAAATTGTGGAATCCCAATATGGTACAGCCATATTGGGATTCCACAATTTAAACCGGTTTTAAAGCTATTTTTAAACTATTTTTTCGGGTTCCGTACCTCAATGTGAAAAAAGTACCCATTATAAGATCACTCACGTGTCTGTCGGTCACAGCAGTTTTTTCTCAGACTGACGTAAAAACTCGAAATAAGGCACAGTAATAAAATACGTTAACTTTCATATATCGCATTTGGAAATTTTAGGGAGAGCAAGTTTAGTACCCAACATTTTTTTTAATTTCGTACGGAGTGTCTTTTGAAAGCGCTAGTTATAAGGTTCTCAAAATCTTATTTAACCTAAAATTATGGAAATAATTTGAGTTCTTAAAACGGTCGCAAAAATTGTAGGAAAACTAGAGCGATAATTTTAGATGTCATAATTGTTTAATGTTCATACGCCTACGAAAGATATAATAGGCAACCCGAATACGCTTTTCTATTTTCAAAGCTGATTTTCTCAGAAACTATGTTATGTAGAAACTTGGAAATTGGTATAGTAATACATTTTATTAACCCATATATTCGAAAAACTTTATAATAAAAAAATTGTTAATTTATTTAAAAAAAATTTGTTTACATCGCCAATTTTAAAAATATTCATACAAAAGTTAAAGAGGAATAAATAAAAATTTTCAAAAAATGTTTTTTTCTTATTTTGTATATCACGTGGAATTTTCTTTGAAAGGAATACCAAAAATATTTTTTTCACAATTTTAAATTGCTTATTTGATATTATTTCTGAAGATGTTGAGTTAAAGATCATGAAAAAACAGGGTTGGTAAAATCTGACTAGAAGAGTGCAAAAAAACTACTTACGAAAAAATGACATCCTAAATCTTTTATTTTATAAAATATGCACCATATGTTTAAGCCTATGAAAGGTATAATGTATAGCAGGTTGCAATGTGTCTACGTTGTGAAAAATTAATATTTGTACTTTAATAGAAATACCTTCAAACATTTCTAAGAGTCGAAATGTGTACGGAACCCTCGTTGTACAAGTTCTACTCTTGTTTGACAGGTATGTTATTCTGTCATACGACTGCCCTTTATTTTTGCATTTGAGTCGTTTTTAAATTGTTTGACAAGTAATTGAATCGAGTTTGAGTTTTATTAATTTTGGCCTTTTTTAAACTATAACAATGGTGAAAAAATTCTACACAGCGCACACTTTACCTGCAATCGCGAAAGTTATTTTGTTATTAATTCACACTTAAACAATTAAAACTAAAATTGTTTCAATTGTTCGATAAAATTTTTAGGGTTCCATACCTCAAACGGAAAAAAGGAACCTTTATAGGATCACTTCGTATTCCGTCTGTCGGTCTGTCAAGACCCTTTTTCTCAGGAACGCGTTGGGTATACGGTCCTTGGAGTTATAAAAAAATCAAACTTCTAAGTCAACGCAATCCAGAAATACGGCTATTTTGACACTCACAAATAAATCGACACATATAGGACACTTCCCATTGACCTAGAATCATGAAATATGGCAAAAATTAAGGTCTCACAGCACAAGTAAAGAAAAAAATCCGAAGATCATTAATATGTAATAATATATTTTCGTTGTAAACGATTAAAATTTTGTAAATAGTTTAACAGGAATATTATGTACGTATATTATGTACGATCATCAGTTTCGAGCAAACGTCTATCTTAGTAAGGTGCTTGATGTGTTTCTTTGACAACTCTATTTACAGTTTTTAAATCGGCGAATGAGGTTGGGCTGTGCACTTGAAGCAGTAACATTCTGAAATAAAAACACTTAGATTGAGAAGATCAATATTCTTCCTAATCATATATAAAGAATCATATATTCTTCCTAAAGCAGTGTCTTTCTTTATGCCTTGATGCTCATCTACGGTTTGACCGCGCTTTCTTCTTGAAAATTTGTTATTAACCCGCATAGAATAGTGTGGTACTTCGTGGTACAATATAATTTTTACAAATGCGTCCGTTTTACAGAGCTCGAAAAAAGCTAAAAGTGTGCGTGGGTTTTGGGTAACTTGTTGCGCCTTTCCTGTCGTGAATTATACCCTTTGATAATTTTCTAAGTGTACAGTCAAATGTTTAACAGTAGGATACCGGTCATGAAACGAAAATTCTAATATTCGCCAGACAGATTCTCACGTACTTATCTACTGGCTATTGAAATAGTTTTCTGCTTCGTCATGCAGATTTCTGACGCCGAAAGTAGCTTGGCCGGACCAAATTCATAAATAAATAATCTTTATTAATATTTATATATGTATTTATTCGGTTGAACTGAATGGCAGTATTCCCGGTTAATTTGGGCGTTAAATTATCGACATAATATTGGGGAATACGGAACAATCATCCTGTTGTCTATAGTAACCGTTCTTCTTCTGATGATCAAGGTAGCATTCCGATCTTCATTTTCAGCGTCACGGCAACTGTATATTGGATACTCATTCTTTCCGGTCTGAGCGTCGTTACCGGAACGCTGAGGGTATTTTTTCAACAAATACCATTTTTCATACATAGTGATGTTATATTTTGATCTCCGCAGGGTCCATGCAGCATATTTTTGTTTACAATATCGAATAATACTGGATTCTCATTTTTATATGTTAATTCAGCAACTATTACACTATCAATTTTATCTGGTTGTATTTTTCTTTCCAACCAAAACAACATATGACAGTGTGGCAATCCTTTTGTTTTTTTCTACTAAACACTGACCACATTGTATTTGATTTTACCGAATATCCCGTCTTTTGTGAATAACTTGATATTTTATTCAACTTTAAATGGAATACCCTTGATATTTTGTCATGATGATCAAATGGCCAGGTAAATGCCACATATAAATTGGGTCTTCCGTTATATTGGACGTCTTGAGTTCTTTCATGCATATAATGTGGGGATCCTGTGAAAGTTGGAGGCAAGATAACGTATTGTCCAATATTTGCAGAGCTCGCATTAGCGTACTGATTTAAAGCAGCTCGTATATAGTCATTAGTTCTCAGTTGTTGATTTTTACTTGATTATAATTTTAGTCATCATTTCGACACAGTATTGATTAAACATATCTTTGAAATAATGTATGAAATTAAAACAGTCAGCTCTGATCATCATCCTATACGCATACAACTGCAGACATTAAATAATTTTATTCCTTGCTGAATTATGTTGTGGAATTGTCAAATAATAACCATCTTCGCATTTTACAAACATTAAAGGGTATTGCAAAGGATCCTAAGCACGATGTAATTCAGATGCTCTTTTTAGATGACCATCTTTACAATGGATCACTATATTCCTAGGTTATTTATCTTCGTCGACTAACAGGAATGCAACTTCATTCACTGTAGGTTAATTGTATCGTCCTTGATATTGATGTTGTGGAGTGCGGTCGGCGTGAATTATTAATTTTAAGTTACCCAATGAAAAGATATACTCTAAGTTGTATTTGAAACCGAATGTACACATTATGACGACTCAATGCTGACTGCAATTCGTTGATTAAATCTATTTTTAAGTTGGGAGAAATATTAGATCGCAACGATAATTAATCAGCATCAGATATGAAATAAATCTGTAGAAGCTGCGGACTCTGACTTGAAGGTGGGAGGGGACTACCAATCAAATGGTACACCTGCCCTTCTACCTTAAATGTAGGCATAAAGTTTTCTTCGCGAATTTCTTTAGCACCGGATGACGTCATCTGAAACAATGTATACCTACGTATGTTAATTAAAAATTGCGTTGATAATGGATGATTGCCGGACAAAAAAATCTTCTATTGGTTGTGGTGGTTTCTGTGTATTAGGCATTATTATTATTCTCCCACTTTGCCTCCAGCGCAACACATTTCTTTTGCTTCTTCATTCTATTTTTTAGCAAAGTACTTAGGGCAATTTTTTTGCATTTGTAAAATTTTTACAATATTTTGCTGAGCATAATCTACACTTGGAACATAGCTGAAAGCTGATCTATTCCCGTGAGCAACAATTCGATTACGCCGATCTAGTAGTAGGTATCTAGTCGTAGATGTCTTTCTGCGGTTAGGCTCTTAGAGATTTCCTATTACGTGCATTTGAGACATGCTGTCTAGGGCTAGCATACTGCTCGGAGCGTTCACAGCTAGATTCCCTAGCACGTACCTGCGATGTTTTATATTTTGGTTAGCGAATCGCTGCGAGCTATCAGTGCTAGATTCCCCGTCACGTACTTCTGAGACACGCTGTTTAAGGCTAGTGAGCTGCTCGGAGCGTTCAGAGTTAGATTCCCTAGGACGGGCATCTGATGTTATAAATGTTTTGGTTAGCGAGTCGCTTCAGTACTGGAATCTATAGCACACGCTTGTGATATATACTTCGTGAAAGTTGTGAAAGATATAAGATCTTTGCTAATAGCCCACCTAAAGAAGTTGCAATACAACGAAACCTAGGTCGTGGTAAAGAACTTAAAGAAAGTAGAAATAATACTACATTACGTAGTTTCATTTAATAGTGAATAATGAATTTCTACAAAATTAACGCCAAATATATTCAATATCTAAAATTTATTTCGAAATATAATTTAAGTTAAAAAAATTGTATAATTAAATTTAAAACAATACAATTATAATATTTTTATTTTTCAATTTATTACATTAATTTAAATTCTTAAAACAATTTACTTTTATAACTAATTTCAAAATCAATTTTAAATTTAATTTTTAATTAATTAAAATAAAAATAATTCAATACAACCTATGACCACCCTGAAGGTCAATTCTAAATACCTGTGAAATAATTTTTAAAATCGGATGAGCACTTTCGAAGATTACCTCTTACATCCAACCTTACAAACTTCACCTCTTATGATATTATAGTGCGTATAAACCGAAATATTTCTAAATCTAGCACAAAAAACGTTATAATAACAACTTCTTAAAAAATTTGAACAATGTATGGATTATAGTATGCAAATTGTAGTTTGCAAAAGAAACACGGGTACCATTACAATACTTTTAAAGTAAAGAATTGGGTTAATTGTTTTAATATTTATTAATTTCATAATTAAGTAAATAAATCGAATCATTTAGGCCATGTTGAGCTTGGTTTACGCCAGATTAAGGTTGTACGTTCTTGAAATAAGACGGATGAGAGATTTGGATTCTGCATAACGGTGGTTAGCCTCTAGCCAGTAGATCACTGGTGCAAGGTTTTTTTACCAAGTATTTTTTTTTGGTATTATCATGGACGATTTATATAGTCTATTATTCACGTGATTTAATTAAATAATCTTGTTATAGAGAGGACGTTGGCTGTTCAAAAATTGCCTTGATATTTTCTATGAACACGGAAGTTGTGAAATTCAATCCTTTCTCACGTGCCTATAGATTCATATTAGTGGGCAATTTATGAGGTAAGGATATTTTAATAAAATTTTGGTGCCCTTATTTGCATTCACAGATACGGCAATAGAAAAAAAACCTCAGCGTCATTGAGGTATTGTGTTCTTTCTAGAATTCATCGTTACTAAAATATTAAACTTATTTCATAAAAAATAACAAGCTAAACATTTATATAAAATTAGAAATTGAAGCAAATAAAATAAAATTTATAAAGCGTTAAAACTGATGAATTTATAATGCGGGACATAATTATAAATAATACTTTTCGAATTCGATGTCGTATACATTTTAAAGGTTCAAATGACGATAGCATAGCTTTTCCTCTCTGCCCTTTTCGACTTATTTTCAAAGTTTTTATATGTATATCGGGTTAGCACGAATAAGATTCAAAGTTGAGTACGACATACGTACAAATGACGGAGCTCTACGACGTATTTTAGAAAATCTGTCCACAAAGCCGGCAATATCTCGAGCAATTGGTTATTACATTGACGTCTTATATCGCTGACGCCGCAATAATTCGCCGGAATACTGGCACGGCGTCGGCGACACGGGCGACATATCGCCGCACGGGGTCTTTTGTCGCCTTCTGTTGACACTTGTCGTCGTAAGTCGCCGCTTGTCGTGCAGTTTGTCGACAGTTATTGCGTCGTGTCGGTAACCTATCTTGCGGTTGGTAATAAGGAAATAGTATTTCGTTTAAGAGATGCTGTTTAAATTTGCGGGTACGAAATTTTGCGAATACTTTTCGGCGGTTCTTTCATGACTCTTGTGGCAGTGTGAAGATGAAGTTTATCATTGTCGAATTATCAGCGATTTTTTGATAATTCATTTTTTACATAATATTGTCAGTCGGGGAAATCCTTTTTTTATTAACTTGCTGCTGTCTGCACTTTTTAATGAATTCATTTTTTTAAATTTGTTTTATACAATAATACAAATTAAAAATATATAAAAAATGTTGTATTATTTATACCGCAAATGTCGAAACAAAGCACGCATTTTTATTTAAGTTCGCTTTGTGTTTGCGAAAATGCGTTACATGTATGGTTTTGTCACGTCAACACGACCCCCATAACGTAAGCCAGACTGAAATATGTTGAGTTTTATTAATTATTATTGAATACGTTTCATACGTTTTTGAAGTTATAATTCTTTAGGCGCGTTATGCAAAAATGATGAGAGTGAAATTTTACGATGCGGGTGCATGATGCAACAAAAACTGACAGGATGAAGTCGCTTACTAAACATGGGTGTAGTGACTGATACTATATTTATAAGAATAATTGAGGTATTTATAACAATACTTAGATTCGATAGAGAAGCAACAGTTTCGGAAATATAATCACTATAATTTGCGATTTTTCTTCTTTTCAACATGTCTTTGATAATCTAGATACCACAACACAGCAGCAACGTGCGCACAATACTTGCTCCTACTTTACGTTGGCAATGCTACGAAAAAATCTGTGACGTGTAGGAATTACTGTATTGATTCCAGGTATTATAGATTTTTGAAGACCTATGCCTAGACTGCAACTGCACGTGAATGATATCATTATGCTCTTTATGATTAATTACCCCTTAAGATCTGAATAACTAATAAGCTCTTCCGTGTATGATTTTCCTTACTTTATTTAATAGATACCAAGGGTTAAGTTACGCAGTTCATCGACGATAAATCTAGGAAAATCCTTCAATGTTTGTTTTTCTATTTTTTTTCTCCTTTTAACCCATTTTTCAGATTTTATTAACTAATTTAACTCATTAGGTTGTTTGAGAAGATTAAGCATTCTATGAGCAATAATCATATGTTCGTTACTCTTACGGATTCTAGGTGGTCGAAAAGCATTAATAACGGCGCAAACTAGTCCTAAAAAATCACCAGTCAAAGGTAATGGGGATCACTTGTCCCAATGTGTTTTCATCTTTTCAGTAAAACATTGACAGTTTCAATTTTATTTTTATGGTGAGAGCAGTAGCGCTGCACTTTTATGTTTATATATGTTTTTTGTTTCAATGTGTTTTATGATAAGTTTAAATAAGGAAGTGTTGCGCCCTTGCGTTCATATAAAAATAGTAATTTAAATCTTCGGAAATTGGTGAATTTTGTTCAAAAATGCCAAAATTGTGTATCTTGGGTTTTAAAGAACAGTATTAAAATAGGATAAAAATTATGCATGTCAACTCGGATACGTGACTGGAGTTTACTCCTTAAGTACGATTGTGTTGGAATGTATAAAATAGGTAACACTGTATACAAATATAAAATATTAATATCATTAAATGTAAATGGAATATTCTTTAATATAGAAATGCTGCCAATATAATTATTTTCAAGTAAAACACAAATGAACACGATCAAATTTACACAACAAAGTTAAAAACATTTAGTAACGTCAGACTGAGAGGTTAAAATTAAAAGAGACTTTCTAATTTTGTAGGATAGAAGACACCAAATATTCACACATAATGACGTTTAATGATTCCATCTTAAAATAAGCGAACGATAGTAAATTATGTGTGTCACAATCCGTCATTGCAATTACGCCATAAGAAAATGCCAAATAAACTTATTGATAATAATACTCTAAAGATGCGCAGAAATGTTGCACGGAAGCCACCTAACGGTTATACTTTTTTTAACGCTCTGAACTTCTGACTTTACTCCTCATTAGTCATACCGTTCGCTATATATGAAAATCGATTCTTAAGAAGTAAACTCAAAAAATATTAATGAAAACTTAAAATAATATGTCCTGATATATTTAAATGCAAAAATTTCATAAATGCGATGAACCTGAAATTTGAGTTATTTTCAAGGCCGAAAAACCCCCTTTTCAAGGCCGAAAAACCCATCCTTTAATAGTGGTCCATATAATAAAACATTTATTTTTTGCGAATATTTTTGAGAAAAATAGTGCTTATAAGCTTTTTAAAACATATTTTTCTTAGTGAGGTTAAGTTTTGGTAAGTATTAAATAAATATAGGTGAATAAACGTGGTATTATAAGTATTTTTACTATATCTAATTATTAGTCTGCAATGCATATCTTTTATTTGATTGTCAAAAAATTAATATGAAATTTATTGCAAAAATTCAAGATGATTTGTGATTATTTAAATATTTAGTTAAAACTTACTTGATGCTAATTTTAATAATATTTTAACATTATCTTTATTCAGTACGTTCCAAGTTTTCGCAAAAACGTACATTATAACCAAATGGCGAAGGAAATTATGTATTTATTTTTACATTGATTAATGGTATTGTTTGTAATCAAAGTTGGTAAGAAATATTTGGAGGTAGAGATTAGATATATACATTTGTGTCGGATTCTAAAAAAACTTTTTTGGAATTTTTTTCGACATAATTCTACAGATATTTTTGAAAATGTCTGCAAGAAACATATTTCGATCACACATCTCCGAAACTATTAAAGACAAAACTGAGAAAAAAACTGTGTTACTAGAAGTTTACTTTAAGTTTAGCGGAAAACGAGAGCAATGATTCGAAATATTAATAATTTATAATATATTCACGACACGTTGCGAAGTTAATGTTTCAGTTATCGTGTCCACTACGGTTATGACTGTCTTTAGCGATTGTTTACTCTATTTAATGTAGCCATGAAGAAAATAAAAGTATTCTCATTTGAACACAACAGAACGATATAAGAAAATGTTTTAGTTGAAATCGCCTTACCTTACGAAACACCAAGTGACGGTTGTTTACGAAGTAAAACGAAGCATCTCACGAACAAATCGAATCACTTTCCTATTGTCATTCGCATATAGTGTTTCCGTTTTCACCTCGTTTATTTGTGCCTTGTATGTGGGCTTTGATCTCGGTATTTACAATATTCTGTATGGATATTTTTGTTGGATAAGTAGATATCCCAATCAAGGGTTAGTGCTAAATTCCCTGACATCAATCATGTTTTAAACAGTTTCTATTTTCGACTTACTTCATGGTAATGACTGCTTTTGATTTCTATTACAGTAAATAATTTTATTATAGTAAGGCTATTAATTGATTTGCTGTCAAATTCCGTAGGATCGTTCAAAACGAGACGTAAGTGCCACATAAGGATGGAAATGATGACATCATTGCTTTAAGGGTCAACCCATTTCATATTTACTTCTCGTTAATTTGTGCTTAGATTTTCTTTACAAAACATGTATTCAGTGTATTTCTTACACTTAAATAAACGTTGATTCTTTCAAAAGATGTGCACTATGGTTTGAGTAACATTTTTTATGACGATAGTGGGTTTATTTGGAGTCTTCTCTCTGTATTTATTTACATTAGCACTTTTTCATATCTTTCCTTTTAAAAGCAATAGGTTTCAAATTTTCAGTGCGTACGAATTATTATCAAATGCATGGGTACCTGTACGTACTCAAATTATAAATTTACCAAGAGGAAATAGGATTTCGTTTGATACATCTGATAGAGCGCATGAGTAATCAGGTAAACCAGAAAAACAATCAATTATTTGATAGTGGAGTGTCTTTGCCAGAAGCTAAAACCAAATACAACTAGTTTCTTAAATGAATTATCTTGGGATGCGTCTTTTATTTGATTTGTCTAAAATTGATTGAGATCTTTCAAACGCATCTGCGAGGTCTTAAATTAACGCAGTATATACTTGTTCCATTATTTCAAACCTTGCGTTAGGTTCGACACTATTTTTCTTTACCAAATGTGACCAAATGTCTTAAACAAGTTTTTAGGTACCCATTACAATATACTAAATGAGAACGAACTGGACTTAGATCTCTTAATTGGTTTTTTCCCTTAGATATCAATTAGAAAGTTGTAGTTTAAGAAGGTTTCACATTGTAGTTATAATATTGCATCGAAACCCTCGATCCACTGCCAACATTTTTACTTTTATTACAATTCAGGTATGTTTTAAAAAATATGCAACCATTATTTCAATATAAAAGAAACAACGATGTCTGTTGCTAGTGCATTTGGTGCAATACATAAAGTTCGTTTGACTGACGGTTGCGGTTTGTGAATACTGTAGCTCAGTTGTGGAGAAGTATTATTTCTACTTCCGTGAAAGTAATTGAAGACGGATCCATCCAGATTTTTAAAAATCAAAGTTGATAATATGGTCTTTTTGTATTAATTGATTCCCTCAATAAATCTGCTACATTAAATGTTTGCTTTGAATCAAAGTACTTTTATATTCTTAAAAATTTTCCTCCCAATAAAGCTTGCTACAGTCAGAACATATTCTTGTGTCGCAAGGAACATAAAACTTGAAGAGGTTCAGTAATTAAATTCTTCTCTCAGACGTAACGCAGAAACATGCCAATCGACACCCAAAAATACTCGAAACTACCCCAAACCATATTTCATAATGAACGCTGTTGGAATATTAAGTCGAGTAGGCTGAAATTGGTACACGGCCTCTATTTTTTGTAAATTTAACTTATGGACGCTCTATGATCCAGGGTTAATTATAATCAGCACACAGTCCTAGTGCTGTCCATTCTCCTGTACTGAATTGGTAGGGCTTTAAGGTGGATTGCTGAAGTATTAAAATCACATTTAATATCTGATCATCTCACCATGATGGCCGAGTAAAAATATATTTCGTTCTTTATCGGACTGTAGAAGGAGGAACACACACACATATATATGGGCATATATATATATATATATATATATATATATATATATATATATATATATACACACACACGCACATATATATATTGGCGTAAAAATGTCACCGATTTCTTAACAAATATGAAATTTGGAATTCATTTTTTTTTATAATTTTGATTTTAGCAGTTTCAGAAGCAGGGTGAGGAGGTGTAAACAAGTTTTGGCTGACATTTTAAGCAACATTTTTTAGAACTGCGAAAAATATTATGTTGGAATCCTTATACTCCGTTCTTTCAATTAATACCTCATATCGCACATGAAATTAAAAAAAAAACAATCAAATATTTCATTTGCCCTCTCTAAAATTTTTAGATAAATGTGTTTGAATATAAACTGCAGATCTACTGCAAATAAATATGTTTGATACCGAATAAAATTTCAATTTTCTACGTTAAACGGTTTTTGAAACTGAGAACAGCTGCGATAGAACAGCAGACAGATGGACAGATACTAGAGTGATCTTAAATGCATTTAAGTTTTTCCTTTTTGAGGTAAAACATTCTAAAAATTAAAGTAACAAAATATTTTAGTTGTTGCCTCATTTATTTATTCGGACCCTAAAATGCATTTGGCATAGTCCCGTACAATTGCAAGGTTTTCTCGTTTTACTATTACTCTACGGCCATTAGGTTCATAATCTATAGGAAATACGGGACGGACGGTATTGATCTTATGTGACGTAAGAACTAGAGAATCTATACTAATAAATCCATTACATTAAAATACTCAAATTCTAATTTGGTTGTACAAAAGTATATACATAAAAAAGGTAATACGTCGATTGAGAAAAATGATACCCCTATGGATAATATGCCTTTTTATAAGAACTAAATACAATTAGAGAAATCAATGGGTTTTCCTCTTTTTAAGTGCCTATACTGCTATCAGGGTTTGACTCGAGTATCGAAGTTATCAGTTTAATTCTAGTCGAAGCTTACTTTATTTACACTCCGTCTTTTTCCTAGTTGCACAAAAATTAAATACGCTGCACATCTTCACTTTCATCACAAAGAGCACACGTCGTTTTTACGTTTGTGATCAAATATTCACCCTCTTATTTAACTTTAAGCCGACGCTTGGAATTCCAGTTATGCCTGCCATTTTTTCGTCTTTGTGAATTTGCGGGGACGTGTATGAAATGAAACACGTTTGCATGAACGTACTTCTGCATTGCACGACGCATTTTTATGTCATGTACATATATTTTTTTTTATAACATAAACCTTATTTGGGGATTCCGGGTAATCATTTAAGGAAGCTTTCGAATTGGGAATATTAGTTATTTTTTTCATGTCTGCTTTTTATTTCACTTACTCTGATATAGCTCAGGCAGTGACCGTTCATTCCTTTTTTCTTTGAATTATTAACGATCATGTCATTCAGTGTTTTATTTACTGATGCATGGTCTTACTTTCCTTATGAGAGAATGCACTTATTACTATTGGAAACTCTTTAGAGAAATATAAAATATTGTTATTAATGACACTCATTAATGTAAAAATAAATTATCGTTTTGTAAGTCTCTGATTTTGACAGAAAACTAAAATAGAAAATTCAAGTCCACCGACTATTAGTTCACAACTATTCTTTCGGGGTTAGTAAAAACCTACAATGCTGTGGTTTTTCAAATTTATGTTATGAATATTTTCAGCTACTTCAAAAACTTTTCATTTCATATCATCGAGAGGAGAGCGTGACAAAACAAATGGGATTTTCATTCATCTCCTTCAATGAAGACCTGAAACCATGAGCTCTTTTAAATAACGGGAAAAACAAGATATAAATAAATAGAGAAAAACCAGGTAATTAGAATCATTTTTATTTTGATATGCTCAACTTAACGTTATTTAAATTAATCTTAACTGCCCTTTCACTATAGGAGATATTGTGAATAGAATTATTTTCACATATGGGGAATATCTCTGGCACAGTTAAGTGAGATTGAGATTGAGAGTGAGTAATTTGATTTTGAAAACTTGAAAGACAATCATTTTCCCCTATGAGTAGCATGTATTTTCTCATGGTTTATTTGTATTTTTAGTTGATTCTTATAATGTATTATTGTTTATATTATAACAAAAATAACAACGGATTATTCCCGTACCAATATGTGCGCTATAAAACCTTATCTCCATGATCGGTATAAAGTCCCTTCGCATTTTATAGTCATGTCGCAGATTCTATCAAACATGCACATATATTAATTATTTTTACGTAAATTTCAAATCTGATAATGTGTTGTTTTACTTTATTATTTACTTTTATTTCATAGAGGTCGTCATCTATACCATAAATTAAGTCATTCAATGACGTCGCATATTAATAGAGCGCATATCTCTTTGGAATATTACTAGCATCATTATCAAGATTGGGATACAGTACCGATTCTGCGCATCGAATTTCAAACTCTGCTCGGCGGCATCTATTAATTCCAACAATGATTCATACCAACTGACACTAACCCTTTGATAGCGCCTCCGACACACTCGGGGTGCGGTTCCGGTTAATCCACCCGTGATGTCACGTTCTGCTCAGACCGGATTACGTATTCAACGCGTGGATGCGGACAGATTTTAGACGGCAAAAAGCCCGCGGTTTTTGCTGGTGCGTGTGTGCGAATAAATTAGTCGGCGGACGCGAAGAGTCGGCCTCGTTAAGAGTATTTGCGCGGGGATTAAGTCGGGAGTGATTTGTTCAATCCACTGGAACGATTTGAATGTGTTAATCATATTTGAATTGAATTATTCGCGACGCAGCCTTTTATTGTTTCGTTAACATGACAAGTGCTTTCGAGCGGTAATGTATTTTATGGTTGTCGTAGATTAGTGAAAGGTTCTATAGTAAGCTCCACTTGTGTGGGTCAGTTAAAATGTATCCTAATTGTTACGGTTTGTCAAAACATTTAGCACATTTCTAAAAGTTTATAACATATAAGGTTTAGGGTTTCGAACAGCTAAATGTTCTGTAATTCTACTTGTTACTGACTAAGTGTTTTGTCGTATTTCTTTCTCTGTGGGATGTTTTATAATAATCTATAAATATATACTAGTAATTAAGGTTTTTGAACCTAAATCTTAAGATCATGTATTTATCCAACTATCTCTGTCCAAAATATTATGTTATATTGCTTTGCAACTCGACGGTTAAATAAACGTTTTATATTTGTTTCTAATTCAACGGAAGGTTTTTGAAAATTTTATTAGGAACACGTACTAATTAATTCCACTGAATTTCATGGTGAATAGGCACGTACATAGAATTTGGTTTTGGGGTGTGCCCGAAAGTATATTTTGCCAGGTCTAGATACTAGCAGTCCATCCCGCCAAGTATATAGCAAAACGAACCCGTAACTACATTTTTTTCGTTTGGTTTTTCTATATAATACTTATTTATGATAAGCGATTCTGCAAAAAAATCTTAAATAGCTGTTTCATTATTTCTATTCAAAAGCACAAATATAAATTTTATTGTCTTTAACCTTAATTATTTTGAATTTTCCACTCCGACTTTCGCTCCATTACAAGTCGGATCATCATTTTATATGTACGTGCTAATTTTCAAGTTTCTTGCTTTATAGTTTTGTGAAATATTTGACTGTTACATACATTTAGACAAAAATCGAAGCATATTACAATGAAATTGTCCAAATGAGACAATGTTCTTTTAATAAAAAATGTGAGATTTAGTTGTAGCTCTGGAGATTTCGTTATGAGTTACTTTGAGATTTTGACTTTATGTATAAATAGACAAAGAACGAAGCAAATTAATAGATAATTTTCTATTAATAAAAAAATGCAAAGATTTAGAAAGCATTTATCTTCTTTCTCGTCATCATATTTGGCACGACAGCCCATGGGGGGCCAAGGCCTTCTGTTGGAGATTCTCCCAGGAAGTTCTACTCTTCGGCTGGGTTTTCCAGTTTTTTATCCTGAGAATGTTAAAATCTACTTCCACTAAATCGATCCATTGTAATTTTGGTCTACCTCTTCCACGAGTTGTTAGAGGTTTTGCGATGAAAACTTTCTTTACTGGGTTTTCATCTTTCATTTTAGATACGTAGGCAGCCCAGTTCATTCTTTTGATTTTGATGGTTTTTATGACATCAGGCTCACCAAACAACCTATCGATTTCTGAGTTAAGACGTCTTCGCCAAATACCATTTTCCTTGACACCCCCAAAATTCTCCTCAGAACTCTCCTTTAAAGGCTGCTATTTTATTCTCTCCAGTTCTAGTCAAAGGCCAGGTTTCTGAACCATATGTTAGAACTGGCCTAATAAGAGTTTTTTATACTAATAATTTTGTTTTTCTTGTAAGAAAAGAAGATTTAAGGATGGAGCTTAGTCCAAAAAATGCTTTATTGGCCGATGATATGCGATTCTGAATTTCAGAAATAGTGTCATTCTTATTGTTAACATAAGATCCAAGGTAAGTAAAGCAGTCAACCGTTTCAAATGTATGTGAGCCAATCTTCTTTCTACCTTCTGTTTTTTTTAATTAGCCAGCTAAATGAGGCCACGCTTCCCCGTGGCTCACTCTGATATGAAACTAATGGGATAGTAAATAAAAATATTCTAGCGAACATAGATTCACCGAGAAAACACATTGTTCAATTCAATGCTCTGCCTTGGGTTTCGGTGACTATGTGAAATGAAAGGAAAGGCGGAAAAAAGACGTTTTTCTCAGAAAACTATTTTTTATTGTACAGCTGATTGCCTTTTTTGTTTGTCCGTTTTCTGCATAAACATAATATCAGATAGTCTACTGACTCTGGTGCATGCGGCGTATAATTGTCCACGAGAGGAGCCATCGTTTTCTAAATTCAAACCGCGCACTCGCAAAGACTGCCCTTGCGCTTTGCCAATAGTCATAGCGAATGCAAGGCGTATTGGAAATTGAAGTCGTTTGAAGTTGGATGTTATGTCGGTCGGAATGAGTGGTATTAATGGAAGTAGTACGTCTTCACCTTTATGAGGGCCCATCAGCATTGTTGCTTCAATTGGATTGTTCATAAATTTTTTAACTACTAATCGTGTGCCATTGCATAACTTTAGCTTATTGATGATTCGGAGTAGTATAATTGACACTCCTATTTTCAAATTCAGTATATGTGCCAGTAATCCGGGAATATCGAGAGAATTAAGAAAAACGTTTGGAAAATCCACTACTTTCCTTATGTTCATCACGAAGTCAATGGATTTGTATGTCACTGTTTCACCTGCGATTAAGTTTAGAATGTTGTTCAATCGTGTCAACATTTTTAGCTAGAATAGCTCTTCGGCTCAACCATGTGTGATTTTGAGAATTCGTTTCGATGCTTTGGAAAACTTTGTCTAATTATTTTACTTTTTAATTCACAATGTTGCAGAAATTAAATGGGAAAGTGATTTAAAAAAAAATAAATAAATAAAATAAAATAATGTATTTTTTTCATAAAAGCATGCATGTATTTACAATTCAATGTTCTATTAAAATTTTAAGTCAATTGACGGACTAATTTTCAAGTTTTGCGAGCACAATCATACTTGCAGGCTGAATTTTTATATATACAGATTTCTATTTTCGTACATAAACATTTTTAAAATTTTACCTATTCATTAACTGCAAATGTTCCATGAGAAATACTTAGAAAACCGGTCAGGATTGAGTTTCGCTAATTTTATTTGGTGGTACCTTAAAAGATAATTTTACAATTAATTTAAAGTCTTTTAGATAATTATTCTTAAAGAAGTAAAAGGAATGTAGCTGAAAATATATTATTATAATCTTATTAGTTGTTATTTATTTAGAAGATAACGAATTTCATGAGACTAGCATGCAAAATAATTGATTTAAATAGGTACTGATATTTATTTTATTTACAGGGCAAACTTTGCAGGTGCAATTTCTTCGGAGATAACATTATTTAAAAAAGACCCCGATGATAACTGCCCGTCGGAAAGGCGAATTTCAATAATTTGCAGATATTCACTTTAAAATAGAAATTTATTTATAACATAATAAAGTAAAGCATTGATCTTACGACATGCGCATAAGATAGTTATAGAGGTAAGGGCGTTTATATATTATATATATATATATATATATATATATATATATATATATATTATATATATATATATATATATACATATATATACATATCTATATATTTTTGAGTGGTTTTACGATTAGTTTACGTCACTATTGTAGATCCATCGATCCGTAGTCGTCGCAACTGTGTTTTTAGTATTTCGTACCTCGAAAGGAAAAAAAATAGAACCCTTATAAGATCATTCACGTGTCCATCCGTTGTCTGTCTATCACTACATGTTGGTGTAGAAATTTGCAATTTGGCTTATTGATGAAGCGTATTAACTCGCATACATTTCAATAATAATATATATTACATAAACATGATGATATTTATATAAACATTTTAGGAGTAACAAAGTAATCAGATTTTTGGTGACGTATCAATTGAAAGATCAATTTATAATTAGATGGATTCGACTACTATTTATTTTACAATTTTATGGAAGGTATTCCTGGGGACATTGCTGAAAATGTCAAAGAAAATTTCCTCAGATCCGGTTTGATGTAGAAATTAGAAATTTAATATCGTGATAAATTTGCGTTATACATTAAAGTAACGTATATATAGAAGCAACCACCCAAAAATATTCATATGAAAGTTTGTCCCTAAATTCTTTTTTAATTTCGTGTTATTTGTAGAAAATAAATTGGAAAAGTAAATTTAAAATTTTGTCCAAGTATTTTTTAAAAAAATACGACCCTGCCCCATTTCCAAAATTGCTGAAGTCCAAATTATGAAAAGAAAATTATGCTAGAAATTTGTGTAAACTTTACCTTTGCTGTAAAGTTTATTCTTAATTTTTACTTTTTAAGATCTTCATGATATTTTTAATACATTAGATCGATTTTTATGTAAATATGTAATGGAATCTTCGAAATTTCACTTCGTGCACTTCTAATTGTTGTATCATCATGAAACTTGGCAGTTCAAATCAAAACTGCTGATGACAATACAATAATTTCATAAAATGAAAAATATTTTTTTACGTCAATAATAAAAAAAATATTTTTAAGTTTTATGAGATTATTGTATCTTCAATAATTTCATGAAATAAAAAAAAATTAGGTAAAACAAAAATACTAATAAAAAAATAACGGAATTTTTAAATTAAATTTTCAACCACTTCCAGAGACATGAATTATTTTAAATATTGCACTGGTGTAAATGACCGATGACGAAACAATTCGTCAAAATCGGAAGTAAAATTTCGGAGTCAATAATTAGACCTTTGCTTATCTATAATAATACTTTGCTGGTATAGTGTGTTAAAAACTATAATATTATTCTAAATAATTGTATACGAAATCTGATTTATCGATATGTATCGGATACCGTTTTTAAAAACACAATTTGCGAAAAACGCTTTTAAAATTTTGTACACTGTTATTATCAAGAAAAACAATATTTTTCAAACTCATGTATAAATAATCAGTGTTTATTATACATGAGTTTGAAAAAATTATTCCTATATACATATGTTATTCCCTCTATTGTGGATGATTTAAGTCTTGTTTTAATTTTGTTGATAATGTCGCGACCTATTTTGTTAAGCTCGTTCTTGCACATTCCGCTAAGTTCATAGCCTCCCATTTCAGTTTGTGAATATGTGCTTCTTGTTTAATAATGATCTAGTACCGTTATTGAAAATACATGTATGATCGTATAATGATACATATATTACTGTAGTTGGTTCATTGTTAAAATTTTCGTTTTTATTTTATATCCATCGTTCACACAACGTCCCAACATTTGTTTTGACTAAGACCCTCGTACATAAGCGTGATAAAATTGGGAATTTCAGCTTAGAGTAGGCATATTTTAGACCATGTTGATAGGTGTTTAACATCCTTTACGTTTTTGGCTTCATTTTTCTTCTTCAACAAGTATCTGGATTAAAAGCTCCTTTTTCTACCACTTGCCCATTTGATGTGCTGTAGTTCTGCATTCAGGCAACATTAGTACGCCTGTTCGCGATTGGCTTGCTTATCACAGGTTATTTCTGGTAAACTATAAATGGTACGTTTGGTATTCTGATATCTTTAGGTAGCTAAAAACTTGAACTAAATGTAACAATAATTAATTACCCGCGATAAAACGCCGTGGGGAACCACTCGTTGAAAACACGATTTTGCTTATTCAGTACATTTCGGGAGACCATAGTGAGTGAACATATTGACAGAATTAATACTTTTTTAACTAGTTTTATTTGTAAATACGCCGTTGCGTCTTCATCGCGTTAACGTCGCGGGACAGGGTTATTGAAGCATAAAAAAAGAGACGGGTACAAAACGTTTGCTGATTTTGTGACACAAGATATTTTTACGTAATAGCAATCGAAGATACAGCAGTGTCTTTAGTCGCTTAACGTTCTAAGCTTATCTATTTTTTATGAGGTGTACTTGTCTTGCTAATGCTTTGTCGATGCACTTCAGAAAGAAGTAATTTTCGCGAGTTTTTCATTTTAAGTTTTGCTATGAGTATAATATTACTTTATAAATCGAAAATTACAATTAAGAAGTAAATTATTCATAACGCGTAATGTCAGTGATTTCAGTCTCACAACTACGTAAAATATGACCGGATAGACAAGACAAAGCTATACTTATAACCCTTAGACAATTTGTCCATGCGCACATATGTCTATTATATGTTGTAAATACTGTTATTTTGCGAAATTTAAAAATAATAAAAGTATATGTCAGGAGATGCATGAAAGTAATGAAATTTATTACGTTTTGTGCGAGTGGTACGAAAAAATATACTTAATCGATATCCCATTTCATTAATCGTGTTCCGAATGAAGAAAAAAAATCTAAAGCCTTAGAGATCTCTTATACCATCGCCAATGGCGTCCGAGCCCTAAAATAACACAAACAACTCCAAATACTAGCGCCTGTACCTATGGCGGAAGGTAAACGGGCCAACTTTGATACGCGTTACATACACGGCAAACAAAAGTGAAGCGGTTAGCAGGGTGACCAGCCCTTGATGCTTGTGCTGTTTTTATTTACGTCTGTGCTGATACATGAAGGTGTAGGTTAATTTGTTTGATTATTTTCCTTTGTGGAGTTTAAACGCAAATTAAATTTAATGTTTTTGGTAAAGTTTCGTCTGCCCTCACGATGTATCAAGATATGGGTAGTTCGGTGAGTATTGACACAAAAAAACCTACTAAGTATGAGTTAAACTCGTACCATAAAGGCTGCGTACACGTTTAAGTACATAAAAACTTGTCAAGTAGGAGGTGAATTCGCAGTGCAAGGATTCCGTTCACATTTAGGCACTTATAAACATTTGGTGATACGTAGCGTTTCTATCAAACTATTTACAAATATTAATGTTTCACAAAGTGAACATATTGCCTAATATACGTTTAACAGGCATGAAAACATATGTACATTTTAAAAATTATAAGATGTAGGCAAATAGCTAAAATGTTTCCTGTAATCTAGTAGTGAGAAGCAAAAACCTAGTTTTTTATGAATTTTGTATAGCTAGTTTTAAAAATAAAGCGAGAGGTGTTCAATTTTCGCATATTTTTTGGAATATTTTTCTTTATATTCTAAAAATTAAATTCAAATATTTTTGAGTTTAGAGAATTAAATTTAAATATTTTTGAGTTACTGAGTCATATGTGGGTTAATATATTTTATTGTTGTGCCAAATTTCAAGTTTCTAGGTAGAAAACACCAAAAAAGTGTAAATTTTAAGTGTATTTAAGGGTTGAGAGACATTCTATTACTTTTCACTATTTAAAAATATAATTAGTATATCTTTCACAGATGTCAGATAAATAACATGGTTGCCTATATTTATTTAATTTATGTATTCGAGTATGTTTTGAAATACTTATTAAATGTCTTGATTTTTTCAAATTTTCTACATGCTTGATTCAGAAGACAGGCGGTAGGAAGACAAATTGCGGACGTATTTTAGAAACCTCTGTAATCCTCTGTAACGATCGCGTGAAATAGAATGAGGGTTGTAAAATTTTCAGTAAAAATATGAAAGATCTCCCATTCTCTGATGATTATTAACAAACATATTTTTGTATTTTTTAGTTCGGGTAATACACGATTTTTAAGCCAGTTATTATCCTTTGTTCACAATACAATGTTTAGTATGCACATTTATCTTAATATATTACATTGATTTGAAGTTTATGATATTATGGGGGATAGCAAATAAACTTACCTCTTTATTTACTAATTATGAATATTGCATAAATTCGATATTTTGAATAAGCGTTTAATTTATTAATAAAGTAATTATATCATATATAACATAATAAATACACGAATAAAATACACATAAACGAATAACATGTATGTATCGTTCCTCTTACTCGTAGATTTGCTCTGACTAATAAAATCAATAACTTTTGCGAAGCCTTTAAAATGTATAACTATAATTAAAATTGTTTCTAATCTTAAATTATTTTTATCGCTTTGCAATCGCATGCATTAGAGTCAATTGCAGGCAAGTTCAATATTTATTATAATGAAAAATAAAACATTTATTTTTTGAAGAAATTGTTAAATTTTGTTTAACCTTAAATTATTTTTATTATTTTTCAGGAATATTTAATGGATGCCTTTCGTGGTAAGTGTGAATATCTCCTTTTTTATAGTTGAAAGTAGTAAGATTTTGATTACTTTAATATTTGCATTATATGTGCCAACTTTTAAAATGGTTTGCCAGTTCTGAGTGGTTTTTTTCAGTACAAACAGTCAAAAACGGGTGACGAAAATTACAAACTCCTAAAAAGTACATTTTTGATTTTTTTCTTGAGAGTACCGTATTATTTATCGTAAAGTGTTTCGATTAATTAAAAAGAGTTATTATTCAACTAAACTTAATTATGAGAAAATTAACAACCAGACTTAATTTGCAGTCGTGGCACACAAAACATCGACACAGAGTAATTAGTGATTCTTTACTTCAAAAATTAAGAGATTTTTGTTTAGGTCAAATTTTGTCAGTAGATATTAATGTCTAGTCGTAGCTTGACTAATCTCCCTTTTTTGGTTGGTCCATGACTTACGGGATATGTGTATATATATATATATATATATATATATATCTATATATATATATATATATATATATATGTGTGTGTGTGCTTTTTGTATCTTTCCATTTGTGTAATTATACTGTGTTTATAGTGTATTTATAAGCATAATGTAATAGAACGAAAGTCTATGTATTAATAAGTTTAACATGGACGAATTGTTTACAATGGATAACCCTGGCTGTTATCGCCAGTGTAAATTCTTATTTAATACAAATATCATTAAAACTAGTGTTTTTACAATTTAGCTCGTGGTAATTTCATTTTTACGATCAATTTTCATAAATATAAAAGGTTAGGCTAAAGGTTATAAATCTAACGTATTTTTTATGGAGTCCGTCTAAAATTTTTGTTAAAAACTAACTGGAAAAGAAATTACAGTAAAATAGTGAAATCGCTTTTAAAATAGTAGATTTTATTTATCAGTCAATAAAAACGGAAATGTGCAACTGTAATCGTAAAAATAACTATACCATTATTTGGTCACCCTGCATAGACCGCGCACAGCTCAAACAGCGCCAGGAAATAAAGAAGCAGAAGGCGGAGGGAAGAGGGCGGGAGCCGCCCCGCAGAGATAAGAGCATTGGGGCCTCTGGCGAATGCCTCTCGTGGAGGCCCCTCGTGGGGGCCTGTCGATGACAGCCGATGGCCGGCGGCGCGAGCACTCTCAATTTCACGAGCAATTTGCCGGGCGCCCGCCGTGACTACTTTATTACGATTCGGGTTCTTAGCAATGTTTTTAAGTAGTTGTTTATTATTTATGGACACGGCGTGGGCGATGCTGCGAAAAGAGGACGCCCGAAAGAGAATTAAAAGTTCAAAGGGTGAGCGCGTGTCCGGAATCCGATTCCGCCGACTAGTTTGAAACGCCTTTTTAGGGATTATTTTACCTAAATTTTGCCCTAAAATATTCGAAACACCCCTATGTCATCTTTCGTTTGTTTGTGGTCTTAGGGCTGTATGGTATACAGGCTATATTATCATAAATAAGAAGAAAGCATTGAGAGCGAGCCTCACTTAAAAATGGTTAAACCGACGTAGCTACCAGGCTAACGACGTAGCTAGTTGGAATTGCGGCATTTAATGTGTTGTGAAAAAAAGCACAGATCAAACGCGATTTCTTCTGAAACAAAAGTTCATATCGTCTCCAATCGGTTAGTTGTATTCGATTTTAAGTAAGATGGAAAACGGCGTTTTAAAGGGAAATCTCTTCTATCAGTCTTGGTCGTATTTATCTCCGGAGCTTTTATTTAACATTTTTTGACATCGACACTAATTTTAGTTTTGGCGACTACTGCTGAAAAGAAATGAGTCATGTAATGAAACAGTGGAAAATATGTGTATTGTTATAATAAAAAATCGATGGATTGGAACCTGGTTAAGTAATAAGATTAAACATTCTTTGTTTCCCTCTAAACAATAAATATTTTTAGTGCCACGATAGAAGAAAATACTAATAAGATCATTTATTATCGTTTGCAACCTATAAGTCACCGGATCATTATTTTCGAGCCGTTGACACCTGAGGTTTGCGTGAGAGGTGATTGTTGCTTACCCAGATAGGGTATTAAAAAGCGGTGAAAAGAAATGTTTGGATTCGGAGTTAAAGCTGAACTTTATTTTATGGAAATGACTATGAATTTAATACAGGCCTGACAAAAAATGTTTTGAATATTTTTACTCACGTGGATATTAAAAAAAACGAAATACCATTCAAAAACATAAAAAGTATTTTTTCAAAACTACGCGTACCCACTTTAAGATTACGAGAAATTTATACCAAAATTTATATTAATTTTAAATCTGGTAAATACATTTTTATTATAAACTGTGCCTCGTTTATTTGTATATTTTTTGATTAGACTGATTTTTTTTAATTATAAAGAAGAGAATTTGCCTTTGATATGCGACCCCAGTTTGCACTTGAACATTTTTTTATAACTTATAGGAGACCTTTAATCGTGCGACTGATTTGTTCACTTGTATTATTTATGAAGAGACATCATTGCGATTAGTACCATTATAATATTGCCCAATACCTTGAATTTCGGTTCTTATCTAATGAAACGAACCAATACTGTTCGTTTAAGTCATAAATCTCTATTGTCAAAGATTTTCTTAAGTTCTACATTTATTTCACTGCATTTAATATCAGCAAAAGTTCAAACACATACTCGTACGTAACTTGTGGAAATTGTTAATTTTGTACATAATAATAAATATCTGAGGTAATTGTGCAGTGATATATGCAGTTGCACATACCAATGTAATGATTACTGAATTTGTAATAGAAGTTGTTTTGTATAGGCTTGTAACGATTACTGAATTTGTAATAGAAGTTGTTTTGCTTGCTAATAGAAGTTGTTTTACATAAAAATTAAAAGTATTTGTTATTTTACATCACCATTTTATGGAATATGAATAGCATAATCACTTTACTTGACATTTAGCCACGTACAACATTGAAAGTAATTATTAACTTTATGTCATCGAACCTATGGGTTCGGTATAAATTGTCATATACGAGTATTTTATGCTAAGCGTCGTCATAGATGGAATGTGGTTCCGTATACTAACCACCAACGAATTTTAGTGGTAATTTAAAATGAAATTACCAGAAACCTTGAATCAGAAAAAAATTCAGTTTTCAAAAAGCAATGGAGCACAAACTTAAAAACAAACACAGCGAAGATTATGTGGCTCCATCAGGTATACTATAAAGGAAATAACTGGGAATGACTCATCAGATTTTAACTGTTAAACGTGGATTACTGATAAAACCTGGGAAATACCTAAAAAAATTAATTTTCAGTGTTCTTTATCCAAAATGGAAAAAAACGAGCACAAATTTATTACAAATTGAACATTTGCCTCGACATGAACTTTCTAACATTCCGCAGAATTTACATACAATATTATTAATCACATTAAAATACATTTTAGATTATTTTTGGACGGTAAGTTACACAACGGTAAAAGGGGAATTAAAATCAAAATTTCTGAAAAATTAAAAAACAAATCTTTAGTCTATAGTTTATAAATAGATCCTAGATGGCTATTTAAATGAAAACATAAAAGCTACATAATCTACGACTCTTTTATTTATTTATAGATTATTTTTTCCTATATTTAATGTTGTTATTTGTGTTTATTAAGATATGACTATGTATGAATATATCATTAGTATTATTATTATTTTGTAATGAAAACGAGATTCATTTTACACGGATCAGTTTAATGTAATGTGTATTTTATTACTTATAAATATTTACTATTTAGCATTCTACTTGTTATGAGAATACATAATACTACAAAAATATAAGTACTGACGTTATTAATATGTATCACGTGACTATCATGTAGATAAACTATAGTGCCACGAGTGTCTATCGTGAATAAAGTGACATAAAAACTATTGTTTGCTATGTCAAATATATTTTCAATATTTTGCGTCACGCGGAAGCTGCGAAAGAAACCCGACATTGATCGACTTGTAAAAAACTTGGAAATCCCTTTTAGTTTCGTCTCGTCTTCCACCCCATAGGTAATCCAGTAACACTAACGAACGAGTCACTACCGTCCGCGGAGAATATATGGAATCATGCAACACGGCGCCCGCATGTAAATCCCCACCCCTAGCAGCCTTCTCACTAAAGGGCTTAACCGGACAAGCGGCTTAGAGTCGGCAAAGAGCTCAAAGGACGCAGCTGGTTGGATCGCCGCGGGATCGGTCGCGGCGTGCGCGCGGCTGTTAAGCTGCGGTCCGCGCGCTAGTGGTCTTTGTGGGATTTTTCGCATGTGTCGGCAGATAATGCGTTTGTCGTGTTAGCGAGCCGACAATAGGCGAAGATGATGGATGGCTCGAGATGAAGGATGCGGATGGATGTCTCAGCGCAAGCGGATATCGATGGGTGGATCCTGGGTGGCAGAGTTCGGCCATTAAGTTGGTGATGGTTTTAACATATTTAAAAAAAACATTTTTCAAACTTTCTGAATTTTCAAAGTAGAATATAATATGATTGCTTTTAATTTTTTCTTATATTTTATACCTTTAATCAATTTCTACTACTTCAATTTTTGAAAGAATGTAACATAACTTATTTCCATTTTCGAAGTATCGCGTAGAATTACGAATTATAAGAAAATTAATTGCATTTGTTTATGGTTTCAAAATAGGACTTGGAACAATTTTGTAATGTTGTAATTAACGCTAGTAAGAACACTCTTCTTAGGAAAAACTACTTTTAAATTAATTATTAAAAGATATATTATTATAAATACGATAGTTTTGTTGAAAACTTCGCGTGTATATTTTCTTCCAATAATTTAAATTTGATCTGCCAAAGTGGAAGATATTCTTCTATACGGGTATTGGGGCGGATAGTCGACGACTGAGAAAACATTAAAATAGATGAAATAGGTTTGTGTTAATTTTGAATAGATTTAATTAGTAAATATTTGTTGATGTAAAGAAATATGTATGTAATTAGTAATATTTGAATGAACGCATTAAATAGAAAAGAAACTATGAAGCAGTTACAGTGGATTATTTTTCTTGAAAATCCGAAAAAAATTAAAAAACTAAGGTAATAACAATATTTTAACTGTAAAATATTTCAGTCAAATATTTCAATTTGCATAAAAATATATCACAAAGGTTTTTTTATAAAAAATATGAGTAATTAAATATAGGTGATTTTCTTTTCATCTTTGCGGTGAAGGTTGGAGAAGTGTGTAGATAATAATCAAAATAACGCTCATAATTAAAATGTATGTTTCTAATCAACTTATGAAAACGAAACATAAATTAAATATTGATAACCACATTTTTGTCAGTCCCAGACGTGTTGGAAGTCGAAAAAGAGTCATAATTTCTAACTCAGTTTCGTTAAGAGTATATCGAGTTTACAAGCATCTTTGACAAAGCCAACTATTCTGGCTTTGTCAAAGATGCTTGTAAACTCGATATACTCTTATACACACATATACACGATATACTCTTATACACAAGAAACATTTAATTTAAAAATATTGACAAATTCAGATCGATTTTATTATACAATGTGGATTTGACCGTTCGACATTAAAAGAATCCTCGTGTGTGTGTGTGTGTGTGTGCGTGCGTGCGTGCGTGTGTGTGTGTGTGTGTGTTTGTGTGTGTGTATGTGTGTGTGTGTGTGGGTTTGTGGTTTTAAAGAAAATGTATTTGTATATATTAAAATGCTATTAATTTTTTGGAATTTTGTTATATTCTTGTTTTAATGGTTTAATTCACTGTTTTAAATTATGTATGACAACTATTGCTGACTAGGTTTTCATTTAATGTCGAACGGTCAAATCCATATTGTACGGAAGTATTTGTTTATTCAGTCCATTTAGTATATGTGTGATTAGTGTAGGGCAAGTTAAAAATCAACTAAATACTTATATGTCCATAAACCATGAAACCTAAAACAAGCTGATGACTGAAAGGGTTTCAATAACGTTAACATACAAGAGTCGAACGTTAACATAAATATTATAATTAGTTACTTTTTCTTTTTCCAATGAAATTTCTTCTAAATCTGCTAGGTTTCCAGTTCAGAACAGACATACATCTTTTATTATAATTTACATTGCTACCGTGGAATGGAATGATTTTCTGTTCTATTTTATTGAAAAGATTTTCGTACTTCTTATCTAATAATTCGTTATCTTCATTAGCGTATTTTTGCCAGTATGAGCAAGTTAAGACAAATTATTATCATAATCACGTTCCTCCAATATTCAACTGTTCAGCCACTTTGTATCGCCCGCACCTAGAATGTGATTTGTTGTGGATGTAAATGTATTCTATGTAATAAATTCTCTTTATCTGTTGCAAATAATGTAGAATATATAAATGTTGAATATGTCATGAAATTAGTATTTTTGTGGTTAATGAAATCATAAATTTCGAATTATTAAGCAATTAACTTAAATGCGGGAAGTTGCAAGGAGCGAAATTCTGAACTTCATAGCTTGAACTTTTTGAACATTGTTGTCGTAAATAAATCAAAGGCAGACGCCTTCCGCTTATTGCCCATATTATGTGATTATAAAAACATGTCTTAATCATATGTAAAATTCATACTGATATAAAAACAACTTATGAATATAACATACGATACGCGAGATATAAAAACAACATACGTAGAGCGACATATGTAACAGAATACATTAGGCATATTTACTCAGGAAAAAATAATATGAAAAAGCCTGGTTACGTACCCAATAAATAACTAAAACAAATTTCGTGACACAAAACACCTAAATATCACTTAATCCCGTCCTAAACGACACTCGGTACCATCACTCGCGCCATCCATCACGGCGTAAAGCCGTAAAAAGGCTGAAAAAGCAACATAACACCCGCGCCACTGCTCAGAGATCCTCAAACTACCACCCCAGGTCGAAAAGTGAATTTATGATACAATTTATTACATTTTGTTTCAAGTGTTCCACTAGCAGTCGTATTGTTTCTCCCCGGATGACCGTTCCGTAGCGTCCTATGATGATCTTGTATTATAAAGCTGCGTTTTAAGAATAAAAAGTATAATGCTGGAAAATTGAATCGAAGGCATTTAGATTCAATAATAATATATAAAAAGATTTGTTTTATTCGCAAATAATTTTCACGAAAATGTAAACCTTGTTCAGAAGTTATGTAAAGATAAAACTTTGAAAAAATTCTGTATATGATTTTTTAGAATATGGTACAACCTAAATATTAAATATTCTCAATAATATCATAAATAAGAAAGAGTGCCTGTTTATCCTCCTTCCACATCGCAACGGAGTAATGAATCAAAGTGATTTTTTTCATAGAAATAGTTGACGGGCTGAAAAATGACATAGACAACTTTTTATCCAGGAAAACCTCATTTGTTTGGAAAAATTTTGGTTTGAATCTGAAAAAGTACATAAACGAATGAAGAAACATGGCAACGGAGAACGAATCTTTTAGAACGCTACATATACAATAAAAAGAAACAGAATAAAGCTCTTCGGTCCCTAATTCAGAGGGAAAGATTTTTGTTGTTATTGTCATTTGTATTATAATAAAGTATTTAAATCGTGAATCTAAAGACTTAATTTCCCTTAATCATACCAGATAACGCTGCGTGTCTTCTCCCTATATGTTTGTAACTATAATCATGCGAGCGAAGCCACGGGTGAAAGCTAGTACGTATTGTAAAATATTTATATTTCAATGAGAGGTGTCAAATAAGCAAAAACACATGCTTCAAACTATGTTCCATAAAAAGAGCCATACGTAGAATAGTATGTTGAGGTATGTAAGTATGATGCTGGATTCCGATATTGTTTTTTTTTATAACGGTAGACGGTGCTGAGTTATAGATTGAAAAAAATTATCGTTATTTGATTTGCATTAGTCCGAGCGAATTTTAAATTCTCTTTTGATTACATTTTGCATATTTCCGAAGATCTTTTTGTATACAACTAGTTCAGATGTTTTGTTTAAGATGACTATTTGAAATAAGTTTTAAATATGATTATTATTTTGAGATTTTAATTACCATAAAATTTTAATTAATGAATACTAATTATATTTTTAGAATAATTAAAAACCTTTTTATTTGAATATGTTATGTAAGAAAAATGTTTAAAAAATTAAAAAAATACGCACTTGCCATGCAGAATTTTATCAGCCGTGTACCCAAAGGGTAATTTACCTGCCGTGCGATGTGAGGTTTCCATTTCACATTATTTCTTATTTTGTCTACGTGAGTACTGAGTACGCTTCTATAGTCATATATTGTACAGCATATGGTAGGCCATTGGGAAGAGCTTCAGGTTTAAAATTGTGACGAACTAAAGAGCATGAGAAAAAGAAAAGCAGTAAACAAAAGAACTTAAAATTCAAATAAACAATAGGCATTATCGAATCTGTATCAGTCATAAAATCTTTAAAAAAAAACTCAGGAAAATGAAGTAAAAACTCGATAAAAATATTACCGTAGAAGGGGCTAAGTTCTTCTTTAAAAATTTTACCGCAAAATTTAAGGAAATAGGAAAGTTCTTGCCGTGTTTCTCTGTTGACGTTTAGAGCATTTTATTTAGATTTATTAAATATTGTAATTATTACAATAATGAACTTAACTGCAATGAATTCATATAGCTTTATCTATATTACAGGATCAATAAAACTAGAATTTTTTCTTTACTGTGAAAGCAATAAATGTCTGAAAATTGTCCAGGGTTAGTCCACGGTTTAGTTCAATGCGGTTTCAGACATCATTTATGCATATAATAAAATTGTAACAGTTTTCCTGATGTATCATTTACGTGAAATGAGCCTTTGATTATTTAATTATATATATATTTCTTCCGGCAACCAATAACCCATTATCGATAACTAGTACTCGTCACATCACCTAGCTGGCAATATTTAAATCTATTTAACTACCTATATTCAAATCAAGTTTTTAAGACATCGCGACCTACTCAATTATTGCTGGTTCATAAATAATTTTACCCAGGTATCCGAACCAGTCGTTTTATACGTATAACATTTTGGTTTTTAGAATTAGATATTTGGGAACTTTTTACAATACTATCAGGCTGACGCAACGAGAAACGTCAAAACGAACATTGAAACCAACTTTTACTTTAAAAAGATTGGCCACAAAATGTGCTTTAAAGACTTTTAAGACTGTAAAGAAGAGTTGGTAGAGACTAGACTAGAGTTCGTACAGTAAGCGGATTCTCCAGACGGTGCATCAGTGATTCCCCTGCGATAGCTATCGTTCAAAACTCAAACCGGTAGATTTATGAACTTTCGATGAAAATTACTAGAGCTGGGCTAACTAGCGAAATCTCTTCAATTCAATAGTGGGAACCAATACCCCCTCGTTGCCAGATAAGAAATCCCAGTCTTAAATACTCATTTAACTGTCACTTCAGCGGACATACACTCTTAATAATTTCTCACAATTGACACGAATTGCAAAAAGATAGATTATTATAAATATTGTGTACAAGGTGTAAGTAAATTATATTGTAATTCTTCTGGGAGTCAATTACGCTTCTGATATTGAGCAACTTTTTCCTGAAAAATGACAAAATCTGGAAAAATTTTCAACATTCCATTAAAAATACCTTATCCGGTTGGTGAATTAGTGTGAGGTTGAAATGTCTCTCTAAGAAAATGATTATCAAACCCCAGAGGTATTTACTACACTGCTCTATTATAAGCTATGTATTAAGTCTATCTATAATAGATCATTATACTATTCAGTAAAAACCTGAAATCTGCACGAACGAAGTCGCAGGCACAGTTAGTGTTCAATAAATTTATACGGAAAGCTCTCACTGACTCTTTACTAGCAAAGTTCTGTAAGAACTTGTCTACATAAGCTAACTTTTTAAAAAGAGATTCAGCCCTTTTTGTAATAATGTTCTTGATGAAGTACCAAATATTCTGTAAATAAATTTAAAACAAACATTTATATCATGATAATAAAAATGGGCGATTCACGATTCTATCACGTTGCTCTGGATGTGCTCAGATGCAAATGGACGGCAACGTGATGGAATCAAAGCGATGAAATGAACCAGAGCTGTTAAGAAAAACAGTAACGATTTTAGTAAAACGACGGCTGCTCGAGCTTTTCTCTAGATTGCACTGTATAAACCTTTAAATATATATCGAAAACAATATTTGTAGGCGTTAAAAATATGGAGACTTACGGAATGTCTGCAAAATACTTTATCTCTATAACCCATACATACTTTAAAAAACAAATTACCTTACTATTTGTAAATTTTAGTTTCCGTTATATAACGACAAGGACAAGCTTTTTAATCGATGAACGGAACCAATTACAGATCTTATCCCTTTACTTACAGAAGAATGAGAACAATTCAATACTTCCACTCCCGTAAGACCACAGGTAAAACTTAGTTGGATAATTTGAGCTATCTCAATGTTTCAATGTTGTCCTGCTCGCCAACATGACAGATTATTTCAAGGTATTCGTTATGGAAAAATGAAAAATAATATTTAGTACACATTGGACATAGAAAAAGATAAATTTATTTAAGATATGAGTTAGTATCGTAGCTTGGGTTTCAGAATCTTAATGACAATATTATTGATTTCAAGATATTCTGGAGCAAACTTCTTTTTTTACACTGGGTCAAAATGTGGCACCATCACCTAAGCTATTTCCGAAATAAAAAAAAAAGTGTAGATATAAAATAATATTTTTACTATAGTTATGTAGTTATGATTGTAAAAAGTAACGAAAAAATAATTTTTCTGTTTCTAAAAGAAAAAGCTTGTAAATGAAAACTCTTTGCCAAATGCAATTTTCGTTATTATTATACAAAAGTGGAAATAATGAACATAAACTTAAATAAAAAAATACTTGTCGTTAAGGTGTGATCCGTTTTAATTCTGACAGGTAAAGAAAAAAATCTTAGCTTCATAGTTTGTGATGTTATTCAATTTGATATTTGTCAAAATTCAAGGTAAGAAAATATAACATATTATTGTTGTCTAAATTTTTTTTGTGTATTAAATTTTTTGTTGCAACAAATTTCAATCCCAAAATTTTGATTTTTTAACAGTTGTTTAGCACCATATAGTTATATTCCCTGAAAAAGAGAACTTATACTTTTCACTTTATAATTTATTATTGACAATTGCACATTTTTATATACGTTAAGTATATTTTCGTTTATATACGTTAAGTATATTTCCGTTACACACAAGGGATTGCAATCCGGCAGCATTTTCAGTCCAGCTGGATTTTTGCTGGACCAACATAATTCCAGCTGGATACAGTGTGGATCCAGCAGTTTATTGATAGTTTTAAAGGAATTATTTTTATTTTAAATACTTTTTTGTATATGTTAAAATTTTTTTTCACCGTCGTCATCGTTTTCAACGTCTTTTTCGTTAATCTTTTAGTACATAATTTAATAAAAACAGGTGAAAAACAAAAACTTTGACAATCGCCACTGCAGAAAATCGCGTTACACTTTGCATTCATGGCAGCGTGAGACATGTTGCCTCCCCCCTCGCTACACGCTAGGCCTCACAAAGCCACGTGCGAGGACGAAGAGTGCCCTTCAAGTGGAGGACGGAGAAAGGTCGGTTTTATAAAGTAATTTGTATTCCTTTTAGGTGTAATCCTGATGGGTCAATGTTGCTAGTTTATCTTGTTACTATTCATTCTGTTCCAAGAAACTTCAAACAGATTTATCCGAATCCTTTTTGGCACGTCTTCAAAAAGGCTAATTTAGTTTCTGGTTTATAAAATTATAAAGGTATTATGATTTAATACTTTTAGGAATCAAGTTGACAGTATGCTAGCTTTCAAAATTTAGGCTTGTTGGTGATAGTAAAATACGACGCTCGTTGACCGCTAATTATAGAATGTAAACTCTTTTATTTTTAATTAATTCGTTCTAACCACGAGGTGCATAGTAGACCTTACAGGATGTCTATTTAAAGAAAACCATTTTGTCAGGATAGTTTGCCTGCAGTGTCAGTTTGCAAATAGGAATATAGGGGTATTAAAAAGAGGTTGTTCAGTTATAATAATTCGATTTATTATAGTTACGCTAATTATTCTGAAAACCAAAGAATAAGTTGTAAAGATCTATGGAGTTAGGCTGTCAGGCTGTCTTATTTGAGTAAGAGAATAGACGATACATTAAGACGGAAATGGACATTACTTTAGTGATTATAGCGGCTTGTCAGAACATGTGTATTGATATATATTGTCAACAATAAAATATGATCTGATTATATTTTAGCTGTTGGACAGTTAATACGACGTGAACTACGAGTATAATAATTTAGTGTGTATGTATGTATCTACATTGTCAGAATTGAAAGGTGCTACCTTTCAATTCTGACCTTCAGTGAAATTTGGACCACATCTGAAAATGCGACATGAATATCAATAAGTATATAAAGCGCTTTTTGGTTTAGAATGGAATGTTCTTTATGATAACGTATTTAATAAGAATACTTTTAGAATACTAAAGAAGGGAAATTATTTCTATGGACACCTTGGCTGTAATGCGTTCAGCGATAACAAAGTATACCACCGTTATGCTTTGCATAGTATACATAGGTCACAATAAATAAAATTAATTAATATAATTTTGGTAACAGCTTATTTTAGCTTTAAAAATAAACGCAATTGGTATTCATATATTTCTTAACGTAAAATATAGAAATTTGAATAACATTTTCGTTTGGAATTCGATGTAAATAAGGACAATAACTTCTAATAAATTTATTTTCATTGGGAATAAGCAAATTTTATTCTAACATTATCTTTTTTATATAATCTAACATTTGAATATTGCGAGAAGTAAAAACTGTTTTGTATTTCGATCCTACCTTAAGATCGACATTCACCTTCATAAAATATATAATTTTTTATGAAGATTAACATTGGTCGATTTACCAATGTCCTGTGTAGGCGTGGTGTGGTATACGGAAAACGAGATAAAGCAAGATTAATTTAATATGCAGTACCCCAAGGCAAGATATCGAACAAGATCTCGCTTTGATGATACTGCCTTGTGATAGTCGTTTTATATACAAGGAACGAGACATTTTTTGTGTGTGATGAGAAATCAGAAAAACAATTACGAATTTATAGAAATTCAATAATATCGGCTTGTAAATATGCATCGATTAAATTCTCACGCCATTTTTGACACGTAATAGTAAGAGCATATACTACTCCCATTGATTAGAAAATTTTACTGGCTTCCTTCAGTGATTTGTAGTTTTTTCAGGTTTATAATATTACTATTTTTAAATATCCTGATCGAACTAGTGACATAAAACTTATAGTACGGCATATATGAGGGAAATTCAGACATAAAGATACATCAAAGGTGACTAGTTCGTAATAAGCAGTACAGTAATCGTAATGTAACATAATACACTCGATGATAGACAGTGAAATAAAGACCACATTGCAAAGAAAAAGTAAGAAAATTACGAAAACCTTTAAATTTGAAGTCGTTCGCCGAGACCTACGTTTTTACGGTACTTGAAAATAAAACATTCGACCTTTTATTAAAATATCTCCTTTGAATTCGTCTCTACGACGGTTCATAAACAAGGACATAAAATAGAAAATATGACAGGTAACCTTGAGCAAGTCTTTTTCATAATAAAAATGTGACTCGGCGAAGGAATATTGATCATGTAAATAGAACGTTACTTTTTATTTGTTACGTAATGTGAAACTAAAATATGAATAACTAGAGAACGTGCTTATGTTTTTTTTAAATGTGATATTGGGGTTTAGAAATATTCGATTATTAAATTATGGAAATAGTGAAAGATCCAAAAATACTCTTTACACAATTTTTTCTGATTTAAGAAATAGGAAGGATATATATTACTATAGTAATTTTACTTATAGTAATTTTATGCCAATTTTTTTTAAATAATAATAAAAATAACAGTTTTTTATGTAAATGAGTAGCAGCCCGTATAAAAATGTCTTCCATTAGTTAAATCGATACCTTCGGCGTAACTGATATATATATATGTGTGTGTGTGTGTGTGTGTGTGTGTGTGTGTGTGTGTGTGTGTGTGTGTGTGTGTGTGTGTGTGTGTGTGTGTGTGTGTGTGTGTGTGTGTGTGTGTGTGTGTGTGTGTGTGTGCGCGCGTGTGTGTGTGTGTGTGTGTGTGTATGTGTGTAAATATATTCTTCATTATTTATTATGACATCAGTTAACCCTTTACGTCTGCGACCAATGCACGTTCTACAATTTTAACGTGACAGTATTTCCAACTCGGGTGTCGGTAAAGAAGGTTCATTTCAAAAATAAAAAATGTGTATTGGTTTTCGTGTAATCGAAAGAGCCAGATTTATAAAGATCGTTTCGAAAAAAATGCAACTGAAAGTTTTGGTACGTATTTTGTTTATAAGAAAATTAAAATTTTTCTTCTTTCTACATTTCATCAATTTTGTATACGCCATATAGCAAAAAGGCGTCACTCGGTGTTTTAATTAGATGGTGGCTCTATTTTTGCTTAAAGATTAAAGTGAGTTTTGTCTTTAAAGGTGTTGGTAAATTAAGACGAATCAAGAGTAATTTTTGAAGAAATAGTTTGGTTCTTGCAGTTGTTGTTTAAACGTTTTACCACGTCTACAAAATTGAATAAAATCGGTATGTTTAAAAATACTAACGTCATTTTAATGTTGGTAAATATATATGAAAAGTAATTTTATACATTTCTTCAAATAAATTTAATGAATTTTAAGCTATAAATGTTATGACGATAATATACTGGAGCAACTGGGTGACCGCCTTTTTTAAAATTCAAAACATTCCACCTAAATCGAAATTTTCTTGCAAAACTTATGCTTGGATATATTTGATTTGATTGATCCCTTATTAAGTTACTATCGAATAAGGGATCAATCCCAGGTAAACGTTTTCTGTTTATCTCATTTTAAAAGTATATACGCAAATTTATTTTTTTGTTAACTTAGTTACCTTTATTGGACCAATGACGAATTGAAGAAACAAATTATTTCTTCAATTTCTTCAAGTAGACTCGCATTAATTTTTTACACTGCTCACGAATTTTGAATTAATTCAGCCGTAATTACTAATTTGCATTAAATCTAACTCTCTCTTAATGACACAAAGCGAGCTCAGTCTAAAAGAAAATTAAAAAACGTATATCATTCATGTAAAATATTAAGTACGCATAAAACTGACACCACTAATGTTCCACACTCATTTAGGTACATATCTAAAATTTTAATGAACATTCATTTTAATTGTATAATGTTTGTTACAACATTTGACTCTGTATAGTATTTTTATTAAATTATTTCTTAGAATCTTTCAAAGGTGTAAAATTTAATAGAAACTATGATGCCTAGAATTATTGTTATACTTTTCCAGTAAACTTTTAGTAAACATCTTGTTTCATAATTTGAGTTTTGGAGATGCGGGTATATATTCTTGTCGACATTTTTCGCAATGCCTCTGAAACCATCTCATAAAAAGTTCTGAAAAAATAGTTTCGGGTTCCCTATAAATCTGGTTCTTGATTTTACACCAATTTTTTTTTCCGTCACAGTTCTTGTTAAATTCTTACTGTTGCACAATCTGTGGATAAAATATGTTAAATTTTCACTTTTACATCGAACAGTTTCTGATAAAAATAACTGTGACTGATGATAGGAAGCAGGAGTGATCCGTTTCTTTCCTCTCGAGATACGGAATCAAAAAGATAAAACGTTACTGACTATGACAGGCATTATCACAACATCTCCTTATTTAAAATCGATGTTTGATTGTTCGCCCGTTTGTATTTGAGAATTGCTCTGTAGATTTTGATGTCATATAGATAATCATTCGAGACAGATTTCGACGTTTTAAACTTTTATGCCCGTTAGAGTGCTTTCTTCTGTTCTGCTGTTTGTATGGATAAATATGTGATGGAAACGAAATAATTGTCGAGCGTTTGAAATTTTACGAAACATGTTTCAGCATTTCTTAAAAAAATTATTCATATTAATTCATTCATTAAGAAAGCATTTATAAGCAAAGATCCTTTTAAAAATTACGGAGTTGTAAAGTAACAAACATGAATCCATCGAAACTTTCATTTTTACGTTATTAGTTAAGAAGTTAGTTTAAATTTTCAAACAAAATAATTTAAAAAAATGCTGATTAGTATAATAATTTGAAAATTACTGATCATCATTAGATCAGGCCAATTTGGTTCAAAATTTAAAATGCAAAAAATATTGAAATACGTTTATTATATTCGGCGTAAATATATGAAACTAACTTTTTACAAAATATAAAAAATAGCAATGCATTTGTTATAAACAAATATACACTTGTCATAGAAAAAAGTGGAAGTTAGGCGTGAGCCTGGAATCCTGGAATCTTATTGTTCCAGCAGTATTATATCGACTTTCTCTGTCTTGATTACAGTAGAGAAAGCAAATTTGTTTTAATATACTTTCAATCTCATTACAAAATGCAAACACATAGGTTATAAATAAGTATGGAGATAGCTATGATGGACGAGCTTAAAGTAAATTTTAAAGAGTACAATACATATCGGTGTTACACACACCATAGTATCAATGTCTACGGTTGCCAAATGGGGATGCTTGAGTGATTTGTGAGAGGGAGAGATGGAAAAGGGAGGAAGCTGAGCTGTTTCAGTATAAGCAGCGCATAAAACTGTATTGGTAATTTTTAAAATAACCTATAATTTATTACCAGCTCTCACTGGCAGTTGGCGTCTAATAGTTCGAAAAATGATATTTTTAAACACCGATTCTACTGGTGACCTTGTAGTAAATTACAGTTTATACTCGGACAGTTAGGTCGTTGCCTTATAACAAATAGTTGGTACATGAAAATACCATAATTCCAACTTTGTTAGTTAATGGGAGTTGGACATGACTCGACGTACTATTTTTTATCGTACCAAATCGAAAAGCGGTATTTGTAGAAGTTTGTAGTGCTTTAAATATAGATAACCAAATTTATACGTTGAGTCAAAACGATCAGTAGATTTCAATCGTGATATTTAGCGATGAGTCGATTTGAATATTTCGTGTCGATAATACATTGGGAAAATGAAAAGAAACTTTTGTATTTGAATAAAACTTGAACAAGTAATTACTTGATAATTAGTTTTGATGTTTTTTTTCATTAGGTCAGAGTGACATTGACTTGGTGAGTGATGGTATTTTAGTTTAATAGCTTTAAGCATGGAGGTCTGTATATAAGTTTTGAAATTTTCGTAAACAAGTAATGAATTTCTATAAAATTTAGCATAGTTATAGTTCGTATAGCAGAGTAATCTATTTGCTTTTACACTCGGCTATACTCGCTTGGAATGTTAATACCACAAAAGAACTTAACTACGCCTAATTCATGACTTTAAATAGAATATAGAATACTTTTTAACTCGATAAACCGTATCGTTCCTGTAGGATGAAACTGTGGTTTTTTTATATACTAAGCAAAATATAGCATAAAATATATCGATAGATGTCGTAACATCTATATACATTGTTAATGACCTCTCACGAGAAATCATAACTGCATATAAACGCCGCCTCCTTAATCGAAAATTCACGCGGACGACGTCGAGGCTTCTTTGTTATGTTTTATAATGCATATGGTCGGATGTAATTTATTTTCGCCGTGATTACTTTACAACGGAACTATTCTACAAATGAGACAATTTACCTAGAGCCAGGACCAATATTGCGTAGCGCTTGCATGTGTTTCATGCTTACGTTGATCAACGCGACGTTTCCAGTCTTCGCAATTTTTCCGCTCCTGATAGTGTCCTTTTAATTAAAATTGTTACGCATTTTGTCTTTGTGAAAGAAACAATTTTAAAATTTAAAATTTATCCTTATTTCTTTCCAACATCGCATTAGGTACATACCCTCTTCCTATTTTCCATCGCTAATTATCAGTACTTTCATAATGTTAAAGGGTGAAAAATTATGAAAGAAGTATTTTATGTTGTAACGTTTTATTATGATTCAGCTGATGATTATTATTATTATTTTTATCCCATTCCAACCTAAGTCGTTACAATATTTAATATCTAAGTAACTTGTCTGTCTATATTAGGTTGATGACAAGGCCGTACCTTTGATGCTTGATGTATTGCTGGACCCGAGTTCGTTTCGCGGCCGCTTCCGAAAATTCCACAGATCAATGACGGGCATTAGCGTCACTAGTGCAGAGAGCTACCCACTACGATCGTCAATCCACCTGCATAGGGTGGTGATTACGGGCAAGTAGGTCTAATGATACGCGCATAGGCGAGGTCTATGTCCAACAGCGAACTGAGACAGGATGTTAATGATGAACTTTATAGACTTATAATTTTGTTGGTAATAAAACGAATCTTGTTTTTATTTTGAATAAATTCATCGGAAGGAATTAATTTGAAATAATAATTTTAATTTATTTATAAAGTTTGCACTTTACTTTTAAAAATCGTTTCCATTATCTGCATTCGAATATTATAAGTGGCAATACATTAAACAAAAGCATTATGTTTAATGACGTTATCGTAACACACACACACATTTATATATATATATATATATATATATATATATATATATATATATAAATATATTTATATTACTTACGGGAGCGTATTTTTGGTATAAATAACTGGACGTTGTGAATATGAAGTAATTCTAGTATAGGTGTGAAAAACTTTATGTCACAAAATTAAATGCGCATAAAATCATAATGACAGACTATGAATGTATCGAGGATAGAGCAATGAATACAAATTTGAATTAAAAATTAAATACAGGAAAGTAAAGACAGCATAGATGAATTAAACTAAGTAAAAATTTAATAAAAATTACGCGGAGTTACAAAATGACCAAGCGTTATTATATGGACATATTTATTTGGAAAAATATGTCCCTCTCTAAAATGATATGACATATTCAAATGGATTATTATGAAAACTTAATGAAAAATCTATGAAGTAACACATGAATAATTTCAGTACGATGTTTTTTATATTATAGTACTAACACAATTTATTCCGATTTCTACAATCTTTACATCCTTGAATAATGCAAAATCCAAGGTAATACATTTAATCGCGATTAATCAATATGTTTCGAACCAACTAGTATTTTGTTAATTTTATAAAACATGTCTAATTCCGTCATTTCCATCAAACATTAACTTTTCAAGCTCTGACACACTTGTGCATTCATTATATTTCCAAATGAAAACGTGGTTAGAGTTTAAGAATTTCTATATAATTTCGCCACAACCAAATGTTGATTTCACCGTGAGCAAATCGAATATTCCCATAACGTAGTAACACCCGATTTCCCCGTTTCCTCACTCGATGGACTACACCCGCCTAGATAGATTAACTCGCCCACAACCTGGAAAACAATTCTCGTACCCACATATATTTCTCCGTTCGAAAAAGCCAAGGTTTTCTCGCTTGGGAAATTACAGTTTCGTTTGACAAGATGCGTGGCGAGACCCAGTAGGTATCAATTATATAATTTGGAGATAAAAATAAGTAAATATGTGACAGGTGCTGGCTTTTAAATGGCAGAACGTGGCGGCGCGGTGCGTCGGATTAAATTTCCATCTGCGATAATGTGATTTGTTTTTTTGGGGATTGCGTGTGATTTTGCTTTATTTTACAGGTACGCAGAATACGTAGAGAAAAAGAATAAGCTTATATCGTGAAATTAAATTGTCTCTCAATAATATTGTATTGGATTATGAGTGCTGATGCAGATAAATTAGTAATGTGTATCCATTTTAATGTAATTATTTTATACTTTCACGCCATTTTTTATTTCATCGCGGTTTATTTAGAGTTATATCAATCCACAGATTAGAGATAGAAGTTCCAAAAACATTGGACATGTTTTAGGATGCTTATTCTTTTTCCTTACGTATTCTGCGTACCTGTAAAATAAAGCAAAATGACACGCAATCCGCAAAAAAACAAATCACATTATCGCAGATGGAAATTGAATCCGACGCACCGCGTCGCCACGTTCTGCCATTTAAAAGCCAGCACCTGTCACATATTTACTTATTTTTATCTCCAAATTATATAATTGATACCTACTGGGTCTCGGCACGCATCTTGTCAAACAAAACTGTAATTTCCCTAGCCAGAAAACCTTGGCTTTTTTCTTCAATTGGTTTAATAATTTTTATATTTGATAATAATATCAAGTATATCTTTCTCAATTTTGAAAGTGCTAATGACAAAATTTTCCCAAAAAAATTTTATCTAACGGAAAATTGTTAGCGGTTTTCCGGAGAGCTAAGTTTACATATATCGGAAAAAATATAAATGACATAATTCGGATGTGGACGGTTTGGAGAATCGCCAGCTTGTTCACTTATGTCTCATATCATAGTGCGGCAGAAATTGTCGTTTGCTGTCTGTAGATTTTTAATTTCAACGTAATTTTTATATTTTTTTAACAGATGATATAATTTTGTGACAAAGGTATAGAGACAAAATACGTAATCCTAGATGCACAGTCCCAATATCGTTAGGATAATGATATGAAATTGCTTGATATTCAAAATTATTCTTAAGCGATTTTAAAAAGAGGTATTTTTAAATCTTTGATTTTTCTTCAGGTGGACAATTTGTAAGGATTGGAATCTATACAAACTGCCCACCTCAAGATGTTGTCATACAACGAAACCTAGGTCGTGCTTAAAAATTTAATACAGTAGAAATAATATCACGTAGTTTCATTTAATTGTGAATTAAAATGAATTGTTAATGAATTTCAACAAAATTAAGACCAAATGTGTTCAATATAGAGAACGATTAAACTCTAATAATAATTAACAAAATTGTTGCTAGGCGTAAGTAAGAATTTGACATACTCACGTCTGTATTAAAGAAAAAATAAAAATCTAAGTATTTTCAAAAAATATAAAATTTCTATAGGAAAAATAAATGAAATAATTATAATTAGTTACAAAAATTCCTTTTTTTTGATGTGGGTTTTCATTAATCATATTTAAACTCAGGGATCATCTTCAGTTGTTGAAACCGGTTTTATTCCTTAAATTTATATCGCAACTTCTACTTGTTATGTAAAATAAAAATAAGCGACATGTTATTCTTTGATCTAGATAGAAAATTATTGCAAACAGTAATTACTGACGCGCAGCAAAGCAAATTGTGAGTTTCCAGCTACAAAATGAGTTTGTTTAGAAACTTGGTAATAATTAATATCGTTACTTGCTTAGAAGCTGAATTGTTAACTTTTAATTAAACAACTTTATTAAGACCGTGTAGTAAATGAAGGCTCGATCGAAAGTTTGTTCTCCTGTTTCATTGATAGTTACACAAAATACAAGACGAATGGGCGATTTGTTCATTTTAAATTGAAACAAAGAAACTCGGGTTCAAACTTAACTGAATAAATTTGGAAGCTTAAAACTTACATAAGGTCGAAACTTGGAGACTACTCAACTATTTTGGGCAAATAAGGTAATTTTTAATTATAATCAGCTGAATAATATAGACGTATTGTGTAACTAAATTTATTGTATTTATATGTTTTTTTAGAAGAAGTAAGAGTTGCCAATATTACTTAGATTCTGCTAATACACTTTCGGCCAGAGGGGGGAGGTAGTTAAGAAGAGAGAGGGAGAGAGAGCGAGCGAGGTTGGGGCGAGGGATATTTTCACATAGCTTTCAGTAGTAAAAATCGCTTAATATTTAATATTTTATCGATTTTATATATTTTACTTGTTACACAAATTTTTTATACATTTTAAGGCCATTTTTTATCCTTTTTCCTCTTTATGTAAACATAATTAGCTTTATATAACCCCCGAATGTGTGCTAATAAAGTGTAAATATGAAATAGGCCGACACGTTTAACCTCTCATAATTCTGCCCCAGTGTAGATGTTTTGTCGTATTCGACTAATATTATCAGAAATACGATAGTAACATTTTTATGTTATCCATAATACCTTCCAGCTTTGAACATTCTTTTTTGTAACATTTACATTTTTTAAAATAGCTCAATTAGCCAGCTTTCTGAATTATCACCAACTTTTATATACATTTTTTATTCGGATACAGTACCTCGTCTGCTCTAATTAAAATCACTGATGACGTTAGCTTAGCTATGAAGAAAACATAAATTACAATACGTGAATATCTTGACTTCAGTAATATATCCGATTCTCTAGATTTTATTTGCACAGTTTGAGCCTCTTAGTGCTTCTTAATTAGTTTAAATTATATCTTTGAGACCGTAAATGATCTTTTAAAATATCTAATAAAATTCTAAGTCGGTCAATTTGGTAGTTGACTCATCTCAAGGTGGATTTCTTATCCCACTACTTTTTTTAATTTATGTAAATAACGTTGTCAAAAATATATATTCACCTCATCATTAACATGTTGAGGATGCCGTCGCCGTAGTGTGTTGGATTGATCACAAGGCATATGGTGTTTGACGGCACGACCAACAACTGGGATCCGGGTTTGAATTCCGGTCAGTCGACTGGCGGGGCTCGACTGGTGTTTTAATTGATTGTAAGAGATTGCTCTCGTAGCAATAATTCCATCGTACATATATATATATATATATATATATATATATATATATATATATATATATATATATAAGCTGTATACCTTAAAGTACTTAAATAAATAAAAAACAAATAAATAAATATTTAAATAAATTCAGATTACAATTGCTATCTGTGATAATGTACACATAGAGTTGTATCCGATTAGTCAAGGGGTTCAAAAATAAGCCCCAGTAATCGACCCAAGTAAATTCCAGGCTGTTATAGTTGAGAGACGCACACCTTTTCCTAAAAATTTTCCTGCCAGACTTACTATAATTTAAATGAAAGTTTATTGTTATATATTTTCTTTACTTTTAAAAGACTTTGGCTTGTTGTTCGATTAATATTGTAGCTGGCAGATTCTAGTAAATAATGACCAACGCCCAGTTTTTACCGGAATACATTGTCTAAAGCGTCTTTATTACATATTCCATTTAAAGTTACAATCTACCGTCGTTAATCGTTTTAGTACTCTTGCTTGAATATGTGTCACATTAATTGCACTGAAGACTGTAAAAAATGAGAAAACTTTCAAAATTTATTAATTCACTGCATATTTTACCTCAGAAAAAGTAACCGCCTTTAATTTAGAATTCTTTACATTTATACTTTGTTCACTTTTAGAGTCACAGACAGAGTAGGTATACAGTTTTAGAGTCTATTGCAGTGTAAAACTAAATATAGTATATATATATACATATATATATATATATATATATACATACATATATATATATATATATATATATATATATATATATATATACATACATACATACATATATATATATATATATATAACTAAGCCCTATGTGTAGTATTTTGATTGACTAAACATGATTGTTTATCTGGTTATAAGTTTCATTTAATGTATATATATAAGTACAATAAATATTGAAAGTACATCGCTTTCAATATTATTTATGCAATCAGGAATGTATCCTTTGTGTGTACATGTGTATATTTATTCCTGTATTTTGTATAATCTTTCGGGGCTTGTTATTTTATACATTAAATAAATAAAATTTTTCTTTTCTATTCGCTTTTAAAATATTACGTTATTACCCATTACCATGGAACAAAGAAGACAAACGAAGATGTATTTTCTTCTTCGTCTCAGATTTAAAAAGATTACCGGTCATTGTTTTCTCATCTAAGATAATCTTGCAGAAAACATATTTAGATACGACTCGTGTATGAACGAAGTGACTGAATTTAATATTACAACTCGTGAATTTAATTATTCTCCAAATCTCTGTCTCGATTTAATTTATACCGGGGCCATTTCTCTATAATTAAAGAGGATAGCATAAGCAGTATACACGTATCAATATTTTAGGATGATTCATCTCTAGTATAAAATTACGTTATAATATTCATTAACATATGTTGTTTTAGAAATAAATTGAAAACATTGTTAAAAGTTAATAAACTATCAATAAATTAGAAATTAGTCAGTGGGTGGTTGAAATAAACGATACACATAATATATTACAATTTAATGAAATTAAATACAATTTAGTAAATAATTTAATATACAAATATATTACAATTTAATGAAATTTCTTACTTTTAAAAAATGGCAGCTGTTTTTAGAGTATTGGTTCCTTAATGACAGCCATAAAAATACGCGGTGATGAAAAACAATATAGTGATGTACCGCATCTTATATCTGTAGTATTATATATTAAGTATTAAATCTGGGTTCTAATTTATCAGTCCTAATAAAGCAGTGGGTCGACCTATCTAAATATGACTTGCCAATCTTCTGGTTTTAAACTGGTAAAGTGGGCCATAACAAAAGAAAACCAGTGATTGCATTAAGCAAATAAAGCATTCTAAAAATGTAAAAATAAAATAGTTAAAACAACTTTTCAAATTAAACGTTTTTATTATAGAATCAATGATGTACTAAGAGCACGAAAATTATTATGAGTCACGAATCTGGGTCTTTAATTAGACTAAAATTTAATCATTGCGCGCATTTAGTAGAAAACTTCCTTTTTTGAATAATATCTGACCTCTCTTATACAGTAGTCAAATCGTTTGTTATATATTTTTTATTAATTTATTAATTTTTTATTATTAGTTTGTTTATTAATTTAAAGAGTCCTATGATACAACAGTATTAAATAAAGCAAATAAATACACCACTCTTTATTTTAGTCTGATCAAAGCCCCAGATTCGTGATTCATAATTATTTTAGAGCTTTTAAAATATCATTGATTGTATAATTAAACCATTTAATTTAAAACTTGTTTTCAACTTTATTTTTAATTTTTTATTACCATCATGCGTAGTGACTAAACACTGTTACAACGACGTTCGTTTAAGTATGTTTTTAATCCTTCTTTCATTTGATCCATACAAACGTACATAATCTCCGTTACTCCAGAAAAGTGAAGTGAACTTGAGATTATATAATTTAATCGATTTCGTTTTAATTATCTTACGAGTTATGATATAATTTTCTCCAATAGTTTAAGCGACATTTAATTTTCAAATGTGCGCGATTAATGAAAACTGTCATATAATATTAAAAACTGTGTTAGGTTTTATTAGAGTTTTAGAGTTTTATAATTCAAACGGTTCTTCTGGTATAAAGTAGTCAAACATTGCTAATGCCCAAATGAGTATTGGCATGCTATTAATGTCGGGCTTTATAAAATTGAAATTTGATAAATTACATAATGATCTTCTTCATTTTAAAATGGTTCTCATTTGTGTTATGTGCTTCCTACATACACGTAAGAAGTTCGTAGGAAGCACTTCATTACATCACATAACGTATATTAGAGTCCTTTTTAGATGCATTGATTAATCTACAAAATGAAAATTGTCCGATTTGATTTCACTTAATTGAAAAAGAAAACAATATAACTTATTTTCAATAAATATGTGGTCTTTATTCATATATTTATTTCACACGAAGAAAAACAGCCCCAAGTAATGACATAATAAGAATGTGTAAGTTGTATACGAGGTAGATTTTTATCCTAACATTCCCACATCCATAATTTAAGTTATTAAAATAAAACGGGACGTACATTATCTAAACTCAGTGTAAATTAGAAAGTTTCCAAGCCTCAGAAAATACTATCATATTTCTAAGTGAAATACATTTTCATTTGGATAGAAATATAGGGACTGTCACAATCTATTTCATGTCTTCTCTTCTTCTATTTTGAAAAATTTCCAGTATTGGTCTCACTTAATTAAATTCCAAAGTCATTGCATTATTAGTCTCAGATTACGGCTCTTTATCTAAACTGCAACCTATTTTTTAAAAATACTTCAATGAAACTAATATTATCAAATTTATAAAGTTAACAGACACAAAAAAAAATATTTTAAATCCTCAATCAAAAATAATTTAAACATCTTATCTTAATCCTTCCTTCGCTATGAATCAACCTTCCTGCGCTATGATCTTCTATTTTATCCTTCTGTACAATCCCCTTTGTTATCTATACCAATTGTAATCATAAAAAAAAGTTAAAAGATCAATCACGTAGTTGGAACCTAAAATAGATATAACTAGTATAATATGTTCAATTGCTTAAACTTATATATATATATATATATATATATATATATATATATATACACATATACATATATATATACACACACACACACACACACACACATTTATATAATTAATAAGATAAATTATACTAAGATTGTATAAGTGATCATCAATCTCAATATCAAATTGTCTATAGATTTATTTTTTCAATGAAATACCAGATATATCAATAATCATTCAAAAGAAGTTTAAAAGCTAATGGATTGTAAAATTCTTAAATTGTATGATATAGAGACAGTTTTGCAGCATTAACTCTGAAGATACTCCACGTAGCTTCGTGGCTCCTGATTCTCTGGTTCGGATATTTATCAAATATACTTTCGGTTTCAACATTTCTATAAATGCTTTTAATAATCAGTAATTCTGATGACAATTTGTAAAAATAAACTTGTTTGCAATGTTGCTTGAAATTAATATTTTTATGTTGATTAAATTGATTTCACCAGAAATATTGTCCATTTTTATATCATCTTCACTAATTGTTTAAATAAATATTATAATTTATACTAATTCCTTCAATAAATATTGCTTCAAATATTGAATAACACTTGGAAAACGAAATATTTTTATTCATTTATACAATTACTAGATTAGATTAGATATAGATTGTCATTAGATGAGATTAGATATAAATTATCTAATAAAAAATCTTGTAAACTTGCAGAAAATTTTAAGATTCATAAAATTGTTATAGAAATAATAAAAATATTACTGAAATATATTACTTCAACATTAAAACATTATTTTCATTTTATTATATTATCTTATATTAAATCAATATTTGCCTTTATAAGCATACGTTTTTGGCATTGATTTTTAAAAGGTCTTCAAAAATTGTTTACTAATGGTAAACAATTGTTTTGCTCATAGTCCAAACAAAAACTTACTCTTCCCATATAAATGACCAAATTATACAATATGAAATAACGAATATACACTCACCACAAGCGCAGTTCAAACGCAGTTTAAATCAGCGATTGACTTTACAATAAAGTTAACAGTATAATTCACATATTAAGTCCAAAATTAAAACCAGCAGAAAAACGTATAAAACTGTATATAGCCAAACGCGACTTACCCGCAGTGGAAAAAATGAGTGAGACAAATGAAAAATAAAGGAAAATAGGCGATCATACAAAAAAGGAACGCTAAAACTTAAAACCGCGAGAAAAACAAAAGCTGTTTGAGGCAACAATGAAAAGTTTTACTCTTTTGTGTGAAAGGAGCGCGACTGGTCTAGAAAGGAGGTTGCCGGTAATTGCAGACGAGGGCGCAAGAAACGTCCGTTTGCGTCCACTGCGCATTGCAGACTGAAGCGTTAACTGAAATGCGGGGGCGGTAGAAGAAAGGATATATAGCTCTCTCGAGCGACGAGAGCTGTATAAGGACGTGTGCATAGTGATGAGTCTGTGATGCTGCGAGTGCATGCGATATGGGGTAGAGTGCAAGGGAGTGAGGTGCTGAGGAGTGGTGGAAGATGTAAATTTTAGATCCAGTTTACTTTAGTCTTCGTTTCATATTCGTTTCTTTTTGGTATATTTACAATTTCTTTACGAATAAGTTAGTCTTCTGGTGTGTGTATTGTATGCTGGCACTTTTGGTGCCGCATATCTCGGTCATTTTGCGTAAATTTGTCTGGAAAGTTAATTTTTTAATTTTAAAATTTATGATATTAATTAATTAACACATTTTCAGTTAAAAGCAATTTATATATAACAATGTTCCTTAAAAGGAAAAAAAATGATTGCGATGAGAAAGAATTTTAAAAAATGAAGCGTGCTCTCAACATATACTGACATAAGCGTGCTCTCAACATATACTGATATAAGCGTGCTCTCAACGTATACTGACATCACGATAAAAACATTTTAAAATCTATTACCCTGCATTCCCAAAACTTAGTGACACTAATTTTACAAAATGTTCTTCTTTAACAAAAGCGATTTACTGCAAAAGTGTAAAATTTGTAACTTGCTAATTTTTACTTCCACCAGTAGGTCCAAACCATATAAAATGTTTTCAAAGATTGGATCTATATATTTGGATCAAAATGTTCACCGCCAATACACACGTTAACTTTGTTGATAAAAAGAAATAATTATATGCGCTTTTTCGATGCATTTTAAAAATAGAGCACATTTTTGCTTATGCTTGTGTATAATATTTGGCTGAGAAACTCACTTATTCTTATACATTTATACATGATGCTTCTCGAACATTTCAGAACATTCTCAATTCTTCCAGTCTAGCTCATTTCAGTATATTCGATGATATTTTAGTATAATCCCACTCATTCTAGCACGTTCAAAAATTCAATAACGCATGTTTGGTGGTCGGTGGTCAGTAGCTGAAACTGCTCAAGATTGACCAATTTCAACCACCATATATCCCACACCATCATAGCCATCCAAATGCAACAACTATAGTACGTAATGAAGACTCCAGGCTACTACCACACATAAATACCAGTTGTCTATATATATATATATATATATATATATATATATATATATATATATATATATATGTGGGTTAGCTAATATGTGAGTGGTCATTAATGTTATAATTTTTTATTATAATAATCACCATCATTCTGTACTACATGTCGTCAACGTACTGGAAGGGAGTGGATAGCATCTGCATACAATTCAGGTGACTTGGACTGAAAATAATGGTCTATTCAACTATTGCATGTGATCTTCATCATCAAAGTTTTTTTGCATAAATCATTGCTAAACGATCTAAACAAACAATAATTAGCGGCCTGGGGAATATGGTGGGTGGGGAAACTGTGTTCAACTAAAATTCCAAACTTTAAGGCGAGTCTGTTTGGCTATATGAGGAACGGGCTACGGGTATGGCTGTCGTTTTCATATTTTTTGAATAATTTGGAAAAACGCTATTTAGAACAACAAACATATACATAAATAAATAAATACATATATGTATATATATATATATATATATATATATATATATATCTATATATATATACATATATATATATATATATATATATATATACATATATGTATTTATTTATTTATGTAAATGTTTGTGTGTGTTATTAGGGTGATTTTATGGAGGTGCTGATTGTAGAGTATGCATTTGGTTACTGTGTTTCTATCTATTAGAGTGATGGTTGGAGAACGTAAATTAGATTATCGGTCTCTTTGGCCAGTAAGTCTGCACATTAATTTCCTTCTATACTGACATGAATAAATTTTGAAGATTCTGGTGTTATTTTGAGGATTCTGGTGTTCATAATTAAATGAAAATATGTGATGTAGTATTATTTCTACTTTCTTTAATTTCTTTACCAAGACCTAGGTTTCGTTGTATTACAACATCTACAGATGGGATAGATAATATCTCACCTGAAGATGTTGTAATACAACGAAACCTAGGTCGTGGTAAAGAAATTAAAGAAAGTAGAAATAACACTACATCACGTAGTTTAATTTAATTGTGAATAATGAATTTCTACAAAATTAACGCCAAATATATTCAATATTTCAAGATTCTGGTGTTATATAAATTTTGTGTAGTTTTTAAGTCTCGTTTGGAAACAGAAAAAGAATAAGGCTTTCAGTGTAATGTCGAATAACATGTGATAAGTACATTGAAAATGAATTTTTAATTGATACAAAACTAAACGTACAATTTGAAGGTAATGTGTAGATTTTAATTTTTAATTTCATTTTGACTCTGTTCGGCTGAATGAAAAGGATATATTAAGCATCATGTATAACTAGCTAATTATAGTCGCTGAGTTTTAGGGGTGGAAGAGTTTTTGATAGGGTGCAGAGTAAATGTGGAAAATTTTATGTGTGTGCATTTTCTTTATTTATTAAGAAGTTCTAAAACTATTTTAAATAACTAAGTAAGTAGACGATATTCGTATTGATTTTGAAATTCGAAATTTTCTCTAGAAACGGAAAAGTCTTACTGCGCTAACTTTTGAATGTTGTAAAAAAATGGTAATTAGAACGGAATCAACTTTGATAATATTTTTTACCTGTTATAGAACGTTGGTCATTAAAAAATTAATTTAATATTTCCTTCAACAAAATTTATAATTTTTGACGAATAAACTATCGCGAATTAAAACCTACCTTATGTTTATAAATTTTTAACACTATTTTGTTTTAAATAGTATTAAAAATTAGATGAATAATGAGACAATAGGCCTATAGCGTCAAAGATCATAATGCGAGAGACCGACTAACTTAAAAAGATACATTTTTCATGTTCCATAAGAATCGAACAATGTCAAACAGTGACCACTGTCACCAGTTACGGAAAAGTGACGATAGCGAACTTATTCGTACATAGTCTCTTTACATGGGAATACAATAAACATGTATAAACTTGTTAATTAAAAAAGGCACGTTTTTTAAGCTCATTAGAGTAATGCTCATCATAATATCCATTAGATATTGTTCTTATTTGACCGCATATTTTGTGGCATACTTACTTTCAATTAGACATTATTTTCATGTGGCCACATATGCCTTTCTTGATACTTCACATTTTTTAGGGTTACGTACCTCAAAAGGAAAAAAAAATGGAACCCTTATAAGACTCGTGTGTCTATCCATCTCTCTTTACAACCAGTTTTCTCAAAAAAACCTTCGACGTAGAAACTTAACATTTGACGTAGTTATAATCATGTATCTAAATAGTCAACACTTATATGATAAGTCAATATTTATATGAAAATATTATGGAGGCCAAATTAAAATTAATTTTATTTTAATTTCGTTACCCTAAAACTATAGTGATTATTCTAAATTTCATAGTTTTTTGATAAATTTATGACATTTTTACGCCCGCGAATGGTAACCTAGGCAATATGTTGGAAAATAATATTATTAACTGTAAATTGCTAAATAGAAATACCTCAAATCTTTGAATATTCATATGTTTATAAATTTCGTAGACACTTACCTCGAAACCTTAGTGCGAGATCTACTCATATTATGTTATTTTATAGTTCCATACTAATCCATACCCTTTATTATCCTTCTACATCCTTGATTTTTGGTTCTATAGCAAAAAAAGAAATCCTTATCATACCATGTTCGTCTGATTGTGCGTTTTTCACGGCCTCATAGTTTCTTACGAGAATGTATTAAATAAGAATCGCGTGTCTCACCTGGTGCGTAATGTAATTTGTTTAAAATTCTGCACCCCATTAAATAAGGTGTCGAGTAACAATATGAGAAATCAGTAGAAATTAAGTGTTAATGAAGAGATCTTTTGTAATACAATTTAGGTCTCATCTATCGTTTCCTATTTCCAAATTCGCTCCATGGAAAATTAAGCTTTAAGTGTTGTAGTAACTTTCAATTGCCCAACTATGGGTTGAAAAGGATAATTTTGGGTACTAGCGTTTGGGTAGAATTTTCATTTAAAATTATTTCGTTTAACTTTGTACATACTTTTTTATTTATCTCTCCGTTATGTTCCTATAGCTTTCCAATTATTAACAATAGTAATTTAACAATAAATGTATGCAAAAATAACATTTGGGGAGAATTTAACAAACTAAACTGAAGTTCAAACACACAATATCTCGGTGAAGTATTTTATTTACCTAAACAACCTCGCGGCTGTGAAGATACTATATGTATAATAGGGTTTAGTTCTTATGCAACGACGTAACAAGATTTATATATTACACAAGCTCGGTCACGTGGATTATACATAAGTGGAAAATTTAGTTAAGAATTCAACAGTACTATTAAGTTAAAATGTCACGCACCCCAATTGTTACTAACGGTTATAAATTACAACCAAGCGTCCAGTGAAAATGTTCTATTAAATAGAATTATTTATTAATACGTAAAGAGTACATACACGAGTATAGGACTTGGGCAGTGTTTGCAATTTACTACTTGAATTAAGTTCTAAAATATACAATTTTACTAAATTACTTTTGTTGGATTGGAATCCGGAAGTAAACTAAGGGTTCGCTCTTAAAAACATAATTACTGCAAGACGCAATATTAAAGCATTGTGAAAGCAAACATTTAAAAAAAAAATATATATTTATCAAGGACTACTGGAAAAATTCCAATTAAGTACTTATTCCTGAAAACGATTTCTTGTTTTCAAAATGTTTAGAACAATAGTCTGAAAGACGATTTTTAATGATTTAATAACATCAGTCATTTTCTTAATATGCATCTTTCCCAAATAGACCACAGAGCATATTTCGCTTATGTAATGCCAAAATATCTTTTGTTAATAAAATGTAATATTCTGTTTCAGTGTTGGGATTTTCTCAAAAATTCGTTACCGTTCTTCATAAATTTTCAGTTTTGATCTTAAAAATATTGTAATTTTGGAGTTAAACTGCATACAGTGCGATAGACAAAATTTGTATGTTGTCTTGTAACATTCGAACTATTCAAAGTAGGTAGTCGAAATATAGATATTTATTATTTTTGTCTTGAAACGTTTTATTGAACCATGATCTCACAATTCCTTTAATTTTGAATTGAAATATAAACGTTTATTACATTTAAGAATAATTGGAAACCATCTTACTCTTGGTGATTTTATAATGGCAAAGTGACAATTTCTTCTTGTATGAATAGGGATAATTATTTCATAAAATTGTTTCAATATTACCGTTATGTCTATTATTTATTATTTTGAAATATTTTGTTTTCTATATCGACTTTCCTCGAAAAATTCTAAAAACATAGGCTTGTCGCCACAGGAAAGTATTTCCAAGTAAAACATTCCAAATTAAAGTCTTGGTCATTTCAGCTATAACTAGAGGAAAATTACAGAGTTGGTGTCAGTTTTGTATATAATTGTCCTAAATATAAATACAACATTAAAACAAAAGTAAGGTTCATCGCTGAATAGCCGTAAAGTACCACAGTACATTATGAAGACAAAAATACGTCAAGTAACTTAGAACCACCGTTGCAAGTTACGAATAGCTATTAAGAAGTAGTTAGAAATTAACTTTACGTGTTGTCGCTTCATTGAAGATTCCTTCGTGAAAACGTACAAGGATTGATCTATTGAAGACTGGGAAAAGGTATTTATTTCCCTTTTTTTCATGATGTGATGAGTGGCAGGTTAATGTTAGGAAAAATCAACAAACATTTTAATGGTTGTAATTTAGTTCTTCAATCTTCAATATAAATTCTGCAACATACCACGTATTTCTTATACAGAAGACCACATAAAATATTTACAAAGATTGTGTCGTCAACAGGGTTATAAAATTATTTGGGGAAACATCAGCATGAAGGAAAAATGGTCGCTTCCCCATTGCAGAATCAAGATGAACATTTAAAGATTTTAGAAGAAAAGCTCAATCCACAAACTGGAGATTGGTCCAGAGATCAAAATTTTGTCATGTTTGCGCGATTTTCATCCTTGTTGCAAAACAAGAAAAAGGGACAAAATTCCTGTAAGACAAAAATATCTCTTTCAGGTTAGCTTGGAAACTCACCAGACATGAACCCGATAGAAAATATTAGGCAGCATTGAAAAAAGGAATTTCAAAGGAAAAGTCACAAAATATAAAACAAAGTTAGTAGAAAAAATAATAAAGGCATGAGATAGAATCTAAAACTCAAAGAAATATTCGGAATACGCATTCAAATTATATCAGGAATATTAAAAGACGTGATTACTCAAAAATATAAATTTATAAGTGTTAGTGCAAGCTGATTTTTAAAAAATAAAATTTGAGTTTAATATGTAATGTTTTTTATTGTTGATTAGTAGTTCTGTGCACATAACTGTTAAATGTTCTATTTTTTTAAGAGTAGTTAGTACTTTTCCATTTTTTTGATCATGAATATTCTATATTCATTCATTCATTTTTACTACAATATATATTTTTTTGCAACGAAAGACAGGCCTTTCATTTCATACTATTTATAATTATGACTTTCAAAAAATACTATTTTATATTTATCAATATTCAACTTATTATTTAAAGATGTATCTTTAAACATATTAATTTCTATAAATTTTATAACCCTTACAGGATTGTAAAATATATCAAAATCTCATGGTTTCACGTATAGAACATGAGTTTCCGTATTCTTTATTGTTATTATATAAAATGACCCACATTGGAGAAAATGTGGGAATTAATATTTTTCCCATGTTCTAGGAAAGAGTAAAGTCTAGAATTAAAACTTAAAAGTTTATATACTGGTTACTGCTTTTTCATTTGATGGAAATAGCTAGACCACCTCAAAGACAATAAACAGTCGGCGCCATTTTCCCCAAAATAATTTAAGTTAATTCCATTTTTGTCAGTACTTCCATTCAAATAGTATGAGAAGATGGTATGTTACACTGTTTTTTTAAGTCCATTTAAACTCTTTAATAAATTTCCGGACTCGATCTAACAACACGTTACGCCATATTTATCATACTTTAAGTCTGTATTTATTTTTTTTATCTTTAGTACTTTTATAAGCCTCCTAGTTTCGAGATAAAAAAATTACACTCATATTTTGAGGTCATATTATGTAACTAGCGTTTTTGGCTAAAACAGAGAATGTGTTAAATTTCTAAAGATTATTTAAAGTATATTTCATTGTGGTCGAGCAAAAAATCATAAGGTTCACATGACAAACGACGATTTATATAAAGGAAGTTTTAAATAGACATTTTTGGTTATTTCGTTTGTGAATTTCAGAAAATTTTCAAAATGGTAATTTCTTTTTAGATGTACTTGCATATTTTATATTTGTGTTTTTTCTTACTTTAATGAATAACCATATTTGTACTGATAGGAAAAATGTCGTTATTAAATTAAATAAGAAAAACCGTACTTTTAAAATTAAATTACTATTTTGGAAATTTTATGAAATGCACAAACAAAAAATATAAATCATCGTTTATCATCTGCACTTTTAATTTCAATAGATCATTTCGGATCGTTGGAAAAAAGAAGTTTTCTCTCTGAAAAAAAATGTGCATACACATACACATTTTTTTAAACAATGCAATAACTTACTGAATTATAAATGTGCCAACATTATAAAAATTATGCGCTTTTGTCGTTCTTTCGATTGCATATTTAATAATTAGTACTAGCATTTAATTGCTAAAAGTATACAGTTTTTAAAACTTTATGTTAAACGTTTCAAGAATTTTTTACAGGAAGATTCATAATATTTCTTTTTGAAACTGCTTGATTGTTTCTTTATTCGTTTATTATATTCTAGCTTCTTTTTTATATCCCATTTTTAAGCTTAGATTTTGATTTTATTAAAATATATTTATGGGATGCCTGATTAGAAATTTGTTTTTGAATTTCCAGTAATAATATAAAGATTCTCATATTTTATGCATAACAATTTTAACTTTTTACAATATTACCATTTACAGTCGAATTATAGTGGCATTCTCTGCTACGGCATTCTATTTTCGCCAAGGCAGGGTAAATACTGTATATTTGTTTAAGGTAAATACTGTATATTTGTTTCAAGTTTTAAGATAAATATTGGATATTTGTTACTAGGTTTAAGGTAAATACTGTATATCTGTTCTACTTTGGACGTAACAAGGTTGAGTATTTTCTATGCTAGGAGTGAATCAGTATATCATTTGAAACGACCCCTAATATTACACCATCTCGCATTAAAATAGGGAAAATAGGGTAGGTAACAACGAAAGATTACCATATCGATTGGTCTTGACAGTTTTTTTGTATATTTAGTTGGCTTATAATATATGTATAAAATGCATGTATTTTCTTTTTAAAAAACCATTAATTTGATCGAATCGCGCCTTAAAGAGTCTTTATGTATAAGAAATTATATTACCAGCAACAAGCTTTTCTGAATTATCCGTCAGAACTTCGCTTAATTTAGTGTTCGGAGTTTGATTGAGTCATCGCAATTTTCGATGCTGCAATACTATCTGCAAGTATTCGCCGCCGGCGTCGGCGCCAAGTCACATGACCAACTCGAGCCTAACTCACTTGTGTGTGCAGAGCCGATGCGCACCGATGGAGCTTTCAAAGTTCGCCAAAATTCATGAAGCTAAAGCCCAATTTCACGGCGTCAAATCGAATTGATCGTCAGTGCGTCTAAATAAAATGTTTAAGAATAAAATGCTGAGTTACCGAAATTGCTGTTCGTTTCGTCGGCAGCTGGCCTAAGACCCATTCATTCCCAGACGTTCTCTGTCGTGTTGTTTAAAATAATTAAACGGTGGTTTAATATATATATATATATATATATATATATATATATATATATATATATATATATATACACATATATATATATATATATATATATACCAGCACCCCTGGCGCTGGAAAATTATTAGTAAACAATTAAAATAATTTTGCTTAAGTGTTTTGATATGCATACCAAGAGTTTGAAAAACCCATTTGTTGTCGTCGTACGTCACGATAGATACTGAATTTCACTGAATGTTTGTATCTAATTATATATATGTTCAATTAAATTACATCTTTTTTTCCTATTATTAATTTGTTTCCTTTTTTGAGCAAGTTAGAAAAAAAGGAATTGCAAATAAAGTGAAAGTTGCTAGAGAAAAAGAAAACCGCTATATAAAATGTATTTCGTATCTTCTTAGTTAGGCAGTCTTTTTAATATTTAATATTATGCCTTTCCTTAATGCCTGTTTCCTCAAATAAAGTCACATTATCACAGTAAAATATATTCTACTTACTACTGCGAATCTAAACGACATATTACTCAACATAAATTATTTCCTGCAACATAATTACAACAAATCTAGCCAACATTGAAACAGAACTGATTACAAGCAAATATTTGTTGTTACGTTTAATAATCGAAAAACGTCCATATTTCCGAAAAGGAAAAAATGAACGTAAAGCCGTTAACTTAAACAAAATAAATGAACCGCCCGCAGCCAGCGACATCACAATTAATCGACACGGCTTAACATTTCCATTCTTTCCATGTTCATTTAGCGTTGCATTCTTGCTGGCTTGATTTTCTCCAGTTCGTTTACACCCTATAGCCTCCGTGGAAATGATTACCTGAATAAACAGCTATCGTAATTAGTTGTAAATAGATTGGTAGTCATAGTTCTTTAAGATGCATTGTTTTTATCCAGCCAACACGTGTATTAAATAGGACAATAACACATTTGTAAAGTTTGTAGTGATACGGATTGCTCTCATTTAAGACCACGAATTTTGGAAAGATGTGTCTCGTAGAATGAGAAAATTATATTTTAAAAAGTCATTTCATGAATTTGTGGAAGAAAATTGGTTTATTTTTCTATTATTTTACATGATGCTCTAATTATTATTATATACATAGCAGTTAGTAAAAATTATTATGGAATTAAGACAAAAACATTAATGTGTCAAATGCGACACAAACCACGTACAATGATTGTCACATTCGATTGATCAGTAAAGATTTTTGTATTGCTTGAATATATTATCAGTAAACATTCACAAGTAGATTTTGTTTGTACTGGAAAACTAAGCACTAGTTCAGTGCTTGCCCGAATTTCAGCTCTACAATATTCGAACAAATCGTATCATTTTAACATTGTAATAACTTGCTATGAAATTACAGCGTGGAAAAATCTCATTTTGTTTGTATATTAAGACAAGAAATTTACACTGATTTTTGAATGGTATTTTTTGATGTTACGTTTTTTTATACAAACAGGTTCCATGTTACTCAGCCTTCATTCAATCATCAAACAAACTGGAATTAATTTTTTTAATGATTCAATAAAAAAAATTAATGAAATATTATTACTTCTGAATGCTTCCTCCCAATAAGGTCAAGTAAGGCCGAGAACTGCTGTTTTCAGCGTGGTATGGACGTGTGACATACAATTGATACATATATATATATATATATATATATATATATATATATATATATATATTATAAAGTGTATATTTGATTCTCTTATCAAACATTCTCTGGATAAATGTTTTAAAGAGTTTGGTTTTACTTAAACTCTGAGAAATAAACTTTAGATTATATTTGATTATGTTTAGATTTTAAGCTTAGCCGTTTATGGCTTTGCAATGCTTACGACAGAAATTCCACCTGTTTATTACAAATACTACACGACTCGTTATCATACAAGCAATAATAATGTATTCAATTATGTATTTCTCACAATAATACCCGAAAACGACTCATTATCCTACTTCATTTTGTACACGCTCGTACACGTGTAATAAAACAATATGCTCGATACAAGGGAGGTTATATCAAGCTGGAAATGCTCTTTATTTACGTACATATGACATCTCCACCCGTGTTATGTACGTGTAAACAAAAACAGGGAGTCAATCACGGGACAGCTCGGAGTGAAATATGAAAATGGCGGAAATGATCTACTGTGCCGATTAATTGTAGTATTGCTGGCTTCAGGCTGTTTGCCGACAGCGTACTCCGCTGCGTATCTACGGGTCATTTGTTTCGAGAGTAACTTTTACGTTTCTACGTTAACTTTACGGGCCGTAAATATGGACAGTTTTCGATTATTCAGTGTGACGGCACAGATAGGAAAATATTTGCGTGTAACGAACTCTTATATTTGGCCGTATCTGCGCAAATTTCATTGTATCTACATGAATAAGTGAAAGTGGATCAGAAGAAACGATTTGTGCGAAGTCATTTGTTAAGTGAGTTGGTAGTCGGGAGGATATTTATTATTCTTACGATTGAATGTTTTTTCTTATCAATTGGAATTTCTATTTATGTTAGCTGTGTTACAAAAAGTAGTGTATTACAGACTTATAATACATTAATTAAAATAATACACAGTATAATCAATGTCCATGTTTGCTTCCTAAAATGTAATTGTAATAAGTTCAGAGAGTTGATGGATTCAAATTCAATAAACATAACTTGCATTTACTTGAGCTAGTACATCTAGTTGATGTGCCGCGTAAAGTTTGTCTTTCTAATTTTTTTGCAAACAATAAATACAAAGAAAATCGTGATAAGAGGATTGACACGATATCTCTGGATCGTGTTATTAGAAAATTTACTCTTCGAATACTTGTAATTTTAAAATTTTTTATTTCTACTAAAATTTTGGTTGGTTATATTTAGTGGTGTCTCTGATGGTGAAACTGAGTTAGAAATTTTCAAGCTTCCATACGATTTTCCTACTGCTGCTGCATGCACTTATTTCGTATTTATCTTGTTTGCGTTACAAGTATTTCCGATAATGGGACAAGTTTCAAAAAGAGATAATATAATTTTTTTTCGAAGGTATCCGATGAAGCGTCTTCCCATTTTTTTTACAAAGGGTGAAAATGATTATATGTATATATTATCCTAGTATTTGTTCGACGTAATTTTTAAATGACATTTATTATTGCGTCACTGAGTGTAAATTATTTTAGAAAGCGTCACGATAATGTGTGACGGAAATGATACGCAGGGAAGTTAACGCGGCACGTCGCAGTGGAACCTTAAGTGACTTGTTAAGTTACGCATCTAGTCACGTATGAAATGCAGCCGGTATCACGTTTTGTGCCCGCAGTTTATTTCATTACACATTGTGTATGAAAATGTAAAACATACTAATATAAAATGAAAAATGTAGGTAATATTTGTCACGTTGTCTGTACAATATATCTGCAGGTAAAGTAAAAATTATTTAATTAACTGATATTGCGCCTTAAATAAAGAAATTTCTATATATAACAAGTGCAATTCAATAAATAGACATTTCGGTTACCCGAGTATTCGTTGAAATTGGCAAGTACGAAAACCTCGTGAGCAGAAACTTAAGGTTATAATATATAAGGGCCTTTATATATTGTACGTGGCCTAATGAGATATTAATTGAAATACTTTAATCATTAATACAGTGCGTGATAATATTTTGCTGGAAATGGTAGCGGACGGGTGAAAACGATCGATATATTAGCTTAACAAACTGTTATTCAGAATCTCGAAATATAATGAGGGAGAAGTAGGTCCCTTTGCATTGTACACAGTTTTGAAGCGTAGGTCGAAAAGGAGTAAGTAGTTTTAGATCTATCTAAGAATTTGTTGTAATTGTAAAATCTTCAGAAGGTTCAAAGGTTTGTTCTTTGTCTGTCCATCTTATCATATTCTGTCATATTTTCTTGAAAAAATTTCATATGGCGACTTCAAACATTAACCAAATAATTCTATATCAATACACACCCACAAAAACAATTAAAATATAAAGTAGTGTTGACTTTCTTTTTCGAAAGTAGTGTATTATAAAATGTTTTTTCCTAATTATTGCAAAAGCACTTTCTTCATTTGATTTTTTTCTTTCTTTTTGTTTAGTTTTTACGATTATTTTTCGTCGCATCGACTTAAGTGTCATTGGATTAGTCTTTTAAAATAAAGTTGAGGGCCCAGTGACAATTTTCCATTTTTAAATATTCTATCTGAAATGTTAAGCTTTTAATTAATAAATAACATTTTGCCCCATCCTCTAATTATTTGGCTACGAGTTTGAAAAATCTGAAAAAAATTGTAGTTACTAGTTTTTGATAAAAAAATCAAATTGAAATGATTTTAATTAACTTGCTTTAATAATATTAGTAGCGCTTATTCCTAAAATTATTCTATCACAGAAAAAGCTCTCATAGGGGAGGTACCAGTGTGCCAGGTTGCATTTCGTTCTACATATTTCCTTCACTTCATGAAAAGCCATCTTCGAATATATCCACCATTTCACTGTAAAAGTAACCATTAACAAGATAAAGATTTATTTTAGATAAAGATTTAGTTTGTTTTTGTAATGCAGAAATGACTATCACTTGTTAAGTATTTAGTTTCAACAAGATTTGAAGGTGTATCTAGATGAATGCATGCCATTGCTTACTAGGTAGAGCGACCACTAGCTAGTGTTAACTTAATATTTGAACAAATGAACAACATAAATATTTTCAGAATTAGAATGAGCTATACAAGAAATGTTTCAGTAAATACTTACTACTAACAAATAATAATGAGGACGTGCGTTTTTTTTGTTAATATGTTTGTCACGCTTCCACGCTACGTTCACTTGACCGCTTTCTGTGCGTGCGTATAGCTTATATCATGGTGATTAATAAATGCTTTCATCTTCATATTAATACTATTTTTTGATAGTCATAAAATAATTTCATAACAGATAAGAGGATAAAAACTATTATATGTATATGTGTACATATAGATAATAAATGAAAATATTTTAAAAGTGTCTACTTCAATAATATTTGACAGAAATTACACCATTTTCCCCTTTTCTACGCGATTGAAGCCGCTAGTAAAAACTAGCAAGGCATAAATATGACATTAATAAACTCATCCTATAAATACCAACCTGATTGTTATTATCTGGTATTGGCCAAAGATAAGTTTATGAGATTGACTTTTTGCATAGACTTAACGTCTGTAAATATTCGAGTTTATTAGTTAATTGGTGCTGAAATTATGTAAAACATTTTACAGTTGAATATATTAGGAGAAATTGTCCACTAAATAAGAGACTTTCTTCCACTAACTAACGGTTAAGGTTATTAGAAAATTTTAATTTCTATATGGGAAGAAAAGAAATAGATCAACCGTGTTACATCACCATGGGAAGAAAAGCAACCGTGTTATATTCTGGGTGGACATTTTTATAACAATTAAGATTATGTTTTCTAAATCTTTTACACATATTGTTTTGATATAATTTTCCCTTTATTTGAAATGGCGGTGAATGGACTTTATTTTTTAATTTCATTTTTGTGTTTTCTTCTAATTTTGAATATTAAAATTGTTAACGTAGGAAATAATTTTGAACTTAGTAAATTGGGACCAAATTATTAGAATGAAATAAATAATAAAATTAATATGTAATGCAGAATGTACATATATATAATTCTAGAGTCTAAGGACATGCACGTGTGAAATGTGCCAAAAAATGCTAATAAGAAAAAACACGTCATTTTTTAGAAGGGATAAGTGCAAGACGAGGGGTAAAAAAAAAAAAATATATATATATATATATATATATCTGTATATGTATATATATATATATACATATATATATATATATATATATATATATATATATATATATATATATATATAAAGCAAGTGTGAAAAGGAAAAATGGATGGTCACCTCAAGCATTGGTGAACCAAATTAAGCAAAAAACTACTAAAACATGATTAGAATATAATGCGACAAACAAGAAAAGTAAAAACATATATGATGATGAGTGTGGTGAAAGAGGTGTGTCAGTCAGGTTAGAAGATTTTCCATTGTTGTTGTTTACATTATTTAGATGGGATACTGTATGACATTATAAGTACATTAATAGATAAAAATATCTTCACAAATAAACTTCTTACGCTTCCTAATTTCGCTCCACAGTTAACTTTTTTTATTTTATTCATATTTCTCCAGACCAAGGAAATATAATGCAGAATTTTCCAATATCTTTAGTAATGCTTAACATGTTGCTATTAATATAAGTCATGATTTAGTGTAAGATCAGTATTGAGCAATTTTTCAAAACATTAGCATAGAGAACAGATCTTAAATTTCTGTGAAATTTTAGAATAATAGTAGAGTTATGAATAGAGTCCGTTGGGGTAAGTGTTAAATATTTGGAAAATTTTACATCTTTACGTTTGTAATTACTTTTGAGTTGTTTCTTTTTTTATATTTTTTATTTTATTGGGCCTTTATTTCTTCTACTCAATCTCAAAAATTGGTGGACCATTTTGATAATAAAGTTAGTAGCAGATCAAAAACAGAGTGTATCTTATTTAATACAATCTTAATCCAATTGAATTATAAATTACTTTAATCTTAAGAATTCAAGCATTCCTTTGGAATGAGGCTACTTGCCTATAATATTCCAACTTCACAATTTTCAAAATAATTTTTTTCCAGATGCCCGAAAAAGAATCCCCTACTAAAAAGTATATGTTACATTAATGACTACTCTTTAGGTCCATGAAACCACTGAACACATCTTTGCCATCAATATACCCTCAAGATAGCCCTTATAATTGACGTGAATGATAATATTTGGTTTGCGGCACCTTTTCTGTCTTGTTAGTGTTAGCAATGAATTAAAAATGAAGTATTATATTATGATGATTCATTGGTGAAGAGCATGTATATGTAAGTTCAGAAAGACTATTTTCCAGTTATGTATTTTTACGGTAATTTCCTGAAAAATGTTTTCGTGAAATTTGTTACTGGAAGTTCATTCACACGGTTTCTTCGGAATCTTGAGTATCTTTGAATAAAAATTAAAATTGAGGTAAAATTATAACTATTATATATTTGCTTAATTTGATTAATTTGCAAAGTGGTGACATATTTGCTCTATTCTGGGTATTTACCGACCACCCAAAGAATACCATGTTCACAAAACTATTGTAAAGTAACAAAAACTACTATTTGTACATTTTATTCATTCTTTGTTACCTGTTGCTCTCTAAAACTTGAAACTTTATCTAATAGGTATTTAGAAAAATGTTACCAAACACATCGTGGAGTTTTCAAGGCAAAAAACACGTTTTCGCTGTAAATGTTTGTCAGATCAATATTTTTAAAAACACATGTGACAAGAATTAATTTTATCTTTATAGGGTATAGTTTTATCTTTACGCCATAAAATGTTCGGGTTTTGTTTCAGATCACCTATGTATTCTGTCGTACGGACAAATTGGGGCCTTGAGTTAGTTTTTTTCAATTTTAATCTTGAACCGAAATTAGAAAAACAACCTGTCAATCACGAGTGGAACTCGAGTGTTTCGTACACATTTAGGTATTTATAAACATTTAATGTCACATAAAATTCCTATTAAGATATTTATAAAATTTTAATTTTTTAGAACGAAAACATATTGCCTATATATCTTCTACAGGCGCACATTTGAAGAAAATATTTTTTTGTGATATAACTAAAAATTAACAATTTTTTTCTTTACTTCTGCTGTGAGACCTTGCTTCTTGCCAAATATCACGACTCTAGGTTAACGGGAAATACCCTATAGGTTTTGATATACTTGCGAGTGTCAAAAAAGGCGGCATAAATGGCTGTGTATTTATGGTTTTCTTATGGCATTGACTTTTTTAGAGCTTCAAGAGACTGTAGACCTAAGTATTTGATATTACTTGTAACGGACAACGAAGCGATCCTATAAGGATCATTTCTTTTTGAGAAACGTACCTTTGAAAATAAAATATTCCACAATATTTTCGCTTCCTAATTTACCATACCAAGATACCATTTCCACAAGATTTCCTTTACCGTTAAACACAAAAGTAAGTAGGCCAAATGTAATCTAGTTACCTCATAATTGATAAGAAACAATTTCTTTTAGCTGCTCACAGTAAGTCCATAGTTATTGGTTTAGATATTAATTTTCTTCGTAGATACATAATTTCTTAGTAGATATGTTTACAAACAGTTATATCTGAACGAAAGCTTTTTAGGAAAAAAAATATAAAGCCCGTTTTTCCGCGCCAATGTTTTTCAGATACTGTTAAGAGAATATTGTTATAAGAATTTGGCTTCTCTTTTGAATAAATTCAAGCAATTCCCTTCTCAAAAACAAGATAAATTCTTTTATCCGCATTAAATATTTACAAAAAATATAGGCATGATAAGAAAAGGAAAAGCCTTTTCTTATATTCTACAAACTTAATATTTTATGTCATTTGGAGTAAGAAGCGTTGGCAAAAAGCTACATTTCACTTACGTGCTGATACTGTTGATCTAAGTTATTTATATGGAATCGACTTAAATTTAACTTCCTTCCGATGCAAGCTCCTGACGGATGTTCAAATATTACGGACAGAAAATAATTTTTTTTTTAAATTAAGGTTTTTTTTAAAGTTTGTTTAAATTATTAAATCAATATGAACTCAATGTTCTGTTATAACGTCAAATATGGATGCCGAAACTGCCTGCACAGAGCTAAATACAGGTCGTCTATCTATATGCTAGTAATCCTAGGTTTGCCACCTCACGGTCTCCTTATAAAATTGTAGCCACTTTTTTGTATGGCGTATACGGAAGGTGTCTAATTTATTATGTGAAGACATTAGCATAGATAAGAAATGCCTTTTGTAAATGTTACCAGCTTTTCTATCTATATATTTTCTATCTATGTATGCTTTTTAAAATATTTCACTAACAATTTTACTGATTCATTAAAGTGTGAATACAAAAAGCAGCGATCTTATCAGGTATAGCTAAATCGTAGGGCACGACATGAATAACCTTTTCTTAAATTAATACACACCAATGTAATGTTTTCGCATATTCTGTAAGAATTACTAGTCTACGTAATATAATAGTAATTCCTGGCCGATATTTTATTATATTAACGCCGCCTTATTTATAAATCTAGAATGAATAGTAATATAAGTATATAGATTAAAAATATATAATAATCAAAGTTTTCTCATCACAAATTAATATATAGATTATATATTATATCACGTATTATTATGCCTACCACGCCTGATATTGATTAACTTCAGTGATCGAAGAGTAACTACGATTATCTCTTTGGAATTTACTCCGTGTGACCTCGTTTTATTACACGAATATGACGGATTTTACGTTCATAAGAAAAGGGATGAATTGAGTGATTTTTAATTTCATGTTATTGATACTGAATTTACTTATATAGAATTTGAAGATTTATACCGTTACTGGCGTAACTATATTACCTGTACTTAACACAATATAGTTACGCCTGTTGCTGGAAATTAGAAATTTAATTTTATTGTAAGAAAATTATCTTACTTCACATGTTTAAATGTTTCAGTGTATGGACTTCCGTGTTTTTACTTTTTCCAAAATTACTTGCAAAGCGCGTTATAAACGCACGTATTGAAACAAACATAATAAGATATGAAGAGAAGTTATTTTTTAAATATTTTCGAGTTTACCAAGCACAATATGATATTTTCACATCCCAAATTCAAGTAGCGAAGTGAAGTGTATTTTGTGTACGCTGAGAATCCCTTCATTTAGATAGGATGCTGCGATTGAAGTTGGCCGACGTTTTACGACTTTGTTGTTCACGGTGGAACGAAGTCCACGAATTTGGTTAAATTTGATATATATATATATATATATATATATATATATATTTATATACACACACGCACACACGCACACACGCACACACACACACACACACACACACATATATATATATGATATCGAGGTTATAAAAAGTAACACAATTTCAGATGACTTTTAGAAATAAACTCTTTAATTCTGTAGACAGTTTACAAATGAAAATAAAACACGCTTAATAATTAAAAGAAAAATTATCGCAAAAAAATCGTTGTCTGTTTCGGCTATCTTATATCATTCTCTACTCTAAGATATTGGGCAAAAATATTTTTAAAATGTTTTTGTCTGAAGTAAATATGCATAACATTAAGTGTAAGAGATTTTAATGATTGCTCAGACATATAAGTAGACTAAAGAATAGATATCTCATGGTCCATTTTTTCAAAACAAAATGATATTCGTGTTTATTCACTTATTCGATTATTTTGTGCCTTAATTACATTAGTAACATCTTGCCGACGCACGCGGGAATTCATTGTGAATACAATTGACATAAATTTATAGCTGTATATTTTGTTGATACTTTAAATAAAACACTAGCATATTCTTTTTATAAAAAAACAACACAAACATCTCCCAGTTACATCGGTCGTATTCGATCGTGTTCTGCTAAACAAAATTATAGAATAACGTAACCCGGAGACAGTCGGGTATTTGACGCCCTCTCATCTCGCCCACCGCAGCATCCTGGCGCGTGTAGAGCGGGCGCCGGCCGGTCGCGCCGCCGCGGGCGGTCGTCCGCGATCGATAGGCGCCGCCCGCTCTGCTGAGCGGCAGAGCAGGTGAGCTAGCCCGCTCGGTGGAATGTGTTTCATTCTTTGGATTGTTTGTTTTTGTTGTTTATAAAAGATTTCAAATTAGAAAGGATATTCAAGTTTTAGAGACGTTTTATTTCGTATATTTTTCACATCAATTATTGTTTTGTAAAAAAGGAAAGTTTTAAGGAAAATTTCGTTTTTATAAGTCACTAAAAGCAGTATCCAGTGGCGTGAATGAAAATTTATTTAGCACGGTTATTACTTACGTAAACAGCTACAGAAAATCACTAGTTATTTAGAATATTTTGCGCTACCTAAATTAACTCTCACCGCCCTAACCCAGTGCTCATTAATTAGTGTGCATTGTAATAAAACATGCAAGGGAAATATATTTCCAATTAAATTTTGGATAGAATTCATTCGATTTTTAGGGTTCCATAGCCAAATGGAAAAATGGAATCTTTATAATTTTGCCTTGTCCGTCCGTTCGTCTGTCTGTCCTCATATCACAGCCATTTTACTTGGAAGCTATTAGCAATATATAGCTTAAATTTAGATAGTAGGTGACTTCTATGAACCGCTATACAATGAAATAGTGGAAATAAAAAAATAATATCAGCACTCTGTACATGTAACTGAGGAACCAATAAAAATCCAGTGTAATTACATTAACCTTTTTTTAGAACTTATAATAAACTTTCAACTAATTGGTTTGAATAAGACATGCTATGTAGTTTTTGAGATATGGGATATTTTCGGTACAAATGGTGTCTTTTAGAAATGCAAACTTATAAGTTTAATATTGTTTGGTACCACGTTTGGCACCATTAAAAAGAACGTAGCATTAGTATTATTATATATAAACATAAGCTGAAACGTTAAGCCAGTTAATGCTGAAAAATACAAGCATTTGTAAATTTCAATCGATCGGATCGCTACCTCTAGCTATCAGACACGTATAGAGATGTGCAGGAAATGTGCAAAGATATAAACATAAGTATACAGAGAAAGAAGTGAAACAGGTTAGATCCACTATTAGAAAGGACAGTAATTTATATAAACCGCTTCTGACGTAAATAATTTTCGGCCGTTTGCGATACTCTCTGCACCACGTAAATTATTCGATTTCTCGTTACGTCGCAACATCTATGTGAGCTGTTGAAGTCAGATTTGTGATGACTAACATAAATTTTGAATTGGACGTTTGAAAGTTAAAATTTCGAGTGTTTATCTTGATTTTCAAGCCATCCTGCGGATTTCGACCACCAGGAATCTTTTGATGCAAGGATAATGACATCCTATTAAACTGCTTTGGAAAAGCTGGTTTCTTTCTTCAATTCTTACATTCATTCTCCTTGTATTTTGCGAATAGAAAGCACTGCTTCTTATTTCAATCGATCATGAGTCAGTCAGTGTTCGAATCTCGGGTCTTTACTCTCGACTGTCCAGGTAAATAATATTGGTAATGTAGTTACAACTGTACATTGATATGAAGATTTTCTCAGCTATTAGAAGTATAGTAGATTGCAAGTTAATACAACGCGATATCGATGCTTTTCTCGAGTGGAGCGATGCGAATGATCTGTTGCTCAATTCAAGTAAATGCTCTGTGATGAGCTAAAGCCGGGCAATCGCTATTCTAGAGCATAAATCCTCCATAAGCGGGATGCCCTTATTTCCACATATTGAAGTAGATGACTTTTCATGGCCATTTAGCACATGTAGTGAAAGTCATTCATTCCAAAAAAGTATTTTCGACGTTTGTGTACGAGATGATATGGTTATTGCACTTTTCTATTGAGTATATTGGGTTACCATACGTTGCAGCACCAAAGAGAAGTTACTTTAATGACATTTATTTTTTCATTGTTAATGGAAAACTTTTGTGCCCAAATTTATTGATGAAATTCCCCCCCCCCCCTCCCGTTCTGCTAACCACTTGCGCTCGTGTAGTTATCATATCTTTACTATGCCGGCATCTAGAACCAAGTTATATCGAAATTTTCCACTCTCAGATTGCTCAACCGCATGATGGATTTTGCACCAGAGTGTGACCAGTTTGTGACGAGTCAGAGTAAACTTGTAAAATTGTGTCACCGATATGTGTTGTAATGTCATTTAATTTAATTAATTATCCAGTCGTCGTTACTGACACCCAAAAGTATTAAAACTGTACTGTTTCCAAAACTGTATATAAATAAAAATAAATAAAAAAATATACACAGAATAGAGAAAGCGAAACTTTTAACATTTCTTCAAATTTATGGTTATAAATTTACGGTTTTACGGCATATTACAGCAAGGCAAGATACACAAATAACTACGCAGTTTAATATTATAAAAATATAAAGTAAAAATACTATGATAACATGGCTTAATAAAGAACACCGCAAAGCGTTATTATCAATAAACAAGATTCTTCAAATATGCAAAATTTCAAGTTGGCGCTTATGTCGTCAAAAAAAAACAATTGAGAAATAAGCCACGTAACATTTAAATTATAGTAAATATATGATAAATTTTACGTTTGGCATTTGTTTGAAGCTTCAATAGATTCCATTTAATGTATTCATTCAGTCTGCATTGTGAACCTGAATACTTGATATTCGATATAATGCTGTGAGGATTTAGAATCAAATTAATGGACAAATCTTAGCACCTTATTATAACTACCATTTTATGAAAATGGGTACACAATAAGGAAAGCATTGAATTAAAGTAGCTCAAGTGTGTTAAACGTGCGTTAAACGTTGTCGTGATAACGGTGTGTTAAACGTTGTCGTGATAACGGTCGGTGCAAGGATGAGCCTTCTGTCGACTGCAGTTACGTAGTTCGCAGAAATATTTCATTTTTATCTTAGCTACAAATATTTTCAACGTCAAAAAATAAGTTAAAGGTTAGAAAAGTTATTGAGCGACCTGTGCACATTATGTAGTGTTTAAATGCAAAATATAAAAGATATTAAAAATTTGGAAAATCAAATTTATTAAAAATTTTATGCTTTAAAATTGTTTCAAAAAATGTTTATTACGAGTAAATTTGCTTCCTTCTCGTCTAAAATCGAAAAATAATTACTGTTCAATAAATTTATATTTCGAAAACGCATTTAGTTATTTTGTAATTTTTTTACGCTTATTATCAAGTTTACTTACGTAAAATCTAATTGGAAATAGGAAGCAATCTTAATCAAAACTGAATCTGTCAGATAAAAACATTATTCCGCTAATTTAAAGAAAATATGAACACGTTCCAACCAAGGACGGGTAAGCAACCCAGAGAGTAACTTTTAATCTCTAGTTTTCGATTAAGTAATATTAGTTGTTGCAAAAATTGAAAATATAGAAAAAACAAAGGTTTTTCTAGTAGTCTTGATCGAACCGCCGATTTTTTAAAAATAATAAAGTTCTTTTATTTCCATATTTTTCTTTAATTTTTCAGCGTATTTATATAAGTTTTTATTAGGTTATAATATGAATGACATGTCAAATTCTTGCGGCTTATAGAATAGGGAATGTAGAACAATTGTTAATCTCGTTCGCATAATAGCTTGAATCTCAATGGATTTATTTACTTCGACACACTTGAAATGACGAAATTCATTGCCTAAAAGAACTATGTTTGATCTTAAAAAGCATCAGGAAATAAAACGTTTAACGAGTTAATTTTTTGAATTTTTTCCATTGATTGTTACTTTTATATAATTATGCTTCTAGATTTAAAGTTGTCTATCAATATATTTTAACGATATGTTCCACTCTAATTGCAACATTGATGCGCTACATTCTATCGTTTAACCAATCACAGCGTCATAATGCGCTATTATCGTCTAGTAACAAACCAATTGGAAAACAGCGAGTGTGAAAGTGGCATAAGTAGTTCTAGTACAATTTACGCTGGATTACTTTTCTACCTTACTCAATGTTTTGCGAATATAACTTAGATTTGTATGAATGTAAAACATGTGTTACGTATTTACAAACACCTCAATAACTATCATGAATATAGAATCAGTCAGTAGACGCAAGAAATACGTGTTTACTGAGCGACTTCATCCTGTTAATTTTTATTGCATCGTGCGCGCGCATCCTAAAATTTTACTCTCATAATTGTTTCATAACGCGTCCAAAGAAGTATAAATTCAAAAAGTATTGTTTTCGGAATTTTGATGAAACACAATTATATTGTCTTAACAGAGTATAAAAAAGATAAAACCAAAGAATGTACGTCACATGCACATATTTTTTTAATTTTGATATACTTGTCATGTGTAGGTGACGTTTTTATTCTTGTTCATACCTTAGAATATATCACTTTACAAGTAATCAAATAGGGCACGGATTGTTACAAAATCTGATTTTCTCAAGATTTTATTCAAAACATTTCCTAAAACTATTTACTTTGATAGAATAAACAAAAATTTATTGTCCTTTGTAAAAAGATTTTAAATGTAATGAGATTTTTTTGATAAGAATACCATTACGTCCGTAGTGAGTAAATAAGGACGTGTCTACTATTAGTACGAATGATTATGTGCACCAAACTGAGAAGAAAATGTTAAGGAACGGAATGAAAATTTTTAACTATTTCTAAAAAAAATTAATGTGTATAATGCGATTCCATAAAAAGAAAATCACATTTTTTTAAAGAAATACCCTTTTAATATACTAAGTATGATATACAGAATCACCTGTATGAATAATAGATTGATTCGTTGTTATATTTTGTATGAAAAATAGGTTGTATTAGGTTGGAAACTTATGAGCTCGCCATTTTTTTCGACCGATTTCTGAAATGTTATAGAAGCTTCTAGAACATTATTTGTACTTGAGGACTTTTTCTTCATGAATCTTGCTTAGGGTGAAAAACCAGCAAAGCATCACGTATTATGTACACAACGATGGTTGTAGGCATGCCTTCTTACGACACAACCAAGCACTGGTTCCAAAGATTCAAAGAAAGGAATTTTGACCTATCCGATAAACCTCACCCAAAGCGACCTCCTACAATTAATTTAGAAAAATGTTATTATTTGAAACAAATCCCACATTAAGTTCGTGTTGTTTTTCATAGCTATTTTTTTGCTCTTATACTCTTATACATTTAATTACCATCTGTTTCGTCTAATAATTTACGTGATAGTAAATTCAAAGACGAAACTCATATAAAAATCGAACTTTACCGGTTTTTCAGACAATGGCCCAAAATTTTCCACAAAGACGGAACTTTATCTCTACCTACACGTCAGCGACAAGTGTTAGATATCGACGGTGTTTATATATTAAAGATTGATTTTATTGACTACATATAAAAAGTTGAAAGGTTTGTGTGCAGAGATGGCGGGTTTATAAGTTGCCAACCTAGTAATATAAACATTAACCGCTTTCCTCAATATAGCAGACATTTTCCACTCAATAAACATTTCGATTTTATTTTATTATTATATTATTCTATAAGTTTGTGTTATCGCTTTATTAAATGTATGTATCTATATATATATATATATATATATATATATATATATATATATATATATATATATATATATATATATATGCGTTGTACGTATACGCGTTGTGTAGATATTTTTCGCAGTCTCCGTCCAAGAAGTATTGTAAACTTAGATGAATAAAAAGGGGTAGTTGAAATAATTTTTAATCCTTATTTAGCACCCGGCAACGATCTCGCTATAAAAAACGACGTGTTGGAGATTTAATGTTTCCTTAACTTCTAAAACTTTTTTGAGTGCTAATTATTTTATAGTATTGTGTCACGTACAGCAATAAGATGTAGAAAAGCGGTGAAGTTAAAAATTTGCCTATTTAAAAAAAAACTTAAAAATTGTAGTGTCATATTTTTCAAATTTGCTCTGCACAAAACACATCATACAATCCTGATTTTCAGTAATGAACATCATTTAACCTCTCAGATTAATTAATTGATGTTAAAGGAAATAAAATCAGGGCAGAAAAAACCGGCTAAATACTTGTTAGAATGCGTATAAATTTGAGGTCCGTGTCCATATATCTTGAAATTGTTGCGATAATTTTAATCGAATATCTAGAGTAATTTCGTTTCCGTCATTTTGTCGAAAATCTAGAGTAATTTTTTTAAGAAATTATAATATTGTTTTTCACCTTCTAAATTTTGTGAACATTTTAAACAATATCTCTACAACATGAATTGTGATTACACTATATTCTGGAAAATCTTATTATAAAATTATGAATAGTTTTGGAACCTTCACAACTGGGTCTTTGGATTGATATCCCACACAACCGAAGAAAAACCTCTTTTTGTATCAAACTTTCTCCCTTCAAATTTCTCAAATATTTTTTATGTTATTGCAAAATACCTAGACCAAAAAGCTCTTTTATGTTCTGTTACGCAAAATTTGATCCTCCTACGTCAATTTTTTTCTGATAAATAGCTGTAACAGATAGACGGAGGGACGTAGGGGAGATCCTATACGGGTTCCGTTTTTTCTTTCAAAAAATAAAATGTCCAATCGTGTAATAAATTCTTGGAAATTAAATAGAAAATATTATTTACAGAAAAATAACAAAAAATGAGGTCACGCAAACAAGAAAATGAGTCCAAGATAATGGCAGCGAACTAGTTGGGAAACGAAGTGTGGAGAATAGACTAACTTGCCTATTGCACTGATGGACTATCACTACAATTGTTCGAAATCATTCATTGAAAATCTCGTTCATTTGAAATGTGTTCGTCATTTAAACTGGAGATGCGGAAAAATTGAAGGCGACAATAGAGTATTCTGGCCTACAACTTCAAAGGTCAAGAATTTAGAAAGAAATTTTTTGAGCACACAAGCCGAAAAGGTAAAAGTGAATCTTTGTGGGGAAGCTTGTATATTTGTGTTTGCACACGACCCAAAATTCTTTAATTCAAATTTCAAGTATACATCAAATGTTTCTGCAATAAAATGAATACCAGAGTTAGTGCATAAAAGCTTATAATTATTAGCTTTTATTACACAAATTATAATTTGTCTACTTTCAAAATGTTTATTGTTACTTATACTACTGAGTTTTATAATTATTAAAATAATATACTTTTATAATATTAATTTAGATCACCTATTAAAAGGACTTTAAAAATGTTGGTTTATGTATTTATATAGTTTTAGAAATACTGTGATGTGTGTAACATCGGCAATCATGATATATTATACGGAAATGAATGTATATTTGTGAGTACGTGGCGAATCTATTATTGGTTAATGTTATAACCTTACAACAGTAAAATGATTTACCGTACATATTTGTATGAAACTCTTCACGCGCATATTTGGTTTTTTCGCCTGAGAAATGTGTATTTTGATATTTATTTTTAGTCTTTTCGTTATAGTTTGGAAAATGTCAATAAAAGGCCGAAAAATGTAAATAAATTAAAAAAAAATGGATAGGACACCATATTACGTATTAAAGAGCTCTGCCCATTTACCTATGCAAGAAAGAAAATCTAGAGAAAATAAAGAGGTGGATGTACGTAAATGACGAAGAATCGCGCCTACATTTATATAAGGAATTAGAAGCAACTAACTGAAACCAAATTCGTTCCGAAATCAATAAATTACTGTGACGTTTTGAACTTTTTTAAAATTGATATTTATTGGTTCGTATACATACGTACATAATAATATATACATTATAAATAGTCTCTAGAGGAAAAACAAGCTAGTTTATTTTGCAACGAGCCAGTGCAGTTTTTTAATTTCTTTCCTTTTGTCATAGCATCGTTAAATTATAAGACACACTAAATATACTATTTCCTTGTCTGATGGTTCTTTGTATTTTTTTTTAAACTACAACATGGGGGTGAATTTCTCACTGGAGTTAATCTATTAGTATGGTTGATCTGTTTATTTTTTTTAATAATTTTTACATTTAATATTTATATCAAACTCAATCTTTTTTCAGGTTATAATTGAAATCACCGTTGTTGGGCTTGTATGGATAAATGACTTCCCCTTACCCCTTTCTCAAATCAGTGGCGATTAGGTTATATCAATTACTTAAAAAATCCGATTTAATTAATCTGCACAGTTTTAATTAATCTGCACAGTACTTAGGGGCTAGATTTAATTGTAAGGTCGGCGACAAGGCATGAAACAATTTCCAACATTTTAAAAGCTTTTTGATTTTTTCCACTGTTAGTGAAACATTCTAACTGAACTGAAAACATTCAAGCATGCAATTACTCGTATATTTCAACATGCATTGCCATATAAATGGGGAGGATGAATTGAAAAAAAATATTGGAAGAAAGGAAAGACTTATTCGCATAATTGGGCTGAAGGCTGTGAGCATAATACCTCCCGTTTCAATTGATACTTATTGTCGAAGAACATTCCTTGTGACGTGCGCAAGGTAACGGTCAATAATTGTCGAGAATATTGATATGATATATAAGTCGTTAAAATTGTTTGCAAGTATAATTAAAATAAGGTGTATCATGAAACAATTTCCATAGATCGCTTCCAAGATTAGGCATATATATAGTTTTGAGTATTTTAAGGATTAGATACCTCAAAATAAAAAGAAACGAAATTCTCAAAAATCAGCAGTTTCTCAGAAAATTTATAAGATTTGTTGAAAAATGTACAAAAGAAAAATATGAAAAAACACTGTTTCATATATATATATATATATATATATATATGTATATATATATATATACATATATATATATATATATGTATATATATATATATATATAAGGAATCCTTCTGGTGAATTAGTATTCGAAATAATAGTATTCAAATGGAACTAATTAAAAAGAATTTTATTTATATTTAATAATAAAATTATTTTTAATAATTTCCATTTGTGTAATTCATCATGTTTTTTTGTTGTCACTGCTATTTCGAAAATATTTAGTCCATGTATGAACTAGATTCAGGCCTAAGTTAATTTTGTGACAAGTTTAATCACGATTGAATGACAAAATGTGGTGCTAATGAATAACAAATTATGGTAAAATCATCCCGAATGTAAAGTCGAGACCTCGGCAATGGATATATTAATTAGAAATTCGTCCCACGCGTTTAGCCTTCGGTTTATAGGTGTGCACACATACATTATGTACGAGTGAATATGGAAATATTAGGCAAATTTCAATTATTTACAAATACACATTTATTTGATTATAATGTCAAATTATTCTCATATTCATAGTAACTGAAATTAACTTCTAAAAGTGTATTAAACATGAGCATTTATCCTTCTGTATATAGGTTTACGCACACATATGTAGATTATGTACGTGTGTTCTAATTGTTGACAAAAACACCTTCACTTCATTGGGTAATATCAAATCATTCTTTTATTGATGGAAATCGACATTAACTTTCAAGTGTGTTAGAAATTGTTCATGTGCTTTTATCCTTGGCTTTATGGATTTATTCATAGAAATACTGCATAGGTTTCAAATGTTGGCAAATATATCTTTTTTATTTCTTATCGTCTGACATAAAAACTAAATTCTCGAGAAGTTTCTAACTACAGAGCTGGCACTCCGCAATTTAAAAATTGTAAGTAATTACTCCGTAGAACTGGTAATTGAGCAATTTTGATCGTTATTTTTTTAATAATAACCATGTAATTGTGTTATAAATCACAAATAAAAAGTAATTGAAGATCATTATTCTTTTCTTATTGAAATTTCATTTTGACCTAATAGATACTTAAAATGCAAATTAATTTTATTGGGATCGCCCATTGTAAAGTGAAAAATCGTTTTCCAAAATGTCGGTTAAAACCATCAAGGATTTGCTATATTATATTGAGGCAGAAGTATAAAGTATTTGTGTAATTAGCTGTGTATACCCGATCGAAATATAATCTTTATTATTTTTATTTTAACCTTTTCTGCTTTCATTTTCAACCTGTCAAAATACTGCCACGTCTGTTTTAAATGTCGTTTCCAATGTTTCCACTGTAATTATATTTTCATCCTTTTAATGGAGATTTTCAACCTATATCTAATCTTTAATAGACACAGGTACTATTTGATACTCAATTAAGCAATATTTGGTTACTGTTAATTACGATGTGACTTTATCTGAATTTCGAACTTTCGTATCCAAATTATCATTCCCGTCTAATCGCAATAAATTAAAACAATAAAAATGCTTTTGAAAAAATATGTTTTCAATCGTATTTATTTACAGTAAGCGCCAGCGTATAGCGTCGCAACAGGTATTGAAAGAGACTAACTCGATATAATGCGCCTCAGGTAATTGAATTATATGGATTGCGCGCGACACCCCGCCCTTTCCTGGCAAAAGTGCGCGGCACTCACTACATAGAGCCGTATTCCCTTATGTAATATAATATTTCTGTGAATGGCAACATTAGTTATTCATTTCTTTAATATAACTATTATTATAACATTAACATTATTGATTAAGATTACAAGTGTATGTTGTGAGATCTAACAACACATAACAAAATGTGAAGGTACAATTATTTATTATTTTTTGTCTTATTTAAATAATTTAATTTTTTTAAATTATTTATGTTCAACTATATCCTGCGATTAAATGAAAGAAAATATTCTGCATAGAGAGAATTTTCTACTTAAACTAAAATATACACTAGTTTTGTTCGTTTATTCGCCGTAAAATATACTTAAGCGGTTTTATTTTGTAGATTACATTTTTATTCTTTCTCTGAGTTTTGTTATTTTGATGAGAATATGGTGCCAAATGAGCATTGATATAAAGGTATATGGCGGCATTCAGAGCAAGCATATAATCAAAATACAAAATTACAATGTACGGTCGATATGTTTTTATTGAAAATTTTCCAAAAAAAACAAAAATGTATACTTGTTTTATATAGGGGACTGTATTTTACTGCCATTTGATAAACTAACAAACGGTATTGTTTGTTATGAGGATATTTAATTAAATTCTTTGTGGATAAATCTATGCAAAAACACCCGTAACCTAAAATGTTTCACAATGCTGATCTCACATCCAATTTAAAAATTTTGAAAACCTTATTTCTGGCAGTTAAATAGTCCATTTCAAAGCAATTAAATAAGTTGAATTAAAAATAAATAGTGTAGTATTTTTAAGCGTTACTCTTATTTTTAAACAATATTTGAAATGTTTGTATTGTATAGTTTGCTGTTTGCGTGGTATATATTCAAAGTAATTTAAATTAAACGTATACAATTTCCTTAAATTGGATTTTTCAGTGTTACTTAACACTTAATTAAAGACTTTCGAATACAAAAGCAATTTTTTGAAAATTTTGTATTCAGTACTTTAGTAACTTTGGAATACATTAATATTTTCAAAATCTAAATATGGTCACTCCGTTTGTGTTAGACTTTAATTATTCTGATCTACTCTACATCATGGCTGTGTTAAACCTTATTTATTATGGTCCACTCGTAAAACTTGCGTTGTTATATTAAGACATTAAGCAGATTGCTTTATAAATTATTTTAAAATTTATCGCTAAACATGATTTATCATATTAAAACATTAAACGGATTGCTTTATAGATTACTTTAAAGCGATGAAACCTATCGCTAAACCTGATTTTTTATATTACCTAAGACATTAGGCGAATTGCCTTATAGATTATTTTAAAACGATGAAACCTGTCGCTAAATGTGATTTGTGCCATTGAGACATTAAGCGGATTGCTTTGCAGATTATTTTTAAAAGTTGAAGCATATCTTTAAACCTAATTTTTTATATTAAGCGGATTGATTTATAGATTATTTTAAAACGATGAAGTTTATCGTGGGTGTCTTAGAAACAAGTTGCATTACAAACTTTCAGTATCAAATAACTTTTGATATTGAATAATAATATAATTGTGAATATGATTTTGTACAATAATTATCAAAATAAACATAACAAAATAATTACGACATATGTATATAATAGCGTCGTAAACAAACACGCTGGCTTGTAACAGTATTCTTAAAATAGTAACACATCAACCATCTATTCGACGTGCATGCATCTGTCATTGTGCCTCGTCAAACGAAGCACAATTCCTTCGTTATATTTTCATTTTCCAATAAAAGACAATTTTCTCCTTATCTGGGACTCACAGTGTGATCATATGTAATTTTTAAATTTTCACTTTAACTTAAAAAAACTATTATTCAAACTATTAGACAGTTGTTTCAATATTTTAACACCAAAATGATAAAAAGTGTAAGAAAATATAATATGCAAATATGTAAATTCTACCTGACACCCTCGACTTGAGTCCATACATTCACTTCTGGGGTATAGTTTAGAATACATTATTATAGATATATCTGATTATAGTATAATATAACCCGAATTTTGAACAGAGCCACTAAACAATTTCTTAAAGAAAAACTTTTCGAATTATTTTTATTAATCTCATCTTACATTCCTAAGCATCCATCGCAATAAACTTGATGTGATTTTATTAATATAAATTGCTTTACAAAAAAAAACATTGTGCGTGTCAGCTCCGACGCGCCACTGGAGTTTACTCCTTAATTACGATTGTCTTGGAATGTATAAAATAGGTAACACTGTGTATAAATATAACTATCAATATCATCTATCAATATATCTCTTACCGGTAAGGCAGCGTTCATAAGAAATACATTCGCTCGACTGTTTTTTCGTTAACTTACGTTGCAAACATTTTTTTAACGGGATAATATACAGCTTATGTCCGTCCTGAAGGTCCTTTCTAAATATTGGTGAAAGAATTTTTGAAATTGGATGAGTAGTTTCGGAGATTACCTTCTACATCCAAATTTACAAAATTTAACTTTTTATAACATATGAATTTTTTTTAACGGGATAATATACAATCTACGTCTATTCTGAAGGTCCATTCTAAATATTGGTGAAAAATTTTGAAATAGAATGAGTATTTTCGGAGATTACCTCCTATATCCAAACTTACAAAATTTTAGTTTTTTGTAAAATATGATTTTTTTTAATGCGGTAATGTACAACATATATCCATCCTGAAGTTCCTTTCTAAATATTGGACAAAGAATTTTAGAAATCGGATGAGTAGTTTCGGAGATTACTTCCTACATCCAAACTTACAATCTGTTACACTTCTTTTAACGCTCTGAACTTCTGATTTGATTCCTCATAAAACTTCATACCGGGCGCTATGTATGAAAATCGATTCTTAAAGACTAAATTCCAATTATATTCAGAAATTTGAATGTAATAAAGTACCTGTAGGCTGAGAAACAAAAAATAAATCATCTAAAGAACTCTATTTTAAAAGTTCTATTAAATTTAGTTAATATTCTGAATAACGCTATCTGGATGAAATATAAAAAAATATTTACTTTGGAATATCTGTAAGCGGAGTAAGATCAACAAAAATGGAGTAAGATAAGTACGAGGATATTGAAATAAAAGAATGGTACACATTTTTTACTGTCTTATTGAAGCGAATGCCCACCTGTTACGATAATACCTCTACATATTTTTTTAGTTCGCAAAATATATCATTACTTGCATAATTAATAAAAAAATCTTTACGTTACTGAACTTTGTTTTAAGTTTTTTGTGTTGAATAATGTATTTGGTTGTTTTCGTGCTGCTTCACAATTAAAATTGTATTTTAAATACGTTTCGAAAACAACTAGAAATAATTTAACATACAAGGCTTATTAAATTGGTGGGTAAGTAATCTATATTTTCATTCACAATGCGGGCTCCCATATTGTGAAATAAGTTGGAGTCAGCATGCAAAATGCTTAGTCTATATACTTGTCCAGGTATTGTCTCATTAGCTATAACCTATGCAACCCCAAACTACCTTTGCTTCTTTTCTTTTCCTTAGATATCGTGTTTTTGCCCTTCGTTTTATATTGGTAATTATATGTTTTAAAAGTATGTGGAAATGTTATATATTTCCAAAATGACATATATGTTTTCCTTTTCCTAACTATAGTCTGGCAAATCACTGTTTATTTTAATTAGCATTGTTTTTATTGGCTGTAACAAATTAATCTCGAGGTAATCATTTCGTTTTACATAATTGTTTTGTATATTAAACGAATATTTATTCTATATATAAACAAATAAAGATTATAACGTAGAGTCCATTTATATAGTCTATAGAAATCTGTGGAAAATTAGTATGTATTTTCCTTAGCACAATGCTCTAGGTATTGTGTGCTTAGTGTTGTTGGTTTAAATATGGAAATATTCATATTAATTGAAAATGTTCTTGGGGTTTCTTTCCAATTATTGAATATATTATAAAAGTATAATGTAGAATGTAGTACTCGACCTATAAATGTAAGAACATATTCATGGTATGGAAGTTACTGACAAATAATGCCAAGAATTGAATCAAGGATTTCAATCAATCTCATATCACAAGGAATCCTCTATTGATTCTAAAGTATTATTCTTAGCAGTAAAATACAGTCAAAATTGGAGAACGATATTCATACAGTTTGAAGCGATTTCATTACCGGATTCCATGAGTGGCCGGTAAGGTGGAAATTGAGTAAGTTGCCAATTCAGTGTGTATTTTTTAAATATATTGGGACGATTTTATTTTCATTAAAAATTACGTAGTAGGATTGGTGTCAAAAATTGCCATAATCGAAAGCTATCTATTTTATTCATTTGTGCAAAATATAACCTAAATGTACTGGTATTTACTTTATAGTTTTCTTTTGCAATATTGACGCCATGTTTTATTATGGCTCTATTGTTAACTGAGTAAGCAAAGTTTTTAATGATCTATAAACAACAATTCACCGAGGGAACGTGACTTGTTTAATTGACGAAGGTTCATAGACCGACGTTTACTTAGATTACCAAAATTAGTCAATCTTATTTTCCATTAAAATTGTGATATATGTACATTCTATTTTTTTATTCTTTATTTTTAAATGTTTGTCTGATACAACCTTCATACCATATGCAAACTAAATATTTGAGACCTATATCTTACAATAATACCTATATAAACTAATTACAGATTTAGTTTTTTAAATACTTTTATTGATTACCTAACTGATTTTCGTATTTTACGGTACTTCCTATATAATTATTTTTTATTGATTTCAATTTATATTTATACTTTAAGATATATATTCTCTATAAAATAATAGTGTTTGAAAACATATATTTATACAAAAATTAAAAAATTGTTTTATTCATATTTAAACGAGCAATTTACAGCGTAGTATATTCTCATCCGCTATTGAGAAATAGAATCGACTCTTCCATAGTAGTACTAGTTTAATTTTTTCTACAGGGACATGTAAACGAAAAAAAGGAATTTAGAAACCTTTTTACACATAAATTGCACATTAATTAATTTGCTAATTGAATAAGGATCCACAATTTTAATGTTTATAAATTAGGACTTACAGAAATGTACAGATAGAAATTTAATTATGTCTTTGACAGACAGTTAGCACTCAGTTACATCTAGATATGATATGGGTGTAATTGTAATTCTGTTTAAATAAACACAAAAAAATCTGACAAAAAAGACACAGAAAATAAAAGAAAAACTTTAGCTAAAGGAGCGGCGCGAAGACTATTTCTGTGTGCACATCCCTTGTGCGCTTTGAGTTTAAAATTAAATTTAAGGCGATAATATTAGTACACCCGTTTTGAGGTTGTGGTAATGTATCACGGGGCGTACCCAGGCGTCACGCAGCTCGGAATTTAACTAACTGGAAAAGATGGTTACTTGGTTGAAGAAACCGGTTATAACAAAGAATATGCTTTCACGGAACATTGTTACTGAGAAACTCATTTTAAAAAGTACCTTAAAATAGGTTAGTAATATGCGTATCAATGGTGTTAGCTGAATTTGATCACGGGGAAATGATTATATATTATGTGATGTGTACAGTAAAGATTTATAGTGGACAATTTTTAAGATTTCTAATTACAAAAGGTGAAAAAGCAGATTCTTGTATGATTATTCATCTTGGCTTCTTATTATAGAATTTTAACGCTTAAATTCATAGTTCGAAAAACAGCAGAAATGTAAAAATATTACATAATTATTAAATAATACTTAATCTTTTTTTCGTTTTAGGCTGCTGTTTTACCGTAACTGAGCAACGAGTCCGAGTAGATCTTTCCGAAGAACTGGTTAATTTGACACTATTTAAAAAAGTTAATTGGGAAAATATAGAAAATTGAATTAATTGGACGCGCAAAAAGAATAAAAGGTGAATATACAAAATATATTATTCGAAAAAGATATGGAGATTCATGGAATAATTCTTGAAATCTGAAAACTACGGCTTGCATATCTATTAAGAAAGTAAGTGACATAGAGACCGAGCAATGTGTTGCCCCATTACCGCTGCCCATCATTCCCGTGTGGGAGATAGCGTGATAATTATATAAACTGCGTAGGATTAACGAAGGAACGAATACCAATTGAAATCTGGTTACCTACTGAAAGGCACCAAATAAAAAAATGTTTTAAACTGATTACGCAAGCGGAGAGTAATGCTTTCGACAACTTTTTTTGTACTTTTTTGCCTTTATAGCGTTATAATGAACCAATTTTCACGAGGAAAGTGTCAAAGATTTCTTTTAATTTAGTAAATGATATAGAATGTATGCATATTTAAATAGGAAACGCACTGTGTTGCCTAGTATTTTGAGATACAAATAATGATCCTGATTACACCAACACTTAGTCCTTCCCCAGGCGAATGAAACCGCGGGTCAAAGCCAGTAAGTAAATAAATAATTGACTCTAAATTAAATAGCCTGTGATAACGCAATGTATATTATATCAGACTATCAATGTAACTTAGGTAGCTAGATGCTACGTCGCTACGAATGAGAATTCGTAGCGACATAGCATCGTAGAATCTCAACTACTGATTAAAATATTTTTGTTTACTCTCCACCATTGTATCATTCCAAAATACATTAAAGAAGAACACATTAAGAACAACACTAGTAAGAAATACAATATAAACAAAAAGATAATAAAAAAGGAATATACAGTTAGTTCCTGTACATCAGAAAATCTTTGAACGGAGATATTCCGACATCCTCAAACCGATCATCTTAATATATTTTCAGAGTATATATATGACGTGGCTACAATTTAATGCCAAGTGAGGTGAAGGGATGTGACATTTAATCTGTATTGTAATCGATAAATGTAGGTGGTTCTATCAGTATTTTTAATAACGTTTTTATAACATAAAACGAAGTTATACGTAGATGTTATGTTTTTAGCTGTTTGTAAGTTGTCGGTCGGCAGTTTTATGTTGTCTTTTCATTACACATAGATTGCTACTGTCCCTTTATAAACTATTATAAAAAAGAAGTAAGAAAAATTATGAACCATTAAGGAATATGTTATAATAAATTTATATTCACTTAATATAATATATTTATATTAGCCACAATTCTAAAAATGAATATAATCATAATTAATGTAATTATATTCATTTCCAGAATAGTGGCTAGATAGTTTAATTAACTTTCTCGCCATTATTTAGTAATCATAACTGAAATATTTTATAATCTACCTGCCTACTGTAAATCTTACACCTTCAAATATTTATATGTAATATAATTTTTGTATAAATTTGAAGACAAATATAAATGTAAATTAATGTACAAGTATAAATAACAGTTGAATGTGAGTTATTCGTCGGTGTTTAAGCCACTTGTTTTTGATAGAATTTATTTGTATAATTATATATTTCTTATTAACCAGAATTCGATATAATTTCTTTTATAATAATTAATTTATATATGAATATTTTAATATGAACATTTATGTAAAAAAGTTAATCTTAAACAGGATAGTAAATATATACAAAATAAATGAAACAAAACTATAAGCGATGGTACTTACGGCGTTCACGGCGAGTACTCGCTTTGCCGACATGTCAATTTATTAACTGACGTATAAATTTAAAGCTCTTTGTCACATAAGGGACCCCATTTTTGCAAGATCGATAATTTTTTGATGACCACTTCTTTTCTCATAGAATATAGTTAAAAAAAGAGAATCATAGCTTAAACACTGGAACATTTTGATGAGTAACTTAGTCATACAGTATCATTCATTCGACAATATATATTATGTTGAATGAATGCGACTGTATGACTAAGTAATAATAATGAATATAAACCTTAATTTTTGTTGGACTCAACCAGTTGTATAGTTAAAGAATATACTGTTTTAATTGTAACCGTATTAAATATGTAGTGCTCTTTATGCACGTTTTGTTGAACCGAATGCTTTGTATCGTCTTCCGAAATTTAATTCGGAGTCGTCGGTACATAATCGCCCATGTAGCCAAATTGGCTGTTTTCAAATATTGAATATATTTGGCGTTAATTTTGTAGAAATTCATTATTCATAATTAAATGAAACTACGTGATGTAGTATTATTTCTATTTTCTTTAAGTTCTATCTTAAGTTTAAGTTCTATCTTTGCTAATATCCCACCTAAAGATGTTGTAATACAACGAATGTCGTGGTAAAGAAATTAAAGAAAGTAGAACTAATACTACATCACGTAGTTTCATTTAATTGTGAAATATGTAGTGAGTTAGTTAGAAAAAAAATAGTAATTAATGAACATGTGCAAAATCTGTAAATCAGTGAAGGAATTAAGAACGCTGTCTCGGTGGGAAATTGTAAGCTGGTACGAGTTTATAAACAGATAGTATTTTTGAATGTTATGTTGCGAATTTACAGGTACGCAATTAAAATTACATAATTTATAGCGATATTTTTATAATTGAGTTGTACATACTTTCTCACGAACCGTAACCTCTGTTTTTATTTTCACAATAATATTTTAATGTTTTAATGCATTATTAGAATTATAAAGTATTATAAACAAACTAAACACCAAAATTAACTCAGATCGGACTAGTCCTTTAATCGCTAGACCATCGAAAACCTACATTTTTCTTAATTTCGTATTTTTCATTCCAATATAATTATTTTAATGCAATATTATGGATTTAAACAGAAAACTTACATTCGAGTTATAACACTTCCATTGCTTCTTAGACCGCAAAAATACATCCATATATATATATATATATATATATATATATATAGCTGACCCGGCGAACTTCGTACCACCTCAGAATCAATAAATGTTGTGCCATCTTACTATTATTAAATTCAGTTTATTAAATAAAATGGATACTCAAAATTAATTAAGTTCAATAAATATAAAAAACCAAAATGTTTTAATTACATTGAAATAAATGTTATTCACGTGGCAGCAAATTATTTGCTTTATTTGAATATATATACATACACATATGTGCATATTAATCTTAATAATAAAATGAAGTTAAAAAAATGTCTAATTCGCAACAATATGGCACAGCACTGGCTGCTGGCAGCGGAACGCGCATTAATGAAAGTAAAATATGAAACTGGAAGAAATATGAAGCGCGGACGGAAAGCGGAAGAGGGAGGAGGGGCGGAAGTAGGTGTCGTGGCTGACTCACGCGAGTGAGGGTGCTCGCGGAGATACGCCGAGAGTGCTATTCAAATGGTGAGTATATTTGCTAGTTGCGAAACACGGTCATAGTCGAGTTAAGTCTTGATTTATCTGTAAACGATGAGTGCGGCATCGTAGGTGACATCATAGAGTAACATCGGGAAAAGAATGAATAAATCGGTAGCATTTAGTTTAGATTTTGTCATCAATACGAATGTCCAATAGAACCAAAAATGACAATAATTAAATCATATTAATATGTAAATAGTATAAGATCCAGTTTATACATTTAAAATACTGGTGCGATTTAATTATTGCGGTAAGTGAGTTAAGACCACGATCGTAAGCTGTCGGAAGCCTATTATGAAAGGAACGTTATTTTTGAAATTTTAATTAGAAAAATATTAATTTTTCTTTGATATTTATAATTTTAAATGACATTATAAAAAGAAAACTTATAGTATTTTCCGGTAAGTTCTTGTTTTATCTCATATACATGAAAATACCTATCATTATAAGTATTTCAAGATTAAAACAGCAAACTAAGAGAACAGACCAGCAGACAAAGTGTCTACTTTATGATACAGTGACCCACTTTCGCGTACGTCCACGTTAAACCTACTGTACGTTCTGCAATTTGGTTCTAGAAAGATCTTGTCAGGAGAAATGATAGATAAAATTTGAAATTATAATTAAAGTTAATGAACATTAATAAACTTGTTACTGTTTTTAAAGCAAGATAATTGTAAGACGTTTTACATATGGTTCAGTGAAAAATAAAAAGTTTTTTTATACAAAGTTTGGTTCATTAGCAGTTGTAACTTTGGTCAGACAGATTTGAGATTAGTCATTTTATTCGATTTCACCTAGTTATGTGTTCCAATCCTAATATGAATCCTGTATATCTTTGTTTGTATAATGTTAACTTTGGTGCAATATAGAATATTAGATATACACTATTTATTAATGAAAAGTGTACTTAGGTACTAAAGGAAAAGCAACCAAAATAATGAAAAATAAATTTTAATTAAAATATTAAAATTGCATAACTTGCCATAAGAGTTAGTACAAGTCGAACATGAATATGAATATAAAAACTTGCAACTACTGATCGATCAAAATCTTAATTGGCGGTCTCAAGTAAATGATGTTAGTCGTCGTGTTTTCAACAGGATACACTCTTTGAAACGTATTCAAAATTTTCTACCGACTAAAACGAAAATCTACCTTTGTCAAACACTTTTATTACCATTAATCGATTATGGAGACGTGTGCTATCCTGATCTTAATGAAGAATATTTGTGCAAGTTGGAACGTCTTCAAAATTTATGCATTCGGTATATCTTCGGCCTCAGAAAATATGATCACATTTCTGAATACAGGTAATTTCTCAAATGGCTGACGATCCGTGATCGACGTCAACTTCACATACTTACACTTCTTTTTAACATATTAAAAAATCCTCATAGCCCAAATTATCTTAGTGGCAAATTTAAAGACTTATTACTATTTAAAGTGGCAAATTTATTAGACTTATTACTATTTAAAGACTATTTGTCTGCTCACGGCCTTGGGCTGCGATCTGAAAGTTCACACACCCTACTTATTCCTAAACATACCTCTACCACTTACGAAAAATCCTTCACTGTCCAAGCAGCAAACATTTGGAATCACCTGGATCCTGACATCAGGAAAACCACGTCTCTAAACATTTTCAAAGACAGAGTGAAAAAGTGCTGCATCTGAAACCTTTTCCTTTTTGTCCTTGCCCTTTCCTGTCTTTCCCATCTCAAATCATGTAAATATTTTGTTTCTTTTTTAATTTATTTTCGTATTTTTTTTGTCTAATGTGCTATGAAGAATTTTCATTGTAAAATCTCTTACAGTCTACCAACTAAATTTCAATACAAATTGTTATGGTTGACTGGAAGAGTTTGCTCATGTAGCAATAAGTCCGCCATATGTACTATACATAAAAGTTAATAATAAATAAATAAATATGCCCATAAACAAATTTATATTATATTTTTAGCACCGTTTTATAAATTTTTTAACGAAAGTCACATATAGTTTATACCACATATACAAAATTTATTTCGCTTGTGTATTTACACAGCAAAATAAATTTTTGGTTTATACACCGTTGTTAACGTTGTATCTTATGATTATTTCGTGTTTACCTTTATTGGCAATGTCGCGTAAACTGTTAGACAAAAACTATTTCATCAATACCAGTAAATTATCTTTAAAAAAAAAGGTTATTTACTTTATATGTTCCCTACTGGTAAAGCTACATTCTCTGTACATTGTAATAACTCCATAAATAGCTGTATTATTATAAAAAATATTTAAAAATTGAAGCGGAGAAAATATTAATCACAGTATTCTTATATCAAGAAAAAATATTAGAAAAATGAACGTTGTTAAAAATATTCGTGATTGCCAGAACAGAATAATCTAACTATAAAAGAAATAAATAAATACGTATATTTTTTAAAGTTCCAATCATAATTTTTTTAGGGATATATCATAGTGATATTTGGCTAATCTAGATCTGCTCAGCTTTTTAGAAGTTAACATTATTTTCCATTTTTCAAATGATCGTTTTTACTTAGAAACGATTGAATATCAAAAGATTAAATTTTACTCAATATTAATTAATATTCATAACAACTCAAATAAAAAAATATTATCAAAATTAGAGCTAAAGCTGATTTCTGGACTTTTACGGTTACAGCCTTTACTTTGGAAAAGAACATTTTTATTGTTTTTTTATTTCAAAATTACGGCCTTGTCAACACATCTTACAACTACATGAAATTGTATGTCATTAGGTTGAATGAGTCAGATTCTATAACAAACAGAAACACAGATAGACAGATACTGAAACTTCCCTTGAGGCCTTATATTTTTTTACTAAAATCGAAAGGGAATACTGAAAAATACAGCAGTGTAAGGTGACATCCGTGCCATTCATTTGTCCTAGAAATAAAAGTTTTGTAAATAAAGATTAAAAGACAGGCAACAAACACTCACATTAATATTGTAATTACTGTGTCACAGAATGATACCATAAATAAAAATTATCTTTTTAAATTAAGGTATTTTTTTTATTTACGTAAATAAAATATTATTACGCTTACGTACAGAGTGACGAAAGGAAACGGCCTACGGAGAAAGTTACAGCACAAAAATCTTTTCGCTTGTTCGCCGTTTGACATCTCAAATGTAAATGAAAGCCGTGCTTCATTATTTACGAATTCACTTATTAATTTAATAATAGCATTATTAATGTAATAATGCAGCAAGTGTGTGTTAAGCCATGTGGAAATGTCACTTTTCGTTATGCCTGGTCTACCTATATAAATTTTGAGTTATATGCTCTGATCAAACTATATTTCAAAGTTTACGAACCTGGGTATTCCCATAATTTATTGTATGTGTATACTATCTGTATTATCATAATTTTTTGTATTGAAGTCACATTTTGAATTCAAAGAATGACTCGCACGAGTTAATGAAGACTTGCATTTAATTAAACACAAGTGAAATTCGCAATATTTATTAAATTCACTCGCCTGTCAGAGTTGCCTTCATTTGTTTTCAACTGTCTTTCTAATTCCGTAAGCTGCTCATGCGTGTCATTCAAATATATCTTTCTTTTAACGATCTCGAGGTTCTATTGTTCTCATCCGACTGTCTGACCGCTTACAGCCGAACTTCTCTTCTCGCCGCTTAAATATATGAGCATCGAATTTCCCCAGACGAAGATTCATTGAAATTCTTAAAGCCAAATATATAAATAAAAGGATGCATGTTTTTTTTATTTCAGCTATATAAATAATAAATGTTTATGTCTATCTATATTTATATACTCGGGTTTAAGTTTATTAGACTTGTTAGTAAGCAAAATACCCAAACGATTGAATGATAAATACTGTTTTAATTCTGAAAGAATTACAGTAAAAAGTCTATATGGTGAAATTGTGTTATAATTTTTAGTCTATCTGGACACCAATCGCGCAGTTTCCTTGGAGTACTAGTGTTCACAGATGAACTCTAATGTATAGACTATGACACCAATCTCTATCTATTATTCTTCGGTATTGGAAGCAAAAATGTACTCCTATGAACATTTGAACACGACTAATATAAGAACCAAAAAATATAGGGAATACTCCTCTTATTAAATGTCATTTTACTTAACTTTCACTAAGCATATTACACATTATTAAAAAAAATCGATTTTACAAAGTAGCGATGTATAGAGGGAAATGGTCTCTTACTATTAAAAGTGGTTTCCCATGGCACCCCAATGTTGTATAAGAAGTTCCAGCCGAATGAGATCGATATGCGAAGCGGTACCTTGCAAAATAAGGTACTAACAGGCCCGCTCGGAGCCGGCGCAGGCAGGTAGACGCTGACAGCTGCCGACACCGTTGATTGAGCACTCACAATCAAGGGCGACGGGGCAATTTCGCTAGGGCGCGTTCCCGTCTGTCCCTCAACAAATTAAACCATTTCTTGAGCCGAGCTGATGTGTACGCTAGCAGCAGATTTAAAAGTTTACTTTCACCTTTTTGAAGTGTAATTCAAAATTATCGGAACAATTTATATAAAAACATTGTTCCAATACTTTAGAACAATACACCAAAAGAATACTCTCATATTTTGAAAATGACATTAATGTATTTTCATTTTTTTAATATTTTTATATATTTTTAATAAAACTTTTCCTAATTTCACAAATTTCGAGTTTTTATTATAATTTACTATATGAAACTAAATATTTTGGCTTTCAATTAAAATAAGTACTAATATAAGAAAAACGGATTTTTTAAAGAAAGGAAAATAAAATTAAATTAATAAAACATCACATTTAAAAATTCATAAAATATTTTCATGTGTTCTTTTCCAGTTTAAATTTGAATATTAAATCAAGCAGCACGCATATTTGTGACAACAAGTGTTTTTGATAATTTTGTTATTTGGAAAGTAATTAAAATGTTGCAAGAGCGGCCAAAAATTCTAATAAGATATAACAAAACTGAATGGGATACTCAGTGTATAAGAGATCACCCTATCCCTATCAATTTAATACTTCTTTTAAGTATAAAACCCAAACAGCCCTTTAGCTCTTGCACCAATTGAGTTGTCACCAATATGTAAGACAACCAAATATCTAAGGCCGATTTCATCGGTCATCACCATCTCTATAGTTATATCATCCGCGTATTCTTTTAACCCTAGTATCGATATCAAAATGACCAGTTTATTAAAATGGCTGAAGTGAACTCAAAAATACCTCAAACGTTTTACTTTAAATTTTTCACATTGCTAATATTTATCATAAATTAAATAATATGTCATAACTCGTATTTTCTGAAAAGTCTGATTAGGGTATTCTCATAGAAAACTACCCGTGTGTATACGAAGAGCAAGGGAGAGGAAGTGGCCGCGGGTAAAAGGGACACGGTTTTATAATTAATTCTCTATGAGCGCACTACAAACATTTTATAAACGCAACGATAATATAAAACTGCTCAATTTTACAGTAACATCAGAACAGACGTATAAACCAGCTTGTGTTTCTACAGAGAGTAAACGCAGCATATATAGCAATATATAACAAATTGTGAGTCGACATTTTCCACCAGTTTCTGGAATGTTCTGTTAGGGCGTGGCCTTCGATCTTCTGTTCAGTTAGCAAAGCAAATCCGCGAGTAAAGAACAAAAAAAATATGAAAATTTGATGAAGAAAAATTAGATTGTTCTTGCTTTATCGATTCTGTATAGAGTGAAAAGTGATCGAAATAACACACAATATAAATTGTGTACACAACAATGAATGAGTTCTACCACACAACTAAGCATTGATTCCAAAAGTTTCATAGATCCCATCTCTCCTTTAAACCTCATCCAGAATGACAACCTGCATTAAATTTAGAAAAATTGAAACCTTTATTGAAACAAATGGTCAAACTCGCATAATTTGGTGAAATTCTTATAATAAAAAGACATCTTCATATTTTGGGGGAGTAGTGATAATATTTTATTTGATCACTGCATGAATAAATACTGATAAGCTGTGGTGGGGGTTTATTAGATGCCAACCGTATACTTAGATAATTATATTATACAAACATTTTGAGCACATGTAACGTTATATAATCTAATTTCTAAGATAGATAATTTTCTTTAAAATGTCTTTTAAAGTTTTTAATATATTATATTAATATATAATATATTAAAAACTTAAAACATAGCTCTATTATAATAATATGTACCAATATAACATGAAACAAAATAGATATTTATGGTAAATACTGATTGGTTATGTATAATTAATGTTACTTCTAACATTTGGGTACCTCTACCTCAAATTCTTGGTACCTCTATCTTTCACCCTCATTAATAATATCAGCTCGAATACCACCTTTCGTCTCCGTTTAATATGTTAGCAAATATCTATAAAAAAAATTAAATGTAATTTATGTCAGCGCGGGCATATATTATATTCTCTCATCCATCACTAATATGTCTACGACGGGAGGGGCGTTAAAGTTTTTATTAATCTCTGTAGTAGTGTTACCCGTCGTAGAGTCTACACTCTGAAATTCTTCGTAGAAGGCTTACCGTGTAGAACCCGTTTACGATGAAATTCTTCGTAGCAAGCATAGACATCGCTCTGCAAGCAGAGGGTTCCAAATTCGTTCCAATCAATCATTTTCAATAACTGTCAAGTACTCTCTTTGGCTTTAAAGATATTGAATTAACTTATATATGCCGAGTTCGAAATTCATATTGTCTTTGTAATGATAAATAGGAAATTCAATTCATAAAATGGCATTGCGTAGCAATATGTTTCTGAGGTATAAATTTCGGATAGTTTTTTCCTAGTTTCTTCCCTAATCGGCGCAAACTACCTTATGTATACGTAAATAATGATTTTATTAAAAATAAAATAACTTAACCTGATCGCAAATACATTACATGAGGTTTCATTTGCTATTACGTGGTATGCTGTAAGCGATGTGCCATCAGGCAGTTTTTCTATGGATATACTTTCAGCAAATTTTTATTAATATTATCATTTGAAATTATGATGGTCATAATGGATAATAATAGTAATATAATCGTCATCTATACATCTGTACATACAATGAAATTTTAAACTTTGCCTGTCTGTACATTGAAAATATACACAAAAAATCATGTGGGGGGGGGGGGCGTAATTAACTCAAAAAATCATGCCACCCCATGATTTTCTGTGTTATAAGTAATATAATGCATTAAAGTTACTTTTTAGCATGTTTGTATTTTTATAGACTTATTGCGTAAAAACTGCAGATCCAAATCGGATGAAGTTTCTCAGAATAACAGAAGTCAACCTAAAATAATATTTAGTTGCTTTTTCATCGCAATCATTCCACTTAATTGGAAGATATGTGAATTTAATATTTTAATATAACAACAACATAGAAATGCCTAACTAGTCGACGCGTTGTAATTACATAAATGTATAATGTTTGTACAAATATTGATGTATGTAAGGTACGGCAATAGATGGCAGTAACCGTATTTTAAATCGCGAAATGAAATTTTATACCCTAATATAAATTGGCAGAATGTGCGTGGCCAAAGGTGAAGTGATGGATTGGTGCAGGAGGGGTAGGGGAAACTGTATTGTAATGCACCTAACTACTGAAAAAAACTACTCTTATTTGAAGTTTTTATAGTCTCATTTTTTAAAAATTTTATTTGAGCATGGTCCAAAGGAGGAGAATACTCACAAAAGTGGTATCGGTACGTTTTTTCAAGGTCTGCGCGTACGAATTCGCGAGTGTATTTGGTGAGAAATAATTGTATAAATATCCAGATTAATAATGAATTATTCTCTATACATTCAAAATTTAAATATTATTTTTCAATATAAAGAAGAGGAAAAAGTCAAGCTTATTTATTTTTTTTATGTATTTTCTCATTTTTTGGCTTCAGTATGAAAGTATATTGTTATAATTTTCTTAAAAATTCAAGAACAAACACTTCTAATTTTGTAAGAATAATAAGTAATGTACAAATTGATTTGGTATATGTAAGTTTGGTCGCGCCGATATCTCTGTACACATAATATATATTTACTATTATCCATACCTATTCTTCTTTTTAGGAATATGTCATCTTTTTATATGTGATGATAGAATATTCGTGAAAAACAAATTTGTTCTTTAGCAATTCGCACTTCTTTTTGTATCAGTTTAGAAGCTAACAAGCAACTGTCACCTGAACACATCGAGAATAGTAAACTTGTCAAATGTATATGATCTAGGAGTTCTTGATCTAGGAGTTCAATTCGATTCCCGTCTGACTTTTTGTGGTCATTTGGCCGATATAGCGGAAAAATAATTTAGAAGGCTTGGATTTGTGTTGCTTAATGCTAGGGAATTTTAATGTCGTTTTTCAATTAGCCTATTATTATACATAGCTTTGGCACGAAGCAAGTTAGAAGCCAGCTCTATTATTTAGAGTCCATATGAAACTACGATTGAATGTTTCCAAACAATATTCTTTCGATATGGCGACATGAGGCGGTATGGTTGGTTCGAGTGAAAGTATATTTGTTGAAGTGTACCACCGTTATATGTTGTTATTTAATATAATTAATTGCTTATTTGTCGTCATTGAAACGCAAAGGTGTTAAATCTATATGTATGCAAATAAAAATAAGATATAAATAAATAATAAATATGTATAAATATCAATGCATATACTACATTTTGCCTGCGGCTCCGCTTGGTGGTATTGGGAACATGTAGACCATCGCGATCGCTTGGCAGTGCCAATGCGAGGTGATACTGTAAGCAAATCTCCTTCTCTCTGCCCCCCTTTATCTCATTCACATACTCAAACATTCTGTACTTTAGAATTATTCGTAGATACCACGTAAATACGTTAGTGTTGCTTAAATATATTCAAGAATAAATGTTACGATTTATTTTTTTTCTTATGATACATAATTACCATAATATTAGTGCCATCGATTAAGATTCATCACCAACAATTATTAATTCAAATATTTTTTCAGCCTGCTCGTTTAAGGAATAAAAATATTTTAAATGTATTGACGTACAATTTTAAAACATTCTCTTCTTTTTTAATCATAAATCATTTAAATGTACGAAATCATAGACTTTTTGTTTTTAAATGTTCCAAAATTGTTAACGCCCCTGTCAGCATTCCTGCGCATTTTTTCCCTTTTATTTTCACCTGCTGTAAAAGTCTATTAATATACAAGCTTTTACAGATTCAAAAATTGAAAAAATACGCCGTTTCATTAACATTAGTTAATAAAACAATTTAGTTATTAAAATATAACTAAATATTGACATGATTACATAAGTAATTATGTCAATATTTAGTTAATATTGACATAATCACATATGCATAACCAATTTAATACTAATTCGTTTCCTCAGAAATATATGAGATTACACTCACACAAATATTTTGATGACATTTTTCTTTTAAATAAATTTACACAATGTTTCCATTCAACACAACTTATATGGAACATTCAATGCATATTACAAAAATAAATTCTAATAGGTTCATATTGAAAGTGTAAAATGCTTTTATTATTTTTATAAATTTAACTAACTTTTTCCGTAATTTTTAGGAAGAAACGACATATATAATTAGCAACAAAAGATATAATTTATGAAATATCTATGAAAACACTGGTGTAAATAAAAGGAACACATATTAGCTTCACTACCTTCCATTATCAGCAATTTTTCATAAACGTTCGCAATATAACTGGCAAACGTCGAAGTACATAGATCATTAATCTGAAACTCGGAAGTTTCCGGCCATCCACCTTAAATCTCTTTAGGCTGAGAAAATTACCTATAATTCCGTCACTGAAATTTACACATCCTCATTTACTTGCCGTAAAATAAAGGATAGCAAGTTAAAATATTTATTTATTGTCTGCTTTCAGTGCGTTTAATGCTAAAATATTTTTCTCACCTAACTGCGACGTAATTTCCATTCTGTCTAATGAGATTATCGAAATGATTCTTTTTGAAATAATATTACTTAACGTGATCTATAAATTATATTGCAAATGCTAGATCATTGCTAGAAGTGCAGTCAATAAAATATATACATTTTTGGAAGGCAGATTTCATAATAAATAACCTTAATATATTTTTATTTAATTTTAAATTAACGCTTTTTATTTTTATTTTTTTTTAAAACTCCTGTTTCTAAAGCTGTGGTATGTTAAAGGCTGTGCAGTTAGAACAAAGTATTAAGTTTGGTCTCTTTGTATGTCTGTTTGTAGGTTAATAATACTTCATTATATTAATGTAATGTATAAACGTGTTAATAAACTAAATAATAGAAAATTTTTAAAAATAATTTTTTTTTCCTCATTTATGTTATTAGTAGTTAAAAATAAAAAAAAATGTTTTAATATTATTAGTTCTTTTTGACTTTAATAGTTCCCAGTGTCAATTTAATGTTTTTAAAACAAAAAAATCTACTAATGCTGATTTTGTTTAATATCTGTTTAAGTACCTGCTTCTGCTCTATCTAAAAAGCTTGATAATTATATTGATTTCAGTACAAGTAACGTTAGAATTTTTTTTAAATAATCATTGAAAAATGTCCAGTAAATACTTCATTTTTCAACAAAATCCATTAATTGTTAGATTAGATAGATTGTTGTGCATGGACCTTTAGAAATATAACTATAAAAAGGGGCAAATTCTACTTGGGACGTATTTAAAAAAAAAAAAAATTTAATTTGAGTTAATGCTTCGTTTTAAAATATTTCTTTGATTTTCTTTAAATTATTCTTGATTTTCAGGTAAATTACTAATTCGATATCTCAAGTAGATAATGAGAATGGGAAAATAAAATTAGTAAAGTAGTTAGTAAAAATAGTTTGTGTAAATAGTATTCGTGGACTTGCGATGTATATCGCTTAGATTTACATATTTGATGGCACATCACGAAACGCCATTTTTTGTAACTGTAATGCTCAGTAAATATAAAAAAACTAATATTAACTTTGTGTAACTGTAATACTGTAACAACATAAACTATGGCCAACAAGCTATTGAAAAAAAAATTATTCTTCTATAAATAATTACAAATTTAAAAATAATTATCTGTGCAAATGAAAAACATAATATAATAAATGTACGGAATGTTTTGTTTAAACTGGAATTTGCATAAAATTTGATAGTCCACTTCAAAGTTAAGTATATTCGAACGGCAAGATCATTGACTTTATTGATAAATCTATTTAATTCCGTTCAATTTTTCATTTGTCTGGATTTTTCAGTTGTAGGAAAATAAAGAATCATGAAAATGTTTATTTTTCAAAAAGTTTAGCCACAATCATGTTTTAACATTGTTATAACTAAACTAAAATACCAACTTCGGTGTTAGATGACAACAAAAATTATATGGAATTACATCAATATTTATTTAAACCCGTTATAACTCAAGCAATCAACAAACATATTAATAGTTTTAATCAGATTTTAAGAGTTTCACATTTTAATCAAAGTAGCAACCTTGAAACGAGTATACAAAAGTACAGCTTCGTCGCGGTAATCCAATTTTATTTGGCGAGAGCTAACATTTCGACTTTTTCGCAAATGCCTTGCTTTTCGTTATGATTTTCCAAATTAGATTACGGTAACCCTAATTACTCAAAAAAGTAATAACTTTTACGTCAGGGTTTTTCTCTTTCTTTGTATGTTTCCAAATGCATTGAGATTTTCTAAATAAACTTTCCACCAAGTACATTCGGAAACTTATAAATTGTTTATATCAAGATTCCTTCACATAAACCATTGCCAGTTTATATTTGAAGTTTTCTAGTTTATAAGAAAAACACATTATCAACATAATAAAATGTGTACTTCTTAAAATCTTAAGTTTGTTGTAAATCTTATGTTTGTTAATTGCTTGAGTTACAATTAAACTAACAAATTTAGCAATGTGAAAAAAACATACGAAAAATAACTACAAGAACAACGAATTCAATAACATCATACATCTCTGAAAGTAAAACGGATGTCAGTGGACTTTAAATTGATCTAGAAAAAGTGATGTTATAAGACAAATAGAGATTTTGTGCCAATACTTCCATTGTTAAAAACAGTCGTAGGTAGTAAAGATTACAGCAGGCCTAGAAGTTTCAACGGTCCCTGGGGTGACATGAGCTGGTCGAATGTTTTTGTTGTATCTAAAATGTTGGGAAATATTGTGGGCTCGTAAAAGGGATGGTAATACTACAACTCTAGGAGAGCAATATGCCCACACAGTCGTCGTTAATGTTTTTATGTGGAGGTTATATCGTTTATTCGCTCGAATCAAAGATAGAATTATTAAATCTAGATGTACTTTTCGTACTGGAAGAATTAAGTACAAGCTGCCTATCGTAATTAATAGAAATAAAGTAATACCTGCAATACGAAAAACATATTTTATCAATATCTACTGTGAGTAAGGCTTCTTATAGTGTTAATTTCCAGTGGTTATTGTTTTCCAGTAATCCTAAGCGTTGGTATAGGTAACCGTCAACAGTCTTGAGATCTGTGGAAATTGTTGGTCCCCGTACTTCACGCAGCAACGTCCAGAGATGGAAACATTCGGTGTTGTTCGGATGTACGGTGTGTACTCAGCCCAGTGCTTTAGTTTTCATGATTCCTGGATGATCCTCTACAAGACTTCCTTGTTTTCGTCGTTGAAAGATTTTTCTTGTTGTGTTCCACGTGTAATAGGTAGGTACGTTAAGATATATAATGTTTTCGCGAATAAAGCAGTTTGTCACAGTTGGAAAAAAGCTGTTAATGTTGTGTTCTTAGTTGGTTCGCTTGCAATTTTTTTGACGGTAACTTTTGTGAAGACTCTCTGTCCACTGCCCAAATGTACTGCCAGATGTTGTACAGTTGCTTCGTGTTCGTGTATGGGAAAACCGAAGAGCCGCCACGCTGCTTCGTTGCTGTTGATGTATCTTCCCATTTGGTACATAAGGATCTCGTCTTTTCTGTTTTGTTCTTCGCTGCCTTTGGCTATTTGAGATATTGATTCAGATATATATATATATATATATATATATATATATATATATATATATACATATATTTACATATATATATATATATATATATATATATATATATATATATTTATATATAATGGATTTCACTGAATAGCAGTATTCTACGTTTATGTGTGCTTGGAACTGTTGGTAATTTGGTTCGGAATAAAAATTATTGAGATTTGTAGAAAACTTTGTACGTATATTTCGAGATGTCACACAATCTTACAGAGAAAAAAAAGTGTACGAAGATACATAAACAATAGAACATGCGTTCCGAAATACCGCGACAATTGATGTGGCTGCGTTCTTAGTTCCAGACACTCCCTCCAGAACGCAAACCCATCTTATTTATACTATACAAGTGTTTTAAAAGTGTAGTGCCCTTAGTTAAGTTATCAGCCACCATATTACAATCATTCACAAATAAAAACTTTCCTTTAGATTTAACTGTTTTCTCTGAGATTACATTTTCTCACGAATGTCTGTCTATATGTTTAGTTTTAGGTTTGCAACTATCTGTTGATGCCAGTCTAATTGCACTTTGGTTGTCATAGTAGATGGTTAACGCACTGTCCACGTCTTGGCCAAGTTCACTTTGTAATTGTTGAAGCCACAGAGCCTCCAGAGTCGCTGACGCCATCGTCATGTATTCAGTTTTTGTAGTAGAGAGCGCCACAGTTGGTTGTTTGGTAGAACTCCAAGAATTAGTCGTATTCTGAAAAACAAAGTGTAACCCGTGCACGATATTTTATCCCACGAATCACTGGCATAACAATAACGAGTAATTTATTTAGTCTTCTTGGACATAACATAGTTTTAGGCTCTTGGTTCCTTGGAGATATCTCATCACTCTTTTTATTCCAAGCCAGTGCTGATTTCCTGGGTTATTATATAATTTACTTAACTTATTGACTGCGTAGGTGATAACAGGTCGCGTAACATGTGTCAGATATATAAGACAACCTACTGCTTCCCTATATGGAATATTATTATTTTTGTCTTTAGGATTTACATTACATTTACCTCTATCAGAGTATTAACTGGTTTGCATTCAGACATGCCAAGTCGACTCAACACTAAGTTGATGTATTTTTCCTTATCTATCATAATCACACCTGTCTCATGATTTCGATTTATATCGATGCCAATGCATTGCTTCACTTTATCTATATCGTTCATACTAAATTCTTTTCTTAATTTTCCTTAATTTGTCTGATTTTATTCGTATTATTTGCAAAGATCAGGAAGTCATCTACCCATACTGCAATGAATATCATTATTGATTTATTTACTAAATAGTAAATACATGGATCAATTTTAGACCTTTCCAATCCAATTTTCAGTAAAATGTAGAATTAATTTATGATTCCGCTGACGGATGGCTTGCTTTAATCCATCGATTGATTTATGCAAGCAACACACTTGAGCATTTTTTTGTAACATTCGGGTTGTACCATGTAAATCTCTCTTCTTGTCTCACCTGTAGAAACGCACTTATTACGTCCATTTGGGCCATTTCTAGGTCGTATTTAGTAGCTAATGCAATCAAGAAACGGACTGATGAATATCTGACTACTGGAGCAAATACCTCATTATAATCTCTATCCTTTCTTTGAGCATATCCCTTAACATCAAGCCTTGCTTTAAAGTGAATAATTTCTCACTTCTCATTGGTTTTGGTCTTAAATACACATTTACACGGTAAGTTTCTTTCACTTTGTGGCAAATCTACCAGCGATCAAGTTTTGTTATAATCAACGAGTCATATTCTTCTTGCATAGCTGTCTTCCACTGATCTGCATGAGATGATGAAACAGCTTCATCTAGAGACTGAGGATCATTAAGATCGAGTGTTGGACAAAAGTACATCATGGCCATTTTCCTCTGCATACTGCACAGCTCTGTGCGGGCGCAAATTTATATTATGCGTTGGTATCTCGGTGTCAGTTGAAGCCTCTGGTACGTAGGATGAATCATCATTGTCGCCAGACTGATAGTCGTCACTTGAAGAAGTATTGTGTTCTATCTCTTGTTTGCACGGTTGTTCAGTTAACTGTATTTTAGGACTGTGGGATATACAAGATACGTGCATATTTTGATCATATTTTTGAACATTCTTTGAAAACACAACACTTCTAATCTTGATTATTTTAGTTCTTTTTTGATTAAGTATTCGATTTCTTTAGGTAGATACACAATAGCCAACAAATATGTATTTACTGAATTTTGAATTCCATTTTTAACGTTTATCTTTAGGCGTTTGCGACATAACTTCATAGCCAAAAATTGTAATATTTGTTAAAATGGGTTTCTTACCAGACTACATCTCCATGGAAGTTTTATCATCAATTAATTTTGTCGGTGATCGGTTGATGATGTAGGCAGCTCTTGCTAGTGCTTTTATAATCTTTGAAAACTTCAAGCACACACATTTTATCTTTTAGAAAATAAAAGTGAATTCTCTTTGTATAATCGTCTACATAATCTGTATAATCGTCTCCCAGTGTCACTTGCTCTATAGGTCTACACAAATCAGTGTGGATGAGCTGCAATGATTGCGAAGTTCTTGAACCATAATTGTTAAAAGGCAATATAGACTCTCTTTATTTTTTTGTCTTTCGTCTATGCCACAGGACAACATAATGTAATTTATCTGAACACGTAAAGTTGGAAAATACTTCCCTGTGAGTGTTTAACAAATACAGGTTGTTTACTAATGTGGCTGAGCATAATAGTTTGCCATTTTGGTCGTAAATATCACTTCCTTTATCTTTAAAATTTTCCTTACAGCCATGTTTCATCATAGCACTTACTGACAAGAGACTGGCATCAAGTTGAGGTATGTGCATAACTTGTCTTACCTGAGTTTGATTATCTTCATTACCATTAATTTATAAATTAATTTTTCCCATACATTCAACATGTAGCAGCGGTGTCTTATTGGCAACAATTATGGTAGGTATCGGTGGACTAGTTAAATCATACATCCAATCATTTCTATTGATCATATATATGGAGGCACCGGAGTCCACATACTATACATATGGATTCATTACCTGCTGATAAGATGCTGAAAATGCTGCAACAAAACTTTTACCTTCTTCTTTCTTCTCTAAGTTCTTCCTTTTCAAAACTCGGCAGTTATTAGCATGATGTCCATGCTTATTGCAGTTATAACATCGAGGCCGAGATTTTGTTATATTTTGATTCCATTGAGCGGCTCTTTTTACTGTGAAGGACGCTGAACTGTCGGAGCATTGAACTTCCTGCAGGAGTTTCGTTTTATTTGAATTGGCGTTGATCTTGATACCTGAGCTCTCCAAACCCATTATCATTGGTTTGTAAATTCCAGGTAAACCAGTCAACATCAATGTCCCAAGCCATTCATCATTAATGTCAAACTTGATATTCCGCAGCTTATGTGACATTATTTTATTCACATAGTCATCCACGCTCCGAGAAGATTCCAACGTAGTTGTTATGAGATCTTTCAATAATGCCACTCTTTTGTGTAACCCGCTGTCATCAAAAGCTTGTTCTGAACTTTCCCAGGCTTCCTCATACGTAGTCGCGCTCTGTACATTTACATAGTTGATCGGGTCTAACAAAAAGAATAAGTTTTGATTTCGCCTTGATTTCCTTCCGTTCATCGGTATTAGTACTAAGACACAGCTCACAGCACAATTCTTGGAGTTCAAAATAAGCTTGTACTGCGAATTTACAACTTGCGTAGTTGTCTCTTCCAAAGAGTGTCAATATGAAAGGGGTTGTGGTGACCCGTATTCGACATTTTCAATGTGTTATATTGCGTATATACTTTATGTTAATACCAATTCTTGAATTCTATTTGTAATATATTCTTATATGTTCATAAAATCCTTGAATTCTAATGAACACACGACTCCGGAAAGATTGGGTTATGTGGCAACCTCAAACTGTCAAAAATGTTTCTTTATGAAACTACGCCGGCAAGTTTTCTTGTTCTCACTGTGTTTTTACTTCTTGCTTTAATCGTAATCACGCTCTGCTACCATGTTCATAATTTGGTTCAAAATAAAAACTATAGAAAACGTTGAACGTATATTTCAACACGTCACACAAGCTTACAGAGAAAAAAAAACTGGTGTACCAACATACATAAACAATAGAACATGGGTTCCGAAATACCGCGACAATTGAAGTGGCTGCGTTCTCAATTTCTAACAGGAACATTCGTATTTTTGCTGTAAATCCAGTTTTTTGAGTGATCGTTTTCTGTATTTAGGATAGTCATCATCTCCGGTTTGTGTGTCGTCCAAGTATGGTTTTGGGTATTTTTTTTATACATTTTCCATCACTCGTACATGGCGAATTGGGATTTAATGGCCCGCATGATCAGTGAATCATGTTTTTCACAATTATGTCGTACAGCTCCGGATCTTCCTGTGGATTGGGAAGTTCAGTTTGGATTATTTTATCGATATCTGTGGGATGAATTCTATCGTGTAGCCATATGAGATTGTGTGAGTGAGGCATACCTCGTTTTTGTCATTCGATTGTGTACATTCAGCATATAACGGTTCCAAAGATGTGGTATTTTATGATGACTTCAATAAATCTCATTTGTTTTTGTCGAGAGACTCGGGCTATTATGTCGTGTCGATCCATGGAGGCTTGTCCGTGTCTTAGTTGCTCTTTGATTTCTAGTCACGATAAGTTGCATGTAAATATTACGAAGAAGTCAGGTCGTCCATATTTTCTTACGTAGGTCATGGCATCTTGAGTGTATTCGTGCATTAGTCTTGGACTTCCTATGCAAGATGAGGGTAAAATTACCATTGTTCCAATATCGTCAATGTTTTTGTCATTCACGATCGCGTCTGGAAGGTGGATGTATTCTTCCGTGCGTAGTTTCTTCTGATTCAGTCTTATTCAAAGCATCCGTTCCGCTTCTATTTTTGCAAATATACCTTGAATTGTTGGAATAAACGGCGAGTGGTGAGAATGTGTTTGTATGTTCCATTGTCTTTGATCATTAAGCGTTAAGCATAGAACCCCTTGAGAGTGACTTTTTTGTTTCAGGTTGGATTTATTTCACTTTAAAATGATATGCGTTCTCTACGTGCAGAAATATTAATGGCTGTTGGAGGGCATCATATGAACGGTGTGTCTCTGCAATGCGATGTAATCCTTCCCTTCTTTGTTATACAGTTATGTTTTCATTGTTCACAATTATGATGGCGACTTCGTCTATCTGAGGTGCATTAAATCGACTTTTGTATTTTCGAAGTTGTCTCTTGTCGGCTTGAATTATAACTTTATAGTCATCAGAATTGAATATGTGAATAAGTTGATTGTACTTGTGTAAGATTCTTTGTACATCTTATTATTTCTCGTCTCAATTTACTGATGTTTGCGCATCGTTGATCAATTACTATTTCTTCATTTTCGATGAAATTACTTGCAGAAATTTATAGTCTTCGTTGGGTAGTGGTAGTAATTATTTTATGTAGTCATTTTTTCTTAGATTTGTCCTTGGATGGAAAAACATAATCGATTTCATCTCTGTTAGTGTTTATGAAAGTGACACCGAAAGAAGTCATTTGGAAGCAGATGTTATATGCTTTTATAATTTCAAGAAAGTGTTTTGATTCTGGAGTTTTCCAGGTCATGTAATGTAAAAATTCAAGCGGAGTTACTTCCAGTGGTGGTAATCGAATTTTTCTATTCATGCAATAGATTTTTGGTGTATTTCTACTGAATTTTTTCGTATTGCAAAACTGGTAGAAGTTATCCATTTTCCGATTACGACATGTTTGCGTTTGTTATATTCTTACATCGGGTCGTAGTGGAATGCTTCATTTGTTAGATTGTACTGTTTACTTGTATTCGTCCGCGCTTCTCGGCTTGCATTTGCAGTCCTTTATTATAAGATTGTGCCGCAATTCTAGATTACTCGGTTGGTTAATTTCGTTGAGTTTCGTTTCTCTGCTTCTCACGGTGCTCATTCTCGTTCATTGGGAATATAAATGTGCTTCGCGTTCTTTGACTGTTTCGATTTTTCGTTTTTCTTTTTGTTATCGTCGTTTTGCTTCGGAACTGGCAAAATGTCCTTCCCTTTTACGTTTAGGCATTGTACAAAATCAACTTTTTTATTAAGAAATACACTAAGTACACTTTAAACACTTTTAACACCTTATTTTCTATTTATATTCAGTCACTGTATCACTTTGATTACTCACACTTCACTGTTTGTTTTTATTCACTCACTGCGCTTTACTGGTAAGAAACTGACGTTCGAACTCACGACAGGTTTTGCTTTTTATAACCCTACCAATGGGTAGCCTCACTCATACTAAAAAGGCTTCGAACGGTATACAATATTTCAGAACATTTTACAATATCCGAGAGTGTTCTGGAATGTTCCATAATGATCTGGGATATTCCGGGATGTTATCAAACGTTCCAGACCAATGCCAAACATTCCTCAACATCCCAGAACGTTTCGGGATATTCTGGAATGCCCTCGAAAACTCTCGAATGTTCTGGACTGTTCTAGAAATTTCTAGAGGGCGAAACTTCCAGCACGCCCTTCAGGTAAAAACGGAAACCTTCTTCACGGATAGTACCGATACTCGTTTCTGAGTTCTAGCGGCACGCACATTGTACACTTTTATAATATATATTGATAATATTTACTGTTGTTGAATGCTGCTTGAATTACGAATCTCTGCGATGAATGTAATTCTTCCGGTCTAGAAATAGTTCTCTAATTTTTAAATAGTTTTTTAAGTCGCTTTCTAAATCGATGGTTGGCAAGTTTAGTAAGTGGGCCTCTAAATGCATAAATCAGTCTATGGCACAGGATGAGCATCCGGAACGACAATTTCACATAATAAAATGTGTGTACAATTAATTTTAATATAAATCTTGCGTAACTGTTTAAAATACGTCAAAATGAAGTTCACATTAGAAGAAAGGCTAATAGGAGAAAATAGTCAAGGTGTCGTTTATTCATTATAAATGTTTTTGTTAATATTTAATCGAGAATAAAAAAGTTTATGTAAACATGTAGATTTTTTTGGAAGTACTTTTTAAAGTGAAAACTTATTTTAGTTCATTTTGTTCGAAATATTTTGATGGAAAAAGATTTATGATTTCACGTCACGCTAAGCGTAACCAGCTTCGGGTATATTCGATGGTAGGCGGTGTATGGTCGAACGGTTCGAATTCGTGTATATTCGACTCTAGGACGAAACGAAAGGAGACATATAGAGTATCCAAGTTAGCATGTATATTTTTATTCCGTAACTTCGCTCATTGAGTTATAAGCGCAGCGGAAAAGCGCTGGATTGCGTACGGAATGTGACGGAAGTCTGAATTCGAATCTCGATGATATTGTTTTTTTAATTTTTTTCTCAGATTTTTTATAATAAATATTATTTATTAATAAAATTTAAATAAAACTCCCTCTCTCCTACATTCGGCATATAATTCAGTATACAAAGTTTATAATGAAGGTGTATATTACCTCTTCAGATTATTTATTTATTATGCGGTGCCTTTTTCATGTAATTTAAATTGTGTATAAAATAACTGTAAATATATCATATTTATTATGATATTACTCGATGTCAAAGTGGATACAATATAATTAGTTGAATGTGCACTGAATTGTTTTTATTTGTTCACGTGTTCCCGTGAATGACGTATATGTGATAAACAATTACGATTAATGGTTATTATTGTTTTTTTTTAATTTCCACATTGAAAATTACCAACACACGAAGGTCGTCCAAGAAGTACCCGACCTAATATATAGGTGGGGGTTGTTTTTTGAAAAATGAATTACTGTGGTAGATAGTACTATTGACCTTATAAAACTTAAGTTTGAAATTAAACTTTACATGGTCACGCTACGTTGTTTAGTATTTTTTGGCAGTCATCAATAGTGAACGCTCTTAGAGAGTTCGTAGTAAATTCTTAATAAATTTGTAAACGTGGAAAAAATTATTCATGCTTATATCAAGATTTAAAATGTATCTTTCCAACCAATTTCAAGGCTGATTCTATTCTGGGAGAGTGTGCTCTCTTATTTACAACAATAAAACATTTGGCGGCAGTATTTCAATGAGGCTCTACCAGCAGTCAGGACGAACACCTCAGTGCTCGATTAAATGAGATTACCATGCCAGAAATGGTGAAGAAAATCCACAAGATGGTGTTGGATGCCCTCCGATTGAAAGTGCGAGAGTTAGCAGACATATAAAAATCATTTATTGGCGTGCCTACCGGCATTCGAAAAAGTGTTTTTATCGCATATAGACTAAAAATTTGGATATGAAGAAGCTACAAATTCAGAAAAAAGAAAAACTACAAATTCAAAAAACTACCAAAAACTACCTAAAGTAACAATTCGTTTTGATTGAGAAGATATATAAATATAATATTTTAAAAAATCTATCTAAATTACGTACGCACAACTAAAAGAAAGAAAAGTACGTCAGTAGATTGTAATACCAATATTTTAAATCACACAATGATTTTTAAATATATGAAAGTGGAAACTGCAAAACTTATTTATTTTTCTTTTATATATTTATTAATTTTTTGGTTTCAGTATGAAAGCATGAAATATATAAAGCGCTCTACTGATTTCGTGAGAATAATAAATAATGCATTAAGTTATTTGGTATATGTACGTTTGGTTGCGCCAACGACATCCACGTACACAATGTATATTTACAGCCTGCCATCTCTTAAATTCAATCAATCAATTCAATCTTCTTTTTAGAAATATTTCATTTTTTTGTATGTGATAGAATATACGCGTTAAACAAACTTGTTAATTTTTACGACAATTTACTTTAGCCGTCATTTTTTATGTCTTCAGCAATACGACCTTCTTTATTATATTATATTATTAATACCTTCTTTATTATTAATAGATTATTGCTTCTTTATTATTAATACATCTTTATATAAAAAAACCAAGTAATTGAATATTTACGTTGATAACAGAGTAGATTTCTTGGTGTCAGAAATTTTTTTTCGATAGTCTTTAACCAATAATAGTAGGTATTGTTTTTGTTCTTCATCGGTGGTATGTAATTTGTTATACTCCTCCATAAGTGCTACACCTCGCTCTGCAATATCATTCACAACTCGCATGCTATAAACTATTGCCTTATTTCTTTTATAACTTTCGTCATTATCCCAGGTATCTATATTGTTCTTGAGAAAGTCAGGCGTCATACCAATTATCTGAAACAATATATATATGTTGCTTTTGAGGAAGTTTTCCAGGTTTTTGTTAATAATAGAATCACTTTCCAATGCTATACGCTTAGGACAGTACTCTAGGCCTCCATTTTGTAATTCTTTTACCATATTTTTTTCAGTTTCTAAGCTAATTCTGTCGTCAAATAATTCTTCAGATAAGTACCACAATTGTCCCATTATTTTTTTAGCTACTTTGGATATTAGTGGATTTACATCTTCATACCGCTTGAGTCTTTCAACAGTTGCAAATCATTCCCAGGTGCTAATGGTGTAGAATGGGCTTCATACCAATATTTCACATATATTTGCACTGTAAAAACGCAAATATCTTTTATACCTTTCTGTTCTTTCTTCGACATCTTAAATTAGTCTCGGAATAAGAAAATTTTAAGTGAATACGTCGCTTTTGCCATCCACCGAGCTATATATAAACCAGCGAGTGTTCTAAAGGATGTTACTTTTTCAAGTGTACCCCCCAAGAATAGCTGTAACAATTAGCTGTAACAATTCTTTGTAATCGTCCCTCGGCTGGTACAAAGTTAATTGCTGTTTTGGAAAAGTAATGACCGCCTCTGAAATATGTTTACAATCTTTAAATAATATAGGATCAGAAGAAACAGTCCTGAAATTATTTTGATTAATTTTTTCCCAATTATTTATAATCGTTTGAAAATTGCAATTTCGGATCCGCTGGAAGTACCCAATGCCTGAAGTACCACGGCTTCTAACATTAATTCGAGTATATGATGTCGGCAACCCAGCCAGAGCAAATCCTTTTCCAACTTTTGTTCTAAAAGTATGCGAGGTCCATTCCTCGAACCAGTGTTGGATGCCGTAGTATCGAAACACATGCACTTCATTTTTTCACATAAATTCCAATTCATTATAGATTCAAATACTCCCGTTGCAGTTGCCTCTCCTGTTCCTCGGCTCAAATTCACGATATTAAGAAGTTAGTCGACGCCTTGACCTGACACTAAAATGGGCAATCTATCTACTTTCTCGTGGCCAGAGATATCTTCACACATCTTGCCATCCCTGTGAACGGTAAGATGCACTTCCGGTTTAAATTCTGAATTTAAACATTGTGGTATTTTCTTTCTATATTGTATTCACTGAGGACGAATAGTTAGAAGTATTAATATTGTATTTTGATAGATCACAATCAGCACTTTTTAGTGTAGACGTCAGGACGACAGCAGCTTTTCTACCGCTTAATTTAGCAGCTAAACGATCGTCTATAATTTTTTTTGCCCCGTTTCGCTGGCGGTGCTTCGGAGTTCGAGGGCCCTAGCTGTGGAGAAACAATCAACCTCTCATCGTCAGTACTTTCAATTGCAGGCGGTAAAGATGATGAAATAAGCGGAGTACATTTTTCAGTTAATCTTTTGACACTTTCTTCTTCCTGCTGCTTCAATTTTTGCAACCGCTCCACTTTTCGTTGTTTTTCGGTCACTTTTTTGAATATTGTTTATCTAAGCTACCAATTTTTTTTCAGATCTATTCTATTATATATATCTAGAGAATGTGCTATGTCAAAAAGTTCTTCGAGTTGACTCTGCCATGTTTTTATCTTTTCGTAGTATTGCTTCGGACCGCTTGGTTTTATTTTTTTTATTCTTTTTCATACATTGCCTTTGTTTAAAGTGTTTCAGTATTTTTTCTTTTACGTGTTGTTTTTTCCTAATAAGTATGCTTGCTTTTTCCCACAAAGCCATGATATCTTGAGTAGCAGAGTCCGCAGCAGGATTGTTGTTCAATTTTTTCTCAAATGTATAATGGAAAAATAACTGCAATACTTCTTTGGTCGATGACAGCTTTGTTTCGGTTAGAACTGGTGATATCTGTCCGATTAACCACACAACTGTTTTGCTTCTTGTAGAAATTAAACCAGTACTTGTAGATGCCATAACTAATATGGAACACACTTGCAGAATTACGTACACACAGTAAACCGGGGAATCGCAAAATAAAAAACGTGTGCTCTGAGGTGGAACGTAATTTAGGCACTAAGCGGTAGAGGTGAGGCATATTTATTGTCACCGGTAGAAATACTCGATATCTCAGATCAAAATCTCTTGGTATGCGAAATACAAAATACTTGGTACCGTAAATACTTGTATGATATAGCCAACCGGACGTTCGTAAAATGTTTACTTTATGGTCAGGCTGCGGCAAATACTCCTCTTTGTCTAGGTGTCTATAGCTATTTGATATACTCACGCATATGGTATTCAGGTTGTCTCGTTCTTTCACATTTAAAACGTGTATGTAATAAGGGACAATCTGAATATTTAAATATTCGTAAGTCGTAATACTTTAAAGGATGTAATACGAGTATGTCAAAACATACTCGTATACTCGTTTTACTCATTACGTTAAGTATTGCTTTACACTTCGCAGTTTGCGGATAAATATTTACTCAATACGACAAGTACGAGTATTATAAAATAAGGATTTTAAGTATGATGCTTTTTTCGTCTAATAATTCTCCGTTTTTCTATTTGCGCAGTTGAACGTAATTACTTTGTAGTGTAAATATTGTTAATTTATAGTGTATATAAAAACTAACTTTTAATGAGGTTAAATTCTAATTTCGTCATTATGTCCCACTAAAAAGTCCAATGCCCTATAGGAGTATTTTTCAGACTTGGGATTATTTTGTTTCCCGCAATATTTACAAAACTAAATTATCATTCAAAACAGCTACTTATAATTTAAAGAAATATTTGAATAGAAAACATCCAATTTCACAATAATCAATACGAAATAATTTGCTTGTTACGAACATCTTACTACTTATTTACAAAAAAAATTGGCTAAAATAAACATGACAAAAATAAAAAAAATATTTTAATTGGTCACATTATTAATTATTAATATTTTAAAAATATTGTATAAATATTAATTGTATAAATATATTTTAAAATTAATGGTTATTATTGTAAATAATGTGATTCATTTATTAAATATGCTATCAAAATGACTATGCTAAATGAATCATTTAGTTACCAGCCCTAAGCCTGGAGCCATAAATATTTGTTAGTATGAAAGAAAATTGACCACTATATTTTAATAAAAGTTATAGGAATTGCCGCCAGTTTTAGTTGTAAGAAATAAAGGATATGAACATTGAACCCTTCATAATAAGTTACAATTAAGATTTATTTTACGTCTCCCGCGACCGTAAAGTTTATAGCCATTTGTAATTTGGTTTTCTCACACCGGAATTACGCCACCCATACTCGTCGAGTATTTTGTCACCGATATCTGTCACCGATATTTTATAATACTCGTACTCGTCATACTCAGTATTTCAAAATACTCGTATAGCCCAAGTCTACTAAGCGGCGTACCAGCGACCGGTAACAGGGAACGAAGGGAAGGGCGAGGGGAAGGGTGGTGAGTTTTTATAACCTTTGAAGTGCTTTTGTGAGCGTTGTGTTATTAGGTTAATAATAATGTGTATCAGGACTATTACACCTACTTCGAAAAAATAATATACAAAATAAACTTTTGAAATTCGGTAGCGACCACTAAACGTCGTTCAAAAAATAAAATAAATATCATATGCATATATGTTATGCCTAAGAACATTATAAAAAGGTGTTCCACTGAAATTTAAAATTTTAGATTTTAAGAATCACCTAATATATGTATATATATATATATATATATATATATATATATATATACATATATATATATATATATATATACATATGTATATATATATATATATATATATATATATATATATATATATATATATAACGCCTACATACCCAACCACTTATATTTAATACAATACCTGTTTTTGCTATTTGAAAACTCATTTCGGTAAAATTGTCTGCATCGTACCATTCGCAAATGAGGTGTAGAAGGTCTTCAGCAATTAGGATAGGAAACTTCGTACATTTCCAGCAAACGTCTTTAGTAAATTATCAAAAATACTCGTTACGTAATACCTTACGAAGTAACATTAATTATACGAAAACCAAATAAATTTTCACGATTCCCAGACAAAATTCGTCTTTTTTATCATTTTTGTTCTACTTAGAATAAATGAACACCAAAATAACTTATATATACTTTCCCTTAAAAATTTCCTAGTTGATACATATGGCGGACATACCTACTGCTACGTGAGCCAACCTATAGCCATATTACAGCCAACCTGAACACCAGATCAGCCCCGCTCGACGAGCGGTCAGGAATTGAACCCGGATACCCACGGTGCGCTGTGCAGTAAAAGCCCGTATGCTTTGTGATCCATCCGACACACCATGGCGACGACAATAAAAATAAGTGAATGCTTCGTTTTAACTGTTTTTAATAAAGCGTAACTCGATATGTGATATTATTCGATAAGTCTATATAACAATTTTAAAGTAATTCAACTATAAGATATGAATTTAAAAACAATTTGAGATCATTTTATACTCAGATTTTCTCTAAATTATTCTTGATTTTCAAGTAAATTACTAATTCGATATCTCAAGTAGATAATTACAATGGGAAATTAAAATTAGCCGAAAACAGTTTGTGCAAAAAGTATTCGTGGACTTGCGATGTAATATCGCTTAGATTTATATACTTGGTGGCATATAACGAAACGGCGAAATTCGTCATTTTTTTGTACAATTAATGCAAATGATACAAAAAAACTAATATAAATCATGTGTAAATATAATACTCAAATAACGTAAGCTAAGACCAAAATTCGATTGAAAAAAGTTAAATCAGTCTTCTATAATTAATTATAAATTTAAAATAGTTATTCGTGCAAATGAAAAATATTATAGCATAAATTTTATTGGAATGTACCGAATGTTTTGTTTAAACTGAAAATTGTATAAAATTTCATGGTCAATTTCAAAGTTAAGAATATACGAAAGAGCGCGGTTGTACTGATAATTTTTTTTCATTCCGTTCAATTTTTAATATATCCGGGATATATTCATATATATATCCCGGATATATTATTCAGTTTCAGGAAAAAATAGAAATAAAAAAGTAAGGAATCATCAAAATATTTATTTTTAAATAGTTTAGCCACAATCATATTTTAACATTGTTACAACTAAAACAAAATACCAAATCTGATATTTGATGTCAAAAAAAATACAAGAAATTAAACAAATACTTATTTAATACTGTCATAACTCAAGTAGTCAGACAAAAGTTTGTTTTAATCAGATTTTAGTAGTCTCATGTTTTAATCAAAAATACCAAATTTTGATATAATTAAGTGCAGCTAAGATACGATAATCCAATATTATTTGGTGAGAGCTAAAATTTCCAGACTTTTTCGCAAATGTCGGTTTTTTTGCTATGACTTTACAAAGTTAGTTATGGTAACCCTAATTACTTAAAAAAGTAATATATTCTACATCAGTGTCTTTCTCTTTATTTGTATATGTTTCAAATGTACTGTGAATTTTTAAATAGACTTTTCATCAAGTGTATTTCAGAAACTTATAAATTGTTTACATCAAGATATCTTCACATAAACCATTGCCAGTTTATATGTAAAGTTTGTAAATAAAATCGGCATAAATTAATATAAAGTCTTTTCGACACGTTCTATGCCAAAATAGTTTCTATTTGCGAATCATAGTTCATATATCATAGTTTTTTCTGTATTCGTACACAAAAGTTAGACAAAAGGATATATTGTTATTACTCTAGTTTATAAGAAAAACACATCACCAAATAACAAATTTAACAATGTTTAAAAAAGACACAAAAATTCGACAAGAACATCTAATTCAAAAACATCATACATCTCTGAAAGTAAAACGGATGTCACCGACCTTTAAATTGATCTGTAAAAAAATATGCTATAAGACAAATAGATATTTTGTGCCAATACGTCCATTGTTATGAACAGTCATAGGTAACGTGATAAAAAATCATTATTCTAAAATATCTATGATGACAAACAGAAATATTTCACTCTCGACCAAAGATTACAGCGGGCCTAGAAGTTTCAACGGTCCCTCGGGTGACATGAGCTGGTCGAGTACTTTTGTCGTTGGGAAATATTGTGGGCTCGTAAAAGGGATGGTATGTGAATTAAGGCAAATACTACAACTCTAGGAGAGCAATGTGCCCACACTGTCGCCGTTAATGTTTTTATGTGGGGGTTATATCGTTTATTCGCCCGAACCAAAGTTACAATTATTAAAACGACTAGATGTACTTCTTCATACTGGAAGAATCAAGTACAAGCTACTTATCGTAATTAATAGAAATAAAGTAATATCATGAAATACGGAAAACATATTTTATTAACATCTAGATATTGATTAAAAATAGTATATGTATATATATATATATATATATATATATATATATATATATATATATATATATATATATATATAATAGTATATATAGTAATATTGATAATAATATTTACTACTGTTGAATGCTGCTTGAATTACGAATCTGTGCGATGAATGTAATTCTTCCGGTCTAGAAATAGTTGTCTAATTTTTAAATAGTTTTTTAAGTCGCTTTCTAAATCGATGGTTGGTAAGTTTAGTAAGTGGGCCTCTAAAGGCATAAATCAGTCTATGGCACAGGATGAGCATCCGGAACGACAATTTCACATAATAAAATGTATGTACATTGTCATTTTAATATGAATCTTGCGTAACTGTTTAAAATACGTCAAAATGAAGTTCACATTAGAAGAAAGGCTAACAGGAGAAAATAGTCAAGGTGTCGTTTATTCAATATAAATGTTTTTGTTAATACTTAATCGAGAATAAAAAAACTTTATATGAACATAAAGATTTTCAAAAGCATTTTTTGTAGTGAAAACTTATTTTAGTTCACCTTGTAACACCAAAATATTTTAAGGAGAAAAGGTTTGTGATTTCACGTCACGCCAAGCGTAACTAGCATCGGGTATACTCGGCGGTAAGCCAAGTATGGTTGAATGGTTCGAATTCTTGTATACTCGAATTTAGGCCGAAAAAAAACTCTATATGTCTAGAGCATGCGACATAGAATGTTTATTTTTATTCCGTCATTTTGCACATTGAGTCATTAGTGCAGAAGAAAAGCAGTGGATTGCGTGTGGAACCCGACTGAAATCTGACTTCGAATCTCGAAGTTTTGTCTTTTATATATTTTTCTGTCATTTTTTATAATAAATATTCTTTGTTAATAGAAGTCAAATAAAACACACTCTCTCTCTCAGACTCGGTAAGTAACTCCGTGTACAAAGTCCACGTTTATAATGAAGATGTATAGATATAAGTATTTATTTATTATGCGGTGCCTTTTACGGGTAATTTCAATTTTTTTTATAAAATAACTGTAAATATAATTGTATTTATTATGATATTACTCGATGTCAAAATGGATGGCATATGATTGGTTTAATATGCACATTATTATTTGGGTTTGTTCCAGTGTCCTTGTGAATTAAGTATTTTTTAAAATTTTTATACAGAAAATTACCAACATACGAAGGTCGTCCAAGAAGTACCCGACAGGTGGCGGCTGTAGTTTGAAAAAAATTACTATGATTGAAAGCACCAACTTTATAAAGCTTAAGTTTGAAGATAAGCTTTATAAGCTATGCTATGTTGTTTAGTATTTTTTCACAGTCATCAATAGAGAATGCTCTCAGCAAATTTATGAACATGGAAAAAATTGGTCATCGTTACGTCACCATTTGAAAGATCTCATTTCAACCAACTTTAAAGCTGAACTATTTACAATAATAAAATATTTGGCGGCAAAGTTTGAACGAGGCCCTACCAGCTGCCAAGACAAACATTGTAGAGGTCGACCAAATGAGGTTACCACACCAGAGATGGTGAAAAAAATTTACAAAATGATATTGGATGACCATGGACTGAAATTGCAAGAGCTAGTAGATATGGTAGATGTTTCAAAAGTGCTACATACTGCATATTGACTGAAAATTTGGTCACGAAGGAGCTGTGCACAAGATGGGGCGTTTGCTCACAATATGACGAAAACAGCGTTGTAAGTATGTTTTAATCGAATATTGGCAATGTATCGTAATAAAAATACCGAGCTTTTGCAGTGATTCATAACCAAGGATGAAACATGGGTTCATTATTCTAAACTTGAGAGGAAAGAACAATCGAAACAATGAACTTAAATAGGAGAATCGACTTTGAAGAAAGCGAAGACAATTTCAACTGCTGTCAAGGTCATGGCATCAATTTCTAGGAACGCGCATGGGATCATTTTCATCGATTATCTTCAAAAAGAAAAAAAATCACTGCTGGTATTATGCGTTTGAGTGATAAAATCAAGAAAAAACAGCCGTATTTAGCGAAAAAAAGTGTTTTTTCAGCAAGACAATGCAAAAATTCACATATCCGTTATCACGATGACCTAAATCAATGAGTTAAATTACAAATTGCTTCCTCGTGCACCTTATTCTCCAGATCTTTCTTCCCCTTTCGATAATTTTCTCTTTGCAAACCAGAAAAAATTGATAGGGGGTAACAAATTTTGACAACAATGAAAAAGTGGAGTCTGCTTGATGGCAATTTTGAAGAACTTGACAGTTTTCACTTTAAACAGGATATCGAAGCTATTGAACAAGGAGACTATGTTGAGAAATAAAGATACGTTTTCTTAAATGTCCAGAATCTTCGTTATTAGGTTTGGTACTTTTGCGTCTACCCTCGTACACAGTAGGATCACATTGGTTGCTAATGTTTTCACTTTTAGAGTGTGGTCTTTAGTGCACCAATTTTTTTATGAATGCAGCTTTTTACCTGCTATTTGTTGGGTTGGATTACTTGGTTTACATAGTTGTAAATGTTAGTAGGTGGAAAATTTTTCTTTGATTTTTAAGTATAAAGATATATTGTGATTTTATTCCAAAATATAAACAACAGTGAAAACTACATAACCTTTATCTTTTTTAAGCAATAACGAACATATCTGTGAAAGGAGTAATAATTTGCGTTACTTTAGGATTGGAGATACTTTTGTCAATAAAGTTAGCCATCTGACGACACAATATGTGATCAGTCGGCTTTAGTTAATTGCTGTTGCTGTAGAGCCAACTATAGATGAGCTTTCTTATTACTTGTTCATAAAAGTTTTCTTTCTTGTCTTGCAGTCATTTATGCTAACTTTCGCAAGTCATCGTTTCATCGTTTGAGCAGATGAACAAAATTCCTTCACAATTCAAAAAAACAGTGACCATGAGCTTGGACGCCGATCTTTCCACTTTGAACTTCCGTGGCGGCTTTTTTCCCTTTTCTATCCACTGCATTGACTCCGGGTCGTACTGTCGAATCCATGTTTCATCAGCAGTGAGAAGAAAAGAAAAAGAAATCGTCAGGATAATCGCCACAGATGTCCAAAATCATGTAGAGATTTGCGAAGTTATGACTCGATGCTGCTTATCCGGCTTGAGCATTTTCGGCACCCATCCCGCGCACACCTTTTTCATGTGTAAATGATTGTGCAAAATGTCGCCGATTCGTTTCTTGCTAATGTCCATGGCTTCAGCTATCTGCGACAACTTGATTCGCCGATCTTCGAAAACAAGTTTTTTCACTTTTTCAATGTTTTCTTCGGTGACGGCGGTGTTCGGACGTTCCGACCTGGGATCATCTTGGGGCGACTCCCTGCTGTATTTGAACTCTCGGCTCCAATGTTTTACGGTCGCAAATGAAGGTACAGACTTTCCATAAACTGCTGACATCTCTTCAAATATTTCCGTCGGCATTTTGTTCTTCTTTGTAAGGAATTTTATGACAGCTGTGTACTCCAATTTCGTGCAAAGTGCGGATGACTCGGACATGGTGACGTTTATGGTTCCGTTACTAAAAGCGTAATGACGCTAATGATATTAATCTTGACATTTATATTACTTAGGATATCCCCAATTAGTGATGTGCTGCGCGAGTCATTAGTAATACTTAATAAAGATTGAAAAAGATGAAAAACTCTTAAGTTTTTAAACATGATGTCAGCTCCAAAAATTACTTTTAGGGTTGTGAAGCTGAAATAAAAAACTGAATCTTTCTAATTATGCCATGTCCATTTCTTTGTCCATAGGTCGTGGACATCGCAGTAATTTAAATTTAAAACCGATTTGAATCGACATGTGAACCTGTCAATAGGATTGTCGACGAATCATGTCAACACGATTCAATCATGCGAAACATGGTGGATATGAAAATAAAGAAAAAATTTTTTTTTAAATAATGGAGTTTAATGCAGTTTAATGAAGAGGTCGTTGAACTAAAGGAATATTTTTGCCCACGGAGTAAGGCGTTTTAAACAGGTGTTTTAAAATGAAATCAAAATGCCTTCTAATATTTTTTGGTATGGCGTCTTCCTCAAAATAATACTAACATTTCCAATACTTTAATACCAAAACTCCGTACCCTTAAGTTTTTAAAATTTTATGTCATCTGAGTGTATACGGAATCCTCGTAATGCGGGATATAAAGTTAAGTACGTGTAACAGGTTTATTTTAAATTATCATGTGAAAATTTAGTATCACCTTTTCATTTGATAGAAAAGAAAAGGTAAAAATTAGCAGAGTATGAATGATATTTAATGCAGTAATGATTTTTTCACGTAATGAATTGAGAATATACTAAAGTAGGGATGGATGATATACATTGTTTTATTAAAAACACTTGATATATATATATATATATATATATATATATATATATATATATATATATATATATATATATATATATATATATATATATATATATATAGCAACGATGTATCCAATTCAACCGATGTATTTTTAATGCTTTAATCTTACGCATATATATACACATATATTAATTAAAAGAAAATTATAATTTATCCTAATAAATGGAATATTTGCAATTAATCATTACAATTATTGACAGTGAAATACACATACCCAAATCACGAAATATTATTTATTGAAATAATATCGATGTCAGGACGAAAAATCAAATCAAATTTTATTTACGATTATAATAAGTGTAACACTTTTTTACGAACAATAACAAATTTTTAATATTTATTTAAGAAAATAAAATATATAAAATGCCGTATGTATTTTTTAAACTTAAACTAGTATTAGATCTTTGCTAATAGCCCACCTGAAGATGTTGTAATACAACGAAACCTAGTGGTAAAGAATTTAAAGAAAGTAGAAATACTACTACATCACGTAGTTTCATTTAATTGTGAATAATGAATTTCTACAAAATTAGCGCCAAATATATTCAACTAGTATTAGAAGAAAAAAATTATTCGATATGTAGGCACGTCTTCGTTATGGTTTTCTTACACGAATACAACCTACAAATTGTTATCAATAACATCAATCAGAGCAGTTTTATTTAATACATAATTGTAAATAAACAAAAAAATAATTGAAACATGTAAAGAAATAATTATCTTAATACATACGTACCCCTTATGGAGTTTTTAAAATGGTTTACGTAGTCATCGTTTTAATTAAAAAAATCCTCTTAAGCGTAATTTGAAAAATGTGGGAAATTTGAAGGGTTTGAAGGGTCTAGGAGTTTTTTTTTATTAAAAGTAGGTGGTAATTATTATTTGTTTGTCATACGAAGCTTTAAACAAACCGGTAAACACGATTTTCTGAATACAGTGTATTTTTTCCAAATTAGTTGTGCTGGTGTTCTGAAAAAATATTTTAAATTATGTATTTTAGTGTTTTATTAATACAATGAACACTTTTACTTTTAATGATTTCAAATACAATATTTTATCATAATTTTGTCCTTTTTTTTAATTATTTACAGCTTCATTTGAAATTTTTTTACGAGACGATAATCAAACAAAATATGAAATCAGAAAGGTTCATCTCATCCAAATTAACTATTGTATACGTTAAAATATTAGTTATAATTTAAATAAAATAGTTTGTTTTTTAAGAAAAAAATTATAGTCTCTTTTATATTAAAATATTTTATTAGATTAATTTTTTACATTAACTGCATTTTTCCTAACTTTTCACATTTCTACGGCTATACATAGAAAGTTCAAATTTTCTTTAAGATTTACTTGCTCTTATTTTCCGTAGAAATAAAGAAAAAACCGAGACATATTCCTTATTTTAGGTGTTAAATAAAACTTCTGGGTATTTTTTTTTGGAATGAAAGAAATATTTTTAGTTTAAGACTTTGTACCATTTGGCTTTGTACCAATTAGAATAACCGCTTTACTGACTCTTTAATACTGACTTAATGGCTTATTGATGTTGCATTACTATTTTCCTTTGTTCACTTCTATATTACAAATTTAATTATTTTCTGTATATTTTAATTTATAGTACATCCATACATTTTTAGTACATCCACCATTTAATATATTTATTCAACTTGAATAAAATTCTCTCCGTTGTATCCCTTGTTTTGATGGAGCTAGTAAAGAGGTACATTAACTTGGGTTTAAATCATCTCGGCATCACAAATTATCTATATCATATACCATGTGAGTTACAAATAAACAGTATTTGAAGAAATAAATCCATTTCGTAGAAAACTTACTTATTCAAAATACGATGTTTGCCTTTGGAAGTGAAAATTTTTTTCGGTTAACCTTGGTGAATATTTTTTATGTGAAAAAAATTTACGAGTTCGTGTCGCATCACGAGCGTGAGGCGCTTCGAGTTGACTCGGCGATAGTCCGACTACAGTCGAATTAGAGGAATGTTGAATGCCTGAGTATAGTATTGTTTGCGGTCGGGGAAAACTGCCAGTTCGCATTATACAGTGTGACACACCTCGTGTATACTCGATGGCGGTCAGGGTATACCCGAACATGAGTATATCTATATATATATATATATATATATATATATATATATATATATATATATATAAATAAATATATATATATATATATATATATATATATATATATATATATATATATATATATATATATATATCGTGCTCCCTCATTTCTACTGTGATCTTACAAACGCTTATTTTGTATTTTGATTAGTTTCACCTTAACTTGAATATAATATAAATACATGTTTTCGGACTAACGCTTGTCTCCAGCTTAGCGTGCATCCATCTTAACTTTTACCGCATTACTCCCGCCATATAGATTTTTAATATTACCTTCACTGAATTATAAAGCATTAAAATCGAGTGATAAGTTCGCTCTTAAAATGATTGTCATTAAAATAGTAAATTTGTTTACGACCAAAATAGTTCATAATAATGGTCGGCTGAATCGAACTGACATTTTAATTACAACGTGTTTTAATTGCTACTCCGACGTACTTTTTAGAGTTTTAACGATATTATATATTTTCGTACACAAAAAATTGTAGCGTTCTGTCGTTATATATTTCTATATACATTTCTGTTTTCAAAATAATTTTTGAAAACCGATATTTATTTCAAGTCTGAAATATCTATACATATCTTAATGGCTTAAGCACCTGTTTTGAAACTCACATCCAATATTAATTAAAACATCTAATGTTATAATTGGTATAAACAACAAAAATTACTACGAAGAAAAGAATAAATTACATAAAATCCACTGTTTTTGGTCTTCTTCATGTCTGTCTTCGTGAATCTCATTCTCGATAAACTCTAGAAAGACAAGTTTAGTGTACACAGTCACAATTACATCACTAGATTTCTTTGTTCACCAGATCTTTTTGTTAGCCCGGTTACTGTCTAGATTTTTTAGTCACATATTAGTCTCCAATCTTGATCCTGGATTACCCTGCCTTCAGTTCGTTGTAGGACGATGAGGCAGGTGAATAAGTGTTCAGCGAGTTGTATATTTATGAGAAATCATAACCTGAAACTACATGTTTTCTTCAGGAATTTGACACATTATTCAGTAGTTACTTTTTCAAGAGTAACAATGTAGAGCTGGCAGATCATAGTTGGCCCTTCAACTTGTTTTGATAGTTCACTCTACATTTCTGATTTTTGAAATTGTATCAGAATGACGAGGTACGTCGACACTGCACCAACGACCTGAAAAACAATAAATAACGAAATATTAAAGTGATAATATCATCGAAACAACGCTATCCCTTTGCTTTCTATTCACTCTTTTTATTAAAGGCATCATTAACACAATTGTATTTGTTTTAATTAAACCTGTATAGTTTGTCTGTATTTATAAAATTCTCGGGATTTTGAAGCTCGGTTTTGTAATTATGCATTTATATTAGAGGATTAATATTCTAAAAAACATGATACCAATTTTAGGTTTTTTTAAATAATAATAATTTACTAATCCATGACTCATTTAATACATGTATTGAAACCACAACATTAATTTACAATTTCACCAGTAATATTTACTTCGCTCTTTTTTCGATCTTCATTTTAATTGAAAATATAGTTTCTATTTAGCTCCGACTTAATAAAATATATCTTTAATCCAAATAATACACCTGCAGAGACTTACCTCACTTCACTTCTAAATATTTTTTCTACCATACTTTTTTTAATTCCCTTCATTTGTACTTTTACAAAGGCGATGAAACCATTGCGTTGGCAGTTGGAGTGTTAAGAAATAACGGGAAAAGGATGTTTTCAAAAACAAGAAATAACGAAAAGCAAATTGCCAGGGTCTTTAGGGAACATCTTGGGCACTAAGAAAGATGGAATTTATTTTTACGAACGTAGATATCAACGAGCCGTGAATATCCACGAACATAACAAACTCAATTTTGCGATGTTTTATTTTATATAAAGAAAAAAATCGAAATGGACAGGAAGAAAGACGCAAAATAAAATACCTACATAGTAAAATATTATTTTGATAATAATTTCACTGTACCGTGAAAACAATAAAAGGAAAACATTAAAATAATTAACGAAAAACTCGCAGAGAAAAAAACCTTAAATGGACAAATTTAGTATAACTTGAAATGACACAATTGCAAATTTAAACTAGGGCAAATGGGAACTTAACACTTTCTTTCTTTCATCTTTTAAAAAAACAAAAAAAAATATATTTTACTAAGTCGTGTATAAATATTTCTCTAACAATTTATAACAGCAAATGCGTAAAATCATAGTTAACAAGTAAGATTGGTATGTTAGGAGGTATGCCGACAGCATGTTCAATGCAAGTGCAGGTGATTGCAGCAATAATATTTTTTTCCAATACTATTGAAGGAAGCAATATGACATGTTACCGTGGCCACCAACGGCCGGTCAAGGGTACAGACGCCGAATGCTGTGAAACTGACTCCGCGCAGCAAAAGTTGGCGCGCGAATATCTCCAACCTCTGCAGAATAGCTCCAGGTGCTGCTGCCCCTAGTAATCGGCAGACCAGCTCCTCGGTGCGACGACCCTACAAAGCAACAGTCAAATTTTTTTTATAAAATCCGTTCTTTGCATTCATGATTATGTAACACATTTAAAGTAGATTTCTGAGTATCTGTTTTATATGTAATAACAGACAATTAATTATTCACTAATTTGTTTAATATTGTAAATATATTACGGTTAAAAACCGATTTATTTAGCAATGGCAAACATGCTAACTATCAATTTGGAAAAGTAAAAACGAAGGCAATATATGTAAAGTCACGCCTTAATAGAATAGCACCGGGCTGATGAACGGAAAATCAATCTTATGAAAATGATGTCTCTTAAACCGCAATAAATGGAAAGCTGGAATACTTAACGCAAATCAATAAAAAACGGAAATAACCACAGAGCATCTTGTACAGATATAATGTAAACATACAAATATTCAGTCATCAGACCATACCCGTTCTTGGTTAAATAGGGCAGAAAGAAGCATAGTTTAATAAATGGTGGTGAAATAACGAGTTTATTGCTAGTATATATGTACAAATGTCCTGATTAAGGTCGAGCATTTACCTAAGTATAATAAAGCATGACAGTACATAACATATCAATCATCATAACTTGTAGCTATTTTAAAGGTGCACACTCTAATAGTCTAGTGTCACTTCATCGGTCACGCTAAGCCGTTATCATATACATATGTTGCAAGTTACTACTAACAAAGTGACATTTTGCAATAAATAAAGCCAAATTCTAAATTAGACTCTGGAATTTGGCATTATCTTTACCTTAATTCTTTCATGGTATTAAAATTTTCTTTACTTCTGACTGTTTATTTCCTTTAGATATATGCAGCGATGCCGGAGACTACATATTTAATTTCAGTCACGTTATCCGATATTGTTTCACTTTCTGCTACATTATTTATTTGGGAGCTCGCCCTAACACGAGTCACAAGTCTCGATGTGTGTTGAAAACGCCATCTATGACCGGTTTAACCATTCACATTCTTCGTCGCAATAGGAAAAAGCGCTATCTCTTGTAGGAACAGAAACAAACTATTTGTGTTTAAAGGGTAGTGGACACCTGCAGAATATTGTGGAAAAATGGATTAGATTTTTGAACAGTATTTAATAGAGAAGCTAGATGGCGTGTATTAACAAATTTATCTCTAAGTGAGAAACATATTTCATTAATTTGAAGCGTGTCGCTCGTTCATCTGGAATTTATATTAAGTTAATTCCGGTAAACGATTGAGCCCTTACAAAACGCTCTTGCTACATCTATTATAATAATGTATGTTTATGAGACTTTCAGGTTACTTCCCATTTGCGTTCTCAGCAGACTTCCTCTTGAAAATGTTAATTTTTTACTGTGTAACTTAGAAGAAGCATCTCTGATTTATTAAAAGTTATATTTCGATTGTTAAAGGGAAAATTTTCACGTCTTCTTAAAGTCTTCTTTTACTAAAAGTATATTGATTCTTTGTAATCAATTATTTCGAGCTTCAACGCAAATATTATTTTGTTAATATTATCATCGCCTAAAACCAAATTATATCACAAATCTTAGAGTTTCAAACAAATAAATCAAATAACTCAACACAATTTTTTTGAACGATTTTATTTATTAGTTTTACACAACTTAAGAAATGTACATACGCTAGCTTAACAACATTTATTTGAAGTCCTTGAAAGTGTCAAACGTGCACGCCACAAAGAAAATGATATGTTGTTTAACAATATAAATTCTTTATAAATAATGAATATTAATTACCAAAAACTTAAAATTGCATATGTCCTGCGATAATTTCATATCTTCAAATGTTTGCCTGTCTTAACAAAATCATCATAATATTTGAATTATATTTTATTCTGTGGTGATTTAACTCAAAAAATATGTAGTCCTCCTCTATCTTCCGAAATGTATACTGGTAGTGTGCATACCATCAATATAATAATTTAGTGGAAATATTGACCATGCCTTAAACACTTACCTCGTTCATGGTGAGATGGCAAGGTTCCACGATGACGAAGAGACGCAGAAGATGTGCTGCGCACCAGAGGAACTGCAGCACTAGGAAATGTACTCGATGTGCCGAGCTTACTGTAAATATAAGATTTATACTGTAATCTATACTTAGAGAAATACCTATTCTTGTTGGATCAAGCAATTTTTGAAGTGAAAACTTTAGGTGCGCTTCAAATTTTTCTGAGCTGGGAAGGAAATTGAACCGTCAGCTTCGGGTCGGTAACGCTGACTTGGGTAAACTCGTCTCCCTTCGGCATCGTCCAAGCGAGAAATTAAAAAATGATGAAACATGATCAATAGAATGCCCACTGCATTGCTCGGGTATCCTTCTGCATCGGTCGCGCGAGTTCACTGTCTAACACGGAGTGCTTCATTTCAAGAATTATGTCCTTCTATTTGAGTACACTACGCGAATGCTATTTCCGTTTTTTAATTTTTGTATTGGAGACTTTCAACATATACACTACGGTTATATTGATTGCCAAAGTTTTCACTTTTAAATTGTGATCTTAAGCACACCAATTTTTTTTTCTATGTTCATCATATATCAACTAAAGTAAGTTGAATATGAGTTAATAAAAATAAAATCATGTTTAAATAAAAGAAAAACATTATATAGAAAGGAGTTTTCGGAATGATGCATTTACACTAATGTTGACCCATTAACCTCTACGAGAGAAAGGCATGTAATGGAATATGTCAATAAGTTGAGGCAAAAGTATATACAAAAGTCATACGCCGTATTTACGTCGCTAATGTTTTCGCATTCCTATATTCATAGTAAAATCACTATCATATTGACAATAATTACAAAAATTTTTGATGTGAAACATCTATAGACGCAGGTATAAACCAGATCGTTGGCGTGGCAACGCTTGCCGTGGCGACGGGTCGCCACGCTATACTAAGGTATATATATATAGTTTATATGTAGTAGAGTGTACGGTATGGCGACATGTCGCCATGCGCAACCGACTACGCGACCTCCTCCTCACTCAGTTTGACCCTGTTGTTTACTACTGTACACATAACCTGTGCTTTATTATTTTTGTATTAATTGTAAATAAATGTTTATTAAATAAAGTCACCATTTTCTGTAAGAAATTCGTAATACTTAATTTTTTCATTATGCTATATTTAGTTCCTGTAATAATCTTGTCTTTTATGCATATTACTTGTACGAACACGATGTTTCACATCTGCCAGGCGTCCCGTGACGGCTCACTGTTTTTTATTCAAAGATACAAAATAAAAAATAATTAACATTAAAATGTTAATTTAAATACTATTTACGTTATATCCTTTTAGTCTACATAACATACGTTGCGTTGGTTCGCAAAAATTCAAATTGCCATCAAAACAATTAGTTTACATTAAAATAATTTTATGATATTTACTATAAATTGTTTTGGCAAAATATTTTTATTTCATTTTTAAATTATACTTTTGCTCATCGCATGGACATTTTCATAGCTTTCTAAAGAACATTGCAAGTTAACAAAAAATAAGGAACTTAACTTTCCAATAATTTACAGTAGATTTACGAAACTTAATGTCGAGACCGGTTTTGTTGACCGACAAATTATGGTTGTAGTAAAATCAAGGTAAATTGAAAAGTATGTTTGGAATAAACAAAAATAGACAAAGTAATTTTTTTTCATAAAAATGATATGTGTATCACCATAGGCTTATTCCTAGACAGCATAATTTTGTACATTCATTTAAGTTTAAGAAACAACTGACAATTTTAATTAATTTAATTTTATAGATAATGAGCCAGCTGAGGGGTAGATTCTTTTCATTTTCGCGAGCAGCAGGTCAGTCAACCGTCAACCTTCAAAGATTCGAGTCATACTCATTGACAAGTATAGCGACGTTTGCGAATTATTATTGTCTAAGCAGTTGTTCGTGACAACCTCCTAGAACTCATAAAAACTCATCATTGTGTCAATGCATCTACCATCCGAACCCTGGACGAGAGGAGCCGACCAGCAGACGAACAGGTCAGTGGATTGTATTTGCTTTTAGTTAGGTACAGCAAATCGCTTATTGTGTACAAATTTGAGTTATCGAAATCGTATTAGGGATACGTACATATAATTTAATAAATATTAAGACTATTTACCACATTTGGTCCTTCGACGACGGATCTGAAACTTTCTACATTCGTCCGTTACGGTAGGAAGATACAATGATGGTACAAGGTGACGAGCCCAGATTGTCAAAAGTTGAACTTGTAGTCCAAAAATAATTAACAATGATGAAAGAGAGAATATTTTCACAAATGCAAAATGTTAAGCAAAAAATTTAATGAGCCGAGCAGTCTTGATATGTTTTTTTATGTTAAGCGCACCGCTTTGCGGAGATTAGTGATTTACATAATAAATTCGAAAAAATAGTATATGAGATCTTTGAACAAGAAAGTTCCGTTGACCCCGAGGTCATGATGAATTTTAGTGATCTCGAACGTTTTGACGATTTATATTATCATGTAAAATTGTGCGTTTCAAAATTGTGTGTAGAAAACGGTTTGTCAATAATTCCGGAATTGAGACCGAGATTTCCTAAAATTGAATTATATCCATTTGTCGGTAATATCGAACATTTTCACAATTCTTACCGATGCAAGTAATTTCTTAAATTTACTCCGTCGCAACGCATGAGCCGTGCTAATGAACTTCATTTGTGTCACAATTGTTTAAAAACAAATCATATTTCCTCACAATGTAAAAGTAATTTTAAATGTTTTATTTGTACTGAATGCACTTACATAATAATCATAACCATAACCATCATGCACTTTTACATAATAATCGTACAGCGGATGTCGAACCTAGTGAAAATACTTTTTTAATAATAATAATGATATATTAGCTCGTCTTAACTTTCTTTCTAACACATGCAATTGTAGGGTAATTTCAGGGAGTGCAGTTGTTTATAACTTAGTGCATCCAGGATGAATCAACCTTGCCGTGTGCTGACCGATTCCGGGGCTCAATCGAATTTTATTTCGCTTAGTTGTTTACATCGCTTAGGGTTGTCAACCCGCAAATGTTCATTTAATGTTTTTGGTTAAGCTAGTGAACAAGTTAAAAATTATGGCATGGTTTCGTGTACATTCAATTCCAAACTAGACCAAAACTGTGCATTTACTATAGACGCCACCGTTTTAAATAAATTACTTTGGATTTTAGATTTTGATTTTGATTTTAGATTACTTTGGATTTTTGGACTTAGGCATAGCTGACCTTGGGTTTTATGGACGGGCGTCTATTGACATAATCTGAGCTGGTGATATTTTCCCTTACATAAATGATGGCCGGAGGAATAGTTATAAATGATACTTAGTTATTATAGATACTTACTTAGTTATGAACTTACCGATTGCTCTAAATAGTATTTTTGGTTACGTACTTGCTGGTAAATTAGAAGGCACAAATGTTAATAAAAAAACGTAATGCATATGTCAACATCAAGCTATGTGTCGTACACAAATGATAATGACTACATTAATAATTATTTACGTAAATTTTGGGAGGTTGAGAGTTCACCTTCGAGAGGACCTCAGACAGGACATTCCTTCTAACTCTCCAGATACCACTGCCGAAAACATATGCGAAGCACTATAGCGATGAAAGAAGTCGGTATACTTCACCGTTATTGCTCTACCCTGTACTGCCACAACTGGGTGACTTACACAACAGTTCGCTTAAACGTTTTTTGCAACTGGAATGTAGACTAGTGTGCCCGAGTTGTACAATTCTTACATTGAGTTTATGCGTGAGTACGAGCGTCTCGGACACTTGCAGGTGCACACCGGAAGTGACACTAAATATTACATTCCTCACCACTGTGTAGTGCGCACCTGTAGCATTTCCATATCTGTATCCGTGGTCTTTGACGTTTCAGCAAAATCATGTAATGGAAAATCATTAAATGACCTACTTTTAACAGGCAAAAAATTACACCACGAAATATTAAAAATAATATTACAATTTAAATTATATAAAATATATTTTTCGGCTGATATAGATAAAGAAAAATTTTGTGAAAAATGTATAGACAAGTGTTAATCGATCCCTCTGAGCGTAATTATCACGCATCTTATAGCGTAAGAATCCATCAGAGCATATAAAAACTTATGAATTAAACACAAATACTTATGGACTTCGTAGTGCATCGTTTATTGCTGTCCGTACTCTGCGCCAATTAGCGCCAGATGAAGAGAACCAATACCCGGCTGCAAGACGGTTGCTTCGTGAAGGTTTCTTTGTTTACGATCACTAGAGTTACAGAGTGAGATAACTTCATTATTATTAAAACTGGGCGGTAAACTTGTATTTTCGACCCAGTTGGCTTTATATCACTTGTACTTTTATTATGAAATGTATTTTACAAGATCTTTGGAAACTTAGCGTAGGATGGGATGAACAGATACCTATCAAAAATAAATAACAAATGGTTAAAATTTATAAATGAACTTAGCAAATTATCTAACTTAAAAATCGAACGGCATTTATTAACATATCAATTCTTTAACATATACTTTATTGGATTTTGTGCCGCGTCGTCACGCGGATATGGTGCTTGTATTTACGCTCGTTGTGTAAACAATACTGGCAAGACCAAGGTTCAATTACTGGTCAGCAAAATAAAAGTGGCTCCCTTAAAGCCACAGTCTATTCCGCGCTTAGAACTGATGGCAGCCGTGCTGCTTTCTAAATTATTTTTTTTTTGTTATTAATAATTGTAAAGATTTCCGATATGATAAAATCGCGCTCACTGATTCAAGTGTTGTACTTGAGTGGTTACAAACACCATCATTTAAACAAAACATTTTCGTAGTGAGTCGATCTCCCTTTTATCATGTAAAAAGTAAAAACAATGCGGCCGATTTATGTTTGCGTGGGGCGTGGCCAACACAACTAGTATCTAGCATTCGCGAGTGTGCGAGCAGACACTAGATCATGTTGATACGTGGCCCATATCACACTTCTATATACAGAAGAACTCTGACGTTTCAGAATTAAAATCCAATAATGATACTTTTTGCATTACCGCCATACACAGAGACAAGTAATATAGAAAACGTTTTTCTTAAATTCTCTTGTTTTAATAAATTAAATGACGTTATCACGTAAATTTTAATGATTTACAATTATTATAAAATCTAAAGCACCATGCTATTGCATTAGATCTCATAATAATTATAAATCATTAAAATTAAATCGTAATTATAGTAAAAATGATCCTCTAGGGAATTAAAATATTCACATAACGCCATTATAAAGCTGTTCAAAATATTTATTTTAACTCAGAAATAAACAACTAAAATATAATAGTAATTTACAATATAAACTATTATCACCATTTATTGATTGCGAAGGGTACCTCAGACTGTATCAATCTAACTTATCTTTTAATAATAAACATCTTTATTATTGTCTAAAAATTGTCACATAACAAATGTTATTAATTGAATGAAATCATAAGAAGTATCTTCACGTTGGGCCCCGGACTTTGCACAGCATCCTTATGAAATCATTGGATTTTATCAACGCGTAATATAATTAGGTCAGTGTTATCCAAGTGCGTAATTTGTTTTAAATGTAAACCGGTTTCGAATGTGTCATATATGGCCAACTCACCCAGTGCTCGTGTGCGTCCTGAAAAGCCGTTTAATAACGTAGGCTGTGATATTGGCGGTCCCTTTTATACACAAGAAAGTTTGCGTAAAAATGCTAAAATACATAAGGCATATTTATGTTTATTTATTTGTTTTTCTACTAAGGCAGTTCACCTCGAAGTGATTAGTAATTTAAGTAGCGAGTGTTTCTTAGCTGCACTTGATAGATTTGTGTCGAATCGCAGATTGTGAACACTTAATTGAGGTTTCACAATTTTTGCGTTCATCCAGTGACGTTGTTGATAAGGGTTGTACTCGCCGTAACGTTGAGTGAGAATTTAATCGTCCACATGCATCGTCACATATGAGTAGCCTATGGGAAGCTGCCAATTACCATTTACAACGTAGTGTAGGCGACAAAGTCACTCACGTTTGAAGAACTTTCAAACGTATTTTGTATAATCGAATCAATCGTAAATTCACGACCTCTTAGCCACATTTCTGACAATCCCGACGAATGTGAAGTACTTTCTGCTGGGAATTTCCTTACTGGCCAATTATTACTAAGCGTACCAGAGTACAATCTTGAAGATATAAAATTAGGCAGATTGACTCGTTGGCAATATATTCAGCACGCTTTCCAAACGTTTTGAAAGGCATGAGCAAATTATTATTTGCACACTCTTGAATATAGAGTGAAATGGCACGAATGTAGTATTGACATAAGGATAGGATAGGTGAAGTCATAATAATTAAATCGGACTTAGGAAAACCGCTGTATTGGCCTCTTGGTAGAATGCACCAATTATATCCGGGTCATGATAACCATGTTCGAATTTCTTAAAACGACCAGTTAATAAATTATCTTCTCTTCATAAGTCGGCATAATGTTTTGTTTTTTTGTTTGTTTTCTGATTTATCATGATTTCAAGGCTTTATATTTGTTTACTTATTGTCATTATTACTTAATTCATTCATTGTTTAACTTGTTAATTGCCTAGTTGGTAGCATTTAATTTCTTTTGTTTATCTTTGCATATGTCATTTAGAATATTATGTCCAATTTGTAGCTTATTGTGTCCAATTTGTGTTATCGAAATCGTATCAGGGATAAGTAAATAGAGTCGAATAAATATTGAGACTATTTACCGCCCCCACAGGGAGATAGTAAATAATTCTTCTAGGAAATACGTATTAAAATTGTTGAAAAGTGCTTATCTTATACCTTGGCATATTCATTTTTTTCAATCATTTAGCAAGAAAAGTAATTTATGAAAAATCTGAAAGTTACTAAATGTTTTTAACATCTAGAATTATTTCTTTTCTATTGAATGAATTTTGGAGCAACATTATATAAGACAACATATAATACAACGCCACGTAGCATTAATTCTACTTAAAGTATTAATTCTTTTTTATTTTTTAAATATGGTTTAGATTATTAATTTTATTTATACCAACATAATTTTTAAGACTCGTATATTAATTTTTTCCACTTCTATGTGAGTTTCAAACATAAATAGACTTTGAATGTAATTGCTCTATTCTAAAATATGAGCTTGCAAATATTATAGGAAAAATATGAAGAATGTTAAAACTTTTTAAGTATAATATATACTTTTAAAATATTTTTTGTCCATTTTAAAACTTAAAATGTTTCATGAGAAGTAAATTTTTATGTATAAAAATATAGAAACACAACAAATTGGTTGTTTTGATACCTTTTTAACAAAGAAGAAAAATGAAATAAGTAATGGATATAGTGTCCACAGCACGGCATATAATTTGTATAGCTCTTTTTCCCTATCTAATTTTACAATACGCCTCCTTCTTTCGCTTCATAATTGTATTATATGACTACTTTTTCCCATGCGTAATTGTATTATATAGCTTCTTTTTTCCCTTTATAATTGTATTATAACATTGTACAGGTATCGACGTATATAAGTGTTACACTAGGGGCCTTAAAAAGCAATTGCAACTCACTGATCTCCAGCACGAGGAAATACGGCGTCACGATGAGATGTAGGAGTGTGGATATAAGAATGATGAGGAGTGGTAGACCGTAGCCCTTGTTGATGTGGCGCAAGGTAGCGCAGAGCGAGCCGTGCAGGGCGGCCAGTCTCCGAACCGCTTCGGCCGCTCCCGTCCCTTTGAGAATTGTGTCAACTTAGCCTTGCAACTTAGAAACTTTGTTTCGACATTATTTATATATTTACGTATTATACCTATACCTGTTATGCAAAACTAAAGAAAATCTTGAACTAATTTCAAAAAGACACTTAATATTCTACATTTCACCTGAGAGAAAGAACATTCCTTCACATCAAATTTTTGTGAGAAAACAATTTACAAAACTTTTGCTGGTATGGCAGCCCCGACGGACTTTCTTGAGTTTGTAATTATATTAATAGATTCTTACATTCTTTTAGTCGGGGGGGGGGGGGTGGTTAAAAATTATTTAAACATTTTTAATTTACATCCGTCGTGGTTTTTTTTCAAAATGTTTAATTTTACTTTTTATTTTATAATTTTTCGATTAAAATATTTACATCTGTCGTGGGCTTAATCAAAATTTTCATATATTGAATATATTTGGCGTTAATTTTGTAGAAATTCATTATTCACAATTAAATGAAACTACGTGATGTAGTATTATTTCTACTTTCTTTAAACCTAGGTCGTAGTAAAGAACTTAAATAAAGTAGAAATAATACTATATCATTTGATTGTGCAAAATGTTCATGTTGCTTTTTATTATTAGTCTTAATAACTAAACTACTATAAACCTTCGCTAAAGGGCAAGCTTATATGGCTCTTAGTAGAGTACGACCTTTAGACGGTATGGTAATAACTGATCTAACATGTTACGTGGATCACACATCGACAAAGATAAGAATGGCCACAAAGTAGTTTATATAGATTAATTAAAAATGTTTATTGCATCGCCCGTATATTCCTTTAATAATTCACCATTCTGTCAACAAGATACTTCATGTTAGCAAGAGTGGTGAAATATTAGAAGAAAAATTATTTAGAAAAATACATTTTTAAGTAATACCTAAGTTAAATTAACACTCACACGTTTATAAGTAGAAGAACAATAATTCATTAACCTATTGTAAGAAAATAGTTTATAAACATTTAAGTAATACCTAAGTTAAATTAACACTCACACGTTTATAAGTAGAAGAGCAATAATTCATTAACCTATTGTAAGAAAATAGTTTATAAACATTTAAGTAATACCTAAGTTAAATTAACACTCACACGTTTATAAGTAGAAGAACAATAATTCATTAACCTATTGTAAGAAAATAGTTTATAAACATTTACTAAAATTACAGCATCAAGAAAAAAATATAGTTTCCTTGTTATATACATCACGGAAATGAAGGAAACAAAATCAAAGACTAATATACATTTTATAGATACTCAAATACATACAGACAACTTTCTAAAGACATACAAAACAACATGGATCACTAATTAACAGGATTTACGTCAACATTTAAGCATTTCCCTATTATAAAATATATAAAAATATAATTATTTATATTTAGAAAATATTAAAATGTAGATAATTTGATTTTGAAACATGAGGTATCGCCGGAATTCGATTAACCTTATGAGTATCGTGACGTTCATGTAAAATGGCCGGTAAGAATCGCCGTTTTGTGAAAAAATATATAAATCTAAAAAAACTATATTAAAGGGTCAAGCAAAAGATTTTATAGAGCAGATTTTTAAAATATGTAAAATGGTGCATAAGTAAACATCATTAAAACATTGTATAAAAATTCATCGAGAATTGCCAGGAACTTGATTGGTCTCTTTAGTAATGTTCAAATCAAAAATAAAGTTTTCAACATTAAATTTTTAGCGTTCCATAATGAATGTTTATTTCCCCAATGTCCTCATAAAAACAAATAAAATGGCTTTGAAAGACCACTTATATATCATTTATACATAATATCTTGTATGACAATGTTGAGCAAAAATAAAAATTTAAATGTAATAATTGGTAATTAATTAATTTAAAAAATGCAAAAATATTTACATAAAAGTATTACTGGACTTTATAATATTAATCCCTAAATTGTCTAATCACAAGACTAACTGAACGAGAAAATTAAAATCAAATATACCTCATCGTATAGCTTAAGTTGTCATCAGTAATCACTACTTACCTCAGGAATACTTTTATTGTTTGTAAACCTATTCCCAATGCTTCTTATTGTGAAACAAATATCTTTGTTATGTGTAAAGCGACGTAAGTTTTTATTACACCCGTGCCGATGTTCACGTAAAAGAATATCCTATTATAGAATTTTGTATTAAATTTACAATAAATTTCAGTTTAACGGTTCTTAATCTATATCATTCCTAAAGTTTCACATTATGTAATTAAACATATAGAAATACTAGCTGTGCTTGGGACTTAATTCGCGTGAAATTCACTGATCATTATTCTATAGAATAACCTTCATACGTAAAAATATTGAAATATTCAATGGGTAAAAAGTTGGATAGATAGATATCTCCAAAAGCCAAATTAAAAAAAGTTCAATATTTAAAATTCAGTTTAGTAACCACTATTGTAAACCACATAAAAGATAAAGTGATCGACTGGTCAATGGGAATTGTATCCACATCTTCGGCGTACCGTGCATTTCACCACAGCTGATCCGATTGAACTGTCGAAACTATTATTATTAGTATTATTACTATTATTCTGGTTTTTTAATTTATTTTTGCAATATCTATGAGCATACATTTGACTAAAAACTTTAATTATAGATGGCGTTGGCAGTATCATATAGTAATATATCTTTAAGCATAAAGTTATTAAAACTTTAATAGATGGTGTTGACTGTACGGATATCGTAATATTCACAAAGCCATGTTTTTTTAAAATTTGTAATATTCAGATAGAAAATTATATTCTATATCTTGCTTGAGGTTATATACTCATTACCATACCAAATTTCACTAAAGTCTGTCCAGTAGATTCCGCGTGATTGAAAAACAAATTAACGAATAGGTAGAGAGATAGACAAAACGTCTAAGAACAGGTTTCTTTTATTATCATTCTATACGTTAAATCAATCATTATTTTTTAAAAATTTTCCGCGTACAAAATTCATTTTCACAATTTTATTTTATGTATAGATGAACCATTTTTTCTGTTTAAACCATAATTCGATCACAGCCTTTGTTAATAATAAGCAACAATTATATTGTTCAGTCTACCTAGTTAACATTCCTTCACTTATTTATAAATCGTCATGTTCAGTTGCATATTATTAAGATGCCCGGCGAGCTTAAACTCTCTAGAATCCCCAACGAAGTAAAGGCTCTTTCACATTTTCTTCTCCCAGTAACTTTTCGTGCTTGCCTGTTGGATTCATATATCATAGAAATAAAACTCAATACGTAGACAGATAAAAATAATAATTTCTTGCTAATCACGAAGATTGATTTTTTATTTCGATTGTAGTCAAACTAAATTCACGGTGAACATAAGTCGAAATATAATTTTATTATTATCATTAAAGCCTAAATTGAAATGATTACCAGTCAGCCAAAGGCTGAAAAGTATATTTTTTTTAAAGTGTCGAATTTTACTTTATAACCTGAAAATATAAATAAAATGTGATTTTAGAAAATCTGAAACTGATTGTGTTTCTTCAAGTAGTCTACATCGTATTAAACAAAGCATTTTTTTGGATCAGCCCAGTATATGACCAACCTATAGCTAAATTCTTAAACGAAATTTTCGTTATTTAATTTTTTTACGCTAACGTGTAATAGCGTCGTTTCTATGCCACTCCAAAATTTATGTTTGAAATCTAACGTAATGAAGAAAAATTTAAATTTTCTTACCGCCAGACCTATACTCTTCATAATTAGGATAAACTGCATCTGCAACTTCGACAAATACCACAGGAGCTAAATGTTTTTTGTTCCTGTTGAGGTGTTTACGCCTCAGGTATTTAAATATTTTATTCGTACCCCATCTTAGATTCTATAAAATATTTATGATTGAAGCTGTATTCATTAATAGTATATACATCACTACTAGTAAATTATCATCATTATTTTCTGTGTTTGAACGAATTTCTTAATGGAAAATTCGAACTTGACATCGTTATGTATCTGTACATTAAACATGTTTAAGTCAAATTAAGTCTTACCTACTAAAGACGCGCTACTAAGCCTAAAACAACAGTTGTTTATAATTTTTGTCTGTCTGTCCTCACCTTTGGTGTGCATGCTAATCACAGTAATGGCGGACTGATTTGGACGCGGTTTTCAGTGATGTATTTAGATTAGGTTGAGCTAACGTTTAGGTAGGTTATTTCAATCGGTTAACAACTTAAAAAGACACGTCAATTTTATTTTATGTTCATTATACACCCTAATGTTGGAACCGCGATTTCGCTGTCAAAGCCGTCTATTAGCGTTTTTAGTGAACTTTATGCTCATAGAGTTCTGAGAAAAACATTCCTAATAAGTTTCTCATTCCGAATTGCGCGCGAGAGAAGTCGCGGGCACAACTAGTATATGATACAATTAGTTCTAACTAAACAACAAGTGAATAAAAGCAAAGGCTAACCATTTTTAGTGAGGTGTCCCGTCTCCCGGTAAAGTGCTAGGGAGTCCAGGAGGACGCCACTCCGAACGGTGCCGTGAGCGGGCAGTACGCGCACGGCGAACATGTTGAGTGGGCCGCGTGTCACGCGTCTGTCTGGAGCGCGTCACATGTCGCTCTTACTTTTATAATGGTAAATTGTCGTCGTCGAAGGAGGGGATGGACGCATAGAAGGGTTGATTGTGTATAATAATGGCACTAGCTTCGTGAGATTGTGAGAAATGAAATTATATTATTTAAACTCTATATTTCTGAAACTTTTTATTACACGTCTGTAACTAAAATATCGACAAAAATCATTGACTAGCATACATTACTAGTTATAATTTAACACAGCTAGTACGAATAAGATAGCATAACTTATTCGACCCGAAGATTCAGTATTTTCTTTTTCTTGTTTAATTACTTGTCCATTTTACTTTTTTGGGGAGTGAGGGGGGTGCGGAATAGAATTTTATTTTTCTTTCGAACGGTCGCTGGCCGTTTCCATAACACTGTTTAAATAATGCTGACCGTTTAAATAATGTTATGTCAAATTTTATAATCGTGTATAGGGAAATGTCGGTTGCAATTTTTGGTTTATAAAAATATTTTTTTTTAATTATTTAATTCCTAAACTTTTGTCGTTCGGCTAAAAATTATTAATCCGTCTAAAGAATCTACTTCACTTGTAATTAAAACCTTTACCATAATTCATATTTTAATTTAATACGGCAATTTAGAACAAAATAATTGTAAACCTATTTTGCGATTTGCAGACGTTTTATTTTATTTACCATGCAAGCAATTATTAGTATCTATTTTAATTTTTTTCGACATATTCTATTTAAAAAGGCTATAAGATATTAAACATACCCGGCAACCGAATTAATTTGCTAACTGATTTAAATATCGTCATTTAAGTGCACATATCAAAGTTACTATTTAATTAGCAGACAAATATTCTATAGTTTTATGCGAGATGGTAGAATTTTAACTATCTGGAAAGTAATATGGCAACTCAAGACATATGTCTGCCCTTTATTTTCTCAAAAATATTTTGAACTGAATATTTTACTACTCTTTTTAAATAGACAAACTATGTATTCGAAACTATAAAATTTATTTGAAAGAAGTGTCTGTTAGACCCATATCATTCCTGATTTCAGAAATTGTTAAATATATTCTAACGTTTGGGAGTCATGTAATAAATATAATTATGAAGCACCAACATTTTTCGCGCACTCCACAAACGCTCGGACAGAATTTAGGAAAGTAATAATTTTCCTTTTGCGTGTGTTAATTGGTTGCATTGAAATTAATTTCCGAAATAAAGGAAAACGACTCTTTCGGACTTTAATTGCAATAATTTCGGGTTGGACAAGTTAATTGGTTGCATTGAAATTAATTTCCGAAATAAAGGGAAACGACTCTTTCGGACTTTAATTGCAATAATTTCCGGTTGGACAAGTTAATTGGTTGCATTGAAATTAATTTCCGAAATAAAGGAAAACGACTCTTTCGGACTTTAATTGCAATAATTTCCGGTTGGACAAGTTAATTGGTTGCATTGAAATTAATTCCCGAAATAAAGGGAAACGACTCTTTCGGACTTTAATTGCAATAATTTCCGATTGGACAAGTATACAAAGAAAACAATTTTTACATCGGTGTAAGGATTCTTAAGCTTTGCTTGAAAAGGTGATTTTGTGTTCATTATAGCAGTTAGCCGTTAATGAGAGTAAAAAAAATATAATTTTTCTTCTGGTAATGGATGTAATTTATATCTATTTCTTACTATACATTCCGCAGCAAAACATATTGCATTATGTTTGGTAAACTTGAAATTAAAATACGTTATAATTCACTTAATACTTATAAGGGATTGTTGATGACTAATGCCATGTAATAACGTAGGACTTTAATTCTTTATTTTTCCGTAAGATTTTACTTATAGCACGTTTTAAGTACTTTAATCTACTAGTTTTCTCACAACCATAGAGAATCAATAACAAATACACTCTATTCACAAGAAATGTATTTGGCACCGAGATAGAGAATCAAGCTGAGGTCCCAGAAATTAATTTCAACTCCATTTATTTCTATTTAAAATCTTTGTTTTTTTTTCAGTCCGAAATGCGTTACTTAGTAGCTTACCGTTGCATATTCAGTATTACTTTCACGCATAACGTAAACGCTGAAAGTTACTTTACTTGTTCTTAATAATTTTGCCAATAATATGTGGTGCTAAAATAGTACTTATATACTCGGTCTGTTGTACATATAACTATTAAGCGCGTTCCAAGCAAAGTGTATGTGAATAAACTTGAGCATTATAACATTGAACGATATACATAGAGCTGTACATTTTTTTAAAATAGTGAAACATCTGATAACAACGAAATTGATTCAATACACTGTTACTGCAGTGAAATATACAAAAGTGCTCATAATTTTTTGTGTACAAGGTTTTTTGTTGTTGGTTTCATGTTTGTTTCAAATAAACTTTTACCAATGACATTTGTTGTTTTAATATCATACAAATCTAATATCGTAATAGGTAATCGATAATATCTTGATTTGGAATTTAAACACGTTTTATGAAGTAAGAGAATATATATATATATATATATATATATATATATATATATATATATATATATATATATATATATAATGATGAAGTGAGATCCAGTTCCTTGAAAAGTGAATATTTTTGTTTTTTGTTTTAAGTGTATAGTTTTGACAAATAAAACTTCTATACACATATTTGAATAATATAATTACAATTTCTACGTGATATTTTCTGAATAAATTTCGATTAAACTGATTTCATTCAATCTGTGTTCTTCTCTTTGAAATTCTCTTTTTTAATTACAAATGCCACTTTGTCAATTGAAATAGTGCTTATGGATCAAAGTTATTGTAAAATATATTTTTGACAAAAAATAGACAGAATTCATACATGCTTTTGCCGTATTTATTTTTCCATCTAAAAAAAGAATAAATAATTCTTACCACTATGACCACTGGGTGCAACCGCCCTGGCGGTATGCGCGATGGCATCGTTGAGGGCTCTAAAACGCTTCCGCACTGCCGAAGCAGTGAAAGCAAACTGAAGTTCGAGGATGACCACGACGTAATACAGAAGGTAGAACCCTATGTAGTTGCAGACCACCTCCCCTGAAACGGCATATAAAGACATTTGATTTCGGTAAGTGTCCAGAGTAGCGTATCGATTTTAGGTTTCATGTTATTTACGAAAATTGAAAAAAAAGCTTTAACGTATTTCAATTTGTTACCTAAGATACGTACATGCATATATATATATATATATATATATATATATATATATATATATATATATAATCTGTACCTCCGCTTTACACTAGTGAGAAGTAATGATAACTCATTCGAAAAAACTTATTTTCAACTATTATAAACTAATCACGCTCTAAGGTAGTACAGGTGTTGGAACAATTGAAGAACACGGGAGACAGAATGGCGTTTTAAAGAATACATGATAAACGCAGTAACTATAGAAATAGGGGTATAAACCCCTATCCTATACCGATGCGGCGCACCTCGGGGACCTGGATTCGATACTCGGCCATTCGTCGAACGGGCCTGGACTGGTATTATGGTTGGCTGTAAGAGATTGCTCTCATAGCAATAAGTCTCATAATCAATCAAGTCATATGTATCAATTAAATACATTAAAGTAGATAAATGAATAAATACCTGGATTTTAATATAACGTTTCCAGTAACAGCTATATCTATTAATTAGCACATTAGTGTGAGCTTTTTATATAGAGCGATCCTACAATAGTATCAATAAAATCCACCATATATATATATATATATATAAATATATATATATATATATATATATATATATATATATACATATATATATATATATATATATATATACACACACACACACACATATATATATATATATTTATATATATATATATATATATATATATATATATATATATATATATATATACATATAAATATTAAAGTCAATATATTAAAATTATTAAAAATATATTATCCATTTATTACCTGTAATGTACGTGAGGGTATTTCAAAAACATCGGATAAAGTAGTAGCTAAATGATTAGGGTTTATTAATATTTATCATATAATAAACCGATATTAATTTCTTAAAAACAAATAGCAAAACAACTTTGTTCACTGTATCTTTTCCATCAATATAATCAAATCACGCTGTTATTGAAATCAAACAAAAAACTTAAAAAGAAACGCTGATAATTTTAAATATTTCCATTTTTTTTATTACACAACAGTAGTTATTACATTAATATAGTCAAAGAAGAATTTGAAAAACAAAGAGAATCACTGACGAACGAGGTGGTGCTTATGTCAATAATGGAGTATGAAAGTAAAGCTAGGGTAATGTAATCGTAGGATAAAATTAAATTTGGTGCATTCCAAATGAACTTATTGCGAAAAATTAATGTTAAAATTAAAAATATCATATTTGTAAAAAAATACGACATCAAAGAATATGGGTAAATAAAATAAACAAATGTTGAGTTGGTTAGATGACTTTAAAATATGAACAGGAAAAGCTGATAAAAAGGTTATATCTGAAAGAAACGGGTATGAACAGAAAACATGAAATAGTAAACAAGACACGGGTGAATCACCTGAGGATTAGCTGAATGACGGCATGCGATAGAAGATATAAAATTAAAAAGCCAACGAAAATGTGAAAACATATGTTATTTGCTAACATCAAATCAAAGTCCACAATAGCATAACATTACAACAATATAAAATCATCGATAGAGACATCAGCGAGAGCTGATGTCTCTATCGATGATTTTATATTGTTGTAATACTTCCACGTTTTATTTTAAGAATATAAAAAAGTAAATAAGTTAATATTAAAAAAAACTGACAATGACGTTCAATCTTCTTCGCCTGGTTGGCGTAGAGGCAGAAGTCATCCACCAGTAGCACTGTCAGCGAGAAGATCAAACCCACTACCATTCCACAGGAGCGCCTTTCCGTCCACATAGAATACTCTACGCCCAAGCTCGAGTCTACCTGGAATTAAATGTTTTTATTGGGATTTGGACAGTGGTCATGATAAAATACCTACCCTAATTTTCTGTGTTAAGTTCTGAATAAAGCTTTCTTACGTAATTTTCTTCTCTAATATTAATACTAAAGAAAAATGTTTTAGGCTACAGATTATCATAAGGAAAATCTATTATACATGATATGTTTGCATCTTAGTCAACCAAAAACGATCACAGCAAAACATAAAATCAAGTGCAATATTATGCATACAACGGCCAACATGTCCATGAACTTTATCATTCGGCGCATGCGCCCCGGCGCGCCGCAGATCCCGACGCCTGCAGTCAGTACCACCACCAGCACGTCCACTGTTGAGACCATCTGCGACATCCGTGATGTCATGCGCACCGCACGCTCAGTGCCCGCTTGGAGCTCTGCGGCTACGCCCCATACAGCCATCGACACTGGAATGGAGCATTACTAAAAACATTACAATTGAGAAACGATAAGGAAGCAAATTTTATAAAAATAGCTGCCATCTAAACCCTCTTTCCGTTACTAATTAGTATTGAATATGCTATATAAATAAATCTAACTATGTAAGGCCTAACATCGAATCTATCTGATAAACAATTTAAGTATAACATTTCCTGGTGTTAGTATCTTGAGAAAAACCTACCGCCTAATATTAATCGTCTACTAAAGTTTATTTTATACTAAATATACCGCCTGACATAATGCAAAAAAACCAATTGAAATATAGGTCGATATATGCATTTATTTCTAGTTAAACATTTGTCTTTTGTTTTTCCCACTTACTTTCTCTTTCAACTAATATTGAAATCAATCAATATTAATAATAAAATGATAACTAATAAAACGAGGAGAACATTTTCAAGTTTTTACGATTTTGAGAGAGTGATTAATTTAAGTGATAAACAAACGATTTTCCCAATTTTCATGCTTACTTTTAGTTGACATGGATATAATTACTGAATTTAAAAGTTGTAATAAAAAAAATCAAGCCATAGTAAAATCACAGAGAAAGAAATGAAAACTTTGTTTTTTCATATTTCTCCACACCTTTGGGAAAATAATTTTCCTTTCGAAAATTAAATCGTAATATAAAATTATTTTTAAGCCAATTAAAGAGAAACTTAGTAGTTTGGCAGAGTGAGTCGCTTAATTTACGTAAGTTAATAGATTAAGCACTAAATGAAAGTAATTACCCCTTACTTACATTTTTTGTCTGGAATGTGTTTTATAAACACCATTTTCACAGGATTTTCGATCAATTTTCTAAAGAATACTATATTAGAAGCTTTAGTATGGTGTTATAACAAAACATGTTCTGATGGGTTTAGAATCTAATTTGTGCTGATTAAAGCAAGCTACAAGAATTGTGATATTTACAGTCGCTGTACAATCTTAGTCGATTGAATAAATTACAGTTAGTCATAGTAATAGGGGCCCTGGTCGAAATGCTTCGAAGCAAAAATTCCAAGAAAGATAAAAAATAATGTCTAGAGACCGAAAACTCGAAAACTCGTTGAAATATATTTTTAACTTCTAATAAACACGTAAATATGGCAGTGTTAAAATAAATCTAAGGCCGGCAAATAGGTGGTTAAATCTGTAATAGATTTTTATATGTCCTTTTGGTTCCAATTACGAAATGGCTTTGATTAAATTTGAAAACAAACCTTATAAAAGATAATTTACCAATCCCCAAGAATACAACGGCAATTAGAATTGACTACCACAACCAAGACTACGGTCCAAATTATGCTACATCTCCTGAACTATAACTTAAAAGTAATATCGAAGCGGCAGTGCTTGCTGAGAATACTGCCAAATTTAATATATAAAGAAGCTATGGGAAAACGAAATCCTAACTAGGAAATTGCAGAAATCTGTGGTGAAAAGTGGTTGAAAGTGAGTATACCTACATTGTATTTATCATACGAACCCGATTATCGAATGATGCAATTTTTAAGAGAAAAGCCTATTTTATGAAAAAAGTAGTATCATGTTTTTCTCATGGTAGTTACCAACTAGGTAAGAAAGCTATTTTAGTTTACGTTGATAACTTTGATTTTGATTGATTAGAAAATTCAAAGATATATTTATTTCAAAGATTGAGTAATTCCAATTTTCGTAATTTACAAACTTGATTTTAAAATTAATTCTTAAGTGAGCCTAAAATGACATATGATTATTGAATCATTATTACATTTAAATAACAGGAAAATAATATAAGACATCGATAAGTTGGACGGAATATGTTTTTCTTTATTTATTTAAAGAGGCTTTTAAATATTTATGCACATTTAATGTTTCTTTATGTATTTATTTTTCTCGTGATTATGTAACATTTCACTATTTTCCCGATATTCCGAGAATTCCCAGTAACCATTAGTCAAAAATTCTAGAGTCCGGAAATATAAAATAAATTGAGAATTCAGAAATTCTAGTTTATACATTTAGCGGCAATGAATTTGAAATCACTTTGAAATCGGATATAAAATTTAAAAAAATTATTGCAACCAACATGGCTAAAACCACCATCGAAATACTAATTCTAAAATTAATAAGTGAGAAAGATAAATCATAATCTTACCCAATAAAGTTAGGAGAGCATAGCTGTAAACACACATGGGCATGGATATGGCGACGGTCCATCCAGTTGCAGTTGGCCTGAATCTTAAAGGTGCGAGTCCCGCGATACTGGAGATGCGCAAGATGAAAGCGTAGGCGCCGCCAACCACGCATGCGCCACCACGTCCAGCTTCCGCTGTGCCCGACGCCATTTCCGCAATGGGAACTATGTAAGAGGAAGCATTATATACTTCCGGATGCATTTTCCGTGGTAACATGTAGATCAAGTACAAAAATAAAACCACGAAACTATAGTTTACCCACAAATTAGAGGATAAAGCATTTGATATTTGATTTAGATCGTTCTAAGGACCACCATACAGAAATAAAAAAGTCTACTTTCTAATTTAAATGACCTATAACTAAAATTACAAGTATATCGCACAACGTTTGTCCGGTAATTTACGGAACTTTCCAAATATTATTTTACCTGTCCTACCTAATCATCGAATTTTATCGAATATGAAAATAAATAAATTTTGTTAATCGCAGCAGGTGTTGACTATTCATTTAAAAGGTAAACAAATTAAGATATCAATTCACGTTAAACACAATGCTAAAAAAGACAAAGCGACGCGACAGAGTGATATGTAAGAGGGTAACGTTTACTAATACTCGTATAAACTAGATTAAGAATTGTTGTTAAGTAGTTGTTACTTTACTGGAAAAAAGTTCAAATTTTATATTAACATCGTCATTATAATTAAACTTAAAAAAATGCGTAAGATTATCGGAATAATCGTAGACGTAAGGTATTTCACAGGTTCAATGTTAAATATTAAATACCGTAGAAAATAAAATATTTTTCTCTTTTTTATAATTCTTCTTCATTTCGTGACAGTTTCCTAATTTGCAATTTAGTTTTATACTCATCCCAGGAAAGAACGTCTTAATCATTCTTTATCTCTTTTATAAATTCATTCTACTGAACGAAGGATTTCGTGGAAAAATGCGTATCTACTCCTGTTTTATAAAACTACTGTAGAACAAAATAACAATTAGAAATTAGAATATCAGAAACCTTTCATTAAATGTATAATAACATTCTTCTTCATTGTGTCCATTACATGAATGAATTATTTCAATATAAAATGACTTTAGGAACTGCGTGGATTCTATTTTCGGATTGTTTTTCTTAACTACGCTTTATATTGAATAAATGTATGTACAGAATATATATATCACATTAGAATAATATTTACTGGCACAACAGGCAACGGGTTCAATAAATGTCTAGATAAAATGGGACACGTAGTCTCTTTAAATATATCTTGTGGCCGCTACTGTTAGAACAACAGTTATATATTGGATCCCCTCTCTCGTGGTCGTGACTTCTGCTTAGTCCAAACTTTACCACGTACCATTCCATTATCGTACGAGACGTTCGAGATTATTATGACTAGATGGCGAATTATCCAATAGGCTTAATAAATTTATTTGTTAATCTAATTAATGAAAAGTTATGTGCAATAATATTATATACACGTTGATAAATTGTTATAGCCAAAGGGCTTCGATAGGTTTCTAGGTACAAAACAATTTTAATAAATATTTCAACGTTAACGCTCCTTACGTTAAGCGTCATGCAATGCACGCACAATGTTCGCAGGTGCGTGCATGGTATTGAAAGTTTACAGTTTTTCTCAGTTTCTTTGTGGAGCTACTGTTTATGAAAATTAAACGTTTGTATATAATTATGACCTACAAAATTACTAGAATAATTAATTATAAAAATAATTTCGTCTTATATTTTCCAGAACAATCTGAAAAAATTTCTTCCTGCCCCAATTAAGCAGGTTTTGCTTATATGTGTTATATTTATTTAAAAAGTTGAATTTTCATAAATTCATGTTTAAAGCGGATGGACAGGATAGGTGCGTTCCGTAATTTACTGTTTGTAGAAGGAAAATGTGGGAAAGCGATATATATTTATATGATGCAAAGTAAAAATAATATTTGTGAATATTTTAATAGAATACTACGTATTATTAAATGTTCTTATTGTTGTATTTACTAAGTTGTTTAACATTGGTTCACATTCTAAATTTAACAATACAATAATCGTTTCTAAAACACAGATTTGATATTTGTCAACAATCAGCCCAGTGTGTCTAATATTTCTTTCTGGAGTTTACTCCTTAAGACTGGATATTTATATATAGCGCCCAGTATGAAGTTTTATGAGGAGTAAAATCAGGAGTTCAGAGAGTACGAAGTTCTGAGCGTTAAAAAAGGGTAACCGTTAGGTTCTGATCGCATGAAGTTTAGAGCGTTAAAAAGTGTAACCATTAGGTGGCTTCTCCGCTCAAGATTTCTGCGTATCTTTAGAATGAGATATCAATATGTTTATTTGGCATTTTCTTATCGCGTAGTCGCCATGACGGAGTGTGACACACATAGTTTGTTGTCATTCGCTTATATCAAGATGTAATCATTAAATGTGATTATGTTTGAATATTTGGTGTTTTCTATCATACAAAATTAAAAAGTCTTAATTTTAACTTCTTTATCTGACGTCACTAAATGTTTTTTATTTTGTTGTGTAAATTATTCATTTGTGTTTTACTTGAAAATAATTATATTGTCAGCATTTGTTTATTAAAGAATTTTCCATTAACATTTAATGATATACAAAATTTATATTTATATACAGTGTTACCTACTTTGTACATTCCAAGACAATCGTACTTGAGTAAACTCGTCGCGCGTCGAAGCTGACACGCACAATGTTTTTTTTTTCTTTTTGTTTCATTCCAAAATATTTTAATGTTGAAAACATTTACTGTTTTCAACATTAAAATATTTTATATAATATCATTATTAAAGTTTTAAAGTTAAAAACTAACCATAGTTATTATTGTAATAATTATTTTAAAATACAGATAAGCTATCAATTGCTTGAAAAATATTGGCAACTTATTTTTATTAATTTACGTATAGTACGAAGAGCCTATTATACAGCTTTTTCCATACATGACGGATTAAAGTTTGTGACTTGTCTTTACATGAAATAATTGTACAATTATGGTAAAATATCTAATAACATTGCGGTAGTAGATTTACGACGCGCTAGGTATCCCTCGGCTACTCTTCACTTGTTAGGGAATGTGCAATGAAGAGGCACAATATTAAATCATTCTGTAAGAAAATGATTGACCATTAATGAGCATTATATTAGTTTAGTAAAATTTCGTATCAATTCCCAAGTTGTAAAATGGCAGACATATACATTAAATTGAAAATCTTGAAGTTTATAATTTCAATCTAACAAAAGAAACAAATTTGTATGAACTGGTAAACATCACGTTCCTTTCGAAACTACACAACAAATCTAGAGTTCTTTTGGACTTAAGTTTTACACTCCAACTAAACGTTTTACTAATTTACTGGGAAGGAACATTCAAATCGTTCACATAAATATAATAGTCCCTCTATTTTAGAACACGAAATACTTAAACTCGTATAAAGAGACCAAATTATAATGATACACGCGCGTCTTCAAATACTTGCTCACTTTTAATAACATTCGCTGAAATTGTTTTCATTCTTCACAGTTTGTAAACAAGTTACGCAATCTCAGAAATGACATCACTGGTTTGACAGTTACCTTCATAAAAATTAAATCTTCTTATTGGTACTTATTTCCCGAATAATATTTCATTTGTCGCCAGTCATAGAATATTTTGTTTACTTCGATTATTTTGCTAAGTTCCAGTGTGAGTTAAAATATTTTATAGTTTATTATTCCAGCAATGTGTTCCAGCATCATCAGGTGTACCAAAAATATCAAATTTAACTAAGAATTGGGTTTATGGGGATGTCAAATTTAAGTAAAATAAATCAACAATGCGCGGTGCCCGACAGTGAGTTGATAGTTTAATTAAATATTAATTAATATAATGAAACATGTTTCTCAAAAAAAAGGAATATTTAATGAATAATTTTAACTCCTTAATTGAATTCAAATCCAAATTACTATAATCCAGTACGATGGGTACCCATACATTTTACTATATTAACGTGTTTAATATAAATATGCTTTTCGACATGAACATGTAGGTGTAATCAAAAAGAAAAAAATATTCAGTGATAGACTCGGGTCTATTAGTTTTATTAATATAATTACTTTTTGTGTAAACTAGCCCGAGAAGGGAAACCTTATAGAAAGTTTTTAGGAACAGTCTCATAACAAAGTAAAATTCTTATATTAAAATTATCATACTTTTGAAATCGAAAACGTCACGATAGTAATAAACTTCGTTCCACATCATAGTGAAAAGATATTTATTTTTCACTACTTTTTTTTTAAATTAAAAATATGTTTGGCTAACAAATAACATCAATCTCTGTTTTCCATTTTCCCACAATTATTTAAATATCGTAAGCTTTTTCAAAAAGAGACATATGACACAAGTACAAACAGGCAAGAGAGACTCACCGATAATAATTTTGATTAAAAGTACGCGAACTAAGTATTTTTTGGCAAAATTCTCAATTTTTCTAACGATTAAAGTAAAACTTCTATATTTCGATATTGAACCAAAAAATTATATGCGTGCTATAATCCCAAAAAGCCAAAAACTATTAAAATTACATGTTAGATATGATTCATTTTATTTTTATTTACGAGAAAAATAAAATATTTAATACTTTTAGAAAGAATAAATAAAAAAGAACAATGCAAGTGTTTACAATAATCGATTACTTTGCAAATAACGACGAATACGAGCATTGACATGTATATAAAAAGGATGTAAAATAGAAATTTGGGGCATTTTTCTTTAACAAATTCTGCAAGCGCATCGTTATACTATACTATATCTAAGATATATATTTTAAAAATAAACGTATTGCAACAATACATTCTATTTTACATAAAGCAAAAAGGCATTTTTCCAAATAATGTCTCATATAAAACCTATCTGTATCTTTATACTTATTTTTATTTTTTTTATCTCGTATGTGTATTGTGCACGTATCGTAAGCAAATACTGAAGGCTCGTGTAGTTTTCAGTCATCTCTTAAAAGATGCCAGACACCGCTACAAGGAAAATTAATCACCAACTCTAAAATAGATATGACGTTAATATATAACTATATTGAATCGAAGCCAAGATGTCCAATAAGTAATGTGAGATATATAGCTACGAAATTTATGTCAATATGTGAACAAAGATACACTGATTTAAAATTACAAACAATTTAAAAAAGGGACCAAAATCAATGTAAAATGGAGTCATAAAAAGGAGTGATAATAAGTCAGTGGTCAATTATTGTTGCTTACCATATTTTATTCAAACATAAAAAAGAAGGTAAAATTAGACAAAATATTCTTTATAATCCATGGTACAACATTTTTTTATACTGTCTTAATTTTGAATGGATGGAGAGAGGCATGAAGTCTGCAAAGTCACTATAATATACAGTTAAGAAATACAGAAAACAAATAAATAAATCAGATAATCATACCAGTATCTCCATAGAAGTTTGTTATCATATGCAAACAAAGAAATTACTAGTAATGAAACATCTAACCAAAATTGTCTTTGACAAAAACCTCGCAATAAATCGAACCATCGTCGATCTGTCATAGGGCGAAACTACCTACGTTAGGATTCCAACAAATAATCCTTGGACGCATGCCGTTTATTTTATATAACACGAAACTTAACCCTTTGAAGTCGGCAGCTAATTTTGTTATAAATCACGTTTCTTTCCACAATAAAAAGGTTTTTATAACCTGTGTTGATATATTTAGTGTTATGGCTTAATCTTGGAAAAGTAAAAAAACTGCGGACTCACTTGTTAATATATGAGTGAGTCCGCAGTATTAAAATTGAACAAACTTCAGTACATACTATCTTACATGCCAATTTTCAGTGCACATTTTCGAATATTTTCTTTTATTTAGGTCTATTTGATCTCAAAAATGTCATATAAACTGCTTAGTGATAAGCAAATAATAATTTCACAAATGGATAAAATAGAAATAAATAAATAAATAAAAACGATAAAATAGAAATAATGATATTTATCACTCATATATATAAATATATTTATTTTCTTCGATCATTACTACCCTCCGTTAATTTGTGAGTGTAAATCTTAAATGTATCAGTTTCGTGTGACACAAATTTAGCAAAATTATTAGAAGTGCCAAATAAAAAAAATTTCTTCTCAGCTATCCTAAAGAATCATAATACCTAAATGTATGACTATTAACAACATTTCATTTTCATACTTACCGACTGAATTAAAATAAAAAAAAAACTTCACGTTGATTATTTCTGACAAAAATTATTGATGTTTTTTGAAAACTATCGATGGATTAATTTTTCATTTTCAGATGAAAACTAAATTTTTACTGTGAGTCAGATCTACATTTTTAATATTATAAAAATGTAGTTTAATAATAACAAAATGTAACAAAAAAATAAAGTAAACCCTTTAAAAGTGGTTTCGATGAGCAAAAGTGCGAAAGTTTGGCAAATGTGACTACTTCACTTGAAGTTATGTCAGAATTACAAAGAGAATAATTTTAATAAAAGCAAGAAGAGAGACATATAATTATAGAAGTTAAAATATCTAGTATTCTAAATATTTGATTTAAAATTATAATTTGCAAACATTTTTCTCATATTTTTATTGCAGCTCGAGATCTTTGATCCGAAAGTTTTAAAAGTAATAAATGACACTTTTACCGACTAATCTTGCCTTATTATTTTTATATTTTATCGTTATTAGATACGTGCATTTCACATTTTTATACCACTATCGGAAAATTATATTCTGACAAAAGTTCTTTTCGATTTACCGAAAAAAAGTCCTTTTCGAACAAGCGTTCTTTGGATTCTTATTTTTACCCTTAGAAGCAGTAAGGGTTAAGCGTGAATCACACGTATAAGTACGTCCGAGACCATGTTATTGTTTACTACAAATTTATTCGAAATTAATATGTTTACTTGAAAAACAAGACAGCTACGTAAACAGATTGTGGTAAAGCAAACGGACAAGTTGGGTGAGTGACATCACAATATTGATGGGTAAAACATAAATATCCTTTGCGCGTGGAAGTGGAAAATTATGAAGGCATGATTTTAATAAGAAAAATTAATACATCGTCGCCTGCCCGTAATTCGTGGGAGGAATAATTATCTAATTATTGCCTTTTTGATTGGTTGCTTATATCAATTTAGATATCAATAATGTAATTATTAAAAGATCCATTGAATGGCTCAGATCGAAAATCACATTAACTTTATTTCTACAAGTGGATTTGCACGTGTATAAATTTTAAAATATTTTTCGACGAGGGTATTGATTGTATGTCGATGATATTCGAATTTGATACGAAAACTTATAACTTACAATAGATAACAAATATTTGCACCAGTACACCTGAAATCTGAAGTATATATATAGCACCGAGTAAAATAAATCTAGATAGTCTCTGTGGGAAATGTTACATTATAGTCGTATAACGGGATTATTAAATAAATTTAATCTGTATATTAAAACGCGAAAAAACTCTAAACCATCTTTTTTAGCAAATTTTATACGAAGTTTATATGAAGAAGGAGTGCAGAAAGTTAAAATTTATATATGATACTCGTATATCTATATATTAATACGTGAAGAGAAAACTTTGAACCCCTCTAAGTAAATTACGCGCACGTAAAAGTTAAATCTCACACACCACGCGCACGCGCGGAGGTGTATGAGATTTAACGTGAAGTTTATATGGTTTTTTTCCACCTGTTTACTAATATTAGATTTTAAATTTTATAGATATTGTGGGGAATTAAAGAAAACAACACGCGCTAATAACGTGTTCGTACACTCTCAGTTAACGTAATAGAACGACATTAAAAAAAATATGCAATGATTATAGAGGTACGCTCTTTGACAAAATACGCTCGAATTTAAAAGTTTAAAGAAACACGGTCGAATTCCAACTACTGGGTGACTACTGATATACATTATTATCGCTCGGTTCAGATTTTTCTCAATTGTGGAAGCCACGACTGTTGCCTAGAAATCACTATATGTGATATGAATATTTTGTTTTTTTTTTTATTTTAGTATCATTCAATTACGTAAAAACTGCAATACTAATTGGAAATTGTACAATTGTTTAACAAACACAAATAAAAACACTGTTCAACATATAGGCCAAAACTAGTACTCATATACAGCATACAAACATGCAGCTTACTCAATATTTTTCTCTTCTCATCTACTGTGTAACAGAAATTATGAGTACGTCATCACAGAATATATATCAGTTCCCAATAAAAGAACCCTCATGAAATATTTAATAGTCTTTCCTTTTATAGTAACTAATAAATATAAGTAGGTTCGTTGTACAATATAAACTCGGAAATTTTTCGCTTTCTTACGTTTAATGTGCGGAAAACTTGTTAATAAAACATATGAGACGTTGTCAAGTTCTTACGTCAATATTCCCCTAGAAATAGCGCTAGTATCATACGGACTCAACACGAACACGGGTCGAGTGACCTTTGTTGACTGATACAAATAAAATACCGACCCGCCCTACTTCCGCTTTCCTGCTGGGCCAGTCACATCCCCATAACTTCCATTATAAAGATTGCTTGAGGGGTTTATTGGTATAGGGCGAAAATTGAAAAAAGATTAGGGTTACTGACTAAATTTGTCCTCTCATGATGGATCACATGTATTTCAAACGATATTAAAAGGTAGGATTGGACGGAGCGTTTTACTACACTGAAATACAAAAACTCAAGAAACTAGTTACAAAGGGGTTAAATGTACTACTGTATATTAATAATATCACCAAAAAACGCAACAAATTCGAATAAAAATCGCGCACTTTTATAACTCTTAATCTGTCAATAGTTAACGTAACACGAGAGTATAACTACCTTGCACCCTATACACACCTAAGCTCTTACTGTTTACCTCTTTTGTGGTACCAACATTAAATTTTAGTCTGATAAACCGACGTTTTGAATGAATAACATTCAATAAAGATGCATTTGTGGTAAAGTTCCACAACAATCGTAGAGAAGCTATTCTAATGATAGAAAATATGATAGCAACGCTATTTAAAATGATGCAGGGTAACTTTGACTAGAAAGTGAAATAAGTTCTAAATTAAACGAGTGATATTTGATTCGAAATATTTTATATTTCGAATGAAATGTCACCTGTTTGATTTAGAAATTTTGCATTTCATCTTATATTTATAAATGAATAGCAAAATATTGGGCAATATCTGAAAGAATAATAAAGATAGTTAGTAACAACATTACAAATAACAATTTGTTACGACAGTGTCGATGAAGACAATTCGGTAAACGCACTACAGTGCGATACAGTCCTTATTAAAAGTACATCGTTAGTGTAGGTAAAAGAACTCAGATCTTGAGTTGATTTTAATAAATGTTTTTATTCCAAATACTTGTTCTCTATTCCATTGCATTCAAGTGGTGAAGATAAAATGTAGGACTTCTGTTAACATCAGATTATTTACCATTAACACCAAAACACACACCGACAATAATTGATTTTGTTGCGCCATTAAAAGGAAAACATGCTTGACACAAACGTAGACCAAAATGTGAAAGCTGATTAGAACTTAACTTGATATGACAAGACGGGGTCTACTTTTTGTGTTAACATGTATTTTTCATATATATTTTAGTTATAGCATAAAATTTAAAAAAAAACTAGAGTTATGAATACATGACAGCTATGACAGCTAGAGCAATAGCGGAGATTCAAATATGTGACATAACATGTAACTGTCGTTTGGATACCAAAACTGTTTGTGACTTTACGACGAAAATACGAACTTATTCAATATCATGTTACTTAAAAAAATACGACGCAGGAACAAACTATAAGTTTAATAGTAACTTTATAACTTCTCCGATCGACAGACATAAATGAACATGTCACTTCTTCTGTTACTCACTCCAAATGACAGCCTCTGACAGCAAGGCTTCTTCATAGCTCGATCCCTCTGTCCAAAAGTCAATATGCTCTGCATATTTAACAATCTTCTTCCATTGCGTTATACAGGACTTTAAAATATTCTTTGCAGGTAAAGTGTCTCTAACTTGGTCCCAGTATCAGTCTCTGGGCGCGTTTGCCTTCAACATCGATAACAATCGTCTGGTCAGATTTAGTCAGATTTATAATAAAACAAGCTATTTCAAATAAGCTATTTATAATTTGTAAAAAAATTACAAATAGCTTATTTTTATCTGAACAATTAGTCCATCTTGCCGTCGATGAGATTTACAGCAGGCGCCTTCGTATCAACATCTCAAATGCAGACTTAAATTTTACAGTTTCATATAAATTTTCAATAACAAACAAAATACTATTTTTGTCAGGTATACATTTTGATTATGATTGGACATGTCGTTCATAGTTCAAATATGAATTGCGCCTGGATTAGATGTTCACCATTCACAGTTAAAATATTAAAAAAGGCTATCAAAGACTTTGAATTACTTATAGGAATAAAATCACAGACTGATAATAGACATTAAATTTAATTGAGTTAAAGAAATCTTTATTTTAAACACGATAATGATAATAGATACGTATATAATATCTAAAGAAAAAAATATTTTATTTCATATTATAATATAAAAAAATTCAATAGTAATTAAACTCATAAATATTTACTTCCAATTTCTATTCTCCTATTCCTGACAGTTCATAAAAATCGCATCATCTAAATTGATGAGCTGATACTTTGAAGTAACTTGATAAATGACAGCAAGTGTGTAAAAGATTTGTTTCTAAAATCTGAATGTGTTTCGAATAAAGCGTTTGAAGAGATTACCCAAACTAATTACGTGCTTCCGCAATTAGTTTATGTAGTCTCTACGCATCAGTTTTCCACCGTTTCGTATGAGATGAATCATGTTTATTCTGTGTACCCAAGGGAAGACGTAAACATCGGCAAATGCAAAATAATATTTATGTAAATCAGAAATCTTAAGCAATTTTCGTTTGTAATTAAATTACGTGGCGGTGTGATTTTAACTCTTGACTATCTCCTAAGTTATTAATCCAAGAGATAATGCGGTAACTTCAGACATGTCTTATATATAAGCTTTATTGAAGCGAGATGCTCATCTCGAAAATTTCATTGTATTTTTAATATATTCGATAGCGCATTCGCACATTAACTTTTATTCAGCTATGAGTTGTTTTCATTGCACATAAAAATGCCCCTTACTCCAGTAGAAAGACAGAAACGGTATTAAGAAAAGCTCAAAAACTAACGATTTATTTTTTGGTCTTTAAATAGGAATTAAACTGGTTACAAAACTGAGGTCATTTCGCTTAATTAAAATTATGAACTTAATTTTATATATAGAGTGCATAGAATTAAATTATGAACCTGTATTGTAATTACTTCTTTATTAGAATAAGTACATTATTAGCATAAAGATAATTTGAAGTTCAAAATGTAATTTTTCATTAGACATTCTGATATTTATCTGTTTTATCGTAATGCTAGAACAAATGTTATTTTTTTCAATTGTAAATTGATTTCAAACTAAAGTGATTTTATAAATAACAGCGTTTTATTTATTAACATGAAACAATTTTGAAATCTTTATAACGTAGAAGAACAATTTCCTCAATGTACATGGGTGTCCAGTAAAATTGTCTTAAAACGTAGTTGCATAATTAGACAGTTCGGTTTCTTGAAAACATTATTAAGCGTTACGTCAAGAGTAATTTGCCAAGTTGGCACGGTTTGAGACATTAGGCTATATTTGTCATCTTTGTGCAAATTTTAAAGTTGAATATCGCCGGAAATTCAACTTTAAAATAATAACATTTAAAATGATTATTATTTAAAAATATTTTGTAGAGCATTAATTTTTTTGTATTCCGATTGTGCTATCTGCATGAATCAGATATTATTGACTTGATTGGCTACAGTGTCACACTCTCTGCAAATGTTAGTGAATCCAGACGCTTAATAATTGGATCCACAATTCTTAAGCATGGAGCCGCTGTAACCTAGACCATTCAGCATCAACAAAGTGTGGCGTTGTCTACAACCGAAGCAGAATTAATGATAGGCTACCAGCAGCATAGTTTCTAAAGAGGTGGTGTATATTTAAAACAATTACTAAGTTATCAAGTGAATTTAATAAAAAAACTTATTTCACAAAACATGTAAACATACAAACATTGGGTGCGTATTAGAAACATTTCATGAAAATATTATTAACATGTATTACTCGTAGGTCGTAAATCTTTGTAATTATCTACCACTTGTAATTTTGAAACAAGTTGCATTCTATTTGCAATTAGTTACCTGTAACAATTAGTTATCTATATTGCTTAATCTTAAGAAACTCTGTTTAATATGTTATTTATTAACTTAACAATCTGTTAAAGCTTTGCTAATTGTTTAATTTTATTTAAATGTCTAGGTTATATTGTGTAATATATTGTCTGACACCGATTCTTGATCTATCAATGCTATGCTAATATTACTTTAATAAAATAGACATCAGTAGACACCAGTAGATTACAGATGAACACCAGTAGATTACAGTGCATATTTATAATGGAATAAAGTTATGTGTTAGATATACTTTACCAGTGTATTTACCATTTGAATCGTTTTCACGCAATTTTTATAAAACTAGATTAAGCTTCTACGTATCATCAAATTAATTAAACTTTCGTTATCGTTATATTTTTTGACAAAGACTTTAAAAAAAATAATTCATATTTAAACTTAGCGTAAACTCCGAATTCGTGAATTTTTTAGAAACCATTTGTGTTGTTTATTTTCACTGGAGTTATTTTCTGCCTGTCAATGATGTTAACTAAGAATTATTATTAAATATATTATCAGGTATTGCATTAAAAAAATTAACGTATTAATTTTATCACTTCTCGCCTAAACTAACCAAGCCTTGTTTAAACATTCGATATTTAGTGGTATACTTGAATTTACCTAATGTAAAAGAAAACAAGTAATATTATTCAAGAACTTAAAATAATTTAGAGGTTTGAAATTAACTGAAAATATAAGTATGGTAGGACAAATAAGCATTCGAAAATGACACCTTAAGTAAACGATTTCTAGTTTATTGGAAATTATAAGTAAAACTTAGGAGAAATATTATGGTAAAAGTTGGATAGTATATCAGCCTGCTGATAGGCAAGCAAATCGAAATTTTTGTTCAGGTATCACCGTCTATTCTGTATACTTTATTGTTAAATCGAAAACCCTCTGCAACTAATTGATTTTTTTTAAATTTAATTTTCATAATTAGTTCTTTAAAATATCCAAGTAGAAAGGTAGGACAGTAGTTGAGACAAAACTATACTAAATTATACGAAAATTATGTAGTTACATTACGGCTAAACGGTAATTATATCATAGCTTGTCACCTGTTGAAATAATATTTCGTTTCTTTTTATTGATCATTTTTTTACATTTCTGTCCACATAGTATTTGAAAATAAATATTTTCTAATTCTTTTTCATTACTTTTTCTGTATCGAAATTATTTATATTTGACATATACTAGTTTAAAGACCAAATATCTTATTAATTTTCTAGTATTTTTAACTACGTTAATTCCATAAACATAGTTACTTTGTTTGCACTTACCTTTTACTCCAAAATTTAATTTGGATTGGATGGAAAATTATTCTAAACAATTTAACAATTATTTGAAAGCTTATGCGAGACTAAATATGATATAATATTTTTGAAAATGGGAACAAATATATAATAAACTATCGAAATTAACAAAAAATCTACAATTACTGCTCCTTCTATATAATTTTCTAAACATATTTATGTTTACATATATATATATATATATATATATATATATATATATATATATATATGTATATATATAAATATATATATATATATATATATATGTATATATATATATATATATATGTATGTATATATGTATATATATATACATATATATATATATATATATATATATATATATATATATATATATATATATATATATATATATATATATATTACACTAAATAGGAATATTTACAGGGCTATACTAATGGCACAACTTAATAAATCTTTGATAAAGAATTGAAACGGTCATTTTAATTACCTAATAAAAAGCGACGGTGATAGATTTTTATTCATTCTTAACATTCTTATTTATGATTTATGATAATTCTATTCTAAAAATTTGTTTGTTGCTGCAATTTGATTTATCGTAAAACTACGTAGTTTTACAATAACAGTCAGAGTGTACAATTGTTCATACAATTAATTGCAATTATAATTTGACCGAATTAAATTTCATTATCGTTCTATTCTGATAACAAAAAAAATTATGAAAACTAATCACATTAATACATGAAGAAATGCGATCTATAGCGTCACATATTACCCGACACCCAATACGCCTATATTCAATCGGCACAGCTATGGCGGTATGGACTGTAAATTCTTGCTCGAAACATAGCTTATTTCCGAAATCTAGCTTATTTATGTATATTTGAAAATAAATAATCTGACACTGTGAATTTATTTACTCTGTTCCACAACGATCCATTTGACGAATTCATTGGAGTCACCCCGCGATAACTTACAATTTGATCCATCCATAACAATTAACGAAGAGCGGATATCGTTTGCGCTATTATAAGTTGAAAATTCCCGACTTTGGAACTTCAGGCCGGACTGATTTTATGAGATAAACCTCAGTTATAACACGTTTCACCTAAATTTATTGTTTTTTTGTTCGCAACGTACGAATAGGAGAAACGTAGAATGAAAACTATCCACAAGTGGGACTTTACAACTTAAACCTAAAATTCAAGATCAAAACTAGGTACACAGGAAACACAATCGACAAGATATAAATACTGCCGAACGCTGAGTGCAAATCAAGCAGACAATGCCCAATGGTTGCAAAGGTTTTTCTAAAATAAATATTCCCAATATTTCAATTTAAAAATATGTACACGCGTACATCTTGCAAATAATCTATAGGAAAAAATTAGTTTATCACAGCTTCCTGTAGATTTCAATGGCGTCTACGAGTTGTCATTTATTTTGTCCTTCAACCAAACTAAAATATGTACAAAAGCAGAATTTTGTCTTAACGCACCCAGTTTATTTTCATAACTTAATTTGTTATTAATCTATACATATAATAAAATTATAATAGAGTTAATTCTATACATGGAAGATATTTTAAAAAGCGTGATTGATTTAGCGTAAAAAAAGTTAATTAAAGCCAGAAAACCTGTTTTTAGACTTTTTGTCTGTCTTTCTATCTGTACATTAATTTGTTCGTCAATTACGTGAAAAATACGGGAGGGTTGTATGTTCAAATTTGGTATGGTAATAATTTATACCCAAGACCAGCATATGAGAGAGAAAAAAAAATTGTAATAACTTCGTATTCCGAATTTCATGCGAACGAATTAATAGGCGAACTTGGTTTCTAATATACCTCGAGCGAAGTCACAGATTGTAATTAACACAAAAACAAAAAAGTTGCAATCGTGACTGTTAAAAGACCCTAAAGATTTATAGGTCTGCTAATTGAAAGTTTAACAAAGTAAACCCCAATATAAACGGCAAGTAAAGTAGTACTTGGAGGACTTAACTATTCATAAAAGCTTATTTTTAAAGAGAAATTTTAAAACTGTCTGATGAATTTTTTAAAGACAGGTTAAAATTATGAATTCTACATCGATAAAATTCGATTAGATAACAAAGTAGTTACGAAACGCGTATCTTCATAAGGTCCTGTAGTGAGATCTAGAATATGAAAAACTTCGTCGTATCTGTCCGTCCGTCTATAACAGCCTCGCAATTTCTACAGTTTTAAATTTATGTATGTAAATTTTTGCAAATGTATGCTTCGGATAGGGATCTCAATTAATATTCACCAAATATTAATAGACAGAAATAGTTTTAACATACTTCCCGATACATGAAATTCCATCTTAAAATTAAATTCAAAACCTGAATTTAATTTTAAGATGGAGTCCAGCATTTTTCATTTTAAGCACCGTTTATAAAAAAATAAACTAGAAGGTAATGTGAAATGTATTACCCACTGTAATTTTTCAATCATGGATTTCAAAAATCTGAAACAAATATTAAACTAGCATTTTTGATCAAAAGGAAAACGTTCATTGCTTCCCTTTCAAATCGCACCTCCGTTCTTCATTCACACCAATGTACTCTTCTTATTTTGATATTTAATTAATTGACCAGTAATTTCATTTTTATATACTCAACACATTAAATAAATAATTTCACGGAGGAACGCTTTTAATAAACCTGGAATGCTGGGATAGTAGATTTTGTATCTGCCTGAAGTTAAAACTAAAATCGATACTTCATTACTTTCCCAATTTTAGCGACTATGTTAAAAGTAACTTTTTAAAGTAACATTTAACAATAAATAAACTTTTAAATATGATATTTTATGGATCGGTATAAAAAGGAAATTATGTGAAAAAGTTATAAAATTTAGTTTATTCATAAATTTGTTAACATCAAAGCAGAAAAATCACTAAGACTCGTAACATATTCATTTAAAATGAAAATTGACACCTACCTATTGGGGTATAATGTTAGCGATATATTTTTGCCTAAATCGACTCGTTCGGTAAAAAGATAAATTATTTTGTTGAGTGAAATTTAACATATCGCGAGAATTGATGTATAACATTCGTCATTCATTGTTATTGATCAATATTCCGTCGTCATATAGTAAATAATATAATCTCTACTTTTTATAAAATACAAGGTATGCCTGTTTGTCGTGGATCTAATAACTACCTTTACCTTGTATATAGTTGAAATTCTAAATACCCTTATATTGACAAGGGGCATTTGAAGGAAGCTTCTCGTAATTATTTTTATAAATTACAGAATATTTTATAATATTAAATAATATATGAAATAGTTGTAAATTAGTAGTAAATTAAATGTAAATTCATGTAATTAATTAGTTCCTTATTTACGGTTTGTTTAATATATAATACCCACAATACACTGTGTATTGCTTGTAAAGTTATTTAAATTATCGTAATTTTCACACATTAATTCTTAAATTAATTATGTGATCAATTATAAAAAAGAAAAATACTGAAGAATCTCATCTATTAAATGTAGTATAAATTTTAATACTGATTTCAGTAAATATCGCAGATACTCCTGGAGACATATACAATTAGTTACACAGCGACAACGAAATGCTCGTAAAGCAGTTACTAATATATGATCAATTAGCTTATATGAATTCGATGAAATTTGCTATGGCAACATATATAGTAAAACTGCGCCAACAGAAAGGATATTAAGACAGTCTTAGTGTTAGAGTGATATGCAAATTTGTGTTTCACAAATTTGCATATCACTCATCCACATTTTCATTGTGCTACGCCGCCATAAGTACCACTTGAAACGTCTACGCACTAATTTCCATTGCGGATAAAGCGTAGCGCGTGGGGAATAAGCGTACTACGTTAGAAGTGGTGATGAATTTAGTGGGATATTACCACTTTCGATTTAAATTTTTATCACATATATTCGTTACGACCCTTGAACCGATTTTCACACGCCACGATACAAAGAAAATTCAATTCGTACTAAATTTGACTGACGAAATTATTCCACGCAACAGAAGAAAACACTGGAATAGAGATGACCCCAATGCAACAATTTTGATCCTGCAATGTACATATCTTATTATTTCAATAAAATGATATTTGTTAACTGCGGAACGATGAAGCTTTTACATTCGATGCCATAATAGGTGCACTCAATTCAAATCTAAGTTGCAGGTTAGTTAGAGGTAAACAAACGTTCTAAAAGTGTACATCAACTTTATTAAGTAGGGTAAACAAAATGTGCATTGATATTCTAGAGACTAAAATTAAAATCTTCAATCCTAATGAAATATAAATAATATATTTTGCCAAATTTATATTATGAGTATTATAACGTAAATAATAGGGACTAATATTTTAACATATTATTTTTGGGACACGTGGTCCATGGATGTAGTGTCAACATTGTACCATCTATTGATATGTTGGAATATTATATTTTTAATATTTATTAGAAAATATAATATATTAATTACAGACATAAGTTTTTACTAAGTTTGCAAAAAAATTGTTTAGACATGATTAATTAACAAACATCCAATCGTTCTTTTTGTGGTGTTAATAATCCACGCTAGCAAAATTGCGAGTAAAATACAATATATTTCACCAGTACTCCAAAAATATGGATGACGAATTTGGTAAAAGTTCGCTGCTTGTTCAGATTTATTAAATAAAAAAACAAGTAACTCTAAGCGTAACATTCACTACATTCGCAACTTGTTAAATTTACAAACCAACGTTTGGACGCTCAATCTATATGCGCCCCACAACACGACGACCTAAAAGTTTTCTATCCCTGCTAATCGAGAGTAAATATTATCTAATAAAATAATTCTGTCGATCTGTTACAATCCATATCACACTGTTTATAATATGATTTCTATTTTATCTTACTTCTGCTACATTATTTCTGAATCAAATTAACAAAAAAGAATTCATCTTTTTGTTAATTTCGTAGAATGGTTTCGTATAAAATTAATATATATTATTTAACTGATTAAGCTGATATTTTCATTATGTTGAAATGGTTTTCAAAATTGGTAAAAATCAATTGAAAAAGATAAGAATAGATCGTTACATATTGAACAAACCTGTTAAAATACACTTTATTAAATAAAGAAATATTGGGTACCAAAAATGAGTATGGTACTAAAAACGATGTACGAAAAGAAGTATACATTTATATATTGGATTAATCATTATTTAGTAATATTATAATCCTGTAATAATATCATATATTCGAAACGAAGCTATCGGTAAATTTCTACATACTGATTACTTTGGTAGTAGTGACGCAAAGCGTGATTAATAAGGTAACAGCTTTGGGTTGACTGACGCAACGGATTACAAAAACTGTACTCATTTTTTACTTGTTTACGAGTTTAACGTACATTTTCATGTTAAAAATGTCATTGAATTGGTGACAATGACTAAAAGAAATTGATAAATTTGTTATTGTTTGAAGTTTCGTTTGGTAAATTTTCTTCAGATTTTCATGATCCGCATCCAGTTAGATTACCTAGATAACAGCTTCTATATATGCTCACATACATACTTCTAACCGCTTTTCTGACGAAGTAAATCGACCGCACTTGTTCTCCTTTCAACCTCGACTTAAACCACTTTATTACGATATATAATCTGGAGTGTCTCAAGGACGATACGTGTCACGTGGGACGTATTATGAATACAAAACTGAAATTTTTCCCTTATTACATCACATTATATTACATAACTGTTATGCGTATCCAGTTCTAATGGGCCCTGCTTTTCTAACAATATTATTGAACAATTTACTTCCCTCCAGAGGAGCAATGACCTATTTAGGTGATATTTTATTTGACGTAGAACTATCTCGTTAGACTCGAAGTTAAGCAAAATTTATGCAAGCGATTTATTTTTTTTTTAATGGAGACTTCGTATGGAACGGCATAGTTTATATCAATACAAAAGAGGTGAAAACGTGTGATGAAAATAACGCGCAGCTGGTGTGAGAACAACGCACTACCTATAGCCTAGCGATTGTTGTGCAATCTTATCGAGTGGCGTCACTGGCGATAATGTATTCGTACTAACATAACATAAGTAAATAAATAAATTATATAACACTCAGGAGAGATATAATACAATGAAAGGAGAGATATAATATAATACATATTGATATAACAGTTAGTAAGAAATTACTATAATGAAATGATTATAATAAAAGTAGAACAAAGATACATTTGAACAAGTAGGTTAAGGTGAGGTCGAATCGAAGAAAGATTCGTTATCGGATAACTAAATATAAAACGGCTGAAACTTTTGCCGACATAATTCAATGGGGACAAACAAATATACACATCCGCTCACATTCATCCACGCTCACATACACATACACATACACAAAGAGGTGCACGCACGCACATGTACGCGCACACACACAAACACATACACACATACATATATACATTTATGTAATAATGCACACACTGACGCGCACACACACACACACACACGCACACGCACGCGCACGCGCACACGTGCACACGCGCACACGCACACGTGCACACGCGCACACGTGCACACGCGCACACGCACACACGCACACACGCACACACGCACATTCATACACAAAATTTGGAAAAGGTCACAACTCCAAGATAAATGCCTTTTTGGTCCCTTCCGTGACCTTTTCAAATTTAAAGAATTTTGATTTTGCCGCCAAATAATATTTTGTCTCTTCTTTTTTCACTTGTCAAACAAATGATAATATTGCATCAGTCACTGCATTGCCAGTTGCAAGTAATCACGTGAGTTCTTCGTCACATTCCGACAAAATAAAAAAGAAGAGGGGTGAGAAATACCGAAAAATACAAACACATTGTTATAAAAACCTCTAAAATAAAAGGTTTACCTCATTTAAGTTATAAAGGAGACGTGTTCGTAGGATGTCGAACGGGATAAAATTGCCGGTAAGTTTGATTGAAATAATAGATAAGTAGCTACATTATATTATTTTTTAATATAAGTAACATTATACATAATAATGTGTCTTTACTTAACAAATACGTGAAAATTAAAACTTATTAACCTTTTTAAAATGTGTATTTGAGATTGTTGTTTAAGTTTGATACCACTGTTTATTTTATCTTTAAAGCATGATATAGTTATTAACACCAAAAGACATCTCAAAGTGTACTAACGATCCAGCAAGGACAATATTTAAAAATGTTTCCCGCAAATGCTTTGTGAGAATTCATATTGAAAAACCTGGTAGGTAAATCGGCTTTTGTAAGTTTACGTGAAATAAACGTTAAAACTAAAGAAATGGAACAAAATATCTCAAGATCCTAAAGGCGGATTAGATGGTTCGAATAGTAAATTATGCCTGTCGAACATTGCATGAAATTCTATAATTTTATTGCATCTCTTGACAGCAAAGAAATTCATTATTTGAACGATATTAAGAAACAGCATATACCATCTTACAACATGCAACATAAAAAATTGTATGAAATATTTTTGAGTAGGAATCCCAAATTGGAAGACAAAATAAATAACAGTTTTGGCGACAACATTTTAATTCGAATTTTTAATTATCATTGGTAGACCATAAGCTAATGTTTGTAATAAGTGTGAAAAACTAAGTGTTAACATAAAATATCCCCATTTAAATTAAGGTGCTAAAAGAAAAGCAAACAGAAAGATAGTCGATAGTCGAGGCAAATTTTATAAGAAAGTAAAAGAAATTGAACAAATATGTCCAAGTACTGAAACGGTTTTTGCTTTATCCTTCGACTATATGGAAAATTTACTTCTACCAAATTTACCGGTAAAAGAATTTTTTAAAATATACGAATTTTGCATACGTAATACATAAAGGGACATTATATTCTTATAATGAAAGGCAAGCCTTGTAAGGCCCCAGTAAAGCGTCAACCTTCATAAATGATTACAACAAAAAGTATGTTTCAGATTCAATAACTGGTCTCCACCTTTTTTGTGATGTTTTTACGAACACGAACGATACTATAATCCAATTTTTGAAGGAACCGTTTATGCAATGAAATTTTGCAATCATCAAAAGGAAAATTAGACGTGAAGATCATATATTTAGCCATCGGCAATATGTTAATCTTACAAGCAACATAGCGAAATTTAACGCCGTGAAAGCAAATATAGAAAATATTATTAATTTCAAGACGTGGGTTCAAATAAACTTTAAAGCTAAATCATTGTCGATAAGAAGTTATGAAAAAGAGATTCATAACAATCAGAAAAGTATATTTTATTAAAGGTTATTCAAAAGTACCTATTAATAATCTGAAAACGGCTATATTGCTAAAGTTGAACATATATTGCTAAAGTTGAACACAATGGCAGAATTTGCTGACTTTTAAAATAAAATATTACAATGGCCAGCAATGACAGATTTTTGAATAAATTCTGTTACTTTTATATTATTTAATATGTGAAAGTGGACATATATTTTGTGTACAATTCATAACATTTAATATTTATCATATGAGTTTATACATTTCGAATTAATAATTTCTGTATCTATCTCTGATATTATATATATATATATATATATATATATATATATATATATATATATACACACAAAAATATATGTACTAAAGTGTCGCATTAAGTTTTCATGTGATTGTCAATTACTCCTTGACTTTAAATCTTTAATATAAAATATATAAATACTTATACACTGTTTCGCAAAATAATCAGTTTTTATGTCCCCTTTTTGAAATTGTATATTCGATTCACGTATACGAACTTTATAACCAGCTTGATTTACAAGTAAAAAAGAATATGGAATTGGATCATGCGACATATCACCGCGTCACAAAAATAATTTTCTTTACACTTTCGTAACGCTTTTCATTTCGATAGACTTGAACTGAACGACACGTTGAAAATATTCTTTGATTAGGACGTAATGCTCATTAAGAAATCGAATACAGAAAAAGTTATGGAATGAACACCGTGAAATTTTGTTTCATCCAACACGAATTTCATGCTTCTTTCACAAAATATCATTTCAATTACAGTTCGTTAACTTATAAAAAAACATAAATAAAGAAATAAAATAACCGTGGGCAATTGGCGTGGTAATTTTTTATCATTGGCACAGAATTCAAGTTTCATAAAATAATGGCTCCAATAAATTTAAAAGGTCGAAATAGGTACAGTTTCTATTATCTAACTGTTACATTTGCTTATAAGGTAAATTAATAATACCAACAATTGTTTGTTTGCATTCGAATCGAAATATATTTTCAGGTAATAGTATAATCTCATTTTGTTCGCCCTGCCTCTCGCACTGAGTGAAAGGAGTCTTTAATATTTGTCTAAACAAATAAGCCGTTCTTTTTACTATTAAGTTCGTTATACCGAGGTTTCTCAAATAGCAATAAAACGTCGTTTCATCGAATTATTTTCGTTTTAAGCGATAATTCACTTTTTTGTACAATAATAATTTACGACTAGTGACTTTCCATAAATGCTGGGGGAGTTTCTCTGTATTTCTATTCAAAAATTTAAATACAAATTTTCACATCACTATTATACTTATAAATTCTCATAAAATCTTTCATTTCCCTTTTCACGATAGTATTAGGATAGAATTACGAAAATTAAAAATTTTCTGCGAGCACCTACAAACTAAGAGGAGAGCCTATGCTATACTTAAAGTTTGTAGTATTTATAGTTCTGGAGATTTAGTGGTGAGTCACTCTTTGTGTGGTATTATGCTTTTATAAATATACACAGATTCATATGACGTTGGAGTAATATGAAGTACGTGGGAATGGACTGGTGTTAAATTAAAAATATTTATTTCAAGTGCGTGCTTTATTTGTATATGTAATTTATAGCAATACTTTTCATTAATGAAAAACAAAAGCAATTACATACACATAAACAACAAAATAAACATCTGCTAAATAAATAAAAACATCTTCGCGTTAGGAATAGTACGTGTTTGGGAGATGTAAACATAGCTGGTTTGTTAGTTTAGAAGCCGTCCGAAATTGTATTGTCGGACATTTCGACATTACGTCGGCCTAAAATGTTAACCTGCTAAGTCCATTTTATCAAACTTTACAGGACGATAAAAAAACTTAATAATTTTGAGAAATTATCATTTTTGTTTGTTTTTTTTTTATAAGGTAGATGAAAATAAATTTATTTGATTTTTTGAATGTATACAAAGTGAAAAATATGCTTTAGTTTTAGAGTAATGTGTACTTTCATGGATTTGTCAGTTTTTCTTTTTATCAGTATGAGCTCAGTATGAGTTTAGGACTAAGCAGTTTAGGTATTTGCCACTTTGAATGTTTTAAATTAGTTTAGTTTAAATAAAACAAAGTAGAAAGTGCTTATAAGTCTTTTTATTTTATGTATTCTAAATTATAATTTCTTACTTTAACATTTCTAGTAGGTATTCATCTGACAAAAATATAAAATCATAGTATTATTGTACTATGAATTAACATACAATCAACCAAGACACTTTATTTCTTTTTTTTTTTTTAATTTTTTAATTTACCATTCCCTAAAATAATAAACTGAACAAAATCAATCAAGTTATCACAATGCTAAGAGATCTTTTATTATCTATTTATCACAAAATGACAAAGGCACTAGATAAATTCTATAAAATTATGGATACCTAACTGCACAATTGCATTCTTATGTTAGCTTTAGAAAACAGAATAATCAACAAGAACATAAAATAGGTAATTGAAAGTAATTTTAACATCTTGTATCTTAAATGATTTTAAGCCATTTGCTTAAAATCATTTAAGATGACGCTACTCGCGAGGTAAATCATCAAACAATTTGTGGTAGTCTGAAGGTAATGTCCTTTTAATCTGTTGCAAGTCCTCATATTTGCGTGCAGTTATTTTTCGCCTTGTTTCATGCAGTTGAGTTAACTCATCAGTTGTACAAGATTTAACCTGTGAAGATTTTCTTTGAGGTAAAGAGGTCCATTCGTCCTTAAAGGAAATTTTATATGATACTTGTCCACTTGGTTCATAGCGTAATGCCCTAATATCTGTAACCTTAGGATCCTCTTTAGATCTTCCGGGACGAATGCTCTTATAGAACTGAACCTTATCAATTTTTTTAAAGTAGCAATGATTTAGATACTTTACTTCGTATGGCGCCGGACATCTGCGCGCATGCTTGCGATGGATATGTATTCGGCAGGTACATTCACTACCCTATCTTTTACATAACGCTCTATTGTGGAATGCATGGAGTCTGCTTCCATTTGAGTATGCCCAACCTATAAAAATTTTTGTTCTATAGTAATATCTTTATGCCTCAAAACAACATTTAACAATGCATTGGATAGTACACAATTTCTATTTTGATACGTACAACCATCACTGTATATAATTATAGTTTTACTATCATTGTTTACGTCGGTATTAATCACTGGTATTACTGTATTTTCCAAAAAATCTACCCAAATGGAAGCAAATTCCTCAGCATTCAAACCACCTTCTGCCTCATTCCATATGAAGCAGAATCCGTCCTTATTTTTAATATTCAAGAAACACAGGTTGTGAACTTGAAGTTTCGTCTTATAGTATAAAGTGCTCACGTTTGATTTTGGTGCCATAAGCACTGCCTGTAAATCCACTGTAAATATATATTTTTTACTATTTTTGTCCCGTTCTTTTTCTTCTCTAGCGTGTTCTTTACTTTCTATATGTTGCCGATGTTCTGCGTCTGAAACTGTTCCTACTTTATGGCAAGCACATTTTTCGCACTCATCTTTCTTGGGCCTAAACAATGCGTATCTCTTTTCTTCAAACAAGTTTGAAAATGTGCAAATTGATAAAGACTTCGAATTTCGGTGTTTGCACCAATCATTAACATAAAAATTGTAAATAGCTTCTTTAGATTTCCATTCTGGTAAGAGATACAATTTTTGAGATTTTGACCTACAATAATGGGATTCCATTACAGGGAGGGACTCCAAAAATTCCAACAATGCTTTCTTTTCTTCGGTGTTCGGTTTCTGCTTTGTCTTATCTCTGTAAGTATTGGGAGTTCTAGAAGGATTATTTGCTAAAGTTTTCCAATGAAGTATTGTCCATCTCCCTATCCCCAAAGTATTTAAAAACATTTTACGGCATACTTTTACACTTTCTTCATTTAATTTGAGGTAATACACAAACGAATTTGCTCTTTTTGTCGAGTCAGTATTTTTCCGATTACGAGGTCTTGCTGCTAGCTTTGTAGTTATCCAATCATTGTCTAGCGTTTTTTTTTTCTCCCCAAGTAAGATTCCAAAATCTAGCGAAAAGTTGCTTTCTGGTACTTTCATCAATAGTTTCACATTTCAATGTACTATATTTTGATATCTTGCAGGAACACCTTGATTTCATTGCTCGTTCTTCTTTTGGCTTCGTATAATTCCAAGAACCATCTTTTTTCTCCCGACCTAAGTACTTTTCACCTCTCTCTCTTCTTTTTCTATTTTGCTCAGCAAACCATTCAGTCTTATCTACTTGGAATCGCTTCTTACGCTTTTTCGATTTTGTTATTTGAACACTAGATGCTGAATCAGTATCAGAATAATCTACCAAATTTCTGCCAATATCACTTTCATCTGAGATATGAGGATCAGGATTGATTGCCAATATTGATCTGGTTATCGCGCAAGTTTCATCGGTAGAATTGTTTATCATTATACTCTCTGTAGGCACTTGGCTAGGGAGAATATTGGTTACATCAGAATGGGTTGCCATATCTGACCTGTTCTTTAGACAAGGTTCATCGGCTGAAACTTCGACAGGAAGAATACTGCTATCAAAATGGCTTTCCAATTGAGATATACTTGCTGCAGCACTAGACTCGTTAACAGAAACTTGGCTGTGGAGAATATCGGTACCATCAATCTCGAGTTTCTGTGTCGATCTATTTTCTGTACTAAAAACATCTTCCGAAATTTTACTAGGAAAAACGTTGAGACTGTCGAGGTAATCTGAACTCACAGTATTTTCTAAAATCAAACCAGTTGTATCACTTGTCTGTAAAGTAAAATTGCAATCTGTTTCATAGTTTTCATTGTTTAAGTTTTCGACTCCAGAATTATTTAATTCATGAATAAATTCAAACTGAACATTTTCTAAAATCTGATAATTATTATTCTGTTCAGTCTCAAAGGATTTACTTATTTTCGGCTCGTGTTCTTGTATTTTTTGTAAGTCGGTAACAAGACCAACCAATTTCTTACCCCGATACATTCTGTAATAAAAATATTAATAAATAAACCATAATGTTTAACGGCGTTGCATTAAGCCTAAGTACCCAACAAATAAAAAAAGGCTTTAAAAAATTAAATTTTATTAATTAGTTAATTTATTAATTAAGCAGTCGGATTAATTTGTTGTTAATTATATTCTAGAAATGACAACTGATAATTAGCTAACTCCTTAACAAGCAAAAATCTTTTAATACGTAAACCTGTCAAGTCCATACATTATAGGTTAGGGATCAAATTACGTATTAAAACATGAATGCATTATTAAATACTTACTCTAGCAGTAAAATAAAACTTACCTTTCATGAATAATGCTATGACACCACAAAACTGTACGAATTCTCACCGTAAAATTAAAATAAACTAGCGCGAAATTGTAACACGTTAATCTAATGCCGTTCTCCAAACAAAATGGTCGCTGAATGGGGACTTGGAAGGAATTATCCTTAGAAATTTGACAGTTGGTATTAAGCAGGTTTACGTGACTTCATTTTTAGCACCTTAAAAATGATTATCGTTCTTTACGTCTTAACTATAAGGTGTAAAATTGTATGAATTTACGAATAGCACAAAAAAGTAATTTTTGACCAAAAATGGACTTAGCAGGTTAACATTTTAGGCCGACGATTAGCATTCGTGTCGAAATATCCGATAATATAATTTCAGATGGTTTTTAAACCAAGACATTGAGAACAAATGTTTATACTTGAATGTTGTCAATTCCATAATAGGCAGTACAAAAATGGATAGAATTAAATTACGCCCCAAAATTAAAAAGTTGTTTTTCTTGTAAAAAGATACTAAAAAGTTAATTGCATATATATTTGAGTGTAAGTATTATTAAAAATAGGAAATAAAATACAAAAGACGATCGACTTGTATGAGTCAGACGGATATAGTTAAAATATTTGGGCATAAGTTTGCTATTATTGTTATTTTTTGTCATTCAAACTTATGCCAAACTATGGGCATAAGTTTGAATGACAAAAATAACCTTATACTCGAATTTTATATACATATATATATACGTATATATATGTATATATATATATATATATCTACATATATATATATATATGTATATATATATATATATATATATATATATATATATATATGTATATATCCTCCTTAATTACTAACCTTACAATATACATTTTGTTGGAAAACTGGAGAAACCTTTCTTTTAGTGACCGAAAGAAAATTTGTAAACATGTATTTTCTTTTATAATGAATATCAACAGTAGCGGGTACTTGCGTTTATATATGGCTCAATTATAAAACCAGTGTCTAAAAACGAGTATTACATGTCAACACGAGTTTTTGTACTATGAAGTAAAATTGATTTTACTGGAACATATTACAAATATTTTTTCCAGGATTATCGAACGCTTGCATTGCGTTTAAAGCCCAAATAAGAAAATTATTGAACGTATATTTCATGTACGAAAATGTAAAAGAATGCTTCGGGATTTTTTGAGGCAATCACGAGTTTCCATTGACATCCATCTTAAAATGGGTTACGCAGCTGCAATTTGAAATTTGAAATTAACCATCTTGTTTGTATCCCAATGATTCGAAAAATAAGTTTGCAAAAGCGAATTATATAAAAGTACACGATACTCTTAGACTAAACGGTTAGATATTTTTTCTTTAGTAGAGTAAGTACTTTATTATACTCTATTATTCGTTTATTTTATCAATAATTTAGGAGCTTTAGGCTAATTATTTTAGAAACATATTAGAATTATTTTTTCCCAAAGAAAGACTTTTAGTAAAGCGATTTGATAAACAATAGGATCTTATTGACTAACTCAAAACAATTTTGGAACTCTGGTAACGAAGGAGGGCAATCTCCTTCATATTTAGTCAAGTGAAATTATTCTAAACTCCAGATTCGTAATGCATGGTTTCAATTTTTGACCATATTATTAATACTTACGTCCTGAGTAATTTGCCAAGTCGGCGCGGTCTGAGAGATTAAGTCAATTAACATTTCAAATAATTTATGTATTTACATAGTTCTCGTATAATTTCATGTATTTTTTTTTTCTCAATTAATCGTACCTTTCTGTTTAGATATTTTAAAGAATTAAATTTAAAAGCCCAGACGCTTTTCCCATTTTATATTTTTGGCATAGAATATAAGAAAAAAAATATTAAAATTTTATTTCGCACTTAAATATAAGGTGACAGAAAAAAATATTCCTAAAAAACTTAAAACGCAAGTAATACTCAAATACAAGACGAAAGCCCTGGCGGATTTTCTTGGGTTTATAATTATATTAATAGATTCTTGCTTTCTTTTAGTCGGGGGATGGGAGTTTCAAAAAATATTTAATCGTTTTTCAATTACACAGACTATATCCGTCGTGGCTTTTTTTTTAAATTTTAAATTTTGCTTTTTATTATTAATCTTAAGGCAATAAGGATAAACTAGCAACATGCCAGGCGCCTGGCATATTAACAAATTAATCGCGTCAGTGTATTTAACAGTTAAAAACTGTATATATACATACATATATATATATATATATATATATATATATATATATATATATATATATATATATATATGTACGTGTGCGTGTGTGTGCGTGTGCGTGCGTATATGTGCGTGGTGTGTGCGTGACGTGTGCGTGTGTGTGTATGTGTGTGTGTGTGCGTGCGCGTAAATAATTAAATCTAAGAATCTGTAGTATAGTGGATATACTTTTAATGTTATTACTATTACTTTTAGATGTCTCATAAAATTTGATATTCAGTGGATTTCAACGTGGTCAGAATAAATGAAAAATAGGTAAATATTATAAAATGTTATAAGTTATATTGCTTTACTTCTTTTTATGTATTTTATGTAAATGTTATAATTTTAATTTTAAATTGTCATATTAGTTACGACAAGATTTCCCTGGTTGGAAAGTAGCCTATGTAATTTCCTCTCTCTGGAAAAGAGGACAAACTAAAATACTTTGGAATTTGTAATATTTGTTGGGTTGTTATAGTAATTAGGATGAGATTTCTCCGGGTTCTGATGTGTAATCAGTAACTCGTATCATTTCATGGTCTGCCAACTATCTTTATGCATCACGTCAAATTGCTGCTTCATTGCGAGGTGAAAGAAGGACAAACACGTTTTGGAATTTTTAATATTTGTTGGGATTGTTCTATTAGTTAAGATGAAATTTCCTGGATTAGAAAGTAGTTATACCATTTCCTGGTCTGCCAACAATATCTGTGCCGAAAATCATGTTAATCCGTTTTCCATTGTGGCGTGAAAGAAGAACACTCTTTCGTATTTTAGGCAAAGAAGAACCCACTTTCAAATGTTTAATATCTGTTGGGATTTTTGTATTAGTTATAATGAGATTTAAAATGTGTTAAAAAGTAGTCTATGCTATTTCCTGGCTCACCAACTAACTTTGTGCAAAAATTCATAGCAATTTGTTATTTTACTGCAGCGGGAAGGAAAGACAAACAAACGAGTTTTAGAATTTTTAATATTATTTGAGATTATCGTATTAGTTAGGATGATATTTTCCAGCTGGGCATTTTGTCTATGTTATTTCCTGGTCCCCCAGCTATCTCTGTGCAATAAGTCACGTCGATCTGTTGCTATATTATGACGTGAATGAAGAACAAACAAATATTTTCAATTTTTTAATATTAGTTGGGATTTTTGTTTTAGTTAAGATAATATTTCCCAGGTTGGAAAGTAGCCTGTGTTATTTTCTGACCGCCAACCATCTCTGTGCAGAATTACGTCGATATGTTACTCCATTGCGATATGAAAGAAGGGCAAACACATACACTTTCGACTTTTTAAGATTGGTTGCGATTGTAATATTAGTTAGGAAGAGATTTCTTGTATTGGTAATTAGTCTATTTCCTGATCTACTAACTATTTTTGTGCAGAAAGTAACGTAGATATGTTGCTACGTTGCGAAGTAAAATACGGACAAACATATTTTACAATTTTTAATGTTTTTTGGGATTGTCATATTAGATAGGATGAGATTTATCGGGTTAGTAATTAGCCTATTTTATTTTCCGATGCATCATCTAATTTCATGCCGAAAATCACGTCAATCTGTTGCTCTATTACGACTTGAAAGAAGGACAAACAAACACACTTTCGCATTTTTAATATTAGTTGGGATCGTAATATTAGTTAGGATAAGGTTTCCCCGTGTGTAAGTGGTCTTTGTTATTTCCCGGTTGCTAACTATTCCTGTGCAGGAAATCACCTTGATCTGTTGCTCCATTGTGACTGAAAAAAGGACAAACAAATATACTTTCCGGTTTGTAAATTTTATATTAGTTACGATAAGATTATCCACGTTGGAAAGTAGCCTGTATTATTTCCTGGCTACCAACTATCTCTGTGCCGAAAACCACATCGATCTGTTATTGCATTGCGACTTCAGAGAAGAAAAAACAAACTTTTGAATTTTTAATATTATTTGGGATTATCTTATTAGTTAGGATAAGATTTCCTGGGGTAATATTTTACCTACATCATTTTCTGTTCGTTCAACTAATTCTGTGTAGTAAATCACGTCGATCTGTTGCTCCGTTACGAAGTTAAAGAAGGACAAACACAAATGTTTTTGAATTTTTAATGTTATTTGAGAACGTCATATTAGATAGGATAGATTTTCCCGGGTTGGTAATTAGCCTATTTTATATCCTGATCAACCATCTAATTCTCTGCAGAAGTCATATCGATCTGTTGCTCTCTTGCGACATGAAAGAAGGGCAATCAAACACACTTTCGTATTTTTAATATTAGTTGGAATTGTAATATTAGTTAGAATAGGATTTCCCGGGTTGGTAAGTAGCCTGTGTCGTTTCCCGGTCCGTTAAGTTTTCTGTGCAGGAAATCACGTTGAGTTGATACTCCATTGCTACGTGAAAAAAGGACAAACACAATTTCGAAAAATTTAACATAGATAGGGATTGTAATATTGGTTAGGAAGAGATTTCTCGGGTAGGAAATTGGGATATGTAATTCCCTAGTCCGTCAACTATTTCTGTACAGAAAATATTGTATCCTTTTGCCCCATTGCGTCGTGAAGGAAGTATAAACAAACAGACTTTCGAAATGTTAATATTAGTTGTTATTATTATTTTACACAATTAAATGAAACTACGTGATGTAGTATTATTTCTACTATCTTTAATTTCTTTACCACGACCTAGGTTTCGTTGTACTACAACATCTTCAGGTGGGATATTAGCAAAGATGCTAATATCTTTGCTAATATCCCACCTGAAGATGTTGTAGTACAACGAAACCTAGGTCGTGGTAAAGAAACTAAAGATAGTAGAAATAATACTACATCACGTAGTTTCATTTAATTGTGAATAATGGATTTCTACAAAATTAACGCCAAATATATTCAATATTATTATTTTAGTAAAAATTATTTTTCCGGGTTGGAAACTATCCTATGTAATATCCTGTGCCAAGCCTATGTTTTTTCCCGTCCCGTCACTTATATCTGTGCTGAAAATCACGTCGATATGTAGCTCCATCAAGATGTGAAAAACGGACAAATGAATACACATTTGAATTTTTAATATTAGCTGGAATTATCACATTAAGTAAGATGAGATTTCCCGCGTTTACAAGTAGCCTATGTTATTTCCTGATTCGCCAATTATCTCTGCGCAGAAAGTCACGTTGATATTTTGCTTCATTGCGGTTAAAAAAGTACAAATAAACACACTTTTGCATTCAAGATATTAGGTAGGATAATAATATTACTTGGAATGTTATTTCTTGGGACGAAATGTAGCCTAGGTCCTTTCCGAGTTCGCCAACAACCACTATGTAAAGTTTGTAAACGCAAACACGAATATATCTAAAAAAACAAACCAAAATGTTAAAAAATTAATAAGCAGAAAGGGTCACGTAAAAAAGTTTATAGATACAAAACCAAATGGTTAAATAAAAAAAGACACAATACATCCACAATTTAGTAAGCAAAATGGATTACGTAAAAAATATAAATGCAAACACAAATTGATATACAAAACAAACTAAAGTATCCAAAAATTGAATTAGCAAATGGATAATTAAAAAAATTCAAGACATCCAATTAATTCAAGTAACCAAAAAGGATTATGTAAAAAATAAAAACAAACACGCATTGATAATTAAAAAAACAAACCCAAAATCTGCAAAATTTAGTAAGCAAAAAGGATTACGTAAAAACAATATAAATATAAATTCCAATTGATTTAACAGAAAACAAAATATCCAAAAAATAAATAAGCAAAAAGCATCGCGTAAACAAAGGTTATATATAAAAACAGGAACTGGTAATTAAAAAAACCTAAAACACCCAAAATTTAGTAAGCAGAAACGATCATTCAAACAAATATATTAACACGAATTGATTCACATAAAAAATCAAGGTATTCAAAAATTTATGAATGTTCGCAACATGAATTAATATAAAAAACAAAATATTCAAAAATGAGTAAGCAAAAAGTATTGAAAAAAAGGCGAATTACGTAATAGAAAAAAGGGTAAATATATTCCAGCACAAACAAATGTATGAATATTTTCAAATCGATTTTTTTCACAATAAATAATCGCAATGCAAATTCTAAAATACACGACGTATTTTAAAATATATAGAGCAGTGAATATATAATACGTATTCTTCCATGTCCTATAAAAAAGTGTGAAAATATCATTGGTGCTAATTAAACTTATTCCTACGATATTAAAACACAGATCCAAACCTAAGATTAAAATTAATTGAATGATATCGCTTTTTATTTTTATTGCTTTTTGAGCGGGTGGGAAAACACATCTAGCACCGCGCCTCCGTGCACACTGTCGGCACACTCCCGACATATCGGTCTCGATCGTTGCTGGCAATCGCGCCAATCGAGCGAGTTGCCGCTATACATCAGCAAAATAGCTGGTTCTCTTTCGGAAGAGCGCCGACCGAATGACGACTTGATGGCACGTTGGCGCAGTGACTTTGTACTGGCGCGCACGTCTTTATTATTACTTAATTGTAAAAAATGTAATTATATAAATAAATGTTTTATAATATCCATTTAATTGAGTGAAAGTAATTTGATAATAATAATATTAAGATAGAAACAATTAAATGAAACTACGTGGAACGTACGTATTATTTCTACTTTCTTTATCTCTACTTAATATTATTTCTACTTAGAAAGTAGAAATAATACTACATCACGTAGTTTCATTTAATTGTTAATAATGAATTTCTACAAAATTAACGCCAAATATATTCAATATTAAGATAGAATTTAAAAAAAGGTACCTAATGTGGATCCTAAAAACTAAATAAAAATAAATTTTGTTTATTTTTAATGTGATAAACTGAAGTATTGTCTTCGTTGTATATTTGACTTGATTAGATTTGCATCATGTCACAGATCTCTTAATAAACAATATATTAAGCCTGTGGTCGACACTACAGGATACCTTTTCCAACCACATCGCGTTCAAACAAAACAATAACTTTTAAGAACAGTTAGAAATTTGAAACTACTAATGACATTTTTGTAGACATAAAATCATAGGTAATAACCAAATAAGTTGGTGATACAAAATAAAATAATTTACAACAAACAATAGAGGAAGACAAAACAATCTTCTATCCTAATAATTTTATAGCTTTCTAAGCACTCGTATACAGCGTAATAACGGACCGTTATATTGAATTATTATAAATAGTTATCAATTAAGACTGAATTACGCAAAACTCAACAAAATATCGCAAAATTGAACCAATACACAATCGCACGTAGCAAGCGGCAATCTAGGAAAGCGTACTCGACATCGGTGGGTAACGTTAAATTACCAGGGGGAGGTGAGTGTCACTTCTTTACGCAGTATTAGTTACTATTATTTGCTGTCGGTTTGCATGCGAGTCAAAGAAAAGCAATAGTCATCGCCAAAACGCGTTTTTGTATTCGAGAAAAATAATGTGTTTTATTTTGTTTATTGGAATTCTATTTACTTTATTGAAAATAAAAATCAATCGACATTTTAAATAAAACGTGAGCAGTTAGTCTCATTAGTTCTATTCATAAAGTGTTATAAATAACGAAGTTAAACCAAATTATGGTTTAAAATTTATGTTACGGCTTGTTTTTGGATTTTTTTGTTCAGATATAAAAGGTATTTCAGTCGTGTTTGGGAAACAAACAAGACTTTAGAAAAATTATCAAGAATAATATATATTTTTTTCATGGTCATAAATTTAGTAGATTTTGGTAAATTTTTTTTAAATAAGCTCATTTTCTAGATAAATGGGAACTATTTTCTACATAAATGGGAACATTCGTTTGCAATAAAATGTTTATTGCGGCTCTTCCTAGTGAGAAATCACTGTAACGAATATATTAGAACCATTACCAATGAATCAACCATTTTACAGAAAACCGTATCTAAATCCGGTTTGATCGATTTTGGAGATACATGGGAACATTGGATTGCACACACAGACAAACAAAAACAAACAACCTCTCACCCTAAACGCATATACCTCCTCCGTTTTGTCGTGGGTAAAAAATAAATAATATATCCAATGACTATCGCGCTTGGAAATATTTCTGATAAATTTCTGAATGCTGAATTTGCGATAAGTGAAAACACGATTATTACAAATTATTTACAAAATAGAATATAGCGGTTTTATTGGGAAAAATATGTAAGAATTATAATGAAAACTATGAGTCTACAAAGTAGAAGTATAACGTTATTTTACGAGTAAGTGATTTGATGGCACACAGAAACTAAAACTAGTTTTAACTAATTTCCGCGCCATTGATCGCGCCGCATGTACATGTGGTACGTGAACATGCGGTGAATATTAGTACGTTCTTTAGAAAGAACTGAAAATTATTCAAATAGTAAATACACCGGTAACTGCGTGTCCAACAAATGAATTAGATTCCGTGGTTAAAGTATGTACTGTAATGTATTATTAACCTTTTGATTTCCATCATAATTGACTTAAAAATATGTGTGTATATAAATATATATATATATATATATATATATATATATATATATATATATATATATATATATATATATATATATATATATATATATATATATATTATATATATATATATATATATATATATATATATATATATATATATATATATATGTATTTATGTATATACGTATATGGAAATTGAATGATATTAAAATATTATAGAGATATTTGACTTAAACTACTTTTGGCAATTTTTTACGTAACTAATTTTACAAAATAGTGTCAATGAGATCAAACAACTTAATATTTTTTTGGATCCCATACGGGACCTCATGTAATAGAATTATCTTGTTTATTATTTGTAGTTACTATACGTATTATCAGACAGAAATGAATTAAAAACTGAAAATATTTTTGCGATAAAAAACACAGAGTAGAAGTACTAAATGTATTCTCAGATAGCAACGAATTAAAAATATTTTTTCTTATTTATCTTCAACAATATCGAAAAATATTAGATCAGCGATTATTACTTATCTTAATTTTTGTGAATATTACTTATCTTAATTTTCTGGTTCCTACCATCATAAATAAATTTTAAGATTTTTAATTGTCGTAAACTAATATCAGACACAGAGTAACAAAAAAAACTGATAATGGTTCCGACCCTCGTTTGAAACAATAAATTTAAGACAAATTTCTGAACGAAACTATTTGTTGAGTTCATTCTTCAATATCTAAATCGAATTAAAATGCAATTTACTGAACTTCTGTTAGACCTTTTAATATAAAAGTATCGCTTGCACTTGTATAATTTGTAAACTGATCATATTTAATGCATCCCTCTAGAATACTATACCATCTTTTAGTTAGGAGAGTTAAGAACCGGTCCTATAACAAAGTGTAAATATATATATTCCATATAGACTTATTACAATTTCTATTTAATATTTAAACTTATATTTATTTTTACAAGTGTCACCGTTCGCGCCGTACTTCGTTCTTAACTAAATAGTTGAAGAAAATATTTGCAGTAATATTATTTATGCCGTGTTCGATTACCTCGCATCCTTGTTATACACAATTCATGATTTATTTATATGAATAATTATTGAAATCAACATCCTGTTTTAATTAGAATCATTAACACATTGTCCATTGCTATACATATATAGAAAATATTCACAATTGAAGGTGATAGAATAAAAAAAATGCTATATAAAAGAATTATTCGATTATACGTTTTCCAATTCCTATTATAAAAGCGAAGGGAAATAATTACATCGGAGATATAATTATTTCCTCTCGATTTTAAATTATTCTCGATTTTTCAATGCTTCAAAAGCATCACATTTCGAATTATTATCTGGAAAACGCGTTTCTTGGTAAATTAAAAATATTGAATTAAAAGTACTTTCACAGTATTAGTTTTTAATAAAAAAGCGCCTTGTCTGACGGTGTTCATTTAATACTTTAACATTAAACTGGCTGACGACATAAATTAGAATACGACTCCTCGCTATATTGTTCGTAAACAAACCAATAAAAAAGCTCGAAATGAAAGAATTCGTGTTTTCTGTAGTCGCAAATATATATTTAACTTCCCGCTATGATAAATCACAAAATGGTGGAATATTTCAGTAAATATCGAGATTTTAAATCTATGATAGATATAGTATTATAGAATTAATCTTCGTGTGTAAAATGTTATGAAGTAGAAAGAAGTGAGTCTCTTCGCCAACACACGCGTCAGAACCTTTTCAACAAATTATAGAAAAATCAACTTCTCAAGCGGATTAAAACCTACCATAATGAGAAGAAAAGTAGTAGAAATGAAAAGTGTCTGATGATTATAGGTTCTAGCTCTGTTACCCCTGTTGAGATACAACTTATTCCCAAACTATTATAGCTAATTTATGTACATTTGAATATAAATTATTTAAAACTAAACACAACGTTCTATCCGACGGCGACGTTGAAATCACCTGTGGTGATTTGCAAATTGCTTCCCACATAACAATTAACAAATCATTATAATCAGTCTGCGAATAACAAGCAGCGCGCAGTATTTGCAGCATCGCCAATATCCTTTATATGATTATAAGTAGAAAACGCTCGATCTTTGAATTTTAGCTCACGTCTTATTTTATGAATAAAGCTTTGAAAATTGATGACATTTTTCATCCAAATTTAATGTTTTCGATGCGCGATGTATGAATAGGAGAAACGTAAGTTAAAAAGTTTTTACGACGAATCGGATTTCTCAACATAAAAGATAATTATTAATTTGATAAGAAACTCAACTGACGATATATACTGTCGAACGCCCAATGCGAATTAAGCGACAATATTCAGTTGTTGCAAAAACTTCCCTCCAACATGCTAAATTGAAAATTAAGTAAATGCCAATATGTTACGTATAATCTACAGGAAAAAAAAATTGTCCTAGTTGCTTGTATAGTTCAATGGTGTTGACTTATTTAAAAACGCGCTATGGTCTAAGAGCTATAATTCCTTTCCTCCTTCAACCAAATTGAAATATAAACCAAAGCGGAGTTTTGTGTTGACACACGCAGCTGACCTTCATAATTTAATCTGTCATTAATTTGTAATATTATATGAGAAAATTCACGGATTACAATGAATCCAAAAATAAAAACGTTGTTAGCATGTTTGCTAAAAGGCCCTGACGATTTAAAGGTGTGCTGACTGAAATTTTAATGAAGAAAAGTTCAATAAGGTGTATAGAGAGTAAGAGTAGATCTTAAATCTTATATTATGCAATACTTAAACTTTCAATTTAAAAATTAAGCTCTATATTTCGACTTTTTTCAATTTATATCACATAGATTCGCATGCTCTTACAACACACGAATCAAATGAACTCAATATAATGCCACTCAACTGAAGTATGGAATTGTATTTAAAAGAAATTTTTAAAAAACAGTTTCTAGCAAATATTTTTAGACCACGACATTTTAGGTCACATATATGGACGTACCGAGAGAGAGCGTTGTGATGTAACAAGGGAGCGTGTTGCTAAAAGCATCCCCTGACGCAAATGTAACGCAAGGTTTTTCGGAAGCTTGCTTTAAGAAAGTATTTCTTAAAGCAAGTCTTCTGCGTTTATTTTGATCTATTGTAAGAATCGAGATTACGATATCATTTTACATGAAAGCTTATTTTTATAGTGGAGTTGTAAAACACATATTTACACTAGTTTCAAGTTTTCTTTTAAATATTATTAAAATCATCTTGAATACCTAATGAATTTTATACAAACAATTAAATAGAAATTATGAATTAAATATCGACAAAAATCTATTAGTTGACAATGTAGTTACAAAATGTATAATATTCGAAAATTTATAATGTATCTGTATAATATTCTTCAATGAAAATCCACAAAATTTCGTTCTATCCGTCCGTCTATAATTTATACAATTTTAAATTTATGTATGTCAATTTTGTGAATAAATGGTTCAGATAGTGTCTTAATTAGTATGCAGAAAAACATTCAATAATTGTTTTTAACGTATGTTCTCATGTAGGCGAAGTCTTTTAAAATTAATTTCAGGTTTTGTTTACGATTTTTTGTTTTAAGTACTGTTTAGGAACAAATAAGCTTCTAAGGAATGAACAGTGCTTTACCCACTCCAATTTTTCAATCGTGGATTTGAAAAATCTCAATGAAATTCATAATGAAAAGGTTTATTATTTCCTTTTCAAATTACGTCTCGGTTCCTTGTCTCTTCAATCTATTTTTTTATCTTTGTATTTCATTAACTTGCTAGTATTTTCATTTCTTTTGTACTTATTCACATTCATTTCTTGTACATTAAATAAGTAATGACTAAGCTCTTCAAAAAAAAGGGATGCTGGGAAAATAGGATTTCTTAGACGCCGGGAATAATTGGAACTTCGTTACTTTCTCAATAAGTTTAGCGAGCTCATTGAAAGTAAATTTTTGATAGTAACATTTAATAATAGAAGTTAGCAGAGATTATATAAAATATTTTCTAAAGACTATAAATCTGAATATTTTATGAAACGGCATGAAAATTACAACTACCCACTGAAGCATAACTTTAGCGAGGCAACCTTCAATATTTTTTAAATAAATTGACGCGTTCGGTAAAAATAAAATTATTTTGTACGAGTTAAATTTCACATGCCACATGAATTAATGCACAACATTCATTACTTCCAGGTTATTTGGTCAATGTTCTGTCGTTACACAGTAAATAATATAATGTCTACTTTTTGTAAAAGACAACGTATGCCGGTGTGTTTACTGTATAACGTGCACAATACATCGTGTATTGCTTATAAAGTTATTTATATTTATTTTATTGTAAGGTATTAATTCATGAATTTGTTCTTGGAAAAATTACAAAAAAAGGTCTCCATCTTCTAAACGTAGTTTAAATTTCAGGTAGTATCGTAAATAGCACTGTAGAAATAAGCAGTTACACAACTTTAACGAAGTACCTATAAATGAAGTTACTGATATATTATGCTGATTAACTTATGCGTCTTTAATGAAATGTTTTATGGCAATATATATATATATATATATATATATTTATATATATATATATATATATATATATATATATACATACATATATATATAGTAAAACTGAGCCAGCAGAAGGAATATTAAGAGGGTCTCGGCGTGTGAATGGTATGCAAATTCGTGAATCATTTCACATTTTGGTTGTACTACGCCAGAAGTACCAATTGATACATCTACACACTTATTATGATAATGGGTTAAGCGTAGCTCGGTGGGCAATAAGCGTAGTACGTTAGTAGTGGGCTTTGAATTCTAGTGGGTTATTCCCACTTCCGCCTTTAAGTTCTTTATCATATATTATATTACTTCGTCCTTACGACCTTTGAACCGATTTCCATATGGCAGTATGTTGTTCATAAGTTTCAATTCAGAAGTACGATATATAGAAAGTTAAAATAAAACTATGGTTATTTCAATTATAAAAAAGTCTGACTTATAACAACGTTCATTGGGTATCAAATTTGACTGACGAAATTATTCCACGCAACAGAAGAAAACACTAGTATAGAATTGACCCCAATGCAACAATTTTGATCCTGCAATCTTATTATTTTAATATTTGTTAACTTAGGAACGATGAAGCTTTTACATACGATCTCATAATAGGTGCACTCAATTAAAATCTAAGTTGCAAGTGATAAACAAAAGTTCTAAAAGCGTACATCAATTTCATTGGGTCGAGTAAACAAAATGTGCATTGATATATGAGATAACGAATTTCAAATTCTTCATTCCTAATGGAATGTGAATGTTTTTTATTAGTCACTCTATCTAAGTGATAATTACAAGTATGGTAACTTAGGTAAAGTTATTAATATTTTACGATAATGTTTTGTCGATAATGCTCACTTTGTGGCAGGCGGTTTGTGGATTTTATTTTAAGATTTCGCTATATATTAACACATGAGAATACTAAATTTTTAATATTAATTAAAAAAATAGTATGTTAATTTCAATCACAAGTCTTTACTAAGTATCGGGAAAATTTTTCTAACCATTTAGAAGTGATTAAATGTCAAACACAACCATGTTCGTGGTGTTAGTATTGCATGCTAGCGAAATACCAATACCATTCCTCCAAAAATATGGATGACAAATTTGGTAACAATTCGTTGCTTGATTATACAATTATTAGGTAAAAAATAAGCGACTCTAAACGTGAATTCCACATGAAGAACATTTACCACATTCGTTACTTGTCAAGTTTACAAACAAACAAGACACTCTAACTACAAGAAACTCCCAACACGAATGAATCGAAGATATTCTATTGCTGATACTTGTCAATATACTACAATTCGTATCGTATTGTTCTCATATTAATATGTTTTCTGTTATATTCACCTGGCCACTGCTACGGTATTTCTTACTCAATTTAACAAGTAATTGAATGTCGATTTCATAAAAATTTGTCCATGTATCTATTCCAGATATATCATTTAAGCCACTTGTACGACATTTTTATTATGTAGAAATAGTTTCCATAATTGATAAAAATCAGACAAAAAAGATCGAGTAGAACCTTTTATAACAGGTCCTTAAACAAATAATAGATCCTACAAAGAAATATTATGTCCCCAAATTAAATAAGGTACAAAAAATGTACTAAAAGGAACATTCATTTATATTTCGGATTAATCAATATTTAATAATATTTTAATCCGATAATAATATCATATGTTCATTATGTATCGATTTGATTACACTCGATAAGTGCTAAATTTCTATTTAAAAAAATCCGAGGTGAACGAGATTCAAATTCATGTTCTCGCCTATTAAGTACGCTGTCTAACACACCGAATTACAATCACTTTACTCATTTTATACTTCCCCACATATTTAACTTACATTTTTATAATACAAACCTACTAAATTGGCGACAAAGTCAAAGAAATTGACAATTCTATTTTCATCTTGCGCTATTCTCGCTAATATTGATCCGTGTTCAATTAGAGTGTCTCGACAACGATCGCTTCTATCCTTTATTTAACCTCAATTTAAACCACTTTGTAATAACATGTGATCTACGGATGTATCATGAACGTTACGTGCCACACGCGCAATGTTGTGAATAGGAAACCGACTTTTTTTCTTTTATTATATCATTATATTATATGGCTATTATGATTATCTGGTTCTAATGAGTTCTGCTTTCCTAACACTATTATTGAACCTTTCCTCGATGGGAAAAATCTACTTATCTATTTAGATGATATTTTATATGATATAGAAATTATACCACGTTAGACTCAAGGATAAATAAAATGTTATTTATACGTTATAAATCCGGATGGTTCCGGTTAGTATTTGGCGAGGTGTTTATGTTTTTTTTAATTGAGACTTTGTATGGCGAGGCAGGTTTTATATAAATTCAGAAGGTGTGACGAAAATATGCGACGAAAATAATGCGCAGCGTATGTGAGAACAAATCACTACAATATAACCAACTGAGTAGTCTCGTCGAGTGTCTCCTCTAGCGGTAGAATAGGAATATAACGTGATCTATAATGTACGTAATGAAGTTAATTACGTGACATTCAGAATCTATTAAGAGATAACACTAGACGTAAGAGTTAGTAAGGGATTACTTACATCTATCGAGATGTAAGTAATACCTTACTAAGTGTAGAAATTATCATTATCTTTAGAAATTATCAATTTTTAAAAATTATCATCCAAAAAAGAATAAAACACTGAAGGTGAGGTGGAATCAAAGATTCCTAATCGGAAGTTTGAATATAAAAGATTTTTCTTCTAGTGTGCGTAACATATATTGAGTTTAATTTAATGATGATATATAAATACACCAATGTAATCGTAGTAAATTGAAAAAATAACTGCATAATGATATTTATTTTACATACAATTATAACCTATCTCATCTACTCTTACGTAGTATTCGATGACTGGTTAACTATTAGGGGTTCATACACAATAACATGTCCAGAAACTAACTACGGGCAGTAATTTGTCTTGTGTGAAACTCCGCAACCCCAGAGGAGATTGATCTAACCGATAGTTTAATCAATCTGCTCTGAGGTTGCAGAGTTTCGCTAGAATTTCCATATCATATTTACTTCTCTTTCATGGAAGTTCGCTGATCTGGAGCTTCGGGTTCAGGAGCTAGATGCAAGAAGTAGGAAGAATGCTCTTCTTATCGATGGCATCAAGGAGGACGCTGAGTTTTCGCCTTCCGCTGCCGAATAACTGCTGAGTTAGGAATGAAAAAAAATCTTTATGTTACCTGAGGGGTTTTAAGTAACTGTTATGTGCCATGAACATCTGGACTAAGTTAAGCTTCGCCTTCTGTCATTCTCCGGGGACAACAATATAGGACGAAAAAATATACCACGCACCCGATCAACAAAATAATTAGTATTTACCGTCTGACTTTTTTATTTTTAAATTATTAAATCTCATATTAAGTCGTTAATTGCTTTGCATAATACGTAGTAATCTGTATTATTTTAAAGTTTTAATCACACTATGCACTAATTGGACTAAGGTAATTATCTATTATCGTAAATAATTTGTATCTGCACTTATATCTATTCTTTGTTTTATTTGCTACGTTGATACGGGTAGTGTTCTTGGAAGAGACGTTTGACCAGTTATATTCTCACAATTTAACAAGGTACCCATTTTTTGGGTAACAATATTTTATTTTATTTCTCTCTCTTTTCATCCTGTTTTTACTCTTATTACTGACGGTGCATGCTTGTACGTAGCTTATTTCATTACGTCAGTGATGTTCAATATTTATTTTGTTTTACTTTTTTGTTAGCTTTTTTTCAGTTTTTGTTTATATTTTTTGTTTGTTTTTTGTTATTATTTGTAACTATGTACCATGGAGACAAGTAACCCGATCTTTCAGAAAAATTGCTCAATAAATCTCAATGCCTTCAGCATTTAGGTATTAGTTACATTTTCAGCCTCAGAAAATCGGATCAAGTCTTTATGTAATTTAGATAGATGGATATTGATGACCGGAATCATTTTTACAGTTTTAGACTATATTATAATGTTTAAAAAAATCTCCCAGCCCCTCTTATCTTGTGCAAAATTCAGAATCGTTTTTGGCCGTTGCCTAGGTTTATGTTCTGAGAAGCTTCTCACGCTCCAAATCTCCTAACATACCACATATTTCTAAGAGCATTTATTCACGGTACACGGAATAAATTTAATTCCGATACCAGACTTTCACCACCATTTTAAGCACTCAAAAGTCTTGTGAAAAATCATATCTTCCGTAACTTTACTTTCTACATTCGATTTCCTTCCATATCTCTCTCCCTTAACCTTTCTTTTTTCTTTTCCTGCCCCTCAATCCAAAACTCCTTCAGACATGTCAAATTAGCTTAGTCTGAGATTGCTCTCATAACACTAAGTTAGGCAGATGATTATTCATTAAAGTAATAAATAAATAAATACATTTTCTAAATAAATAAAATATGTTAACACTTATCTCGGCGTACCAAATTTGCGTTAAGTGTTTTTCGATAAATCGTTACCGTTCACATCACTCTTATTACGCCCACTAGCAGAACGTGAGTCAACAGATTCTACACGTTCTTATTAACATATAGGTTGAAACTTCCCAAACAAATAACCTAGAGATTGATCTCCTTTCATTCATAATCGAACATCGATTCTGAATGAAAGAAGATCAACCTCTACATCAAAGATCGGTAATCGGAAACGAAGCATATTTAATAGTCAAAACTGATTTTCGAAATATAGAAAATTATTTTAAATTTAAGTTATTAATATAATGAAAAGATTACTTTGCCTGAAATATTTTGCTTTTTAATATGTGGACGAAACAAAAGGTTATAGATCTCGGAAGAATTGGAATCTCATAAAACAATTTCACGTCTTAATTTGTATTAAATTTTAAATGAGGATTATGAGATAAATTGTTTTCTCCGACTTTTAAAATTTGATATCTACATATTAGAAAATATTAAGGCTTTTAATGTTTAGTCGTAGTAATATAAAAAAAACTCAAATTAAAAATATTATATAGTTGCGAAAATATAAGATGTTACGTAATTTGAAGACAAAAGATAGGAGATAGCTTTTACAGTTAAAATTAACTTTAAATTCAAGAAATTTTGTAATGAAACTAAACTTCTCATTTATCAACGATATATGTGTGTTTATTCAAATAAAAAAACCTTGTATTATACACATAATCTAATAGAATAATAAACTATTTTAATACCGAAAAATATAAATAACAACAATAAAATTTATTCATTGCTCACCACAGTCCTTTCAGCCTTGATGCCCTTTGGGTCCCCTCACCCGACACCCACACAAAAAGAAATATTGAAGAGAGATTTATTACCTTTTTCGCAATAAAACCTAGATTAATAATTGTTCATTAAGACGCAATATTAAGTTAAAATTAGTAATCTCTTACAACGCGTACCTTTTTGTAACAAAAAACATAGTTGAAATGACACAAAAATGTGTCATTTCAACTTCAAACGATCTTATTACCGTAAAACCAAATTATTTTTTTTAAAAGTACAGTGGTTGGCTTTGCTTAACTGTATCGGTTAACATCAATTATACGAGTATTTGTATCGATGGATAATGTATAAACAAACTTAAATGATTTTTTATTGATATAACTATGTACTTCTAGGTAACCAAATGACGCGACACTTTTGGAATATGGTCACGTCATCAAACTTTGTTATAGGACACCATACCGTCAAATACTTTTTATATTAAGGATATGACTAATACTTAATGATATGATAATAAAACTATCTACACTATTTGGTATTTTCATGTGGAATAAGTTTTTTGCTATTACCGTTAAGGAGTGATAAAGGATGTTATTTACAAATAAATAAGACAACTATACGTTTATAGTTAATGATGATTTTATTTTTTTAATCCCTAAGGTTATTAAAGTTGCATTCTTCGTTTTTTGTACTTTAATGCAATGTTGTTAAAGACATTTCGTCATGTTAACTTTTCCGTTAGAAAATATTAAAAATCTAAAATGTATAATCACAAACTCACCTAAAGAATATTTTTCATGGGCAGATTTGCGGTAATATTTATATTACAAAAAAATGCATATCTCCACATAAAAAATGACATGAAAGATATGCCCTTTTCCAATGTTATATCACGTGTACAGATTGTGACTCATTCCTTAAAGTGACGAAACTTCTGTCTGTCACACTAGTACTGTCTTTTCCTTGTACCAGTGATCTGTAGTTCAATCACTCGAGCTGTGGTTACGCTTATTTCAAGTTAAACTCATTTACAATTGACGGAGAGTTAACACAGACTACGTAGTATTCTGTAACAAAATGTAGTATTAAAAATCTGTAGCTAAAATTTATGACTGAAGCATTTTATTATGAAAAATTAATTGTCGTGAAAAATTTTTTTTATATAAATATATTTCTGCCACGCTTTAAATGCACTTCAAATTCATTTAAGAACAACACAAAATACTTTCTGTATTCAAATAGTTTTGAATTTTTTAAAATTAATTTTATTACTTTTTAATTTACAAATCTCATCGAAGCAAAACATTAAAATCTAGGTATTTCTTAAATACAGTTAGAAGAGAATTGAAAATGGATACGATCACCTGCATGTTACTTGTTAGTCAATTGGTACCATCAGCACTAACTGGGCCTTACTGAATGGCACTGGCACGTGACAAAAATTTTGAAAATTGGAGTCCTTCTAATGAAGCTTCTTACTGAACGCGGATTTTTATTATACTATCGCTTTTTACTCAATTTACATAATATTTTTAATAAAATCCGGTGTAATTTGGGACATTGGGACAGTTTATTTACACATTAAGGTAAAGAATACAGATAATTAAAAATACGCCGTATGTCATAATGATATTTCTGGTATGTTACATACGCTTGCGACAATTTCTTAAATAAAATGCTAACTTTTTAGTATGTAAAGATCTGAAATATTGGAAGTAACGTAACAGGAAGCATAATATCTTCGATTTGAGCGACCTTCTGTAAGCTATTATTGTTTTTTTATAACTAACTTGTGGTCGCCCAGTGGCCGAGTTTTTTAGTCAAAGAGTATAATCACTGCATATAAAAAAAACATATAATGAAATTACTAAAGCTCCGAACTGAAATTACGAAACAGGATTTAATTTAAACAATAAAACTTTTTCACTTTGTTGCTAACACTAATATATTTATTCTCGCCTATCTAAGGCGAGAGTTACTGCTACAAAATTTTCCTTTTGCAACAGGTGTACATTAAAAGTGACAAAGTGACAGGTTTTTTTGCAGCAGTAGATGTACATTAAGTAAACTGTATATTACTAAAATGTAAAATATAGATATCTATTACACAAAATATAAAATAAACGCTTTTTTGTCTTAATAACAGATATTTATTACACAATATAGATATATATTACACAAAATATAAAATAAACGCTTCCTTCCACAGTGTATTGAAACAAGAACATTTTAAAACATACAAAATTCACAGCTCGAACCTCATTCAGTCAATCTGACGTCTTAAAATTCTTTGTTGACAGTTTCTACTCTGTGCGACTGTTTGACCACAGACTATTATGTGTTTGACATTAGCAGTATGATTATAAACAATGAATCATTTAATGTATTTGTAATATATAATTTAATTTATTTGTAACACATTTTATATATAAATTATAGATTTCTGCATTCCTTCTCCATATAAACTCTCACAGAGAAGTGTGATATTCTATCAAATCTCACACTTCTCTGTGAGCGAGCGCATATTGCGCATAAAAAGGATTACAAAGTTTTCTCTTTACGTGTTAGTATATTGGAAGATAACAGAATTTCGTTTTGAAAATAAAGGAGACGGAATTTTACAATATATAAGTCAGTATTCAGAATTTTCTTATAATATTTTAGTCAGTTTCTTGGATGGCAAATACTTGGTAGGATTAAAAATATTTATTTTTTATAACTTTGGCCCATAAAAATTATATTTTTAATAGCCAACTTTAAGATATATTATGCTGTAATATAAACCTAGAGGGGTATACTTACAACAGACATTGGAAAAAACCCTGAACAGAAAGATCAATGGAATAAAATTCATTGCTAACAATTCCAAAGTGTATTTAAAATTATGTTAAAAGTGTACAAATCTATACATATAATAAAATTTTAACAGAGTGAATTCTATATATAGAAAATATATTAAAAAGGGTGATTAATTTAGCGTATAGAATGATAAAAAAAGGCCAGAAAATCAGTTTTTAGAATATTATCTCTCTGTCTTTTTGTATATTAATTTGTTCATCTATCACGCAAAATTTACTTGCCTGATTTTGATGAAATTTGGTATGATATAATAGTTTACACTCAAAATAATATACAAGAGGAAAAATTTATAAAAACTTTTCTTGTTCTGAATTTCACGTAGACGCAGCTAGTATTAAATAATATTGCAGTTTCGGATGTTTCAAAATTCAGTTAAAACTTATATTTGCAAACTTATATATTGCTAGAATTTCTGTATCAAAAAACATATAACGAGTTTTAAAATTTTAAACCAACTACGATTATGGTTATGCAGTTTATTCAGTGTGTGTCAATAAAAATTTCTAAAGCAGTAAGCCTTTGTTATTTTAATTGATATATTTTATGTATTTCGAAATCAAATATGAAGTTTTATTCCAATGCATTTTTATGGTAAGCTTTATTTGCATACATAAGGAAAGAATAACATTACTATTATTTACTTTGTTTCATTCGCTTCTTTTCTTCGAGCATACAGCATTTAAAATAAAGCACCGAAAGATTCATCCGGTAACGGTTGAAGCAATATCATGTTGATCTGATCTTGCACATCTTCTACTGAATACTGTCCCTCTACACGGAAACTTATTTAAGTAATTGGAGTGGACGTGTTGGGCGATGTACTTGCTGTCCTCTTATAAAGGATATTCGATCCTCTTCGTTATCGATTACTTTAATGTCTACGGGATTTTATAGAATGTAAGTCCTTAACTACGAATATCAGTCATATATCAATTATATAAACGAGAATAATGTAAACTTTTCGATGTTATTTATAATAATTTTGCAGGTCACTTTTTTACTATGAAGATTATAACTTCACAAACATCGTCAAACCCTGTTGTGACGGTGGGAAATTCATTTTGTATTCAGTACAAAAAAAAGAAAAACCTCACTTAAATTTAATATTTTACGTGAATCTATATCAAATATTTCTGTTCATATATGTTGCATAAAATATACTCTTGGTGAGAAATATTTTCTTTCATTAAGATTTTAAAAAATCGTTATCCTAAACTAAATTTCATACTTAAAATCGTATACTAAAACATTCCCAAGCGAGTATTCTTACCAAAAAAATTATATTTTATTAATAAATAACACTATGTTACGTGTGAACATTTTATAATATTATAAACAGTACTTAAAGGTTTTTTCTTAATATTTTAAAGTTAAATGCCTTTTCCCAATATTTATTCTTTGAAATATACTATTTAAAATAACTTCGTAGTGAGCAAATGTTTCTCCATTAAAATTTAAGAAATCGTTATGCTAAAATAAATCTCATTTTAAAAAATGTCTACTAAAATATTTTCAAGCGAATATTCTGAATACCTCAAAATTTATAATATGTTACAGAAGATACAAGTAACACTTTTTTGCGTGAAAATGTTTTCCAATATTATAAACAGGGCTAAAAGCTTTCTACTTAACCTTTATATGCATATGAACTTCTTTTTAAATACTGAAATTTCATTATTTTCGATTTATTTATTCGATTAGATAATATTCTCTATAGAAATATAGTTTATAAAATGAGAGTCATAAATGTATATACGTATAATAAAGGTTAGAAAAATGGAAAAATATATAAGAGATGACGCGAAAAAAATTTGATAAAATATTGTAAATGGTATGTATTACTCTTATTAAGTTATGAAAATTTATTGGGTCAATTGATCTCCTAAATTGTCTGTTGACTGATTGAAATCCGTCTGGCATTTGTCAATCAATCATACGATGTCATTATGCTATTTATGGTATATTCACAGAAAATATAAAGATCTTCGAAAGGCCTTTTTAGTCAATATATTAAAGAAATTAACAATCACATAAAACACCTTAGTACTCCATTTTTCTTATTGATTTCGTATAAAGGTATTATACAATTAAAATGCTAATAGTTTAAAACGAAAATTACCTTAGGCGCTGATATCAAAGAGAAACTTACAACTATTACAAATTACCGCGGCAGGTGTTTTACGTGGTGGGCCCTACGGCGGTGTGGCCCTACTGTGGAGAAAAATGGCGTTTCCGACGGTAACGATAGTGATGTGCAATAGTGTTTGTCTTACCGCGATAAAAATCGATCTCAGTGCGCGTTCTATGTTGGTATTTTCCGTGTACATGCCTACCCAATCTAATGAAAATTTAGTGGAATTTACCGAGTATCTCAGTGAAATGGCCGCCATAATTGAGAGTCACAATGTGGATACGGTGTTTATGTTACGGGACTACAATGCGCACCCCGGTGAGTCATTTGCAACTGAACTATTAACTTTTAGTGCGGAACAATCATGGTCTTGTATAGACATGAAGCTTATGCCGACGGACAGTCATACGTTTGTCAGTGACGCGCATGGCTGTCGGCGTTGGCTCGACCACTGTCTGGTGAGTAGTGCCGCGAGGCTTTCTGTGACCGCGGCCTCTGTATTATATAATACCTACTGGTCAGATCATTACCCTGTGTCCATACAATGTAATTTTGATCTTGTTAAGCCTAAGTTTTGTTTACCTACTAATTGTATAAATAGAATAGTCTGGGGTGAACGTGACTTGACGCTAATAGCCCAATTTAAAAGTGTCTGTCACTCCAGACTATGTGAAATTCATTTTCCTCCAAATCTAACAAACTGTTTAGATAATATGTGTTGTAATATGAGTCACAAAATTCTGTTACATAATATGTATAATGATATTGTTTGTGTACTGTCGGTGGCCGCTATATGTAGCTATAATGTTATTGAAAGGCGTAGAGGCAAATATATTACTGGGTGGAACAGACACGTTAGTGACGCTCACAGGGCGGCGCGCGTATGCTTTCAGGCCTGGTTTTATGGAGGTAAGCCCCGGGCGGGTCGTCTGTATAATATGTGGGACACTAGGCGCGTTTTTAAACCTAAGTTGAAGTGGTGTCAAGACAATGAGCAACAGATAAAAATGAGTACTTTAGCCGAACTTTACTCAACCAAAAAATTCGGTCAGTTCTGGAAAAACACCAATAAACTAAATCATAAGCCGGCCCTCCCTGTCAGCGTGGCTGGTGTGCACGAACCTGGTGAGATCGCGAACATGTTCGCCCGTTATTTCAGGGTGGTCTCTCCGCTGGACCAATCACAGCTGATTCTCGATGGTGAGGAGGTTACTAAGCGTAGTGTTTCCTTTACTACGGATGAAGTATCATCGGTAATCAAAGGCATGGTGAGGGGCAAATCCCCGGGTCACGACCACCTTAGCATCGAGCACTTGCAGCATGCAGGTGTACATCTACCCAATATGCTTTCCACCTTTTTTAATCTATGTTTGGGCCACTACTACTTGCCTGACAATATGATGCGTACTATAGTCGTACCAATCATAAAAAATAAAACTGGTGATGCATCGGATGTGGATAACTACAGACCGATCTCTCTAGCCACAGTGGTCGCTAAAGTGCTGGACAGTCTGCTCGGTCAACACCTGGATAAACACGTCTCGCTAAACGACGCGCAGTTCGGCTCCAGGCTAGGTCTTTCCACCGAGAGCGCTATTTTGTGTCTCAAGCACACTGTACAGTACTACAAGAGTAGGAAAACCCCGGTGTATGCATGCTACCCCGATTTATCGAAAGCCTTCGATCTTGTTTCGTACGATGTCCTGTGGGATAAGCTAAAACAGGAAACTGGTTTACCTAGGCAAATTGTACAATTATTTATGCACTGGTATAGCAATCAAAACAATTTTGTGAGATGGGCAGGATGTCTCTCGTGTGAATACGGGCTGGATTGTGGTGTGAGGCAAGGGGGATTGACCTCTCCCACCCTCTTCAGCTTGTATGTCAACTGACTGATCGGTGAGCTCAGCAGCACTGGTGTCGGATATCACATAGATTGAGTATGTGTAAATAACATCAGCTACGCAGACGATATGGTGTTGCTGAGCCAATCGATTGGTGCCCTACGAAGGCTCTTAAAAAATTGTGAGTCCTACGCGATGACCCATGGTTTGAAATACAATACGAAGAAAAGTGAAATAATGATTTTCAGGCCGGACAACAATCGATACACTTTTGTCCCTAATTTCACTCTCTGTGGTACAGCTCTAAAGGAAGTTGATGAATTTAAATACTCGGGCCACTGGGTCACCGAGGACCTTAAGGACGATAAGGATGTTGAAAGAGAGCGCAGGGCGCTGTCTGTCCGATGCAATATGTCGGCCCGCAGGTTTTCACGGTGCACAGGCACTGTCAAAATTGCGCTTTTTAAAGCATATTGTCAATCATTTTACACCTGCAGCCTGTGGGTCAACTTTACGCAGCGGACATACAGCGACCTGCGTGTGCAATACAATAATGCGTTCCGGGTGTCGGTGGGACTGGCGCGTTGTTCGCTTTGGCTGACACAGACGGGCTTGCGACCATTATGTGCAAACGGTGCGCTTCCATTATGCACCGTACGCGCGGCAGTCCCAATAACATCCTGCGCGCGCTGGCAGACGGGTGGGACTCTCCGGTGCTGGCTCGGTGGATACGGCTGCACGCAGTCGTATACTGGTCACCATCATCGGGGACTCCAACCGGGTTGCCATTTACTTATTATTATTATATTACTATCACTAACATTAGTTTGTAAGTTTGCTATTGTATCTACTAACATTATATGGATGTAAAAATCTGAAATAAAAATTTATTATTATTATTATATTAATTTTCCAAATTGATTTTACATTACCTGCCAAATATTAAAGCTATCCCGAGATATTAATTTAGTTTCATAATATCATTCTGAATTCTGAAAACCCCACATCGAAAGTGACAAAAATAAGATTAATATTATACTTATAGCTTTTAAGTGGCATTAGAATTCTCTTCACAAAAGGAAAATTAGAAATTAAATTGGTTAGTTTGAAACGTAATGCCAGAAAATGCAGTGTTAAAAAAATACTAAATGATGTACTCGTAAGTAAGACATGAATAAAAAAACGTGTTGATCATATTTACTCTTTTTACGAGTTGTCTTCGTATATTTCTTCACAGTGAGCATTTAAAAAAGAAACGGTTAAATTTCGAAATCACAGAGTGTGCTTTAAGGACAGCTGATACTAAATTAAACTGGAATCCAGCTCGATACATACGACAATATTTGCTTAACTTGATATTATTGAGGTTCCTTATTTATTTATTCTTCCTAAGCGAATCGGAGAAATTAATCAAAGTGGCATTTTTAAATAAAGCATAAAAATTTTTAATTATTTTAAATAAAAAGGATCGGACAAAAGAAATTCTTTTAAGCCAGCCAATAATGTGGACATACATAAAATATATTTTTAAAGGAAATATTGGACGAGGAAATTTTGATTTCATAAATAGAATTACAAAAATAATGGCAAAGGATTAGCTATAAAAGTAATAATTTCATGGAAATTTCTGTTCATAGGAAAATGGCAGTTTTACAAATTAAAATGAGTCGGGCGTGTGCAATTGCTCACAACGATTAAATTGATTTAATTAATCGAACTGATTTTAAATAGCATTTTATTTTCAAAAAATGAAGTGAATAAATGAATAATTGCGATGTATATCGTTTCCGCACGAAAGTACGAAGCTAAGTTGTATAAAGCGATGGATAACTGCTGATGGAGAGAGAAACATAAAAAACCGAAACGAACATAAATCCGTAATATATGTGTGTGCCAATCAATAATAATAATTGCCTTTAATTCGATTAGGTTAAGCAGAAAATGTTGGAATTGAAAAAAAAATGCACATATAATAAAATTCAATCTTGGAATTTTGACTGGTTTTTGACAATTCAACAGCTCCGAATTCAGGAAAAGTAACTAACAAAATTTAACATCTGTTTGTCCTATCGCACCTACTGTATCGTTTCCTTTTATGGTTAATATCTGATCAATGTTATTGCCAATTTAACTTTCAAAAAATTGGAACGATCATTTGTTAAAAACACGTTTAATAATATCAAATTCGCATAGATAAATTGAAACTTTCAGGGAGGTATGTCGCTACAATTTCAAATTCATAAATGAAGCCTTAATTACCAATTTAATAATATTAATCTTACTGGAAAATTTGAGGAGTAAATATTTTACAAATTTTGTTTTAAGAGGTAAAAAAATGAGTAAATATCTTATTTCCTTTTTAAAATGAATATGAATATATACGTACATTATACCTCAGTGTAATTAAGCTATATATCCCTTTAATTATATAGGTATAAAATAAAAATGATTTTACCAAAATATAATGTTTATATACAAACATTTTAAGTAGTAAGACGAATTGTTCGAGGATTATCAAAAGTTTACTCCACCTTCAAGGGGACGTCACACAAGTTATGACGTTAAATGCATAATTAGACATGATAGATCAAAAGTTATACGCAATATATTATCATAAATAATATACAATTAGAAAGATACGCTTATTAACCGTAAAGCTGAGAATCTCTATTATTGTGATTAATCTCTAATTTTTGACTAATTTATAGTAAAAAAATCACATTCAGTAAATTAAGAATGCAGTTATCTTTAAAGCTGGGAAGTACAATTTAAACACTGTTTATAATTATTTCATAAATAAGAATTTAATTGACCTAAAATTACGGTCTAAACTCTTCTACAAAAATGTATGAAAATATCAAACGAAATTGATATAAAATATACACGGAAATTTATAGAAACACTCGACCTGTCGTCGACAAAGACGCACGAAAGCGTCACTCTATTCTCATAACATAACGATTATTTTTAGGAAGCCTACATGATCTTGGTAAGTTTAAAATTAAATATTTTAATGTAATATCTACGTAATACAACGTTTTTTAAAAGGCTTTTCATATTTTTGTGATAAAATATTTAAATAAAATAATAAACATTTTATGTACTATATTAGAACAAATGAAATTATCACTAGTCGCAAACTCGTACATATTTTCTGTAAAATATAAATGTACGTAAAAGGTTTTATTTATTATTTTGGTATGATAGAAATAATTATTTTTTGTTATAATTACCTAGAGAATTTTCAAGCAGTCACACATTCATAATTCTTAAACTACTGGCTTAGGATTTTATATTTATTTCTATAGAGTTTTTTAAGAAATGGTGTATTTAAAAAAATATTTATAAAAATTAAAAAACATGATGAGTTTAAAAAAAACTAATCGTGTATCAATAAAAGCTAAGTTCCAGAATATATTAAACCTAAACTATCGTAATCGGAAGTGTTAATGACTAAATCAAATTTCATTTTAAGTTTCTTTTCGCTTTCTTGCTCTAGTTTAGTAAACTCTTAGTCAATTGTTAAAATATTTTTAGATACAATTTTTCTAAATTAAATAAATATATTAGACTCTTTAATTAAAAATATATTATTAAAAAAATGCCTAAATATAATGATTCATTATAATGAAATATTGATGTAAGTTACGAGTGAGATATAAATTTTCAATAATCTTGTTATATTTATAGATTTAATATATTTTATGGTCTATAATTTAAACATAAATCAGAAAATTGTCCTTCACCTGTTGAGACAAACCATTGCTAATCGATCTGGATAATGCGGTATTTAGACGTCTGTGTATTTAATATCTGCTTTGGTATATTTTGCGTTAGCTGCCAATAGTTCGGTATTTGATACTAATAAAATTTAACTATGAATTGCAATAATTTCGATTATTTAGTTTTAAGGAAGATAAATTAGTGGCTCGTCTAAATATTAAAAGAAGAAGAAAAACAAAATCAGTCACATGATTTAAAGAGCCTGGCTGTAACTCACGTAACGACATGACTTTATGTGATGTCATTGTCAAATGTTTCGATCTTTCTAAGTACTCAAATTTAATTTGTTTTGCATAGAAGTTTTATAATTATTGATTTAAATTGTTTAATTTCAACTTCAGGAATGGCAGGAGGCAGTACATAGGTTATATTAAAAATTGATGCAGTTTTTATGCGCAATTTATAATTTTAGATAGCGCATTGTGCTTTAATGTTTTCTTCGGTCCATTTAATATTAAATGGTAATTGCTATCTCGCATCATCGTCTGAGTTAGTAGATGCTTAGAGATAGTAGAGCTATATTTTTACAATGAATAAAGCTGATTTATCTTGTGTTCAAAAATGATGTCCTAAATGATTAGTTGATAAGCTGTTATTTAATGCAATCCACTCAGTGCAACATATATACTACTACAGTAAATACAGATTATTATTATTAAATAAAAGTATTTGAAATCAGAAATGAAAGTATTCGAAATAGTAGAGCTATATTTTTATGATGTTCAATAAAGCTGATTTATCTCATGGTCAGAAATGCTGTCTCAAATGGTTAGTTGATAAGCATTAAATAGCAGCAAAGAGTAAAAAACTTTTGAAATATTACTGCGATAAAAAAACACAGAGAAATTAGTACAATATGGACCGCTTACATACACTAACCAACTGTGTTAATATTTCCATTTATATAACATGGCCTTTTTAAGATTTGGTTTTGGTTTGGTCTCATGAGATATGAGATATGTCATCTGGGGACGTTTATTGAAAAGTCTGGTATATTTCGGTATACTTTTACAATACAAAGGTAAGTACTCGGATCTTCTTGCTGCTTTCGACATATGACTACGAAAAATGAGGAATAGAATCTGACACCTAAAACTTATTCAATCAGCATGGCTATGCTCTATAGACTACGTTTTTGGTCAATAAATACTTTTAAGTTAATGAGCCTTTGAACCTAAAACCAAAGATCAATTTGGTAAGTAATACTATCGGTACAGTCTTTAATATCGAACGCCCAACGCAAATCAAGCGAATATCGAATCGTTGCAAAGGTTTCCCTGCAATAAATATTCCCAACATTTTAAGTTTAAAATCAAGTACAAGCGCACATTTTAAAAATAATCTCTATGAAAGAGATGAGTTTTGTAATAGTTTCTTTTACGGCTGTATCGACTCGATTAAAAACGCGCTATGGTCTACGAATTACTGTTTCTTTCCTCCTTCAATTAAATTGAAATATAAACCAAAGCGGAGTTTTGTGTTGACACACCCAGCTGGCCTTCATAATTTAATTTTACGTTTATTTCTAATATTCCGAGAGCAAAGTCATGAGTTACATATTTGATGTGACTTTGCTCCCAGATAATATACAAAAATACACGGTAGTTTTTTTACTCAAATAGCGTCAAGTGAGTAACATGTCATATACTCAGCATGACATGTTACCTTACTTGACGAAGTTCATAAATGCAAGACAAAAATGGGCCCTTAGTCACAGCTTGAGAACAAAAATATTGACAGCAGGCAAAGAAGAAACGGGTTTGTTAAACGAAGATCATAGGTCTGAATATGCAAGTAAGCAAAGAAATTAAAATAAGAAAGGTAAACTAAATTTATTTAGTATAAAAAGTGAAGACCTCAACTAATCGTCCCGAAACAAATTTATATCGAAATATGTTCTTCAATATTTACAGTAGCAAAGCAACATCTCCACATATAACTATTTTTCTTTTCTAAATACCAAAAGATAATCATAATATTTTAATCAAACTGTGCTCAACAAGCGCTTGTGAAATACATTTAATTTTTGTCAGGTATCTAATATACTCCAGAAAATATTGAAAACGTCAAAATCGAGAAGAGATTAATATTTCACACACCATAAATTGACCTCTTCAACACGTTCAATTTTTCAAGGTCTAAACAATTTTCATTTTAAAGAAGTTTTTATCAACTTCTTGGATAATTATTGCGAGACGATTGTTTCACTTCAATATTACTCAATAAAATAGTCTTCATACACATTGGAAAAGAGCACTTTTCATATTGTTCAAACAAAAAATGTGTTATATAAACTGTTGAAACTCATTAGAGTTGTCAAATGAAGAAGCTGACACGCTAATAATATTTCACATAAACACTTCCCAAAATAGATATTTTAGTCAAAGCTAATGATACTTATATTCCGATCATTTTGTTGAGTATTACACATAAAGTTTCTTGTATGGGAATTTAGCTGGCTAGTAAAACTTTAAGAAAAAAATGACGAAAACCAAAATTGCATAAATTACATACAATTAGTATCGACGATAATACGCGATGGCCTGTACCTTCATTTCATTCATTTTCTGACTACGATTATACGGCCGCGTTTTATAATAAAGGAAAAGTCAGGTCTTTCAATATATTTTCTAAAAACAAGACTTCCAAAAAATCGCGTTATCGATTGGTCTCATTGACGTTTTTGATGAAAAAAATTAATTTCAGTCAACGAGTGTACAAGTGTAAATAACGCTAGCTTTTTTTAAATATCTTTAAAAAATATTCAATAAAAAACTAATAAAATTTCAATAAAAAACTAATCAAACTGGTAGGTTAAAACAGAAAAGGCTGCGAACCATTTTCTTCAATTCTATGTGGCTAAATGTGACATATCCATGTTGTGTGATCCTGAACGCAGAGGATTGCGGTTAGTAATTAATTGATGGTACATTAAAACCAATATGGTTCATTGGAGATCCTGCGCCCGTGATAGTTAAGACATTTTATGTGTGTCTAAAGAAACTCCTGAAGACAAAGAAGGCACAGATGAAACTGCTGATATAGATGAAATTTCTGGTGGTTTAGATGAAGTTTATACAAGTTCAGAAGAAGAAGGAGACGAATAAAAAATTATTTAGGTTTATTAAAGTCATGCTTATAAACTAAATTTTTTATTCTTTTTTGTTAAAAATATGATTTGTAGGTTTTGATAAAAAAATTACTTAAATTGTATTAATTTTTTAATGTCAATATTGACAATTGTATTAATTTTTTTGTATGAAATAATTATTTCATCGCCCCGATTGACCGGTATTTATAGATTGTTCTTTACAATGGTAAGAACGTTTCTTTACAATGGTGAAGTACTATATGTTTAAAATATACTCGTTTAGAGTATATTTTGGATACATAAAAATGTATCCAAAATTTAGTCGTTTTTGAAACTATAATAAAAAATATTGCTGCCTTTGGCATTTAAAGAGCAGATAAAAATACTTCGATATTTTCTGAATATTCAATAGTCGTTTAAAAAAAACAAGGTTCTTTTTTTATACAAAAGATATATGCTTTAAAATTATTTCTTTATAAGTAAAAAATTAGAAAACAAAATCACATTAATGACACCATATTGTATCCTTACAGCATGCGCATTCCTTCTCTCTCCTCTTCTCTTGAAGATTGTGGCTCACTGAGAGATGGCAAACATTTTTTTTGCATTCTGGATATTATTTTCTGTCAAATAAAATTTAATTCACTAAAAAATATCATTGAATTTCATTAACAACTTACTAAGCTGTTTCTAAGCTGTTTACTAAGCTGGTTTAAAGTAATTTTTAAGGCTAACATAATGACAGCGGAAAACACTTTAGTGTCGTTAAAAATGAGAGTAGTAGAGACTCTCTAAGTATATTTTTGAAAGGTTTATAACTCTGATGTATGTTTGAAACGATATGAAAGTATTAATAATTAAAACTGGTAATATTTTTTATTCAAAATTAAAATTTACATTTGCCTACTAATCTTAGTGAGACAACCATATTTTTTTCTTAAATTGATGCATTCGGTAAAGAGGTAAATTATTTCGCCTAAGTGAAATCTAACATGCCACGTGAATTAATATAGAACACTCATCAGTTTCAGGTTGTTTGGTCATTCGATCATTACGTAGTAAATAACATAATCTCATTTTTTTTATAAAATACAACATATGTCTGTTTGCTTGTATGGTATACTTGCAATTCTAAATACACTTATATAGATAATGTAGTGTTCACGAAAAAGGTTTCTTCTATTTCTTAGCATAATTATTTTCATCAATTACATATTATTTTGACACTAAATAATATGTAAAAAACTTTTAAAAAATATATAATTTCGCGATATTTGTTAGTTCCGTATTTATGATCCTTATAGACAATACATACAATATACTGTGTACTGCTTTTAAACTTATTTAAATTAATGTTATATTAGGATTTTGGTTCATAATTTTTTTCTTTTATAAATTACAAAAAAATTTGAAGGACACCATACATGACATATAGTTTAAATTTTAATATCTATTTGAATAAATATCGCGAAACAATAAATGTTTAGTTAGGTAGCGATAATGAAAGGCTTACATTATCTATCTGTTACTAACTTCGATCAAACTTATTTTGGCTATATATATGGTAAACTTGGGACGAATTAAAGACTATTGATATGGCTCCAGCGTGGAAATAGTATGCAAATTCGTGAAGCAGAATATTTAAGCCTCAACTCATTGTTCGGGTCAAAAGTCTTCTATTGCTGCTAATTGAAGATAAATATTATCTGATACGATATTTCAGTCAGTTTGTTATAATTAATATTGCACTTATCTCATATTAATATTATTTCTACATTATTATTATTATATTTCTGCATAAATTTCATAGAATTTGTCCATATATCTATCCGTAAGATATCATTTAAGCGATTCAGCTGGTATTTACTTTATATAAAAATAGCTTCCACAGCTGGTAAAATTCCTTGAAAAATATCGACTGGAGTCGTATATATTGCAAACTCTTTTAAAATACTGGCTTCAAAAATGTACATATTATTAAACAAAAAAATATTGTGTTCCAAAAATCATTATTTAACAATATTGTAACTTTGTAATAATATCATACGTTCTATACAAAAGTCTCGTTAAAGCGCTAAACCTCTATATATTTAATACTTTCGTAGACATGGCGTTGATCGCAATCAATTAGAAAACTTTAAAAAATCCGAAGCGAAGAAGATTTAAATTTACGTTCACTCTAATGTCTGACTAATGTCTACGCTGAGTAACGCAAAGTTTTTTTACTTCTCTGCGAATTAGATGTACATTTTTACGTTAAACACTAGTGTGAATTGGCGGCCAAGGGTAAAAGAAATTGATAAATCTATTTTCACCTTAAGCTTTTGTCTATAAATTTTCTTCAGCCTTTCCTGATGTTTGTTTAATTAGACTGCCTTTACAACGATCGTATCTGTCTTCTATTCCACCTTGACTTAAACCACTTTATTAACTTTAATATAATACGTGATCTACGGAGTATTTTAAGAACGTTACGTATCACGCGCAGTGTATTATGAGTATGAAACTGAGATTGCTCTCGTATTACATCATTTATTAAATAGCTATTATGGTTAACCGGTTCTAACAAACCCTGTTTTTCCTACGTTATTGAACGACTTACTTCTCTTAATAGGAAAAATCCACCTGCCTATGAAGGTGATATTTTACAAAATACCTCGTTAGACTCGAGGATAAACAAAATCTTATCTGTATGTTATAAATCTGGATTGTGATTGTTTTTTTTTCTCTTAATGGAGACTTAGTATCGACTGATATGAAGGCGATGATGAAGGCGAGACAAAAATTTCTGACGAAAATAACGCGCAGTAGATGTGAGAAAAAAACACTACAATATAACCAACTGATTAATGTATAGTTTCGTTGAATGTGCGTTTAGACGTCCGGTGGAAACATGACTTTTCTCATGACGTTTGTGAACAAATGGATTATATAACAATACATATAAGAGATTAACCTAAATATAATAGATAGTAAGATATCACTTTTAAAACAAAAATATAACAATGATATAATGTGAACAAAATGACATAAATTATTATAATACATATATCTGATACATAATTTATTAAAATAATAGTTTAGAAGAATCGAAAGGTCGAAAATAAAAACAGTTTTTATTATTTGACGGTTATATTTTATTAAGGTAAAGTAATAATATCATCAATCGTTTGTATATGGTCAAAATTTACTGACAGTGCCCCCAAACTTTGCACAAATTCATCCTTACAATTTCGTTACTTGAAAATTGTCATCGTGTTTATGACAATGACAAATGTTTGATAATCTTTATGTTCACATAAGGAACAAAATCAAAGGCAACAAAATTTCCACGCTCGTATTGACATATAGATTGAACTTCCCCGCTTCATCTTTTTTCAGATGTTCAGACTGCAACTTAACTGGCAACCAAAAATTATTTTTCGAAAACGAAGCATATACATTTGTCAAAACAGCTTTTAAAAATATAGAAAGTAATTTTAAATTTAAATTTTAATTAATGTAAATGTTATAAAAAATTTACTTTGACTGAAATATTTTGTTTTTCAACATAGTAGCGATAAAAAGGTTGTAGATTTCGGGAGAAATTGGGGTTTCATAAAGTAATTTCATATTTTTACTTGCATTGAATTAATGTTTTCTTTTAAATATAACATACTCTTTTTTATTCAATATTAATAAAGTCTGACACATAAACGCACTGAACCAACTCGGTATCGTCTCTTTTGAATACATTTTTGGAATTATCCCGTAAATGAGAACTTTGAGATTAATTATTTTCATCGATTTGAAAAAATTTATTAACCTTTTTATCAACTTATCCTGTGATTTAAATAGAAAAACCTTGTATTATACACATAGTCGCTAGAGAATAATAAACTATTTTAGTAGCGAAAAATATAAATAATAGAATAATGAAATTTATTCCTTGCTCACGGGTCGATACCGCTTTCTAAATAAATTTAAGACATCCTTTCAGCGTTGACGCCCTTTGGGTCACTAAACACTCCTTAACTTAATGCCGACGCCCACACAGAAAAGAAATGGATCCGTCACAGGACGTGGATCCGTCACAGCCTGGCAGTTGTGAAACGTCGAAATTATCGAAATAAAACATTTTTATTTGAACGAAACGAAAACGATAAAATTAAATTAAACTCTGCAAATGTAAATAACTTCTAAGTAAATAATAATAATATTTAAGTTCGATTATTAACATTAACATAGCTTTTAAGTTTTAAGACACTTTAATGCATTACACCGATATAAAGAAGTAATATTGTGAGCGTTAGTAAAGAAGAAATAATACTCATCCGAATTAAGCCGGAAAGAGCCGACAAGATGCGAAACTGGCCGAATGGCAAAACGCTTTTTGCTATCAGAACATTTTAACTCCCATCCAAACGCCCCATTAGATGTTTCACATTAAAATGTTAAATAGAGAATTCTTTCATAATAACACCTAGATCACTATTTATTAAGACACAATATTAAGCCAAAACTGGTATTCACTCAGAATGTCTAACTTGTTGTAGCAAAAAACATAGTTCAAATGATTAAAACGGAAAAATATCGCATGATGTTATCACTGTAAGATCAAATTCGATTTTTTATAGACATCAACGAGTATTTGCATAGATGACTAAAGTATAAACAACGAATTTTTAGTGATATATTTGTGTACATTTATGTAACCAAAGGGACCGGCATTTTTTTGGAAAATCGTCACATCGTTAAGTCTATCAGGAGAAAAGAATTTGGCTGCTTTTGTGAACTTTATTATGGAAATTGTGGAACACTATATCGCCAAATAATTTTCATATTAATGATATGACTAATACTAATAATATGACGATGAAACTATTGATACCGTTTGGCATTTTCAGGTGAAATTTTCGGCTTAAAAATTTAAAAAAACCGAGAAGTGTAATCACAAATTCACAAGAAGAATGGTTCTTATGAGAAGATGCACGGTAATTTCAAATATACAAAACAACATTGCGAGTTTCCAAATATTGTAAAAAAGATATGCCTTTTCCGATGGTTTATCACATATGTTGTCTGTCAAATTAGTATTGTGTTGTTGTATCAGTGATTCATAACACAATCATCTGTGGTTACGCTTATTTCAAGTTAAACTCATTTACAACTGATGGAGAGTAAACATAGACTACATAGTATTCTGTAACAAAATGTAGTATTAAAATTGTGTAGCTAAAACTTATGATTGAAGCATTTTATTATGAAAAATAAATTGTCGTGAAAATTTTTTTTTTTTTTGTAAATATGTTATGATGAAATGCTACGTGTGAAATTATATATATATATATATATATATATATATATATATATATCCTTTTTAATTTTAATACTTTTTAATTTACAAATTGCATCGAAGCAAAAAAATTAAATCTGGGTATTTTCTAAATACAATTAGTAGACATTACCCTTCAAATGTAGCATCTTACGCGACGCGGATTTTTATTTTGTTTACACTACACAAACTATTGAAAAAGGAACATTCGAAATCACACAAAATTCGTAGCTCGAAATTCATTCAGCCAATTTGATATTTTAAAAATAATCAATGAATATTTTAATGTAACACAGATAAATTATATATATATACATATATATATATATATATATATATATATATATATATAAATATATATATTTACATATATATATATATATATATAAATAAATAAATATATATATATATATATATATATATATATATGTATATATATATATATAAATTTTAGCTTTCTGCACTTCTCCTCCATATAAACTGTAACTATGCCAAATCTAACACGCCTCCGTGTGCGCAATATACTTAATAAAGATACAAAGTTTTCTTTTCGCTTTTCTTTTCTTTCGATTAGTTTATTTCGTCCGATTATTTTGTTAAATATTTCTAATTTATTATATTTATTTATCACCATTGAGTTTTACTGTTTAACTTTATCTATAAATCATTTATATATAGCCATTTAGTTCTTATTGTTTGTGCTTCTACGTCACAATGTTTGTGCTTCTACGGCTAAAAGTGTATTGAAAGTGTATTGAACATCACGGTCAAAAGCTTACTTTCTTACAATATATAAGTCAGTTTTAAGTCAGTAAATGGCAAATACTTATTTGGGTTTAAAAATATTCATTTCTTATAAAGGTGGGCCTGTAAAAATTATATTTTTAATGGTCAACTTCAAGATATATTATTACCTTTACAAGAAATGAATATTTTTAACCCGAATAAGTATTTGCGATTTACTCGAAATAATATACTTAAGTTTCGAAATAATATACTTAAGTTTCTTATAGATGAGTGTTGTAAAACTAATTACGGGGTATCAAAAAGAGTGTTTTTTTTGTAAATATATGAAAGACGATGGTTTTTTCATCAAAAAAAATTGTAGTCGATAATTTGGTATAAAAATATTTTAAAAAGTTTTCTTTCGCAGAAATCACCAGTCTCTCTTCAAATTTTTATGCATATTCCCTGAACAGTGATGTCTACAAAAAAAACTTTAACCTGTTTTTTTACCATATTATTTCAGATACAATTTAAAACTGAAAGTTTTTTTTGAAAACTTCACCGATTTTAAGATATTAACAAAAAAAAACGTTTTTGTGTCTTTTAACCCACGTAATCAGTTAGGCAACACTCAAAACTATGAGGAACTTTAAATATTATTTCAAACCCCATCACCAAGGTGCATATAAATATTCAATCTGTTACAAATTATTTCTAACTTTAAAGATTGTTATGCCTTTATTTCCTGGATTATAATTTTCTCCTTTACTGATTTGAAATTTTATAAAAACTAATTATGTATATCGTTTTCACGCGAAAGTACGAAGCTGTCGTATAAAGCAATGGAAAACGAGTTCAGTTTTCAAACACAAACAACCGGAACGAACGTTAATCTGTAATATATAAAAACCTTTTGATATTCGAATATCTAATCATTACCATGGCTTGTATATTATATAAATTTCTTGCAAGATGAATAAAAGTTGTTTTATGGAGGTATCTCGTGTATAACAAACTGAACGATAATCGAGTACCTCGCGGCAAGTGTGATATTCCTTAAAAGTTTTTAAAGGGACATCGAGTAGATCAAAGGCGACTATTTTCATCACACTGCTTTAACGACAGGACTACAATATAGACATAGAAAATAGTATGATGTCCTATAAGCCGCTCTGCCTTCCGCACCAGGTTAGAAGTCTTTAACGCTTAATATTTGCCCCGGGCCTAACTAAATAAATGAGCCATTCTTTGTTTATATTTGTGTTAATATCGTAATACTGAGTTATATGTAGTGTTTTGCAAATAGCAACAAAACATCAGTAAGTTGAATTCTTTTCGTTTTAAGCGAAAAATAGATAGATATATTTAAAGAAATACAACTGGTGATGGCGAAATGAATAACACAATTGTGTTACACGTAGACGAGCTTGTATATTTGGATAGTTTGTTTACGACGGATGTGAAATTACATTGCTTCGTAAACAGATGTCAAAAATAACTTCCCAAATACACAAATTAATATATATGTTTTTGTCAGAGTTCGACAGTTTTACATTTTATTAAATCTTACCCGAATGTAACTTTACGTCAATTGCAAACATATGGTGTAGAGAACAAAACAACAGAAATGGGGTGTCATATTATTTAAAGAGACGGAAACGACAGTAAACTAATATATTATTTAAAAAATTAAAATAACGAAAAATGAAATAACGAAAGACCCAATACAAATTTTCGTATCGCTTCATATTTGGAAATGCCAATACAGTTTTCCACTATTAAATTTCAAAAAATCCTTTCTTGTGAGCACCTAGAAACCAAGGGTTTACTCAGTACATACCAAATTTAAAGCTTGTAGATTTTATAGTTCTGGAGATTTCTTGATGAATCCCTCTTTGAATAGTATTTTGCTTTTATATATATATGCATGGATTCCTATGACGTCGGAGTAATAAAAAGTATGTGAGAATAGACTGATGTTAAATTGAAAAAATTCGTGTCATTTTCAACAGCGTTCTTTGTTTGTATATATAACTTGCGGTACTTGTCATTAATGAAAAAAACAACTAAAACAATTACATTTACATATATATATATATATATATATATATATATATATATATATATATATATATAGCAATAAAATAATAACTAACTAACATGCTAATAAATAAAAATAAGCGTTGCGTTAGGAGTATGAATTTGAGAGACAAAAAATATAGCTGATATCAACTTTATGTCGGAGTGTCCGGTATTACATTTTCAGACGGCTTTTAAACCAAGGCACTTTGAGCAAATTTCTATACCTAAATGCCGTTAGTTCCATAATGGGCAGTAAAAAAATTATATAGAATTAAATTATGCTAAAGGATTAAAAAGTTATTTTTCTTTTGTGCAGATGCTGAAATAAATTTGTTTTTGTATAATATTTAACTAAAAATATAAAATAAAAGACAAAGGATATAAGTTGTACAAATCAGATTGGTATAGTTTGAATATTAAATTATGGGTTCAAAAATAAGAACATGTAATACACATGTTCTTATTGACTATAGTAGTCGAATACTCGAATTTTAAAAATATCATAATTTGTTGAATGGCAGGTAGTAGGTAGGGAGAGATTTAAATAAGACATCTTTCTAGAAGACGAGAATTTTTATAGTAGTATGTACTTGATTTAAAATGTGAGAAATTTTCGAAAATGATTAAAAGTATTTTGAAAAATACTTTATGGCTAGTATCATTTACCTGATAATGCTATGTATTAATCAGACAATATACAAACATTTTTCACAAAAAAAGAAAACGGTATCAAAAAACCTTTTTGAAAATTGTGACAAATCAGGGGTATGGATTTTCGACAGATATTTGTGACTACCAATAATAATAGTTGCCTTTAATTCGATTAAGTTAAGCAGAAAATATTAGAATAAAGAAATGCACATGTCATGAAACCCAACGTTGGGATTTTGTCTGATTTTTAACAATTCAACAGCGCCGAATTCACGAAAAGAACCTAACAAAATTTAGCATCTGTTTATGTCATTTGTCTTATCGCAACTACTGTATTGTTTCATTTTAAATTTAATATCTGGTCAATGCTATTGCTAAAATAAATTTCACAAAATAGAAATACAATCACTTCCTAAAAACACATTTAATAATTTCAAATTCGTCAGGTAATCGCTACCTGTAATTATTTGTTTCCTTTATGTACATTCAAAACACCTCGTTTTATATACATGGATAAATTGAAATTTTCCTCAACTCGATAATTGAAGACGCTTCGCTGCAATTTCATTCTTAATTCATAAATTAATCCTTAATTACTAACTTTACAATATTAATTTCACTGGAATTTGAGGAGGAAATATTTTTAAAATGTTCTTTTAAGAGCTAAAAGAAAATTCGTAAATAATTTATTTTGTTTTTAAGGTGAACATGAATAGATGGATTTATATATAGCTTAGTTATATTGGTATAAAATAAAAATTATTTTACCCGAATGTACAATTTATGTACGATTATCAAAAGCTTGCGCTACCTTTAAGTGACCGCCACGCAAATTATGCCGTTAAAGGCTTAATCAGACATGGTAGATTTGTATTGTTGTAGATACGCAACATATGTTCATAACTCGTGTATATTGTCATAAAGACACACTCGTAATCCTAAAAGGTGGGAAAAGAATTTAAGAATACACGTCTATTATTGGAATCACCTAATTTGAGAAGAATCGTGAAATAAGTATATTTTGGGATGATTAATCTCAAAATTTACGTTTGTTTATTATAAAAAAAACAACAATAAATTAAGCACATAGTTATCTTTAAAGTTGAAAAGCACAATTTCAATACTGATTATCATTATTTCATAAATACGAATTAAAATAACTTAAAATTACGGTATTGAATATATTTGACGTTAATTTTATAGAAATCCATTATTCACAATTAAATGAAACTACGTGATGTAGTATTATTTCTACTATCTTTAATTTCTTTACCACGACCTAGGTTTCGTTGTACTACAACATCTTCAGGTGGGATATTAGCAAAGATCTTTGCTAATATCCCACCTGAAGATGTTGTAGTACAACGAAACCTAGGTCGTGGTAAAGAAATTAAAGATAGTAGAAATAATACTACATCACGTAGTTTCATTTAATTGTTAAAATTACGGCCTAAATTCTTCTACAAGAATACAGAAATGTATATAAAAGGACACTGATATAAAATATATACGGAAATTTATATGAATACTCGACTGCTGTCGTCGACAAAGACGCATGTTCGCGTCACTATCTCTGTTATACTTTCCTAACATCACGTTATACACGATTATTTTAGTAAGCCTATACGATCTTAGTCATTTTAAAGTTAAACGCTTTTAGTATAATATGTATGTAACGCAACATTTATTAAATGGTTTTTCACATTTGACAAAATACACAAGAATAAAGTTTTTATATATATTATTAAAAAAAATTATGACTAGACGCAAATTTGTACATATTGTATATTAAGTATAAATGTATGTAAACTGCTTTCTTTATTATTTTTGGTATTATGGAAGTATCTCTGTGTTTTATTATAACTTCCGAGTAAATTTTTAATGATGCCTAAATTCATAATTCTTAAACTACACACTTAGGATTTTATATTTAATTCCATATTATTTTTTAACAGATGGTAAAACAAAACTAATCGTTCATCGATAATGAAAATTAAGTTTTGATCTAGTATTTATTAAACCTAGACAGCCTTAATTGGTGGTGTTAGTGACTAAATCATTTCATTTTAAGTTTCTTCCTTTTTTGCTCTAGTTAGTAGGCCCAAAAAAAAAAAGGTTTAAATATTTTTCTAAATACAATTTTCCTAAATAAAATAAAAATATTAGTTTCTTTAATTAAAAACGTATTATTGAAAAGTACCTAACTATAATGATTGATTTTCGAAACATTGATGAAGCGTGAGATATAAACTTTTAATATTGAATTTAAAGATTTAATACATTTTATTCGGCATAATTTAAAAATAAATTAGAAAATTTTCCTCCACCTGTTGATAAAAACCAAACTTTTGGTAACGATGAAATTGATCTGGATAATGCCGCATTTAAACGTCAGTGTATTAAATATTTGGGTTGGAATACATTACGTTAGTCTCCTATATCTCGGCACTTGATGCTAATAAAATTTAACTACGAATTGCAGCAATTTCGGTTATTTAGTTTTAATTAAGATCTATTAGTCACTAATCAATTAAACATATTAATTAATCATCTTAAAAGTACGAAACAAGATCAGTCACGTGACTTAAAAGAGTATTTGATTAGCTATAACTCATGTGACGTCATTAGGTCGTCTTTCAAAATACTCGAATATAATTTATTTTGCTTTGAACTTTTGTAATTGTTGATTTAATTCATTTAATTTATATAATATATAGATTATGATAGTAAATAGAGTATATCAAAAATCGAAGCAGTTTTTTATACGTAATTTATAATTTTACGTGACACATTGTGCCTGTTTTCTTTGCTCCATATGGTAGATGCAACCTCTCACCGCTGTCTGAATTGATACATACAGCTGTAAATACAATATTTTCAGGTTGTGAATAGTTCTGTTCATGTAAAATATTTTATTGAATAAAAGTAGAAGTAAAGACTATGTGAACGAAATTACAATATCGTGACAAATACTTCATGTATAACAGAAAATATTCAAGGGCAAGTTTATGTGTAAAAATTAAAGGAAAATTCTGTTTAATATCATTGTAACAAATTATTTAGCTTTTGGTTATTGTGCAACAATGATAATGAAATTTTGATGAACAATATATGTTATTAAGAAGAAATGTGGGAAAAAGAAAATATTAATTATTTAGTTTCAAAAATAATTTTTTAAATTGATCGATATTGAAAATAAAAAAATATTTCAACGCTTTAAAGTAACATTTTATAAAGTGTTCGAATCTTTTTAATTAATATTATTGATTGGCTAACTATGTTTATTACTGTTTAAGAAATTTCAGCAGTGGGCGCAATTCGAAAATAATTCAAATAGTAAATAAACCGATAACTGTATGTCCAAGACGTGAAATTGACTTCCCTTATTTTGAATCTCATAAACTCTTCAGAAATTACGTGATATTTCACTAAAATTGTTGGCACTCTTGTTTCTCGTAAAGTAATAATTTTACAAAACAGTCTTAACGAGTGTAAACTACATTTGAGAAAGTTAAAATTATGCATGAATGCGATAAAATTATCTTGTATAATTTGAAGTTTATAAAAACTTCTTCTGAAGCGAACAGTAAAAAAACTTTTGAAACATTATTGCGACAAAAAAGACAAAGAAAAGGCAGCAATTAAAAAGTGATAATCAAAATGCACCACTTTACATGAGTTGACCAATTGTTTTGTAAGTGATACATTAAGACAGTTCTGATAAATAGAACAAATATATAATAAACCATCAAAACTAATCAAATAAGAATTTATAATTGTAAGTAGGTATACACGTAGAAATAGATCCAGTTAAAGTATATTCGCAGACCCCGGACCTATTTGCAAAAGTAATAGCTCAAAAATAATGAATAGTACATAGATACTCGTAGATATTTAAAGACTGATTTTTAAGTTGTAGTACAATTATTTTTTTTATTATTTCTGTTTTGTGACAGACTTCCATATTTATGGATCTGTGTGCGGTGATTTGATGAACGCATAGATTCCATGTAGAAGTATATTGATGAAATCATTTTTATTTGAAGCATCCCTTTTTTACTTGAATAACTACTTCAACAATGTATACACAGTGTTTTAAAAAAGACGGTAACCATTATTTACCTCAGAATTCTCTATCAAAATAAATGAATTTTAGAACTATTAATTGTCGTATAGTGATATCAGACACACGACACAAACATGTTAATTGTTACCGCTTCTCGATCGAAACAATAAGTTTCAGATAAATTTCTGACGGAAACTTTTCACTCATTTCGTCCTTCGACGCCTAAATCTAATTGAAACTCAGTCCACTGAGCATCTGTTATCCATTTAAATACAAAAGTATCTCTTGTCCTTATATAATTTGTAAGCCAATTAAAGTTAACTCATCTCTCTACAAGATTATACCTTCTTTTTAGGTAGGATAGTTAAGAACCGATCCTATAATAAAGCTTCACTTATTCCTAATGCTCTTTAACCGTTTTCTTCAGTAATATAATCTTTATTTCTCTCTTTTATTCCGTATATCCATCAAATATTCCGTTTGTAGTGTAAATGTGTTTTAGGCTTTAAGACTTATTTTATTACTTAATATATTTATTTTCGCGGTTTGTATTTTGAAAGTAACTAAATAGTTTGAAGAAATCAACTCAATCAACAATCGCAAGTAAGCTATGAAAATAACCACATTTTAATGCATATTATTTCCCTTACATTTTTTCACTTATCACTTCGGTTTATTTGTTATTTTAAAGAAGGTATTCAATATATATATATATATATATATATATATATATATATATATATATATATATATATATATATATATATTTTATTATATTTTATTCTCGCATTATATTATTTATATTCAAAATACAACACATTTCATTGCCCTTACGTGCATTATTTTAAACTACACAAGTTATCTTCCTAAGACTTCTTACATAATGTAACGTAGAAAATTGGAAAATTAGTTTAATGAAGGCATTTCATACCTCGACTAAGCTCTGTGTATTGGAAAATGACAACTAATAAATGCAATCATAATTGAATCGTAGATTATAATACAAAATTTGACTAAAATAAACTATTTGACTAAAAATGTAAACAAAATACTATTGAAAATATTAAGGTAAGGTAAAATATTTATTTTAAAAAGTATATTTTTGTCAAATTGATAGAATAAAAAAATTCCAGAACGAGTTACGCGTCTTTTCATTTTCCATTTTCTCTTATCCCCGACGTAATTACTTCCCATTCGTTTTAAGTTTTAAAAAGAAGCATCACGTTTCGAATTATTAACTCGAATGACATTCCCTTTTTCTAATAAATTAAAGGTCTTGAAATACAAATATTTTTCGTTTTTAATAAAACTCATTTCCTCTTAGAGCATTAAGTTTTCACTTATTGTTATATAATCAAATTGATGATCGCAGGGAAGTCAATAGATAAAGAACGATATAAAAATAAGAATGTTTTTGTAGTCAAAAGTATTTATTTAACGTCGCACAATGACAAAACACAGAAATGTGGACATATAACATTTCAGAAACAACTGAAAGATTATTTCCGTGCTACGTGCGGTATAGAGAAGTATATTCCTCATCTCGAGGGTCATGAAGTAGGTAGAAGAGAGTCTTATCAACAATACTCAGCACAGAATCTAATTATCTAAAAGCAGAAAAATAAAACTTTTCAAGAGGATTAAAGCCTAGCACAATCAGGAGCAACAAAACAGTAAGTATTAGAAATGTAAAGTCGTAATGTCTCATGGACAGATGTCTGAAATTACATAATACAAAGATTATTCGGATCTATTTGCTACTTTCTACGTAGGACTACGAAAAGTCAAAATTAAATAGAATCTGACACCCAAAACTTCATTGAATCAGCAATGCTATTGTTCTCCAGACTACGTTCTTCCTCAATAATTACTTTTAAGTCTTTGAGCATTTGAACCTAAAACCGAAGATCAATTCGGTAGGAAATACTATCGGTGCTATCTGTACTATTCAACGCCCAACGCAAATCAAGCGGACAATGTCCAATCGTTGTAAAGGCTTCCCTCCAATAAATATTTCCAATATTTTAATTTTAAAATCAAGTACAAGCGTACACTTTACAAATAACCTCTACTAAATAAATGACTTTTGTCATAGTTTCTTGTACAGTTGGGTTGACTTATTTTAAATACGTGCTTTGGTCTACGAGCTACAATTTTTTTTTTCTTCGATTAAATTGAAATATAAACCAAAACAAAGTTTTGTGTTGACACATCCAGCTCACTTTTGTTATTAATTTCTAATATTACGCGAGCAAAGTCACAGGTTACAAATAATAACAAAACAAAAACGTTCTAGTCAGAACTGCTAAAAGACTGCTGACTGAAAGTTTAATGAAGCAAAGCGACAATAAGAAGTATGAAGAGTATTGGTCGGTCCTAAATATTTTTATTATTCAGGAAACTTGTAATTATTTCACTTCAAAACTAGACTTTATATCTTAACTTTTTCATTTACATCGCAAAAGTCGACACGCACACACACACACACATATATATATATATATATATATATATATATATATATATATTTATATATATTTATCTATATATATATATATATATATATATATATATATATATATATATATAAGGATAATAATACTCTCGTTACGTCCTAAATAAAGATTTTATTTAAAAATAAAATAGCTTTAAAATGCAAGTATTTCTAAAATATGAAAATTTTAGATTAGGTGCGTGAATGTTAAAAACGGAGCAGGATGTTACGATATAAAAAGAGAGTGTTCTGCTAGAAGCTCTTTGATACAAATGCAGCGCAACTTTTTTCGGCGCAAAGGATTTCTTCTACGTCTATTTTGGATTATTCTATGGCTATTCTATATGCACTCTTTTGCATAAAAAACGGGCGGTTTTGATTTTGTCATATTATTAACAAAATATGATTTATTAAGAGGTTATATTAATTGTAATTGTTACTGGCAGGTATAGTGTATTCTGGCATTTAAAAACGAATGTTCTAAATTTTAAATTTATTCTTTTTGAATGAAAATTCTCTTTTACCGACAAAAACGTATTTCTTGCGGTAAATGAAATCCAACTCTTATTGAGTTCTTTTTCACTTGTTACGTTTTTTGTTTTAACGAATAAATTTTAATTAAATTTCTGCTGTTTGCTGCATTAGTTCACTTCTGTTTGCTGTTCTCAGTATGGTTGAAAAAACGATAAGAGCTAGTAAAATTATCACGCTGCTTGAAGAAGGCTCTAGCCAATGTTATGTGTCTCAGCAGTATAATGTGAGCCGTTCCACCGTCCGAAGGACCTGGCAACGATACCAAGAAACAGGCTCCGTCTGTAGAAGGCCCGGTTCTGGAAGAAAACGATATTAACGGCCCGAAGTCTTACTCGTGTACCTCAGACATCATCGAGGTTCTGTTTGATCCACGTACGTAACTTGACGATTTCATAGCGCTTGACTGACTATGAAGCGGTCGTCCCGTGGCTCAGTGCACCGTTTTCTTCCATTTTCAATGACTGAAGTAGGTAAAAACGATATCTTAATAATAAATGACAATATTCTCATCATATCGCCATATAAAACGCATAAAATAATAATAAAATAACTCTGATATGGTTTATTCCTATAAGTGCCCCTTTTTCAAAAGAGTTTATATATATATATATATATAATCTATTGTATACTAATTTTTTTTTTCTATACACGATAATACAGGGTTGGCTGTAAAACAATGGCCGCAAGTATTAGTTGATATTATTGAATTAATTACTCACGCTCTGGATGAGTGTGAGCATGCTGCTTCCTGTTGTAAGCAAGGACGCTACATATATAACATAGCACATGTATATATTCATTTATGGAGTAAAATATAAATCAATGTTTATTAAAATTTTATAAAAAATGTATTTTTATTTCATTTATAAAAAAAAGGTGTTGACAATAAAATATAGACTTGTCATCTACTTTGCTGTTTTCATTATTGAGTTTTGAAAATGAAAACGTATTTTTGTGCCACACTAATAGAAAATAAAATCTTTTCAAAAGTGTTAAACTTAGATTATTGTTTCGTCAAAAAAGGAATTTTAAATACAATGACATAACCTTAAATAGTAATACGGTCTGAATACATGGTTGTCATTTACAGTGTTTTAAAAAAATTACTATTCTGTAGCAAAAATATAAAGAAAAATTTGCCAATTATTGTCAAATGCAAACTGCAAGTAAAGCTTTGTCAAAAATAATTTTTTTGCTGTACATAACGTTGATATGACGTGCTTTTCTTACGTTAATGTGTAATGTAATTTATTATCGAATTATTTACAGTCTGTTACTGATATACAGCCGAGTACTTCAATCACTGGAAGTGAAAATAATATGGATGTTGATGATGGAACCATTCATCCAGTAATAATGAAGTCGCAGCAAGTCACTAGACTTGCTGCGACTTCATGGTCGATCATTCTATTAATTTCTGATATGAAGAATTGAATAGGTGTAATATTTTTACAATGAAGTCATAGGCCTTGAGGGGGCTAATTTTCTGAAAATATTAATATTGAATTTTATGTATATGTTGTAAAATTCTGACTAAACGTATACATAAATTTAGAATGAAGTAGTATTAAAATCTGTATAATTTTCGGAGTGCTCCCAAAGCCTTGATTCATTTCATGAGAAATAAACACAAATAGCAGCTGAGCAGTGTACAATAGAATGGATCTATTGTAATTCCGTAAATCGATTCATAGATACCACGTTAAGGATTTCTCAAGCAATATTGCATTTCGTTTTTAGATTAGTTCCAATTGGGTCTTATACATTATCTTATACATATCTAGGTCTAATTAGATTTTATACACATCTTTGCTCTTGTTCCTTACTATCTGCGTATTTTCTCTGCGCCTCTCTCTCTCGCTCTCTCTCTCTTTCTATCTCAAACTTTTTCTGTTCCATGCCTTGTTGTGATAGAATTGAACAGAATGAAAAAACTGCTTTGTTTACTATTTGTGGGTCATTTTTGAAATGACAACTAGTTGACCTGTGTAGAATTATGAAGTTGTGGTTCGCCAGTAAGTCTAAGATGGATAACATCAAATTTGAGAAATGCATAGGGATCTTAAATTTATAATTCAAAACTTCAAAATTATAGATTATACTATTAATTGACATCTGAATTGGAAACAGAAATTCTATAAATAAAATCTCTGTATTTTTTGTGAATCTATAAAGGAAAAAAATAGCAGGCGACAACTTATGTTTCACTTCCGAAGTCAGAATAGACATTAGCTTTGAAGAATGTAATTTGTGTGTGAAATGTACCCATATTTACGAAGATATTATCAAATTTAATTCTTAAAGTTGTTTGTATTACACACTTTTCATACACTTTACATACTTTTTCGGCTGTGGTCAAATCGTATGTGATGATGATATTACACTGTTTATAATTTTTAATTGAAAAGTTTTATTAACAATAGTATCTGAAGTCGGAGACGTATTTATTTGAGGAACATATTATATGGTTTGAACTTTATTTTGACCCGAAGAAAACTTTCTACTGTAGGCCAATCACATTGGAATCAAATCAAAGCATGGCAACAAAATGATCCATATCAAAATCATTGTCCACGGCAAAGTCTTTGGAATATTTACATGTATTAATAGCATCTTAAATGGAATTGGCAGAAAGCAATGTACGAGTTGATTCCAATGCCTTGTACGAGTTTATTCCAATGCCTTGTACGAGTTGATTCCAATGCTTTGTACGACTTGATTCCAATGCCTTGTACGAGTGGTCTGTGGTATGGCTCAATGCCATATAAAACTTCTTGAAACTGCTGTCTTACGAGAACGTGATAAAAATTCATTGCTGTTTTCGTCAATGTCATTGATAAATTCATGGTTTCGATTTCAATGTTTTCCGATCCCCAGAGTCTTCACTTGTTTATGTGCAGCGAATTGATAAATTATTTCGACTGTATAGTGTAAGGTAACTTTTCCAGAGTTTCCATCAACGAAGTAATCCAAATTTTTAAATGCTAAATGAGTTCTTTAACGGCATTTATTCCACTTGATATAACTTTATTTTTTTCGTGTGATGTGTGTATGTGTGCATAATTTCTTATATAGTAGATAATTTTGCAGCACAATGACTTAAGCATAATAAAATATTCCTATATTTTATGTTTAATATCTTACCCCTGAATAAGGTTACATAGAAATTAAATAGATTTTTGCGGATTTAATATTCTCTCCGAATTACGTTATCAGCTTTTGATTTCTCAACAAGCTTTTTGCGTTGATACTCTTAACACAATTTCGTAATTTATAAGCCGCGTGGCCTATTTTATTTACTTTTTTACTCTGTAAATTTGGAACTTTACTAGCTAGTTCGGAAATTTTGATATCGCTTACGTAAATTCTTTTTCCGATACAGTTCAGAAAAAGTTTCCAGGATAATGGAATTGCCAAAGAAATCATAACTTTGAATTTCATACTCTCTATGTGATAGTTTTTTAAATCTACAACAGATCAGAAAGGAGACGCAATCTTCCAGTCAATTGCCGTCGTGCGCCTAACACCGAATGAATTAGGCACACGAAGGCAAAGTTCCAAAGTCACCAATAGACTTGTAGCTGGAGAAAAATATTAATTCTGACGTTGATATTACATTGACTGCTGTTACTCACTTCACTCCATGAGTGCGAGACAAAAATGGGCCCTTGCCTGGGAATAAAAATATTGACGGCAGGGAAAAAAGTAATGGGTTTGTTAAACGAAGATGATATGTCTCATTGTTAGCTAAAAAATTAAATTAAGGCAGTTCAACTAAATTTATACCGTATAGCTGAAACAGTGAAGACGCCAACTTATATTTTCCGCCTAAATATTTATCAAAATATGTCGTTCTATATTTCTAATGGCGAAACAGCATCTCCACATGTAGCTGATTTTCTTCTTAATATTACATCGCTTGGCAGTGTGAAAAAATAAACAAAAACAAATTCTTAATTTTGCATCAGAATATATGAAAAAGGCAGACAAAAAAATAAAGACGGGACCAAAAGAATCCTTTGGAGAATGGAACGAAATGTATTTGGACGGCTATCGGCAATTGGTGCGAAAAAAAGACATTCACATGGAAATATTTAATGTAGAGTACTTCCACCTTCACCTCCAGCTCTTTTCGAATGTTAAGCTGAAACATTTAAAACGGTTAAGCCTACATTAACCGACTATTTGCAATCGCAAATTGAACTAATTTATCCTTCACAAAATGACATGGAATTAATTGACGGTTTTTACTTTTTGCATCTCATTGGATTCTCCATACCTCAAACAATTGTAAAAGTAGCTCAGTCGATTTAAAAAAATCTTTGCTTATCATGTTTTCGGGAAATACATATAATACTTGACAGGTATCTAATGCCTTCCAGAAAAGATTGCGAACATCAAAATTGAGAAGAGATTAATATTCCATATAGAATTAATTGGCCTCCACAACACATACCTAATTTTTTTTTAGCCCGAAAAATTTTCGTTCAATTCTTGGCTAATTACTGGGAGAACGATTATTTCGCTTCAATATTACATAATAAAATAGCCTTCATAACCATTGGAAAAGAATGCTTCTCATATCCTTCAGATAGAAACCGTGTCATAAAAATCGACGAAACGCATTTGAGTTGTCGAATAAAGAAGTTTACACCGTTATTAGGGTGTAAACTTCTTTATTCGACAATATAAACAAATCTCCTCCAAAGACAAATATTTCAGTAAAAGTTAATGATGTCCTGACCATTTTATTGGGCAAAATAGACAAAGTTCCTGACATGGCAATTTTGTTGGCTAGTACTACATCAAAAAAAAAGAAACAACAAAAATCAAAATTGCCTAAATTAAATATAATTAGCGTCGAACTTTGGTTGAACTTTATGTCTTGATTTACCAGCATTTCATGCATTTACTAGATGCGATTACATATAATATAGGAAAAGTCAGGTTTTCCAAAAACAAGACCTTTAAAAAAAATTTCGGATCATTGATTGATTTGATGGAGGTTTTTGATGGAAAAAATAAATGTTGTCCAAGAATTTATTGCTCTTGTGTATGGACCGTTCAAATGTATAAGTTAAAATAACGCCAGATATAAGATATTTAAAAAAAAATATTCAGCAACAAAAACTAATGAAAAATTAAAAAAAAAAACAGTAACGAGCTTTGATTGTAAACTGCAGAAAATGTGAAATATTTTTGTCCAATTCTATGTGGCTAAATTTGACAGATCCCTGTTGTGTGAATTGTAATGAAGAGGATTGCAGTTGGTTATTAATTGATGGTTCTTTGAAACCAACATGGTTTATTGGAGACCCGAAACCGATGAGAGTTGAAGACATTTCATCAGTGTCAAAAGAGGAAACTTCTGAAGACAAATAATTCACGGATGATATAGATGAAAGCTCTGATAACTCAGATGATATTGATACAAGTTCAAAAGAAGAAGAAGAAGAATAAAAAATAATTTGTGTTTATTAAAGTGATGCATACAAGCGTATTTTTTATTTACTTTTTAAATATTTTTTTTTTAATTGTATCAATTTCCTAATGTCGTTATTTATATCAAGTAAATATTTAATTGCCCTGATTGACCGATATTTATAAATTGTTCTTTTCAATGATTGCAGCTGGAATATTATAAGTTTTGGTAATATTTGACATATACAAAATTTAGTAGTTTTTAAGACGATAATAAACAAAATTACTGCCTTTGGTATTTAAAGAGATAAATAATTTCTATATTCTCTGAACATTCAATAGTCGATTTTTTCGACAAAACATGGTTCTTACCTTTAAAAAAGTAACCCGGAAAACATTTTCACTATCATCATCAAAAAGTCATCTCTTCACAGGTAAACAATTAGAAAACCATATTACTATTATTACACCACAGTGTAGCTTTATTTACAACACAAATCAATACGCGCATTCCTTCTCACTCGCTCACACTCGTCCAGAGCGATTCAATTAAACAAGGTAATTATGATATATTTAATTAAAGGTTTAATAAAATGTATATTTAATAAAATTTGCTATATTACTCTATCATTAAAATCAAGTTTCGTTAAAAAACAGAAATCAGTTGCCGGATCTTAGATTATATAATATTATTACAATCATTTTAAATATCTGATATATTTTATTAAGATACGCGACTGGTTAATTTCTGATGAGATTTTGTCTACATCTTTGCGTTAATTTTAAATTGTTACAATACTAGAAATTATAATATAATTTTCTATAAAGTATTACTAAAAAGTTTTAAAAACATAGTATACAAGTTTTAAGTATTTTATTCAATATTGTATATTATTTTGAATCTAAATCGAAGTGAATTGCACAGAAAACATTTTAAAAAGAGTGATTGGTTTAGCGTATAGGTGATAAAAGAAGCCACGAAAACCTGTTTTTACAATTTTTGTCTGCCTGTCTATCTGTACGTTTGCTAATTTGCATACGAAATCGATTAAATGAAATTTGATAAAATTTGGTATGGAATAGTTTATATTCTTGGAAAATATATAAAATACTTTCTATCTGGGTAAGACAAATTAAAAAAAAACTAACTTGATGAATATTTCGACATTTTCACTGTTAATTATGTTTTATCGTTTTTAGTAGATATAATACTTATAAATATTATAAAAATAGACAAAAAAAGAAGTGATGATGTTTATTATTCATAATAACTTTCCTTATCCCGAATTTATCGTGAATGAAGTCGCAGGCACAGCTTGAATTTAATAAATTTTATAAAAACTGTAACGCAATCGTGAATTACAAATTCGCAAGATAACAATATAGTGTACATTTTTAGGATTTTTTCCCTCGGTCACAGCTTCCGCTGTGCTACATTTGCATTAGAGCTGCAAACATATGATGCTTCACAAAATTAATCTCAGTTTATACGAAAAGGTTTTAATATGCATCCCTATTATAAGAAAAGGTTTTAATATGCATCCCTATACATGTAAAATTAGGGGAAAATTTTCTTTGATTAATTAAAGGAATCTTTTAAAACGAAATTGAGCGACCGTTCACTATCTTTTTTTTCATTTCAAGTATTGTTTACAAAGAAAAAGTCTCAAAGTAATATACAGTGTGTTCCTTACTCTAATTTTTCAATCATGAATTTCAAAAAATCACAAAGAAATTTTAACGAAATTTTCCCTTCCAAATGCGGTCCCTCTCCTGCGTTCACGCCAATCTATTTTTTTTAATTTGATTCATTAATTTGTTTATGTTTCCATTTTTTTCAACTTTATTCACATTATGTTAAATACGTAATTTTGCAGAGGAAGTTATAGCAGGCTTAGTATTATCCGACACTGCTAAGGGTTTTTCCTGGCGAGTTTGAATTAAATCTGTACCTCATTAATTCCCCAATTCGTTTACTAAATTGGTTAAAAGTAACTTTTAATAATAATATGAAGACAGCAGAGAACATGTTAGTATCATTAAAAGAGAGATTAGTAGAGACTCTCTAAATATTATTGAAAGGTAGAAACTCTATTATTTTATGACATGATATGAAAGTTAATTATATAAAAAAGTTATAAATTTGAGTATATACATCAGTTTATTAATATTATAGCAGTAAAATAATTAAAACTGGTAATATTTTTATTCAAAAGTAAAATTGACATTTGCCTACTAACCTTAGTGAGCAACCATATTTTTTACCTAAATTCACGCGTAAAGAGATAAATTATTTCGCCTAAGTGAAATCTAACATGCCACGTGAATTAATATAGAACATTCATCAGTTTCAGGTTGTTTGGTCATCGGTCGTTACGTAGTAAATAACATAAACACATTTTTTTATAAAATACAACCTACTCGTATGTCTGTTTGTTTTTATGGTATATACTTGTAATTCTAAATAAACTTATATTGATAATGTAGTGTACGTGAAGAAGGTTTCTTCTATTTCGTAGCTTAAATGAAGGGGACACCATCCATGACGTATAGTTTAAATTTTAATATCGATTTGAATAAATATAGCAACACTGTAAAGATAAATGTTTAATTACGTAGCGATAACGAAAGGCTTACATTATCTATCTGTTACTAACTTCGATCAAACTTATTTTGGCATTATATATGGTAAACTTGGGACGAATTAAATACTATTGATATGGCTCTAGCGTGGGAATGGTATGCAAATTCGTGAAACAGAATATTTAAGCCTCAACTCATTATTCGGGTCAAAAGTCTTCTATTGCTGCTAATTGAAGGTAAATATTATTTAATAAGCTATTGAAGTCGGTTATTTATATCGTACTCTCATATTAATATTATTTCTGTTTTAGTCGCCTCACGCTACGCTATTTCTAACTCATTTCAAAAAGAAAATGAAGGTCAATTTTAATTTGTCTAAATACGTATATCCGTGAGACGTCATTTAAGTGATTCAGATGGTTTTTGTGTTACGTTGAATTGGTTTCTACAATTGGTAAAAATCCATGGAAAAAAATCGAATACTCTTATACATAGTAAAATGTTTAATACACTGACTTCAAGAATATATGTATTATTAAACAAAAAAATATTCTGTCCCCAAAATCATTATTTAACAATATTGTAACTCTGTCATAATATCATATGTTCTTTACAAAAGTCTCGTTAAAGCGCTTATATTTAATACCTCTATATATTTAATACTTTCGTAGACATGGCGTTGATCGCAATCAATTAGAAAACTTTAAAAATCCGAAACGTAGAAGATTTAAATTTACGTTCAAACTATTAGCCTACGCTGAGTAACGCAGAGGATTACAATTCTCTGCGAATTGGATGTACATTTTTACGTTAAACACTTGTGTGAATTGGCGACGAAGGTTAAACAAATTGATAAATCTATGTTCATCTTAAGCCTTCTTGTTTCTTCAGCTTTTCTGATCTTTTTTCAATTAGATTGCCTCGAGAACGACCGCATCTGTCCTCGATTCAACGTTGACTTGAACCACTTTATTAACTTTATTACAATATGTAATCTGGAAAGTGTCTCAAGGACGATACATGTCACCCGCGATTTATTATGAATATGAAACTGACATTTTTCTCTTATTACATCATTTATTATATAGATATTATGCTTATCCGATTCTAATGGGCCCTGCTTTCCTAACAATATTATAGAACAATTTACTTCCCTTAAAAGGAAAATCCACCGACCTATGAAGGTGATATTTTATAAAATACCTCGTTAGAATCGAGGATATACAAAATTTTATCTGTATGTTATAAATCTGGATTGTGATTGTTTTTTTTACTCAATGGAGACTTAGTATCGAGCGATAGAGGTTCGATGGATTCAGAAGGCGTGACGAAAATATGTGATGAAAATAACGCGCAGCAGATGTAAGAAAAAACCACTACAATATAACCAAGTGACTAATGTGTAGTCTCATTATATGGTGCGTTTAGTTGTCCGGGAAAACACGGTTTTTCCCTGTAACATTCGTGAATGAATTAATTATATAACAATATATATATATATATATATATATATATATATATATATATATATATATATATATATTAAATAAATATATATAAATAAATATATATAAATATATATATATATATATATATATATATATTTATATACATATTGGAGATTACCTAGATATAATAAATGGTAAAATATTATGATATAACTTTGAATAAAAGAGTTAAGATGAGTTTGAATAAAAAAATGACTGAATATAAAAAAAAAGATTTCGAAACTTTTGCTGATATAACTTAATGGAGCAAAGAAATATACACAAATATATGCAGATTATAATTTGATCAAACTAGCGACTAGTTCGACAGACTTATTCTATAAGCAAAAGATATGACGTTGGAAAGCATGAGGTTTCACTAGGTTACGAAAAGAATTTTCTCCAGATTTGTAACGCTTTTCACTTCAATGAATTCGAATTGAACATTACATTGAACACATCTTTTGACCAAAGCATTATAAACTAACTAAATAATAGAACATAGAAAAGACAAAGAAATGTGGACTGAATTACAAAATTGTAATTGTAATCGTAAAATTGAATTACACTTGAATTACAATTGGATAATTTATGAAAAAATGAAAACAGGGAAATAGAACAACCGTGGGTTTCTTTTACTGTTATTTACAATATAATAATTTTGTTGGGATAATAAATATTTACGTTTGCATTGAACTCATGTTTCATAAAATAATTGCTTCGAAGAATTAAAAGGACGACAATAAGTTCAAGTTCTATTATTTTACGATAATATTTTTTCGTTAGCTAAATTAGTAATACCACCAATTGTCTGCATATGATCAGAATTTACAGAATTTACATATTTCAAACCTTATACAAATTCATTCTTACAATTTCGTTACTTGGGTATTTTTATCATGTTTATGACAATTACAAATGTTGATAAATGGTATTATGCTTAGGATTATGCCCTGTGCCAAATCAGTACATAAGTGAATAAAAAATAAGTGGTTACGGAAAAATAAAATTCTCACGATGAGTCTCAAATATATAAATACACATTTTCTACGGCCTACCAAATTTACGCTAATTGTTTTTCGATAAATCGTTACCGTTCACGTCACTCTTATTACGTCCACTAGCAGAACGCGAGTCAACAAATTCTTCATATTCGTACTTATTTCGAACTAATTATCAAAACCGTTTTTAAAAATACAGGAAATTCATTAAATTTATTTGTTTTAACAATGTAACCATAATAAAAATAATACTTTGGGTGAAATATTTTGCTTTTTACGGGCGAAACGATAAAAAAGCGAACTTTGTAGACCTAGGGACAAATTCTGATGTCATAAGAAAACAATTTAATAAGAATATTTACATTGAATTTATTATTCTTAATACTAATAACTAATGGCGCATTAGGATAGAGTTAAAACGTTCTAATGGCGCGTCGCAACGTGTCATTCGACCAGCTTCGCGTCTTATTGGCTAACAGTATTATAAAATTAAAAATATATTTTCAATACATTTTTAAGAAATATTTCGGTAAAAAATCATTACATATAAACAAAATCAAAAAAATTAATTAACACTCTATTATTAAAAACTATCTGAAAGTTTATTATTTTTTTCAATTTTAATTCGTTAAAAAAAATATTTCAATATAAAAATTTAAATGTCTCACATCTGCCAGGAGTCCCACGAAAAGTCACAATTTTATAGAAATTAATTATTTCACCGATTTCTTAAATTTTATATTGTCAAATTACGTAATATAAACGTAATACGTTTAAATTATTATATGCCTCATTCATATTTTGAATGAAATGTTAAAAATAAACTAGTATCAATGCAAAGTTGCGAAAACATAAAGATGTACTGCACATGTCATGTAATTTAAAGACAAAAGATAGCTTTTATAAACAAATATAAGTTTAAATTTTTTAAATTTTTCTAATAAAATTAAACTTTTCTAACCGTTGTAATGAACTGATTGAACAAAAAACTATTCCAATGGCAAAAAATAAAAATGATAATTTAATTTAATTCATCGTAGCTCACGAAGCGGTATAGCTTGCTAAAAAAATTATAGACGTCCTTTTGGCCTTAACTCCCATTGAGTCGCCCAAAAGCCCTTCGTATACACCCGCGCCCAATACCCGCATCCCAATACCCACACTGAAGAAACATTAAAGAGAAATTTATAACCTTTTTTGTAATGAAACCTAGCTGACTAATTATTTATTAAGGCGCAATTTTAAATGAAAATCGGTATTTTCTTAGAATGCCTAACTTTGTGTAGCAAAAAATAAAGTGTAAATTATTTCTGATTTATGTACTAGAAAAACTATATATTTTTAAGGGTCCATAGTGAAAATATTAAGCTATTTTACACGCCATTTCGAAATATTAAGTATGGCAATGATGATAAATGATCTTCTCTAATTTATAAACCACGAATTTGAAAGTCCTGATAAAATTCTCGATTAGTACTTTTTAAATTTAGTGAATTTGCGTTATCAATATCAAGAAATATTGAAATCTACTTGAAATCTAATAGATATATCTTGAAATCTAATAGATATATAAAAAGTTAGACCTGTTATGCATTATATTAGAGCAATTCAACACAACGGGTAAAGTAATATTTAAATTATAATTTAATTAAATATGAAGATCGCGTCTTTGAAGCCAACAGATGAAAGGAATTCAAAACTACAAAAATATTTCATAGTAATTATACATAATGCAATTACCAATATTAACTATTATTTTCCAAGTGGAATTGGATTTATACCGTTACGTTTGATATTGCGCTCGGCGGATCGAAGCATACTTTTCAAAGGATGATTATGGCGTTTTTTACATTCAAACAAGGTAAATATCCTTTGATACAAAAGCTTAGGTTTTTGAGATAATGACTTTATTTTTTAAACCCTAAAAATACTAAAGCTGATTTGTTTTATTTTTATACTTCAATACACAATTGTTAAAAACATTTTGTTATGTTAAGTTTTCGGATATAAAATGTAATCGCAAAACTTATGCATCACGACTTTTAAAATGTTAAATCATCTGTAATTCTGGTCACATAATATTGAAAGCATCGAAAGCATCACGTCGGTCTGACCTTGTGCACTTGCTAATTGATACTGTTTCTCTACCTGGAATTTGTTTAAGAAATCCGCACAAATCTTTGTCCAGGATATACTGTGCGATATACTTGATATCCTTCTATACAGGATATCTTTTCCTCTTGAGTGCTGAGTACTTTAATTTCAGTGGGGTTTCGTAGAGAATACAGCCATGACTGCGAATATCAGTCGCTACGCGGTTCTCTAGTCGGATGTAGTGCAATCTCTTTGGCCTTTATTTAATCTTTGCTTGCCACTTATGGAGATAAGTACGTTTTCTTATAGAGATAATAAGCTCATAAACATCTTAAAAGGAAACATATTGTAATCGTTATGCCTTTATGATTGATTCAAGGGAAATGTAGGTAGCCCAGTTACAGTGGTCCAAAAATTGTTTTCAATGAGAGACCATTATGACAAGTAATTTAAATACCACATTAGTTCTGTAAAAATTAATAGTTTAGAAGTTATGACTTTTTTTGTTTTTTTTTTAGAAATCTTTACTCTAGTCACATAATTCACTTTTGTTTGAAAACTGTTCCACCAAATCACCTTAAATTTGGTATGGAAGTAGATTAGTCATACATTATGTGTTTATTCTTGGCTTCTGCTATTGTTTGAACCTTTAGGCTGTTTTTTTTTGGTTTTTAAAATAAAAATGGACATTTCGAAAAAATCACTGTAGTAAAATCTATACAACTAGAGATTTGCTTGTGATTTTAAAAACTGCCTTAGGATATAGTGATAGTATGGACAAAAAATCGTAGTGATGTAATTATTGCAATATCTCCAGAAATTAACGTCATATCACTAAGTCACTAAATGTGAAATATCTGCCATAATTGCAATTTTGCAAGTGTGTTGTAAAAAAACATTAATTAAATTCAGATTTACCTAAATGATAAATGATAATTAAATTCAGATTTACCTACATCAATGTTTATTAATATACATAAATGTGTTCGGGTAAAATGACTCCTCTAGACAGAGCGCAAATATAAATAGTAAAGTGTGAAAATAGTACCATGAAATGTACATTTGTATATACCACAATGTGTCAGAAACTCGTATAGTACAAGTCCTATTCCTAATGTAACCTACTAGATATATTTAATCTTCCAAGTGTTCTTAAACAAAATTGTGTGTGGCTGTGTCATGGACACGGCCGTGTGTTGTACGTGGATACGTCTATGTAACGGGTTATATTTTTAAAATAAAATATTTTTATTTATGTATTTAGGATAAAAGCAGGGAAACAAGTAATTATTGTGTTACAATAGCGTATAGGCCGACATTATATATTTTTGATAATATTTTTTTATTCTAACACCTTATTATATTCACTGTCACTACTTTAAACTAATGTTTTATATACAATCGATAGATTTTGATGACAGCTGACGATTAAAACTTAAACGAACATCGTAGCTTTTCCGAATCAAAAGTTATACTAATTGCAAATCTCGATACGCAGCAAAATAACCTTCAAAACGGCGGCGCTTCCCCCTCCACCGCGCGCGATCTCGCTTATTGTAATTAATTCTTTGATCCTTTAGCTATCCAGTGCTATAATTTTTGATATAGAGAATTGATTCGAAACTGCAACGCCAAACTGTATCCCCCGATTTTGTTATCATTAGATTTTTTGGATTGCCCCCGTATGGTAGCAAATTTAAAGACGTAAAAACGTCACGTCAAAAATAAAAAAAGTATTTGAAAAATTAATTTAGTGAGCGATATTTATAAAAAAAAATTATGTTTGAAATTTCAAAACGACATAAATCTAATTCTACTCTCAGCCGATCTTCAGCATATTCTTATAAAAAGCATTTGCTAAAAATATATCTACAGTATCCCAAACGTTCGCCAACGTTATAACTAAAGAGGTTATTTTCAGGTCTTTGTAAACTGTTTTAACCCGTTTTCTCTTCTGCTTCGTTTTTATATTGTGCACTTATCAGAAAAAGAGCGACAATGTTTTTTTTAATAACTTATCACAATATTCTCAATCTAAAAAAAAAATTGGACCACTGTAAAAGGGCCACAGGAATAAAGATCTTTTCATTTCACACTAATACCAAAGTAATGACCATCACACAAAATGCTCTAGTAATCCATTATTATTTTTATTTACTTCAGAAAGTATCAGACACTTAAAATATAGGTATTCTAAAACGAAATCTATCTTAGCTGCTGACATCTTACATAAAATTATATTTCTCTATAAAATATTATAAATATACATATATCTAAAGTATATTTTACCGCTTTTCTATGCCTCACATTTTTCAAGGATCGATCCGAAATTGTAAAGTAACACACACATTTATATATTTTGTTTTTAAATTCATCATCATTCATTAATACATGAATATATATATATATATATATATATAAATATATATATATATATATATATATATTTTTTTTTTTTTTTTTTTTTCATGTTTTAATTAATGATGATGAATTTTGAAATAAATCGAAATAACATCGAAATGAAGAATAAACAAATTATTTAATTTCGCTTATGTGACAATACATTCCATCGCCTAAGGCAAGGATCACTTCCATATGACAAGCTATATTGAAGGCAGTCATGGATGCGTCTGTATTATTTTAGAATATACAATCTATGTTGAATATGTCCCACGACCCATTGCAGTTATATCTGCAATCTGGGTATATGATATTTCAGTACTTAAGCGGTTATGTTTTTATACCGCCTATAACTACTATATCTCATATAATACTAAAGATCTCCAAGTTGCTGATTTTGTATTCACATAAGCTTACGTAGCACATAACAATCATACCTTACGATAAACGAATGAAAGACAAATATATAACGAAGCGGATTAAACATTAATACAAAAAACACCAATTCACGTATTTCTTTAGGTTTTCTCTCTTTTATTGGTTCATTTGCAATTAGGTTTATCGATATTTTCTATTAGTAAACAACGCTACTAATGGCTTTATTTTACTGTCATTGCCTCATACATTTAGATTTTGTGTCAGATTCGAAATGACAAATCGCGAAACGTAATGCTATATCCTTTTTTCCTTCTGTCACAACGTGAATCGACATCTAAAATCTAATATCACGTTCTGTTAAAGAAAACGGTAAATTATATTATAAATTATGCAAAAATTTACAAAAATAGTTGTAAAAGATCCAAATTTATAAATGTAACGATTGTTTAAATGTCTTCAGCATTTAAACAATCGTTACATTTACGAATAGACAAGAGTGTAATGATAACTTCACTCAGTAAAGAATAACACGATGAAGTCTTCATGGGATCTCTCGTTAGAAAATGGGGTGCAGTCTAATAACACGATATAGTCTTCATAAGAACGATTTCCGTTAGATACTGCCTAGTTATTTTTTTGTTCTCTAGAATAGGTGCACAAAAATGTCACTGCACGTATGCTCATTGCGATATATTAGGCAACATTAAAAATCACATATATCGCATAAATTTAAATATGCAAGTAAATATATTAATGTAGAAACATTTAAACGTGAACATTGTTTAAAATAATGAAACCTTTATTTGAACCTAGACCCATTCCAAATTAGTCTTCGTAATCACACGATACCGACGGGTGCATTGACAGTTGTCGTATTCCATTTGCTATACCGATTTCCAATATACTTTTACACTAATATGTTTGTTAAATTTTGAAAGTGACATTTTGTCAAATACTCTTCAGAACTACAGGTACACTTCAATTTTATTTACCCGCTTTAATAAAATAGCTGAAAGGCTTTGTGGAAAGAGAAAGTAACATTTATCTTTATTGATTAATATTTATTTAAAATGGATATAATATTTTCATAGAAAATTTAGATATTAAAACCAAATAGCTGCTTAGATCGTCAATAAGATCTTACATAAAATAATTTATGTATCAACAATATACAATTAATGTAAGGCTTTAATCACAAATATATATCTTCTTGTGTCTAAATAGGTACTTAGCTGCAAACAAAAAAAATTAAATTTGGTATCATAAAGTAACTTGGAAATGACCCTTAAATAGAAATCATTTAGCTAATAGTAAACAAGGACGATGGGGAGCCTGAAACGCGTTATAATCGAAACGACTTCAACTATCTTAAAATTCAAGTCCATCCTACATTTGTTAAAATCCATCCTACATTTATTTTTATGAATTTATATTTTCTTAGAACTTTAATCAAACGCAAAATTAATAATAATCAGCATGGAGCTCTTATCACATCTAAAGATCGATACCCCACACATCAGGTTAAATTGCAAGCAAAAATATAAAATATAAATAATTTTATTTTTATGGTAAAAATTTACTCCACGACTTGGAAAGGACTTGCAAAGGTTTGTCACCTTATTAGGATAAAAAAGTAAGTCTAAAATGTACTTGCAACTTCTGAATATATTAATAGTTAGATAAAGTTTTAAACCTGAAACTATTAAAGAATTACGACTTATATTTCATAATAAATCATGAGAAAATTGAAAACTGAAACAATAAGCTTCATAAGTTACATACATTCGTAATGTCTAGCAAATTTCTGTGTAAGACACTATCTGACTTATAAACACTTTAACAATTTTTAACGATAATTCTTGAATAAATAATTTACATAAATGTCGAATTTACAAATAAAATATACGGAAAATTAAGGTGTGGTGACAGATTGAAGTCAATAAAAGATATGAAAGAAATGCGATCTCGCTCGATCTATTACACGGTAACGACGAAATGAAAATATGTCATTCATTATAATTTTCGCTAGATATTGTCCGATTATTAACATGTCACCTGTTTCCTAATATTGCAAATCTATGGTTACGATCCGCAACGTATTATCCATTATTTGTTATAATTAGTTACATCTTAATTATAATTCTCCACATAAAGAATGCAATATATGCAAGGCTCCCGAGCCATTGTCCACATGTTTAATCAATTCAACTGGGATCACGATATTACAATATTTGTAATTTACAAATAAAACATATTTATGAATTACGAACATCAACTTGTATTAATGAATAAAATACTATCAGGTGGAAAAGAGGATCCAAATACTTTACTGCTCCATTTTCACTTAAGTATTTTCTTAACTGTAGTCTGAAATAAAACATCTACATTTTTTGCTGCAGAACTAATTACGTGGGTTGAAATATCGCAAAAAAATGCGATTTTTTGTAAATATCTCGAAGACAATGATGTTTTTGACAAAAATTGTAGCTACAAAAACAGTTTTTTTGCATTGTAGTCACCGTTTACCTCTTTAACCTTTTATATTTCGTGAATGGTGACTACTACAAAAAAAACCTGCTTTATTTTTAGCAAATTATCTAAGTTACAATTTAGAACTAAATGTTTTTTTTTGCAAAAACACTTCACAAATTTTGAGATATTTAAAAAAAAAACTATTTTCGCAAAAAAAAACTATTTTCGTGGCTCCTCACCTTGTGTAATTAATTCCACAACACTCAAATCTATAAGAACTTTCACATATTATTTGATGAATACAAAAATTCAGCCTGTTGCAAATTGTAACCCATTGTAGATTTTTATACCTTTTTTCCTGTTTACCATTTTCTGCATTTTTTCCATTTTCCGCCCAGCCCTTCGACTTGTCATTTTATAAATTAATATGTCTATCTTAAAATAAAAACAAAATATTTCACGTATGTAATTTTTGGAATTATTTTACATTAGCCTTCAAGTATTGAGAGTACTCTGATATATTAATTTTGTGTCATCATATCCAATGTAAATATTAATATAATTTCATAAATCGTAATGAATCGTGGAAAAAATATTCAAAAGTAATAAAAATAAGATTAAAATTTCTTATATCTTCTATGTGATATGAAAATTCTCTGTACAAAAGAAAAAAATAGAAATTGATTTTATTACTTAAAAGCATAATATCAGATAATTTAATATTAATATTACCCCACAAAAAAAAATAAATGATAGACAAGTATAACAGATAAAATAATAGACAAGTACCAAAAGTGTGCTCTTTGTCCTTCCTTTTTCAAGAGTCATCTGTTTATGTATTCACAGCGAGCGGTTTAAAAGGAATGGCATAATTTCTAAACCGTGCAGTGTGCTTTGAGGAACAATATTATTAGTATAATACTGCTTAATTTGATATTACTTGCTTATTTCTTTTTTTTTGCGTTTGGAGAAATTTTTGATTTTTAACGTTTTGGAGAAATTAATAAAAATAAGTATCACTTTAACTTTTGGAATCGCATAGCACAAAATTTTAAAATGTTTATACAGAAAAAATATCGAACCAAGCATAAAGTAAATTTTTTTCAGTGATGTATGAAGTTAAATGAACATGTATTTTTTCAAATGTATGTATTTTATTAAAACCAATTCTAAACAACAAATTTTTAATTCCATAAACACCGCTTGAATTTAATATAAACTTATTTATATATAAAACACTTGGGTATATTATAAATATATATATATATACAGAAAAAATAATAAAAATATATTTATATATATATATATATATATATATTAGGGTGTCCCTTATATCACCGATCTATTTTTCTTTTAAATATTGTAACGTATACCCTCTAATTATTTTTATAGTACTAAAGGCTACCTTCGTGCAAAATTTCATCGTCATATGATAATGGCAACCCGTGCCGACAAGGCATCATTGTTTTTCTAAACAACGGTTTTAGAAGACTTAGTTGCATGTAAGCTATATTATGGTCAAAATACATATTTTATAATAGAAAACAGTGGAAGATTAATTTAGGTTATGTATTTATTTATAAAATTGAAAAAGATATATAATTCAGGATTCAGGATACTTTTTGTAAAGTATCTTTCTTGCAATCTGGGTATAACTTTCTGTGTTCTTGTACACAAAGGCAGGGATTTGTTCCCATGAAGAGACGTCTTCTTGGAGAACAGCGTTATCAATTTTTAACCGCGATAATAAATTTGTGTTCTTGGTGGTCACGAAATCACTCAAACGTTTTCCTGAAACAATAAAAGAAATATATTAACAAAATTATCACATTTTCTAATGATAAAATGAAAAAAAAACACTTATTCAACTCACCGTACAAAGAAGCAGATATTTCTTCCTTCGATGAAATATATCTCTTCCCAAAATCATACAAACTTTCCCTTTGTAAATTCGATACGATATCAGCTTTGGTTTGTTTATCAACTTCATCATCAAATAATGAAAATAAAACTGTTTCTTCTGATAAATACCACAAGTGTTGGCTGAACTTGGTCAGAGCTGCTTTAGAAATCACTTGGTCGACTGTTATGTAGTTTTTCAATGTTTTTAAGAAACATAAACCTTGATTCCGGGCTTTTACCGCCAAATTGCACTCAAGCCAGGGCTTTACATAAGCCATTACAATAAATAAGCAAACATCTTGCAGTGCTCGTTTCCGTAGGACTCATTTTAAACTGTGATTGCAGAAAGCATATCTTTAAAGAGTAAATAGCTCTTGCCATCCATCTTGCCAGGTGGTCTGATTTTAAATTTCTTTTCATTATCTCCCCCCAAAAACACTATACACAGTTCAATCAACTCCCGATAATCGTCACGTATAATAGATTTCAGTAGTTCTTTTTTATAATAATTAATAAGTTCGTTAATCATCGTTTCACAAAAATATTTCTTTACGAAATCAGTACATGTTTCGGTACCAGTTGCATTAACGTTCTTCCAATTGTCTCTAATTTTTTTAAATAACGGGATATCGGGATTGCTAGTAACTTGATGGATCTTTGATTCAAACACACATTTCAGTACTAGTTCATACATATGATGGCGGCAAGCAAAAAGTAACAATTCCCTTTCTAATTTTTGCTCCAAGAGCACACAAGCCCCATTTAAGCGGCCTGTATTAGAAGCCGTTGTGTCGCAGCACATAATCTGTACCTTGTCATTGAGATCCCACTCAGAAAAGGCATTTAAAACAGCTTCAGCTTGATCTTTGCCAGTAGAACTATCGAGTTTTGGCACTGCTAGAAGTTGGTCTTTTTCTCCGAATGAAACGAGAATTGACAGGCGTTCTTCTTTTGAACCTGTCACATTTAAACCGGGCAATAGCTTTCCATCCCAATGAATTAACTATTCATTTTTCGATTTCAGGCACGTTGTTCTGAAAATCAGTTTTTATCGATTCTGCTCTCCTTTTCTCATTCGGGTCCGAATCTAGTTTTCTCTGCCTTACTCTTTCTTCTTTCTCAACTAACTTTTTGTCAACACCCGCTAAGCAACCCGAACGCCCTGGCTCTCTTTGTTTTTGTAAAATTATTTTGTCTTCCTCTATTTTGATTCTTTGTAGAGCATCGGCATGGGCGATATCAAATAAATTATCTAAATCTTTTTGGAACTTCTCCTCGCGGTGCTTATAAGCGTCCTGTGTTTTTTTACAGTTTTTTGTAGCTCTCTCCAAATATGGTAAAGATCCACAAGTTTTTTCACACAATTAGGTACAGCTCTGGTAGGTATTCTAGCTTTTCCCCAAAATATGATGCACTCACGAATCACAAGATTTGCACTTTCATTAACAGTCAATTTTACCTTGCGAATATTAAAAAACAGAACTGAGAGAACTTGACGATTAGACGGCAACTTTGCACCCGTTATTTGGTGATTTATCTCACCAACCAAGAAAATATTTTTCTTATTACTTCTAAGTTCCACTGACATCTTGAAAATAAACTATTATGCACGTTAATTAAGCGAAAACTTGGAAACAAATGACTACAAGAGCGAGTACGCGCCGGTCATCCGCGTTACTTGTATGAACATGTTTCGCGCTCAACTCGGCACGGGTTTCGGTGCTTCAAATAAGATAAATATTTATTTTCGAGTGTTTTATGGCCAAATGAAAAAAAATAGAAGGTATGCGTTACAAAATAAAAACTTTATAAAATAAGGGACACCCTAATATATATATTTATATATTTCACTAAATAGGAATAAACACAACTATACTAATGGCACAACTTTATAAATCTTTGATAAAGAAACCAAAAGAACATATTACTTATCTAATGAAAAGCGACGGTAATAGATTTTCATCCTTAATATTCTTATTTAAGATTCATGATAATTCTGTTATAAATTTTTTTTTGTTGAAATTTTATTTACCGCAAAACTATGTACTTTTAAGATAACGATCGGCGTATACAGTTAAATTGCAATTATAATTTGACCGAACGAAATTTCAACCCTTCTGTTCCGATAACAAAAATAAATTATGTAAACGAATCACATTAATACATGAAGAAATGCGATCTATAGTTACCGCCCAAGAGTATGGCAGTCGCACAAAATAAGGGATAACGGCCTGTTCGAGAGAGCATAAAGAAGTGAAAAAAAAACACCAATCTTAAAACGATTTTAAATTCTAAAGTGAATTATTTACATTGCAAGTAAATTTCCTGTAAAATGCAAGAAAGTTATTAATGGGGGCACCTGGTGTATAATAAATAGGACTATAATCGAGTACCTCGCTAGTCTTATATCCTTTAAATGCCTTTAAAGAGAGATTGAGTGGATAAAAGGCGAGTGTTTTAATACGTTGCTTTAACAACATACTGACCATCAGTCAATAGTACAATTTCAAGGCAATAGTACAATTTCCTATTGTTCACCCTACCTTCCACATCAAGGGAAAAAAGTTCGATGAAATTTTGAAAAAAAAAATAGAAACAAATATGTTTATCATATTAATTCATAGAATAAAGCTTAATACAAGGGTGTTAACAAAGATTTGTACATCAATGAATTTGAGCTTGATAAGAGCGGCTTTTATATCCTGCGATGTGCGGAATGCAGAAAACTTGAGTTTGGTGAAATGATTACTTCTAAGCACTGCGTAGGAGATGCCACTCATTGGTTCCTGTTTATTTACGATGTTGGTCTGTATTGTGAATTTATTTTTTATTGAATGATTAACATTGTATGTATTAATTTTGTGGGGTTGGGTTATTACGTTATTGTATATAGATAATATTTTCTTCTTCTGTTATATATTCCATAGCAGTGGGTATATGAGAAGGCTGCATTGCCCGAACGGTTGAACCTATAGGTTCTTTAAATCCTGCTACGTTTGCATTTTATTAAATATTTATCGTGTAATTTTTTCGCGTAATTACTACGTAGTTTATAATTTTGTTAAGATAGTTTATGCATTTTACGTAAAAAGATTGGGAATTTTCTAAATCCTTTTTTTAAATTGACTAAATCACGGTTCAAAGAGTTTTCATCTCTTTGCTACGCGAAATTTTGAATGGAAACTTATTTGATATGAGCCCATGTTTCGGCTCCATTTATTTTTAATATTTCCTCAGCTTTGTCTTCTAATTTTCCCATCATCCGTTTAGAATTACGGTATAGGGTTTTATTGACATAATAGTTAAGTGAAATAGATTCGCAAGTTCTCAAAAACCTGCACTGTGAATAAGTTTATTTGGATAAACATTGAATTTCGGCACAATAAAATAAAATTCATATAAATTATTTAATATACAATTCCATTTTATGTATAAAAAATGTGTAAGGTATTTTCGAAAAAAAATTGTGAAATGTGTAAATAGAAGTGTAATAAGTAAGTGAGATCAAAGTAAGATAATACTACTTACTTCACGTAATTTTTACATATATTAAGTTAAAATTAATATGAAATTTAACAAAGTTAACACCGATTTATCGAAAAGTTTATAGATAAGTTACAGGGGATGCAAGAGACTGAAATAACAAGATCGTACTTAAAGTGAGTACCTGTGCACGTCCTCAGATCCTTCCTTCTTAATTAGTACCTCGGGATACGTTTGTCCTTTGGTCGTTGCATCTTCTTCTAATTTTGATTATTTTTTAGAGAATTAGGTTGTACATTCGGTTAATTAGTGAAGTAGATAACTAATATCGGCTCCCGAATATCCTGCCGACTGCTCCAACTACAGTTCAGTGAAATTTAGAATAGACAAATAGATACAAAAATATTTAACATGTATATATAATTATAGAGAGAAACTTAATACAAAGGTGTTAACAAAGTTTTGTATATCAATGAATTTGAGCTTAATATGGGCATTTGTATCCTGCGATGTGCTTAGTTGGAATGTAGAACCCTTGTGTTTGATGAAAGAAGCGCTTTGTCATCAGGAAGTGATACGTAGGTGGGCAGTAAATCTTCTCTGGATATGTGAATATTCAAGCTAGCAATGGCACTTCCTTGAACTTAATTTCCTTGTCTTTTTGTATCAATTGTAACCAAAATATGCTAAGTAGACTAGCGAACAGCAAATCATTTTTCATATGTAAACATGGAGTCCCTTCAAAAAGATATAATATGATACAGTTATAACAAGTGCAAGGAGGTGTAATTAGTACTAAATATTTGCCCGGTATCAACTAAAGAAATAAATCGTTCTTTTTACTATTTAGATAAATATCGTAATGCCGAGTGTATATGTAGGTTTCTAAGATAACAATAGAACATCAGTGAGTTGAATTATTTTCGTTCTGAGCGGCAAATAAATATATTTGAAGAAATATAATTTGCCACGACAAAATGAGGGACGCAATTAATACAGTGAAACAAGTAGGCGATTTTGTGTATTTAGGGAGTTTGTTTACGGGAAACGTGAAATTAAGTTGCTTTGTAAGAGACATCTCAAATAACTTCTCAAGTACACAAATTAATATACCTGTTTTTCAAAGTATGGCAGAGTTATATTTTATTAAATGTTACCCACATATAACGTCACGTCGCTTGTTAAAGGATAGGATAGAGACCAAAAAAGAGAAACGGGATTACGTATTATTTAAGGAGATGGAACTGATATGAATTTAATGAGGTATTAAGAAAGTAAGCTAATTTTCAAAAAGTACGAATGATATTTATTCTTATTGAAAGGAGCGAATCGTAGAGGTTAATTAAAAAATATAACTGAAATAAAGGTAGCGCAAATTTTATACTTAAATAATATTAGTAACTAGCTTCCCGTCCCGGCTTTACCCGGGCAAAAAGATATCATAACTATTTCTTTTTTATTAACTTTTTTCATATAGTAAGTACTTATAGTAATTTTCCAAAAAACACCGAAACGTGAGCATCGTAATTTTTCATGCAATATTAGTTATTTGAAAATTCCTACACAATCTGCCGTTTTCGTTCCTTTGAATTTTGAAAAATCTTTTCTCTGTAAGCACCAAAAACTCAGGAGAAATACGCTTGCCAAATTTTAAGCTTGTAAGCGTATATATATATATATATATATATATATATATATATATATATATATATATATATATATATATATATACAGACACATACATACTCATATATCCATATATCACTTCAGTAATATAAAGTACATGAAAATAGACTGATGTTAAATTCAAAATAATAATTTGATTTCCAACTGAATGCTTTGTTTGTATTATAATCTATATTCGTACTTATCATTAATTAAAAAAAAAACAAATATATTTATATAAAAAATAAAATAAGTATATGGTAAATAAATAAAAATAAGCATCGCGTTAGGATTAGTGTGAGTTTAGAATACAAGAAAAGTTATCAATGTACAATTTCATGTCCGAATATCCAAAAAATCACAATTTCAGACGACCTTTAAATCAAGATGCAGAGAGCAAATCTCGTATATTTAATGTCATTAGTTCCGTAATGGGCAGTAAAACTATATAGAATTAACTTATGCGAAAGGATTAAGAAAGTTGATTTTCTTTTAAGCAAATGCTAGTAACTGAATGACAGATATGACTGTGTGTAAGAATTATTAAAATATGAAATAAAAGACACAAAAGATGCAAGTTGTACAAAATAGATTAACATCGCTTGAACATTAAGTTATGGACTATTCTCATAAGTAATAATGTGAGTTTTTATTAAAATAATTGAACACTTGAATTTCAAAAAATGAATAGTTTACTAATACTAATACTGCGAATAGTTAGGACAGTTTTAAATAAAATTTGTGTCTAGAATGAAGGAAAATTTGACAGAAGTATATTTTGACATTCTAAATGTTGGATACACTCGCAAGGATAAATTGAAATTTTTATAAGACAATTTCCTTAATTGAATTTAAAATTCATAAATTAACCCTTAATTAACTAACCTTACTATACTCATTTTGCCGAAAAATTTGACAAGGAAATTGCTTACAAATTTCATTTAAAGAGCCAAAGGAAAATTATTAAACAAATTAGTGTCTTTTAAAGTATAAATCAATAGATATGCGTGCATGTGTGTGGTTTAATTATACCAGGAGCATGTGACAAATTGGTGTTACGATATCAACAAAATGTTTTTGGTATGAAAAAAAAAAATAATTTATGAGAATATATCGTGTGTCTGCAAACATTTTTCAAGGATTATCGAAAGTTTTCGTTGTGTTCAGAGTTTAAACATAAAAATGTAACCAAATTATTCTAGGTTTTTCTGAAACAATCATGACACCCAGTAGTCAGTAGTTTCAATGAAATTGTGATTTGTTTTCAACAACGTTTTAAATTTCAGTTTTCCACCAGGGAAAAAACTGCCTTCCTTTATGAAGAAATTTGATGTTATTTAAAAAAAAATTAAAGAGAAAATTACTCTTCCTTTAACACGAGAAAATTAGTAATATAAAAGTAACAAAACATGCTAGATCAAGAATTTTAATCAAATACTGTTGTGGGAAATATATATTTCCACAGCCAGTTCCTCCATTCTGCACGGTCTATGACGTTTTTTATGTAACTACCTATAAGTATGTTTTAAATACAGCAAAGATTCAATAGATTTATGAATTCTTTAAATTCTTTTAAATATACTTCACCGTATTTCACTTTGTATACGTCTTTCATTGTTAAAAATTCGCTTACGCAAACGCTTCAGGTCTACCCGTTACATACATATATGCCGATACTAAGTAGTCGTGCTATTTCGAATATCATTTTGTTTGTATGCTAATGAATCGAAGATAGGTCAAAAATATCGTGGAAACAAAGTATTAAGTTTATGATATTCTTAGACTTAACGGTTAGATGTTAATTTGTCCATGCTCTTGTACTAAGTATACCAAATATCGTTGCTGCATTATTTAGACTAGCACTGACCGACATCAAATTAGATATTGCTCGATACGACCGTTTTTCTATTACGATACTTGTGGAGACGTGGTGTGCATTTTATATTATGGAGGCATGAAATGATTTAAACAGATTAAAAAAGTTTACTTAAGTTATTATAGTTCTTCACTCATTATATCGAAAAAATGATGGATGAGGAAAGTCAAGAGGAATATCAAAGAGTAAAAATGAATGGAGAAACCACATTCAATTTCTAAGTTTACCCGTATAAACTTGCGCGCAACGCTTAAAAGGAATAGGTTATTCCGTCCATTCTACGGTGTGACGATAGTTATCTCGCACATGTCGTGTAACAAAATTCTCTTTCCCAACTAAAAGTAGTTCTGGACTAGTTTTTTATTCAGAATTCCACGTCAGAATGAGACGTTGTTAATGGCTTCACAAAATTCCCTTAGTTTTGACTAAATAATTAAGTTTATGTCAGACTGTCATATCCACGCCTCTATCGAAATTTTAAATTAGTTAATAGAGTCCGTAATTATTGGCAATTTAATTGGAAATTTTATTCGAAAATTTGAGAAGCCAAAATAGATTTTTTATAATGTTTTTCCATTCGTTTATGTATGATGTGGAACTAATGACGAATTTAAATGGGAGTTCAAACGTTGTGATGGCACGTTCTGCCGTTCGGCCAGTTTCGCATATTGTTAGCATATTACGACTTAATTTAACCAGCTCTGTGTCGTGTCGGTCAACAGTATTATCAAATTAAAGAATATATTTTCAGTGGTTTGTTAAGAAATATTTATGTGATAAATTATTTCATAATAATTAAATAAGCAAATTAAATTAATATTTTTATATTAGCAACTACATGAATATTCGTTTTTTATTTTCAATTCGTTTAAATAAAAATATTTCAATTTGAAAAATATAAAAAAGCGTCCCTTGATAGTTCACAATTTTTTTTTTCGTTTTCTTTAACAAAATGTTCATTTACCATAAAATCAGAATCTAAGCAACACAATTGATTAATATTATTCTTTTTAATAACTGAGGACTTGAGAAATGCAAGTATCGACAATTATTGGAAAAATTAGTTAAAGAAGCAATAGATTATCTAATGAAATAAAACTTTACAATGGTAGCTTAGGACTCTACGAAACTAGTTAGATGTTAATCAATCCGACTACGAATTTAAAACGCTGAGTAGTTTGACTTGACAGACTTTTATTATGTAGAAATTCTGACCATGTAATTGAAACTGCTGAAATTTTAATTAATAAATACAATTTAAATAATAAAACCGCTTGTCTATTATGTAATATAATCCGTATTTTTTTCGAGTTTTCTTCTATATAATTAATGAAACACAATTTCCTTCTCTGTAATTATAAACTTATCTTCTATAGGTCCTCGGACACTTACAAGAAAATTACTTGGATATACAAATTTTACGTTTTATATTAAATATCTGCCGTAATGTTGAATTTAGTTCCTTTCGTTAACTTTTTTTTATTTTAATATGTATAACAAATTATAATCAATTAATTATAATTCTAAACAGGGATAATAAATAGTGTACTTAAAAGAGCCAAATAATTACAGGAATTGATTGAATCTAAATTGCAAATAAAAAAAGGCTAGGAATATCAGTCTATCTGACAGAGCGATGTGGTAAAAGTAGGATTAATAAAAAATAAATGAGTGCGAGTAACGTTTACGCGCGGTTGAAATAATATTTCGTCGATATTTGTGGCAGGTATTAAGTGGTCGAAGTTGTAGTTATTTTGGAAAATAACAATTATCAATAACAAATATCTTGAATCACTGTTGATTTACTACCATCCATTAGGAAATTATATTGTTCATCGCCAGAACTCATCATCACCTTGATCTGATCGATAGTGTAGTTATTTTGCAAAGTAACTACTACAGTAGTCAATATCTTGAATAACGGTTGTTTTACGACCATTCGTTAGTAATACAATTTTCATCTCCATAATTCATCATCAGAACCTGACCTGGCCGATGGCGTAGTTATTTTGCAAAGTAATAACTACCCGTAGCAAGTATACTGAATGACGGTGGATTTACTACCATCCTTTAAGGAATTCTATTGAATATATTTGGCGTTAATTTTGTAGAAATTCATTATTCACAATTAAATGAAACTACGTGATGCAGTATTATTTCTACTTTCCTTAATTTCTTTACCACGACCTAGGTTTCGTTGTATTACAACATCTTCAGGTGGGATATTAGCAAATATCTTTGCTAATATCCCACCTGAAGATGTTGTAATACAACGAAACCTAGGCCGTGGTAAAGAAATTAAAGAAAGTAGAAACAATACTACATCACGTAATTTCATTTAATTGGAATTATATTGTTCCTCTCTAGAACTCATCAACAGACCCTAACTTGGTCGTTTTCCAAATTAACAACTACCAGTAGAAAATATCTTAAATGACAGTTGATTTACACCATCCATTAAGCAGTTCCATTTCTCGTTTCGAAATCTCATCATCAGGTCATCACCAAATTTATAAGGGACGACCTGGTTAGTATACATTTACAAAAAAAAATTAACATTAAACTTTATAAATATAGAATAGAAATAAATTGAAGTATATATGTGTACATAACATATATACTCACGAAATTCTATGGTAAATCGATGCTTTCAAATGCAGGAAACTACTTAAGCAAATTATAAACTACCGAACGTTATTTCCGTCCGAAAAAAAGTGTGAATTTCTCTCAATTCGCGCCTAAAGAAGTTTTATTTCAATAAGGAAAAAAACTATTTTTTATAGAAGAATTTCACTATTATTATAAAAACTGTGAAGTACATTTATAAGATACCAAAATTTTGTCTATTTATAATATTATAGTTCATAAATGCTTCATCTATTTTTGCAATTATTTTTCCAGCCCTTAATTCTCATTATATTACATGTATTTCTGTTTTTATAATAACGTTTTTTTAATTCAATACTACACTCACCGTTTTGAAAGTGAATGTTATTTCCTTTGTTGTACTCAATTTTATGTTATAGATATTATTTCTATGGGCACTTCTATTATATCACAACTGTAACAATTCGATAAAAATAAATCAGTTCTTTAAAATTACTCGAATACTAACAAAATTACATGCGTATATCGACTATTGAATGTGCAACTCTGTTTTAATTTGGTATATTTGAGTAAAATTGAGTAAAATAAGCATAATTCGTATTTTTTTAATGTACTCAGTTGTGGCGCTGTTTCTACAATCTGATATTTCGTCAATACTATTGATATAAACCTTCTAAATATGAGTACGAATACTGGCAATATAAGGGTTCTCTACACACTAAGGCGTACGTAAACATTTAACGATACTTACTATTTCTTTACAATTATTGATACTATTTTTATCCCAAACATGTTGTATTATATTTTATCCTCTTCTCCATATTCTTTCAATAATACTCCACGTCACATGGAAAAGAAAAAAAATTGCTCGTTTTATTCGCTTCTCTAAAATTTGTATACATATATTTTTAAGGGTTAACTATTGAAATATATTTCAATGACTAATGTAATTTATTTCTATACAATATTTTAAGTTTTTATGTCAGACGTTTTCTGAAAAAAATGTTTGTGACCGATTAAAAGAGGGACACACACATGAATAATCTCGTTAAATTAAACAGAGATATGCAACGATACAATTCAGCCGGTCCAGAGGAGATGTTACCTGCTCTCGTTAGCGTTTCCCTTTTTGAAAGTTTGGGAAAGTGGGTCATGTAGTTTCTTGTCATGGAATAAATTATTAAGTTACGGGCATGATAGAATTTTTTATTTTACAATTTGTTTATATTATTTTTCTTATGAAATGTCATGTAATATGAATAGATGTTTAAAGTATATTGTTATGTTGAATATATTTGGCGTTAATTTTGTAGAAATTCATTATCCACAATTAAATGAAACTACGTCATGTAGTATTATTTCTACTTTCTTTAATTTCTTTACCACGACCTAGGTTTCGTTGTATTACATCTTCAGGTGGGATATTAGCAAAGATATCCCACCTGAAGATCTTTGCTAATATCCCACATGAAGATGTTGTAATACAACGAAACCTAGGTCGTGGTAAAGAAATTAAAGAAAGTAGAAATAATACTACATGACGTAGTTTCATTTAATTGTGTATATTGTTATGCTCACAGATTTATTTATAAAGGAAAATTTATTAAATGGCGAAAGAAGATTTAGAAGTAGAACAATTCGCTCTTGAGAAAGAAGAAAGGGTGATATTATTTTTCGCCATGAGAAAGATGGTATTTAAATTCTGATAAATTAATTACAGCCGTTTAAACTGAAAATTTAGCTATAAAGTAATTACCTGAAACATACTTTTAAACACTTGCTTACTTTTAATAATATTAACATAAAAATAAATTCGTCTAATCTCTCGCTTGTTAATTTGAAATTTAAAAAAATAAAAAGTATTGACAAAAGTTAAAAAAATTTGGCATAAAGAAAACAGTTTATATTAATGATACTAAGAATGCAACGCAGTTAACATGCAATGATGATTCATTTTCTATAGTATTAGTAATGGAAGTTTATTTTCTATATTGAAAGTTTTTTTTTAACAAACAAATAAATTATGTCAATCTCACTTCTTCCCTCTTTCTACGACGTAGCGATTGCAAAACGTTTGAGGCAATCGAAGTATTTTACTAATTACAAATAATAAGCTGTGTAATTTCCTACCTTTCGCATCGCCGTCGGCCGCCAGCGCGTTGACTTGCACCGCGCGACCATTCGCGTCGCGTACGTCGCGGAGCGACATCGACATACGCAGCCGTCGGCCGCCGGGACAGCACTGAGGAGGCGGGCGCGGTCCGATTACAGCCGTAGTCCGAGATTGCGGGCCACTGACTGGAAGCGGCGAGAGGCGAAGTAAAAAGATACGATTATCGTTTAGCGAATGTAAATAACAGTTTCAATTTGTCGATAATTTCGTGTCAGTTTTGACAGCACACTTTTGTGACATACAGTTTAGAAATGTTTTTTAGACTAAATGTAATTTGCATTAGATGACGTCTAGGTCTACGAGCATTGCTTAAGACATTGAAATGGTGGAAATATTTGTAATTCAAAATTTTAATAACAGAATATTAAATTAATTAAAATATAACAAATAGGTTTCAATCTAATCTAAATATCACATTTAAATAAGATTGAAATAATCTCCGCTTGTCAGCAAATTGGATAACAGTATTTGAAGTTTTTTTTCCAAACGCTTGACAGTAATTGGAGAGCAGTGAAGAAAATCCTCTATTTACTCCTTTGTTTCATCTCCCGCCGACACATTCACGCTGACATAGTACTTTGTCATCTAACAAAAGCCTTGATTTTTTAAGATTAGTACAGAAAAGAAACCTTCCCGCTATACAATTTCAAGCAAATTCGTCAAACACCTTGCTGTAATAGTAACTAATCTTTGAAAACAGAAACTATTAACCTCGATTTTGATATTTTTTTATAAGGTGGAATTAATTTGTTTCACACTTCAGAAACATTTATTTTAAACGAAATTCGTTAAGACATTATGATGTATATATCCAGCTCTGTGCTGAGTAAACTAAAGATATAACGAAACATTTTAAAATTCCTTATCGATAAGAAAATTTAAGGTAAGTTTAAATTTTCTATTAACGTTCAATTGGCTCTATAGCAAAGTGATAAATGCAAAGTGATAATTGTTATCAAATTGCATTTTATTTTTAAATTATTTGAAATGCTGCCTCTACGTCGAACAAAGATTTTCAGTTTTTAACATAGAAGTTAAATGTAACCTAGCACTTTATTAAAAAACTATAGAATTAAATAAGACAGAAGTTCACCGGTCTTCTATATTTGAGAACCCTGCTATACTTAGTTCTGACTAAATGCACCGTTTATGCAATTTCTATCTGTCAGTCCATTTATCGACTTTCTTTGTTAATATTTTATTGAAACTTGGCTATTTATGTATGATATTCATAGAAATAATCTGTAGTATTTTTAGTATCCAAAAGAAATATTTCGGCGAAATGCGAGGCGTTCACGCTCCGGTACGTCGGACACGTTGTTCTGTTGGGTTGTATTTATGTCAGTACAATAAGTGACTGATCATTAATTTATCTATACCAATAAGACGAAATATCGTCAGTAAAACGAAGGCTACTTAATAAATTTCATCCATGAGGCGAAATCCAGCTACGAGCCAAAGACACTAATCAATAAAACTATAACATGATTAGATCTCAATCTCTTACTTCAGGAACAGAAACAGGTTACAAAACTAAACCAAAACAAATGATATAATATAAAAACAAGTCATTACAGCGGAGAAGAGAGTGTCGAAGTACACTTATTTTGCACTTAAAAGAGATACTTGCGTGCACTTGTAAAGTAAATAAAAAGATTTCCTTATTTCAATATTCACAGGGAACCTTCCTTTGAAACTAAAATTTACAATAAAATAAAAAAAAATAATTTGTAGCGGAAATCTTAATTATAAATACTTTTGTAGAATCTGTGTTTACATGTTTGACAATTATCGGAAATATAATGTAAAAGAAAAATCATTTTCATAGAGCTGACAACGTTTATATGGATTTTAGTTCAATTTGAATATCGATGTAGCATAGAGTGCGTGTTATTCCCATATACCAATTAACAATTAGCTGAGTACATCCACTTCAAGGGAATGCGTAATAGATTTCATTTAATGAATTTTGAGTGAAATGACAAGGATAAACTTGGAGTGTTTGGAGTTGGTTTCAACAAATCTAATAAATATGCTTGTAATTCTCAGTTTAATATTAAAAATATTTTAAACTTAGATCTAAGGTAAAACCCTTTTCAATACAAAAAAGTTACCAATATACGGATAAACCAACCTCATATAGAGAAAAGTGGGCTATTTTAGACACATTTGATGTAAAAAAAATATGTTATATTTGTAAGTAAATATAAATACAAGTAAATATCTTAATAAATATACTATTTCCTTCATATTGACGTATTTCCAAATACTGTTTTTCTGCATATAATTAACCAGGAAAAGGTAGATTAATTTAAACTCGTCAAGGGGATGATTTATAAGATTCATCTGTAAGACACAAGATTATATATCGTTCGTAAAATGCTCGTAAAACACAAGATTATATATCGTTCGTAGTACGCTCACCGCATTTTTTGTTGTTAATTAAATAAACAATTATAACAAAAAGAAAAAAAATAAAGAAAAGTTTAAAACTGCCGTTTTTAACTTTTTTGAGAGTGGTGGGGGGGTGCAATAAGATAGCCATACAAAAGAGATCGACAACAGTCACGAAATGCGAAAGAAAAGAGTTTATGTAGAAAATCGTTTCTAAAAATTGATCAATTATGTGAATATTTGTCAAATAGTTTAATTTTCTTGTATGATAATACAAAATTACAGAAGAGCAAAAATACGAAAAAGGAGAAAAATACAAAATTACAGTGAACAAATTTACAGAAAAACAAATAACAGACTTACATTTTGATAGTTAACAAATCGATGGAAAAAAATTACCAAAATCGGACAAGAACTGTAATCTGTGCCGCATTCACATGCGTACATATCACATTTCAAAGGCGAATTTGCTCATAATAAATATTTTTAAAAGTTAAAAAATGCTATAATTTTAGTTAAATTTCTCCTCTTTCCAAAAAGTATTATCGTAGTAAACTTTGATTAGATACCTATTATCCGAGTTATAATTAGTTCTATCGTTAAAGCTCGAGGCTGGGCGTTAGCCGATTATAAAACACACACCCGTGGGATATATAATGAAATTCTCAAATTTTGGAATGTATTCTGCCATTTCAATATTACCTTATTATGAACCTCATAGTTTACTATTGTTCGGGTATAATATCAACTAAAAAATATTCTAAATATATTTTTAGTACCGAAAAAGCCCGGAAATTCCGGCTGTTTTGACTGTCAGTGAGTGGCATAAAAAGATAACAGAATATCTTTGTTAGCTTTAATAAAAACAGCATGCAGAGAAAATAAAAAAAAACCGAGAAAATGGTCGACTGCTATGAATATTGATTGCCGATTTATAACGTGTATTATTTATATTATACTCGAAATAGTAGCAATGCTACCAATCTCTAAGCAAACAAATAAAACATATAATAATCATGTGATCACATTTTTATTCATCCGGATAGTATTCATTTCGGAATAGTCTATTATAACATAACAAAAATGATGATATATCATATATATTTTATATATACTATATAATATATAGTATAATTTTACTGTTATATTTGTACTTTTTCTGTATTTTAGAATATATTTAAATTTCATAGACATATAGTTCTAAAAATAGAGAGGGGACAAGTATACTAACATGGGTTCCCCTTTTTAAAAATCTGATTGGAAAACAGGCGGAAAAAAGTTTTTTCTCACGTAAAATTTTTATCAGTATATTTTCAAAGTATACTTTCAACATAATCTAGAACATCTTAGTGAAGAACGCATCCACCAAGATAGCAGACTATTGCTGGTGACTAACGCGCGATTGCCCAAGACAAATTCACTGTAGGAAAATTACCTAAAAAACAATTTCTTCACGTAGAATGTTAATATAAATTCTTATTTTTTAAAGACATAGTTTCTTTTATCTATAACTAGAGCTGATATAAATAAAAAGTAATATTTTTGGCATCACCGTTTTAGATCTACTTAAAACCAGGGTTGAAATCCCTGACACCAACTACACATGTTTTAGACCTCAAAACATGCCACGATCCATCCATGCAGTAAAATACAAAGTAAGAAACAAGTGCAACACTTGTTGTGATAATTGGATTGCCAGATATGATTATTGTCATGTCATTACTATTACAATTTCCTTATGAATTTATTTCCTTACTTACTCAAAAATATCATAAAATTATTATACCTGGATAAAAAGAAAGAGCCTGAATATAAAAAATTGCTTGTGGTACAATCAAATTGCGATCAGATTAACCACTATATATTGGTAAACAATCAACTAAGTCTATTAATAGTATTCATAATTTTTCTTTTGCGTATTATCAAATTTACAATCAATAATTGTAATGTAGTGATTGAATAAAGACGAGAAACTAAGAGGAATGGAAAAATGAATGATTCTATAAGAGTTCCATTTTTAACTTGTGTGTTAAGGAATCTTATAAATACGTTGCTCTCTTCCACCCACGTCCTATATATATACAACTGCAACACGACATATGACACACTTTTCGTAATTGGTATCTACGTATGAAGACAAGGCGTGGGAAGTACACATAGGCATATAATGACATAATACAAGACTTTCGTTAAATACAAAAAAGTAAACATTTTGGTAAATTTGGAAATGCTAGAATTAATCCTGTCTTTATTTATATAACCCATTCACCGTTAACATTTTCTAAAAATATTGGCCTCAAATTCTACAAAGTATAGACACATTGGATATAATCCAATAACACCACGCTGTGCTATGCTCACACTACTGTAAATGCGTTGGTTTCGTATAACTTTTCATAACGTGGCATGTCTCATTTCACTTTAGGCAGAAAACTTTTCTTCACCTTCAAACTGTTGGAGTACACCATGCATTATGATATAAGCTTTCTACAGATGTAAATATAATACGCATGCGTAAATAGATATAATATTACAAACGATATCTTAAAGATAAGAGAAAATCAGCAGCTTTTAACTGGAAGTACTTGCAGCTTATTAACCGCATTTCTACAAGTCGTCTTTTATATATTCTTATTCATTCTCTACCAGGAGTAGAGAATGTTTGTCGGATGTATTGTTTGATTTTTGCAAACGATTTGATTTACATCTGATTCCATTTCCTTATCTTCAGCAAAATCGTATAACCTATTATAACGCTCCTTCTTATATTATTATAGTGGTTGGAAGAAAATAATTGATTTCGCAACAAAAATCCATTATCCACTTTTTAAGGTTTTTAATAGCTGTAGTCAGTTTCATAAAGATCAGTATTTATCAACTATACTATAATAAATATAAAAATCCGGTGTACAGAAGTTCGATGTTCTTATTATGAATTTTGTGAGGAATATATCTATGTATATTATAGTAAAATATTATTAAATTTACTGAACAGCAGTCTACTCTCTGCCGCCGGGTCAGGCACTCACGATACTTAAGAAAAAATAACATCAGTCTATATATAACATATCTCGATATATTTATAGGCCTATGACAATTGGGTATTTGACTAATTTTTTTTTATTTCATTAATCATAATTTCAAGGTACAAACTGATGAAGAGTGAAAATTTTTTTTAATAATCTTAAAAATTGACCGAGTTGTTGAAGTTTAAATTTAATCTTTAGACAAGGACGGGAATACTGTGTTGTGGGGTCATTTTTAATATAGCACATTATATTCTACAAGAGGAAAAGAGACAGGGATATACCCAAGCCTATCCGTATCTTCAAATTTAGAAGACTATAACTGGCTTATTTTTCAATCAATTTTTGAATTTTTTTCTAGACTGATATTTAATTAACTTATATTTCACAATATTGTGCGAAAAATACCAAAATTTAGAATGAGTCAACTACCATATTGCATGTATTCTCTAAATCTAACTACTTAATTTAACCTTCATACTTTACTTATTTAATTTGCTGAATTATCAAAGGTTACATGTTATTATAGTTAATGTTACCAATGTGAAGTCTTCATGCACGATTCGTGCATCGGTTCACGCGTATCACGATCGAAAGTTGCAAAATAGAATATAACAGTTTTTTACCAGATAATTTCCATTTCTCATAAAGATACGATATTTTTTCCTATCGTTTCTATAAATCCATTTACTCCTTGTGCAATCTTGCGTCAAGATTTATATTAAAATGGTTACATATTTACGAAGACCTACGAATTGACATAGTAATCATCACATTTCAATTAATTTGAAAAATAATTTAGTCATCCTTTTTTTTATTATTCTTCTTAAATCTCTTACACCTTTTGTATTGTGCTGAACAAACACAACGTGAAAAGAAAAATATCCCAAAAATTAGGGCGTTACTTTTATACAAAAGTAAAAGAAGCGATTAAATATTTATAACACTCACAGACAGTACTGTTAGAATATTATTTAATCGAAAATATTTGTGAGTGGCATATCTTAAAAACAAAAATTTGGAAAGTTAGTTTATAATCTTAGTATAAAAGCTGATCTAAGAGTTACTGAGAATAAAAATAAGTAAACAACAGACAACATAATGAAGATTAATGACCGTAGACTTAACGCGGTTCGACCGTGATGCGCCTAGAATTATAAGTATATTTCAGCTCTAAGGAAAAATACAAAATAAAACATAGGATTTTAAAAATACCCACATCGAAAAATGAAGTTAAATTAATTTAATTGTACCCTTAAATTACAAAAGGTAGTTTTTTATTACTAAACTGAACTAAAATCAAAAAAAATAAAAAAGCGTGTCAAGTAATGATTAGATTATGTTAAATATAATAATAAGAATAAATAAAAAAAATGATGCCAGAAACAGAAACTTTTTTCCATTTCTGAGATAAATGTTTTTTTCCAGAGTGAAAATAACGGTTACGTAATAAGCTAGTAAATATACTTTGCAAAAATTAATTTTTTAAATAATTTTTTGAAGATGAAAATTGTAATGATATTGGTAAAATTTTACACAGAAAAAAAATTATTTCCAATACAGAGTGTCATGTCAGTTCACTTTGTTTTCTTTTTATTTCTTATTTATGTTCACGAATAAATTTCTATGGTGAACTTTAGGAATTTTGTAGAAATCGATCTCGTTGAGTATTTCCGTATTAAATGGACTGATAAAACACAGGACAATTGGGGTATACACAAGATTCAAAGAATGAAGTTCTCACGAACTGAGGGGAAGATTTAAAGGAAGAAAAAATTTACGGACTCAAAACTGAAAGCAATCTTAACTTCATCCATGGGCTGAAAGCCATCGAATCACATTATGCGAGAGGGAAAGCAAACGCGTTTACTTGGCATGCAGATCTATGGAATATTCAACGCTGATAAGTCCGAATATTATCAGATCACAGAAGTGCTTTTACAGATTTTAACCAAAATTTCAACATGAGTGTTTTTGTGCCTTCAGTAGATGAATGCCGCACTTGCATGGAGTTAAAGCTTAAAATTTAAAATACAATAAAATGAAACGACGAAGGGTGATTTGAGACTGTAATTAACGACGCACAAGAGGCAAGCGAAAGATTTTTTTTAAGGTGTACGACAAAATCCTTGGTTACCTTAAGTGTTCGTTAAGTGAATTATATGCTATTAGCTGGATATGAAGATTTAATGAACTTATCAATTTAGTGAATGCAGCAAAAATTTCATTCATAGTTATATTTTGAATTCATGTCGTGTAATCCCTTTAGTCCAGTGTTTTACTCAAAATTCATACAATGCGAATTAAAAGTCATTTGAAGCCACATGATATCGACAAATTGTACGATTAAGCGTATTTACAGAACATTAATTTGGTGTTTATGCTTAAATACAAGAAAAAAGTAAACATTTAGCACCATGTAATTATTTACCTTTTCCAATTTTTAACAATTATTTTGCTCCTATTTTGCTCCCCGATCTTTGCAACTCAGAATTTTTTGCGAAATTTATCATTCGACTTTTATGGATGACACTCCAATTACCGCTTTCCGAACGTTAATTAAATACATTTCGTAAAATTAAAAGAATTTCTCACTCAGTATTAAACTTATTATAAATAATGTTATATTTACAATATAAAATATTTATAAACATTTAAAATTTTAATTTGATTATCGCAGTTCATTAATTCTGAAACATCTACAATAGAATTTATGATCATAACAGTTTGTGGCTTACTTGGCAAATTAGTGAACTACATTGAAAGAAATTGAATATTTTGAAACACTTCATTACATTTTTTACTACTTCCCCCAAATATATCTTAAATATAAAGCAAGCTTTAAATTTAATAGATTAAAAGGCAAAGAGACAACAAATACACACGGAGATACGACGACTTCGATTACTTGTAATTTCAGGTACTGAAATTAATAACAGGCCTTTTTAGGTAAAATACAGTGTTTGCGTAGGCAGTGTGGTATGAATACCAACAACTGTTTAGAAAGAGTTCGTGAGATATAAAAAATGTTAAAAATTTATCAATAAATTATTTTTATGGCTGTCTAAAGCATCAATCAATGAGCCATTTCGAGCGATCAGTTATTTTCAAAAATTAAATCCATAATGAAAATAATTAATTGAAAAATATGTTTACTTTAAAATGTTATCGCTTATGAGGCAAAAAGTACCGTATTAAGAACATTTTTACAAATCGAACATCTTGACATCTACTAAAAAATTTTAAAAAACGTATAAAACAAAAAATTAGAAACCTGAATGTTTCATTTTCCTACTTAAGTACTTAGAGTGCACAACTGTAATTTTATTTTACGTTAAAAGTATTTATGCATTAATGCGTTTTTGTAATTGCTCCCTAAGTCAATATTTACCATTATAAAGATGGTATATGTATACTCGTACTAATTGCACTTATTTTTTTAAATACGTTCAAAGATCTCACAACATAAGCCACTCTCAAAAAAGTACTTTATTATTTACAGATTTTTAAACAATTAAACAAATGGACAGAAATAATACAGATAAGTAATATCTAGCATTAAAATTAAAAATAAATATTTCATTTCAGTAAAATTAATTTCATCAAGTTTAAGAATATAACCTAAGTTATTCTGTGGGTAAAACCACAATGAAAATATGATTCTTAAAATGATAACGACGAAATTAAAAAATAATAAGACATTTCGACTTATGACTACTTCAGATTAGCGTGTTTTTAATATTTTGTTCGTAAATATTTTAAAAATTAAATTGATTATATCGCTTAACTCTAAAACCCGCTCTTACTTTTGTTTTTCACTACACATTCCGTATCCTTAAAGACAACGTGAAAGGCAAGAACTTGCCAAAGAAAGTCAGTACCAATAGATACGAAAGAGCGAAATTATATTTGATTATAATTTAAATATGTTAAACAAAAAGTTGATTTCATTTCAAACAACATAAATCACCGAAAGGCGCAGTTCTAGTCCGCGCCTTAGATTGATAAAACGTCGAGATAAAATCATAACAAATGTTTCGTATTAACATGTAATTTAATTACCAATCTTGAGAAAATGCGTTCGCTTACACTTGGGTTTGCCGCACCCAATACATATATTTGCAGTGTGTCTTTCAATGGGAGTCCGGCAAATCTGTAGACTTCGAGTCTCGGTTGCACGTACGATTTTGTACTCAATAACGTCACAGTCTAGCAATAGCAACCTCCATTGACTCTTTTCTGGGACTGTTTTAATCATCGTGAGTAACATTTCTATTAAAACTAATGTATATATGAAAAAAACTACTAAGTACGAGTAGTACTCGCACTATGTGGGTTCTGCACATATTTATGCATTTTGAACGTTTAAGAATACATAGTATTTCCATTAAAATATTTACAAATGTTAATTTCTTACAACGTAAATACCTACCTACCATATATCCACGCAGACGTAAAACGTGATGCATATTTAAATTATACTATTTCCCACCATGTAGATATATTGTCGGGTATATTTATATGTAGGGTATATTTATATGTAGGGTATATTTATATGTAGGGTATATTTATATGTAGGGTATATTTCACAGACGTAATAAATATATATTTCACAACACATATTTACTTTAGCAGTTGAAGTGAAAGAAAGAAATTACACAAAATTTATTTAGTTCAATGTTCGCTGCTTTTGTACTTCATCGACGTAAAAGAGTAGCTAAAATAGTTAATTGAACTTATTTTAGACACGTTAGAAATGTCCTTTGTGAAGTAAATTCTAAAGTTTTAGATAGGCTTTCTGTGTTAATAGAAAATTTATTTATTTACACTTTAAATATTTAAAGAACAAAAAGCAATCAAATGCAAAAAGGGTATGCATAATTTATATACGCAATTATTATTTAATTCTCAGATAACTAAATAATTGTTATAATAATGTCTGAATCCAAGTGGTTAGAATTTATCTTACATAAAGTTTTTGTTTCTGTGTAGTTCCGCTTTAACTCAATGAATTTATGTCACGTTACATAATCTTTTATCTAACTAGTTGAACTTACATAGTATTTAATATATACCACCAGTGAGTGCCACCACTTGAACTTACATAGTATTTAATATGTATCACCAGTGAGCGCTCATGGAATTTTGACCCTTTCTGTCACATTCAAAATAGCTGCAGGCTTAACAACAATGAGCGATTATCGAAGATGTGTACATTATAAAACACTTCATTGAATATAAACCTGAGTAATGAGCGAGCAGAAAATAAATCCCGCTATCTAACTGATTGTTGGGAGAATGAATGAAACAACATTTAAATTTCGATTTGACGCTTAACAATTTCAGTTTCATATAATTAGAGCTGGTAAAATTAAATTCAATACTTTCAAGCGGCGCTATAAAAGTTTTAAAATCAAGCTTAGAAAATCTTCAAACTACAAACGTTATTGAATATTCAATTCTGAAAGCGTATGAAGTAGGCATCTAGACCGAAAAGTTTTCATGCTATTTAAATAAATTTATGTTGAAACAGTATAGGAAATTTCAGGCCAAACCGTTTATAGTCTTTTTATCGTTCCTGTGTAAATACCAACAAATTATTATTTTTTCAAGCAGGACGATGTAGAAAACTTTACATCATGGACAGGAAACATGCAAACTGGAAAACGTAATTATCCGCTAATTAACAACCATAAAGAACCTAATATCAGTATAGGCTAATTCAGAACAATATTTAGGTATGGAACCCGTAAAATCTGATCAATAAAAGTCATTAACTGACATCCATATTACTCGTATGTAATACCGATGAGGTCGTATGAGACTTAAACAACTGGCGTGGACACGTCATACAAGATATGAATGATGTATACTTGCAGAATCCTAATATAATTCTATCTGTTTCATAGATTTTATATTGTTAAAAGATATAAAAAACACTGGCAGATAATTTAGTATAATTATACAGAATTACACGACATTTTTATTTCAACAGTTTGTTTTGGAATCATGTCGGCATACGTCTGTATGTTCATCTATCATAGATATTGGCTTTAGAGAAACATTTTCTTGAAATAAAATATTTCCCACGATTTAAGGAACAACTTATGTGTTTAATCGTTTTTTTAGCTTTTAATTTGACTCTGTCAAAACGCTCCCATTCAGTTCCTGCATACGCGATATGATACGCATTGGTGCCGTCGGCGGCCGGTGGCACGATAGATGGGAGTAGTGCAGTAGTATTAATAATTTAAGTAGGGTCTGATGACACGGAACACTAATTGTACAAGTGCAGCTTCTTTCCTTTTTTAAAGAAAGAAGCTGCACTTGTACAATTAATTTAAAATTCAACCTAAAAATTGTGGCATTCCAGATTCATAACTGAGGCAACTTATTATACAGTTTCATTTTCATTAAATTTCAATTTGCCTTAAATGTACGGTTAATGACTCAAATGTGATTTAATGCCGTTTAAATTGGAAATTTGTTCAACTATAAAAAATTGTTCAACTATATCCCTTATATATTCATAAAATTTGTATACAACTCGGAACTAACTTCCAAAACTAAGCGATCAACACCGGGAACGGAATATAATTCATTTGGGTATAGTTAGCTTTCAGGTACAGAATAAATAAATTAGGATATAAAAACCTAATTTTCTACTTCTGTCTAAATTCGAATATCCTTCTTCTGTCGGTGACCTTCCATGTATAAAAAAATATAGTTTACATATTTTTAATTTAGACACACAACATTTAGAATTAATATTAAAACATAATTCTCAAGGCTTATTTTATCTGCGTTTAGAACGATGTACAAGGATCTAACTCGAACACTTAAATAAAATATTTTGTCACGTAATCGATACAGTTTTTACGAGTCAATATTAAATCTTTACTCAGTCAAGTAGCTTCGAGATTGATGATCCACATAGGAAGCCTCCAATTCAATTATGCGTTTCAATTAAGGTTCGCTTTATTATTACCTGACTACGGCATGACAAGGAAGGCATTGTATAAGTTATTCTGAGTAGACATGTAAATGCGTATTATATACATATAAACATATGTATTTGTTTTTATGTATATATATATATATATATATATATATATATACATATATATATATATATATATATATATATATATAAATATATATATATATATATATATATATATACATATATATATATATATATACACATACATACATATATATATATATATATATATATATATATATATATATATATATATAGTCAGGGCGATTCAACCAATTTTGATGAATCATTTATCAATCATTCGTCATTAAAGGGCCATTATGAAAACAAATTTAAAAGAATAAAAATGTAATAATAAGATGATGTATGCGTTATTGAGCTAACTAATCTAATTAACAAAATGATATACGAGTACTATAACTCGTTTTACCAAGAAACATCTTATGAGGGTAGGTGCCCTCAGAAGAAAATATGTAAGTTAATTATGGATATTCCTACAGCAAGGGTGAGGTGTTGGGTTGGGTTAAAAACAATGTAATGAATACAAGTAACACTAAAACTGAAAATTATAGCAAAAACTACCACGGCTTATGAAATTGCGAAATATATATCAGAGGTTTTCATTTCAAGCAAGCAGACTGCAGCTTGACGTTATTAATTATAATTTCAATCAAGTTTTTCATATTTTTGAAACACTACGTTATTTACCAGATGTATAAAGGCACATATGCATAGAGAAACCTAACTCTTTCTAACGATTCTCAATATAAATGTGAATATGTTAGACGATAGCGCATCCAATTTGTATAAAGGGGCAATAACATTTAAAATTACGTATCAACAGTTTCATCTACAATAAATACACCATTCCCCTCTTAGGTAAACATAGTTAATGAGGCACCATATCGAATGATTCTGCTATATCTCACTTTTTCTCGTTATTTACAAAAGCTTTTTCATATAGTCTTATGTCATATTACTGCCTCCAACATTTTCGATTTTTATTAACTCTTTTATCAGGTCTAACTGGCATTTTATATTTAAAAAATGTTCTGCTTTTGATAGATAGAAATAATTAATTCTATGTAAATGATCGTCAAAACCCAGCTTTCTTAATCATCCTCATAGCTTTTTTAAATATTACGTTATATTTTGTATCTTTATTTCTTACTGTGAAAGCTTCAATTGTATTCCTTCACGATCGGCTCATAACCATGTTTCTTATAAATACTTGAAGAAAGTAAATTGTTATATTGCTACGAAATGGCTACGGTATCTCTGCTGTTCCGCTCCTGTACAGCTCTCAAAAATGATAATCGCACAGCTATTAGAGTTAAACATTATTTAGATAGAATATGTAATCTAATTTTAATAGCTTTTAGGTTTTAATCTTTAACTTTCTCTTTCAACTACAATAGCATTTACCAAATTCAGTTAAATTTCATACTACTACAATCTTTATTTACTCTCAAAACAACACTCAAACTTTTCCAATCGATACGTCGCATGCTTTACATACAGTCCTCACCAAAATGTTATAAATAAAATTTATTAAATTCACCTTAAATTCACCTATTGCTACATTATTCTTATCACTATACCTTTCTTTTGATACTATTCGTAAGGTACGTTCCTGCCGAAGCAATAGTCTGAAATATAAATAGAATTTAAATCAGTATTACCATAGGACTAGGTAGCCTTTTGATCTCATGTTTTTTATCAAAGAATCAAGCAAATACAGAACGGAACTTGATTTCTTTGTTATGATAATGTTTGGTAGGGTGTCATAGCTTTTCTTTATATTAGTATTTGCATTAGTAATATGCTTTCATCTTTATCCTACGAGTATTCTTACTGTTTTTTATAAAATAAATAGTTAGCATTTATTTTTATTTTCTGGAACGTCTAAAATATTGAGGCACCTAACTTACGCCCAATCTTTAGTTTTTGACACGATTTCGGTTTATTATTAATTTTGTAAGTCTAACACTAAAAAACATTAGTAAATGTTCAGAAATTGTTAGATATTTATATTTATGTATAATAAATCATAACAAATGTGTTCAATAGCAAATGACAATAAAATATTCCATTATAAATATACCTTTTATGTGCAATTTTAGGTGAATTTTGAAAAAATGGCATCGATGATGGTCTGGAAGCTACGTTTCTTATTAGGTCGGAACGAAAATTTTTACAAAAATAGGTTAAAACAATATCTAGATAACGTGGCGCCTGTTCAAAACGTAAAAAAGTCATTAAAATTCGTCTTAAACAATATTGTGTCACTGAAAAGAACTTTTAAAACACCAAAATTTTCAAAACACAAGTGCCCGACTTATTGAAAAAAAGAAAAATGTCCTAAACTATGTTTCCTTTACTTACAATATCTCCGTTTTGAAAAAAAATATTTATTTGAGAAATGGTACATTTCATTCTATATGTTAGTACCTTCATAAGTAAGTTTTTCTCATTTGGCATAGAGCACCTAAACCAAATACCTAGGTAACTTCGTAAAACATAATTAACAGTCAGTAAGATGTAATTATATAAAACTAATGCTAGAAGATGACACTGTATTATTTACATAACTAAATAAATGTAATTAAAAGAAACTATTAAATGTTTACGAAATGAGAACTAGATGGCGCTGCATTACTTCTTAGAAATAAGTAAGTTATATTTATAAATCTGTTTCACGCATCAAACTGCCAATTTATAAATTGATTTCTGTATAATTCAAATATAATTGTGTTGCATTTATTCCTCGTATACTATTTTCCCCGTGCACATTATTATTAATGTTATCTTTTTATAATTTTGAATATCAATCGACAAAAAGTCATAGTTTTAAACAGAATTCAAATTAAAACTGATTAATTTCTGATTATTTAAAAAAACACGTATAGATAAAACGAAACTGACCGTTCCGTGGCCGTTCGAAGGCCTAAATCTAAGTGAAACTAGAAACTCAGAGTAATGCCACAATTCACTACTCGTGTGACTACAAATTAGTTCCTGCTGTAGCCGAGAAATTTCCTCTGGTTCTACGACATACATATTACAACTTCGCAGCACATATCAAACAGGATGAAATGGACTTTCAGATTCCTTCAGACAACATCTTCTGATCGACGGAGGACTATTATCAGACCTATCAAGAAAATAGCAACAATTTAATGTGTCAAGACTAGAAGCTTCGCCTACAGGAAACGTGCGCTATCTGCAACAAAGAGGAAGATCGTACGCCAGAATCTTCAACAATGGAGTCACTCGAAAGTCTTTTAATGCAGAAAGTTAAGTACACCTGTAAAACGACTCGATACCCTGCCGATGGCTGCAGCTACATACATCATACACTGGAACATGATCCATCAAATTAATCTGCTTAAGATTTGCTCATCACTGCAATAGTCACGTCTTTTAGAGAAAACGAGTACAACTCAACACTTCTCAAGATTTTAACTGTTCAAATGAGAGAGCCGACGGGAGCCTGTGACACGTATGTTTTCATTTACAATGATTGGGCGTTCATTTTTATAGAAGTTTCATTTGCTGAGAAGGTAGGCACCGCCGGACTTAAGGAGCCATTTTATACAGGAAGGATAGGCGGCAAACATATGGATATTTGAAATGCGTCTGTTTAATGTCTCGACTCGGAAAAATTCAAAATAACAGCCCGCATAGAGCCCTGTAATTGCAGAAAATTCAGAGGGACATTTTTTGGACTGCCGCTATCCTCATCTATGAAATCCGAAGGGGATATAGAAAAGTCCCGCTTGTCTCACTCACGGACTTCGGCTGGGTGATCTATGGGCTACCAGATGTGCGAAAAAGAGAAGATATTCATTGCGTCAAACATGTGCTACTTCAAGACTGACGTCGGTAAAATAGGAATGGTAGAAATGATGCACCAACATCTCTTACATTCCTAAGAATGAAACCGTGACATTTGTACACCAAAAATGAACGACAAGCGTTGTCTTCTCGAAGAGAGAATCATTAAGTAATCGAAAGCAGATTACTAAATACATTTCTAGGCATCAGTATCCACGATAATAAATATGCAGAAACACTTGTGCAGAGGCCAACGCAATGATGTGCATTCGACCAAATATCGCGTGAAAAGCGATGTTGCTTCATCTCCTTACACCGCGATATGTGTAAAAAAACAAGAACACAGAATATTATTGGGAAGAATATCCAGATGCCTGAAAAGCTACCGTAATTAATCACTACGTCGACAACTATTTAACAAGCTACGATACGGAAGAAAAGACATAAAAAATTCAAAGCAGATCGACCACCGTCAAACCAACTAGTAGTTCCAGCAATGGGTTTTAAATTCTATTTATTTAGGTACTCACTAAACTAGTTACTAGGTATTCATTGAATTACGAATATCACCTAGAAATAACAAAGATGTACCATGGAACACCGGTAAAGACACGCTTTCATTTAAAATGAACGAGTGTAGAGTATCTAGGGAAGTATCCAGTGGAGAAAGCACACCCAAGAATACGAAGGCACTCGGGGTGGTGATATGCCAAGAAGCCAAGAGGGTCCTTTAATAAACCTGGCACACCGGATTTGGCTGAGACGATCTACTTCAGTCTCCAGAAGCAAAAGCTTGGGCAAAATGGATAGCGTAAGCCTGAAATCTAATACAGGCCGTGGCCTGCTGCTTCACCCATCTCCTAAAGGTCGAGAATTTACAACTCGTACCTTTATAGATCTGATCCGCTTACGCCGTAGCCGTTTACTAGAAAATAGAAGACGAAAATGAGAACAATCATGTCACTTTAATCAAAGGGAAAGGGAAGAGAGAACGATCATCGAAGAACGCAACTCAAAACCAGCGTGGGGTGTCTAGATGTCTGATTCCAGGGCCGTGCTCCATTGACTGCAACGGTGAGCACGAGTTTCTAAACCTTTCGCCGCTCAACAGATTCCAGTAATATCGGAGGAGATGAAAGCTAAAGAATGAAAATTGACGCCTATTGATCATTTTGAGGATGATGCCACACACGTCTTCCTACGATAACTTCAACTACGAACTGTGAGTCCGACTTTCTGTATAAACTGAAAGAGGAGTGTCCTTATGAAAAAGAAAGTGACGACCACAATGAGGAAAGTTAATATGGGACTTAGAAATTATTAAGGACGCCGTCGCTGCCACACATCTGAAAGAAGCGCTACCAGATATCGCGCTTTTCTCAGAATGGGCACGATTTATAACCGCCATCATACGTGTTCTCAAGTTCATAGACATGTTGTGGCGAAAAGTTCTAATAAGAAAACAAAAAGAGTGGTGTACTGTTTCTTTCAATTACATTAGGAAAATAGAAGACGACTTCACCTGGAACAGAGCGAGACCGGCTAATCGCAAAGAAGAAAAACGAAGTACGCGCTCCAGGCGAGCCCCCACTTAGACTCATTTTAATAGAAGCTTGCTACTTGCATCAAGCGCAACAACTTTATGTTTGCGTATAACAGGAGGAGTGAGAAATACCAACGATGAGAAAATAGGAGGCCCTGTTCCTTTCTCAATCGCCTTACATGACTGGCATTAATCATGGATAAGGAAGGAATAATTCGTCTGCGCTCAGGTATAGCTGCCGTCACTGAAATTAGCGCTGACCAAAAGGAATCAACCATCATAGTTGGAGATCACCCGTGGATACGCCTTTACATAGCTTGGATCCATAGATGTTTTACAATTTTGGTTAACAAAATCCGTCAATATTACAGGCCGCTTTAATTAAGAAACACTTAATGAAGTTAACTGCAAGGCTGCCAGAGGTGTCGCGTAAAAAAGGCCTCACCAACTTAATTATTTACGGATAATCGTCCCCACAGTTACCTAGCTTATCGCTGTCGGACTTTCACCTACACTAGTGTTAACTACTTCGGTGCGTTCGCAGACAGGACGTCGCCTCGCAACATCTTCTCAACGAGTAATCCTTGCTACGTATACCGTATCGAAATTTATCGATTACTTCATTTATAAAACCAGTTTTTATATGGTTATACTGAATAATAAAACACATGTGTAGCCAATACAGGAAAAAATTTCAGTAAGGGAAGAAAACAATTTTAATTATCAGTACGATATTTTATGTGTAGCAACAAATCCTTCCTACTGCAATTAATATTCAAAGGCAAAATTAACAAAAAACATTATCTGAAAAGCTGTATAAAAGACATCAGTTCGTAGATTGATTTAACATCAGTCAATAAAGCTAGACACTTATAACGACCAACCACAAATATATGGAGAAATATAATCGGGAAAGCTTAAGTGAGATCAAGGGATTTTTGAAATAATGGTTAATATTACTACCGTACTACTGAGAACCTAAACTCTTGGATTACAAAGAATTTACCGACGAAAAATATGGAAACACGTGTGTTAAGAAAGAAAATAAGTGAAATAAGAAAAACCGTCAAAGGCATTTCTTAATTTCCATTGATACATAATCCTGTAAAGATTCATAGATAGTATCATCAACAAAAATGTATGTTGGCAATCTACTTAAAATACCAACGCTTTTGATACTTATATTTTTGTTTAAACAACAAAAAAACAGAATAAATTAAATATTGAACGACCAAATTATTTATAAAGTTGCTATTCTTAAAACTATGCATAAATGTTACTGTACACAAAAATAGTTTACTTGTTAATCATTAAAATTTTATATAATTCTATTTACATATTCGATACGTTGTATGAATATATATGTTTACTGCTTTATTTTGCACTCGCAACAACAACACACTTCGCAACATAAATCAAATTTAATACTATCTCTCTGGAAAGCGAGGAATCGGATATGTTTGAAACCGTTCATTGCTATTGCTTTGCTGTCTGCCTCGACTTGTAAAGACCGCGGTAAGCTTGTATTTAATGAGGTGATATTTAAGTTAGTAAGTCGTATTGTCGATAGGTTGAAATTAATTATATTCTTCGGAGATGTCGTGCATTTTGGTAAACATTTTGGTTTCTTTTTGATTGATAGGCGAGATTTGTATTTTAAATTTGACAAAAAAATCTAGGCCTCTAATAACAAATAATGCCACACATCAATAACTACACATCGATGTGGTAATTTAACTTACAATTTTTAGTGGAAGATTAAAAAAAGCAATGGGGTATAAAAAAATAATCATCAGTAAGACACGTCAATAGCGTTTTCACGTAACTAAACATAATGGAAATTAGTGCACATATCCGTTACAGACAGTGAAAATAAAAGTCTCCATTATGGACAAAGTTTAAAATAAGAATATTCAAAAACCAATTCTTCAAACTGAAGTTGACGAATCAGAGGGTTTTTATCATCAAAGTATATTTTACTCCGGATATGCAAATATTAAGGATGTATATTTTACACAAACTTGCAGTTTGTTCCATCAATTGGGAAGTACGAGGACAAAATATGTTATCTTTATTCTTAAACATTTAATAAAACGTGAAAAGTTACATTTTCATGCACTTTTTCAATATTTTCTCAATACATTGACATAAATAAAATTTACAACTATAGATAAATATATAATGAGTTATTAGAATAATATTTCAAGATTACAATGAAAGTTATTATTTGAAAAAAACCTGTCAAACACGAATAGAACTTTCTCATGCGGAAAAAGTTAGTGCATAGTTAAAAAAATATGACATCATCGCTATGGCTTGCTAATAATCTTTGCGTTCAAGTGGTCTCGGAAATAAAAAGGGAAAATTTGTTTTGCATATTTTTTCAATATACCTCTGAGGATATACTTCCTAAAAATATTAAAAATATGTTCGAGACTCTTAATATTAGTCGTTTCAAACTATACCACATTATATACGAAATTACAGAAAAAAATGGAGTATATAATTTGCCTCTTCTAAAATTTCCACCTAAATATTTTTGGCTATTAACTATTGACGTAAGAGTATGCGCGGCTTAATTTGTTTGATTACTATGTAAACTTACAAGTTTCTATGTCAAGCGGCTTCTGAGAAAACAAATGACAGTAGCAGACAGACAGAAACGTAAGTGCTCTTATGTATGTTCCGTTTTGCCTTTTGAGGTAAGGAACACTAAAAAATTAAAAGGTGAACATTAATGACAAAACGAATTATTAAACTAAATGGACGTTGTCTTATGCCATGAAAGCATGTCAAATTTGTTCCTAGAGAGCTCCATTGAATCTTATAAATGCAATATAATATAGGAGAATTTATTAATACAAATAACAATTTTATTTATGACCTTGAAAAAGTGGAACATTCACAGCAACCATTAAAAAGTATGTTCAGATTAACCAATGGAAAATGAAGAAAGAGGAAATTAGATTTTCTTTTAATATCCGTTTCACGCCGGAAGTAGAAGGCGATATATTTCAGAGACGCTTTTCATGAAATCTGTTGAACAATATTAAATACAACTTTTTTAAAACTTATTTTGTAACAATAATAAAATTTTTCCCTTAGTAACTTAACAAAATTATATTTTTCTCGCATTGGATTACATTCCATTACATTCTCACAAATGCTTTAAATTACATAATGACAATGCAACTAATGTTATATCTATAAAACCAGTCGAATTTTTGTCAATGCTATAGGTGTATAGTTATGTTTAATATACACTGGAGACGCGGTACATGGAGGGTAAGACACGTAAACATCTGATATACGTCCAGTGTAAGTCTGAACATGCTAGAATTGTGGCGTTCTCCGTAGGGATTTTTTGTAAGAAAGGTTTTTTTAGTGCGTTCTAAAAATAAGTGACATCAATTACGAACAACGTTGTGCTATCAGGTTCTCCTTCAGACTTGGACACAGCGCAGCGGAAACATTTGAGAAACTGTACCAGGCCTATGGAGACAGTGTTTTGTCGAGAGCATAGGTTTTTATGTGGTTTAAGTCGTTTGCATAAGGAAGGGAATAAATTAAAGACGAGTCTCGCAGCGGAAGGCCTTCATCTTCAAGAAGCAATGAAGATATTGACAGAATACGCAATATCGTACTTTCAGGTCGTCGTTTGATTGTCCTAATGACGAAGAGTTGAAATTGACTCACACCACCGTTCAAAATGTTGACCAATGAATTGGGGATGAGAAAAATTTGCGCAAAAATGGTTCCGAAAAATCTTTTTCGGAACGATTTCTATTAACAAGTATTTGGCCAGTAAAACATTCCAGTGGCTCCTCAGCCTCCTTATTTACCCAAGACTTTATTTTTTCCCAAGGTTGAAATAAAATACTATTTTAATAATCCACTAACATTGCCATCTATTTCGATTTTCGGCACTTTTAACAGTTAATTCAATGTTTAGCTCATATTGAATTGCACAAATTGCATCGAGTGCGATTGTTTTTTATTCCCCAATTTTTTGAAAATTGAATCTAGCAACACTATTACCACTGTCTGTAATATAACAAATACTTCATCTTATTCTACTACAAACCTAATATCCAATAATAATTACAATCAATTTAACTTATTATTATTATGAATAATTAAACTGTTTCAATTATCGTATTATTTTTAATTTGAACCAATCGTTTCTGTTACATAGACTTGTAATGTCTTTGAATCATATGTAAGTTTAATTTTTATAAAAACCATTAAAAAATAAATAAATAACATTTATACATTCATTATACGGTACTATAACAATCGCACGTCTGAAACAAATATAAGAAGAGATAAGTGAAAGTAAGTAGAGATTAAAATTAAAACTATCTTCCTTACTTAAAAAAATCCAAGTTACTTAAAAAAATAATCACAACTGAAATCATCAACCATTAACATTGTATATAGTGCATATGAATTCAAATGACTAAATAGTAGAGCTTAGTGTAAATCCCTTTGAAATGTACGTGTAGTAACAAAAAACGTTACTCGTTGGAGATTTGAATGTAATGTAAGGATGACTCTGATGATACTGATGGACTTAATGTAAGGATGACCTCAGTACAACAAGTTATCAAATTTATCAGACAAAAGTGTAGGACCACCCACAAAGCAATATACTTTATATAGCACATTATTGACATGTTATTGTTAGCAACTGGGCATGCATGGGTTAGCATGGTGCATTTTAATAACAACTGATAACAATATTGATTGCCGGTAGAATCAGATAGGTCAAATATTTGAGGAGTATATTGCCTCAAAAAATACACAGGTATGCAGTGCCCGTATTACATTTTAGTTGTACAATTATAACTCATGTCAAATAAATTTGTGATTTCCTCACATTAACAAGCGTTGTTAAATGGAATGAACGCGATGATGGTAACAAATAATGTCATAGGTAAATAAGCCAGCACATTTCTCTTCACAATCACTGTGTGGCATAGAATACGACGAAAAGGAAGCCGACGGCTTTCTAACCGATTGAAACAAATTTATACATTGATGAAATGTGTTGATTTTATTCAGTGACTTAAAATTTCATATAACTCATATCGTTTTAAATGAACAACAATTATATGGATTAAAGGTGGTTTTATTCTAAGAAATGTTTAAAGTTAGAAAACTTATGGGGACATTCTATTTGATTATGTATTTGCCAATCTTATTTGAGTATTTGAAATTGGATAGTAGATAAATTGTTGATAGCTGGAAAAGTCTGATATTGCCAGTTTTTTTGTATCTAATTGAAATACATGGAAATGGTTAAAAAAAATATATGGAAAAATTAAATATACATCTATTTGGTTACTTCTCCAAAAGAGTCATTGACATTTTGTAAAATGTAATTTGTAAAATGAAATTTGGTTATAAAAACAAATTAGATATTGAGGTATGATTTACAAAATATTATTTTAATTATTTGGGTCTTCACATCGACACTGTACCAATTTAACAAAATTAAATGAAATAAGATGAGTAAATTATAACTGTCAACGAGTGTAACTGTAATTCGAACAATAGCACCACAAATTTGAGCACTATGGAGACTCGATGAGTGACAGGAGGCTATACGATTCATTCAGTGTCATATTATAAAAAGACAGGCAATACCACCACATACGTATATGATCTAAAGAAGAGATTAGTTCGTTTCATGATTATTTCATATTCATGTATTGGTATAATCAATTTTTACTTCGTATAGATTCAGATTCTTTAAAATATAAAAGTTAGATTTTAGGTCTAGCGTAGTAAATTTAATGAGAAGTCAAAAATTAATAAATATATCGAAAGTTAGCATACTTTTCAAAGTGTTCGTTATTCATTCGACCACTGTAAATAGGTCAGACAAAAAAAACTGTTCTGCGCCATTTTAAATCTTTCAGTCTTAGTGGTTAGTGTCACTAACCACCTATTCCGGTTTTATAGATCATATTCTATACCATCTAAAGACATCCGGTTGAACTTGCATAATAATATATATTTGGTTCGACAAAGACTTAATACTAAATCCCCCCGTTTGTCGTTCATCAACGTGAATAGGTTAATTTGAACATACCGTCGTAATGGGATTTTGAGTAGGGCTGAGAAAATAATGTAAAAGTATAAATAGATTGGAGAATATTGTTATGTTTGATAATTATTTTTGTGAAATATATTATTATTTACACATTTTTGATAAAATTTACATTAATTTAAAATATGACACCGGGTAATAAAAAACGTGGTTAGTCATACTGATCACCATGACAATTATTGCATTTTATTAGTAACAAGTGTCTAAGAAAGTTTATAGCGTGTGTTTTACCTTTTTGTAACATGCTTAATTCGCTTACCGATGGAAACATCTAAAATTGTTTGCTAGAGGATATACCATCGGATGATGACAGCAACTGCCTTTTTTCATCATTATGGAAAGTATGATGACAGAGCATACCATCGAACGATGTAGCACAGAGCCGGGTCAAAAATGACCAGCTACTTGACATGGTATTAGATAACGTAATAAAGGACATTAAAAAAATCGATTCGGAAGGTTCCGACGCCGATAAATATTTACTTTTGTCTATTTTCGACTCCACACGAGAAAACACTAACTCCGGAGGTAGTAGCTCTCGTGCTTCTACTTGGCAAACAATAAAGGCTACAAAGTAGAAAAAGATCACAGATTGGACTTACCTGGTGAGTTCATGGAAAGCGTCAGTATACCAGGACTCATACTTAAAATAGAAAATTTTACTCCTCTGGTAATATTTCGCACGTTTTGGTCAGATGACTCGATAGAAAAACTAAGCTCTCAAATTAACCTTTGCCACCCAGTCTGCAAAACATTACTCCCACTGCATTTGAAGAAATAGATGTGTTTGTGTTTAAACATAGTGATGGGTATAAACAAAACTGCCTAGCTACAATAATTATCGGTCTTAAGCTTCAGATTTTCATGATAAATATGATCTCTGTTTATGTGAGTTATTAGATCCGGAAGGCTTTTGAACTATTTGCATTTAAACGATAATTCTCCCAGGCTGATAAAAATAACCCGAACTATGACAAACTATATAAAATTGGACCGTTACTAGATATACTCGTAATGCGAAGAAATTTCCAATGAAACTATAAACCTTTTGAAAGGATAGCGATTAATGAGAACGTATTTAAATTGCAAATCCGAAATTATCCAAAACAGTATACACCTAAAAAATACGACGAAAAACACGATTATTATTTCTTGCAAGTTATCTCACCAAAACACGTGAAATAGAAATAGGGGAGTTACATTTTTTAATTCAAATATAAGTTCCGACATTTCCATACTTTCTGTAAAGTCACCCAAGTCCATTTTGTAGCTTTTTTCCACTTTGAAGGCGTTGTTGCTTGACTGGCAGAAGCACGAGAACTTTTTCAACTTATCTCAGATTTATTTACTTCTATATTCACAGTGGCCATCGTAACTAACAACCTTATTCCTCAAAAGCCTTAAACTACATATCTTTTCTAACCTTCTTTTTACTATTGGTTTACCATAACTGTTAGGTACTGATTAAACTAAAATTGTTGATATGAATATTCATAGGTATTAAATCGCCCGCTCAGTGAAATTACATGTGTTACAAAATGAATACATATTTTTTAGAAAGTGAATACAATTCTTAATTAATGAAATATTTCTAAACAATACCATTTTATCTGAAGCACCATTGTAAAACATGTAAATCGCAATAAAACCATAATGCATAAAATTTTACCTTACCACAAGAAAATTAAAATATTTGAAAAAAATCACCTTTTTTCATGGTTTAACTCTTAATTAGCCACAATTAAATGAAACTATATAAGATCTTCAGATGGGCTATTAGAAAGAGATCTTTGCTAATAGCCCACCTGAAGATGTTGTAATACAACGAAACCTAGATCGTGGTAAAGAACTTAAAGAAAGTAGAAATAATACTACATCACGTAGTTTCATTTAATTGTCAATAATAAATTTCTACAAAATTAACGCCAAATATATGCAAATTCTTAATTAGCCATTATAAATAAATTTAGCTAATGTAAAAAGTTGTCAAAACTTTTAACATTAGCTCAATTTATTTGTAAATGCCGAACATTCCTTCGGACAAAATACATTTCTCAAAGGGAACTTCGCGCAAAGAATAATTGCCAAAAGGATATATGAAAATTTATATTAAATTCATCTTAGTCTAAAAAATTATATTATATTGTCTTAACCATTATTGGAAAGATAAATTTCTTGCAATTAATTCAACATAGTGTGTAACCTACTAGATGTAAAATTAGATTATATGTACAACTGTTATTCGTAAACATAACGCCCCACTCTGCGTCAGCTTTGTTTGGACGAGGAAAAAGAAGGACATAAGTTTTATGTTTGAGACTTTGCCAATACTTCAATTACACGTTGGATGCTGAAAGACACTTTATTAGAAACACCCGCCTTGTTAACAGACAAAATAAACGTGAAGCATGCTGCGATAATACGATGTTAACATTACTGGTCTGTCAACTGAGAACATAATATTCGAATGTTGTCCATGTCTTTAACCTTCTGGAAAATATGCTTGTATCGAATACAGAATAAAATTTTTATGAAAAGACTGCTATAATTTTCAAAAAGGTAAACTTTTACAGTCAAAATGTTACAATTTTTTAACATGTCTATACTGAGAATTTCAAAAAAATCTGTTGGAGATGAGTAAAACTCACACTACCAGAATTTCGTGAAATGTTATCGTTAAATGTAATAGTCTAAACCAGGAGTTCCTAACCAGGGAGCGCGCCACCCAAGGGGGGCATAGAGAGATGGCAAGGGGGGCGGAAAGCGTTTGTATTTTAGATAGAAAAAACAAAAAAATATACAAACAACATTACAATGTAATGTTTAATTTACAAGCATAAAATTAATGAAATTAAATATCATATTCACTATTATTAGCACAAACTTGCGAAAAATTTGACGTTTTGGTGTACATTTTTTGTTGAGAAATCAGTTTGAGTGTGTAAAATTATTGTGTCTCACTGTTAAAAGGTAAGTTTGTGTATTTACAAACTTCAGTTACCATTTTTACTTAATTTACTAAATCAAAGGGGGGGGGGGCATGAAAATATAATTTATAGTCGGGAGAGCCTCAAAAAAAAAGGTTGGAGAACCCATTCCCATTAAACATTCAAGGGAAAATAGGATTCCTATTAAACACCTTGTAAAAATATGTCATATAATACTTCATTCATAGGTGTAAGACAAACAACCTATGCACATATATTTTTGATTCATAAGTTTTATTGAATGTTTATATACGGAAAATGTTCAGACTTTTAACATGAATATTTAAAAAATTAAAGGCATTGGCCGTGTGGCCTTTAATTTTTTAAATTTTTGATGCCTTTAATTATTGTACACTCGTACCTCACGACGGACTCGCCGCTTCAAAAATAATACATGACATTCTGGATGGTGTTTTCAAAGGACTCTTCAATGACACTCCACGCGAAGTGATGCATGAGAAATAAATGTCAACTCCTAATTCCGATGTAGGAGATGGTACTTCAAAAAAAAACTTCAAGACATTTTTTACTTATTTCTACTCGTTCTTCCGAATTAACATTGCAATCGGAATGAAAGAATTACAATGAAAGCTATGACGTACGAAAGAACAGACGGACCTGACGAAATTAAGATTTCATTTTTACCTGTCGATTACTGAATCCTGAAAACAAAACTATTTCAAAAATATAAATATTTCCTATCTACTGTATGTATCAAGGAGTATCCTTTCTTTAAGGTGATTATACATTTAATTGAAAAGGACAAGGTTTTTTGTCCTTTTTCTGTCCCAATATTAACGAAATCATTTTTATAGCTACATTCTTATACCCATCTCTTATTATACCTATAATTTATTTTAATTTGCCTCCTTCTAAAATCAAGACAAAATCTAGACAAGGTTTTATTTTTTAATACGTTTTAATAGAAATAAATCTTACATCCAAGGATAAAGAATCAATCCATTCTATTCGAGACTCGACAAGGATTTTCTTAAATTCTAATATTGAATTCTAGCGGACGAACAAAAATTCAAGCGCACGAACATATATATAAATTCGTTACGGACGTTTCGGACGAACATATATATAAACTATTATTTATTGATGTTTTATTTTCCTCACATAGCGCTGTGGATTTAGTTTCTCAACACGCCTAGTACTATTGCAGTACACAAACACTTATTTTAAACTTTGATTCGAGAGAAACAAATTTAGAACCAGCTCTACTGTTTTTCTAAATATGTATGAATAATTCGTTAAATCGTTTCCATTGAACGCTGACCATTAATTTGATATATATACACACCGCAGTATATTTGTCTTTGCTATTTAAGATACGAGACAAATAAATATACAACAATAGTAAGTATATAAAATCGTTAAGTATGAGACGTTTAACTATACACAATCGAACAGCATAAACACTAAGCGCGATGCCCGTGACATTGTTGAGAAAAAATGACTTAAACTGTTGATTGTTTTGTCAGATGAATCGCTAAATTTATAGCTAGAACTTTGTTTTTTTTTCAAATACATCCAGCTGTTATTTTTTATGCTAATTATAGAATATTCATTGCCTTTCATTTTAATTAAATTAATTATTTTTAAAAGATATTAAGCCACTGTAGTTAGTAAGGTAGAAATATAACATTAGAATATAACCTGTGTAAGAGAAAAAAAATTGTATTTTACGAAATTTTTAAGCCGCTACTGCCACGTGTCCTGTTAGTAAATCAAAAGAATAGTGGCCAAAGTAAAATAAAAATATTCAATACACGTATAATTTGTCGTATGATCCAAAATCCTATGTATAATTTTCGATTCCTTTTTCGATTAGCAAAAATGTTTTTATTAGCGAAGACAAAACAAAACAAATATAAAATTATTCTTTAATTATTACAACTTTATATTTTTTCTTGAAATCAACGAGACACTTCCATAATTTTACGAAATAAATGTTGCACAGTATGAGGACAGCTTCTTATAATATTTTTATATAACGTTTAAAGCTACATTCAGAAAGAGTTATCTTTTCTAAATCTTTTCTTTGTACGATTCTTTACGAATCTGGTATAATCATTGATTTCGTAAGGTAACGCAGTTGTGGAACATTTCGCTATTTTTTGTTTCGTACGTCGGCTTTATTTTGAAACAAGGAATCGTTTCTAAAATTGGTTGGTATAATCGAAAGATAAACCTTAGCGAATCCCATCTAGTCCTCGTGAACTATTAGCTAATTGGAATCGTTAACAGTATTATAATACCCCGTCCCTTTCTATCATGCCACTTTCAAAGTAACCTCTCAGTAAAGATGGAGTATTGTTGAAAATACATGTGTGATGATACTTGACATACAAAAACTTTTTAATTAGAAAATAAACTACAGAACTAAAATATGTTACACTATTTACATGAATTTGAATTATTGTTTTATCAATTGTTTAACACTATTTAAATGAATTTAAATTATTGTTTTATAAAAATATAATTTACCATGTATAGGCAAGAAGTTAATTGGAGATAAATATTTTTACTCGCTTTATAGTTCAGAATTTAATTTTATCATATCTATCGATCGACCTATGAAGAGACTTTACGCTAAAGGATTAGCAAAATTTTAATATGATTAATAGAAATACTCAAATGATTGATAAAGTGATTACCTCGATAATTAGGAGAGTGCTATTGTGTTTAAAATACAACGATTAATATTAAATATCTAAGGCTAATCAAACATCAAAGTGAAGTAATTTTTCAGTGTTAGTATTTAAGTCATGTGATAAATGATTTCCGCATACTACAACATGATTAAGTACGTTAGTGATTAATTTATTATATTTGTAGTATTCATGTTCCACGTCATTTAACAAGTAAATTAAATTCCATATTTAGATACATCATGGCGCGGGTATTAGCGAAATAATAATATCAGCTGTTCGGTACATTCAATAATAGAGTATATGTAGTGGTTGCGTACGGCTAGCGTGAGCTTGTGTGCGTGTGTTAGTGGTATTAGGTGTGTTAAAAAGAGTTATGTGTAATATTTTTTTTGCACTTAATTAGAAAAAGGACGTCTTTTATGTTTTATTTCAACGACAATTTATTCCTTTATAGTCAACGAATAGCGTCTTTCTTTGTCCGACATTTTTCCCGGATACCGTGTCAATATAATATATTTTGCACATCTTGTCAGTAACTGCTTTTTACATCGTTTTCATGAGTCGTTTGCTATTCGTTCATTCTGTGTATTCTGCATATGTCTTCAATTCTAAATAACCCACTTTTATGAATATAGACATACAGCAAATCATACATACAATAGACAATGTTTCCGTAACAATTGTTGTTTTTAAAATCACATTATGTTTCGTTATAATATCCCATTATCTTTTTATGTACGTTAATTATCTACCGTTTTCATTAATTGCAACTTATGCAATTGTTTTTTTGCGATTCATCTATTTTTAAAAAACACAAATATGCGAACTAATTTATGGGTTCGATAACGCTGTAAACGATATTTTTGGTCGGTATTTGTATTTAGTTTATATCAGATAATTAAAGGTATGACGAAACTAATCTTTGAGGTTATTAGAATACTAAAAATTAAGAAATTTATAAGTAATAAACGAGTGGACGAGCAATACAAGATATTTTTTTCCAACTTTAAAAAGAAGTGGACATAATTTATAGCATCTTGAGAATAAATAATAAAAAATAATTGATATACGTAAAATTTCATGGAACACATCTCCTATTTCTGTTACTCCTTAGAGCGTTGTAGATAAGTAAAGAATGTGAATAAATAATGACACGGAGATTCATAATACATCCATGGCCATAAGGCCCCTTCCATCTTTCAAGATTCCCGCTTTCAAGCGACGCAAAATGAAGGGATACCTACATAAATACTTTAGCGTACATATTTCCTATACATGCAAATATGAAATAACAAATTCCGAATTCGCTAGAGATCGTTCGTCCCAAATTAATTTCCTAGCGATAATATTACCGATTAGTGTAATCTATCGACATTATTTGAAGATAAGTTTCCAACAACCTTATCCTGAAAAGCTGGTTCATTGTCAGCGCCAATACTCTACAAATCTGATCAAAAATTAACATTGGCGAAAAGACAGATTTAATTAAGATAATCTAATAGCATCAATGGAAAGAAATTTTCGCTCAAAGAAAATACAAAAATTCCCTCGTTAGCTTCACCAACGTGGGAAAGAATTTCTTATTCTTATAACAATTTCATGAAAATCCATTAATAAAATACTTTTTATTAGGCAAATTGAAATCACTACAGTAACAATTTGTTACTTCAATTAAGAACAAGCTTTGTGAAGAGCACATGGTGAAGAGATCATGCGCACGTATGGTACACAAAAACTGATACACACACAAGTGCTGAAACTTTGTGAAATTTTATATTTATGTATTCATCACCACGTTACAACAGTTTTCATATACTTAAATTACCGTCCTTAATTAATGATTAATTAATTTTTTTCATACTCTATGAAAATCGACAAGTTTTTAATTCAGTATTTAAAATTCTCCTGAAAAATTTAGAAGTCTTCTTATGCTTATATCGATTTCTGATTAGGATAATTAAGTCCTTTAAAGATTTCATCAACTTATCATTTGTTGAAAAAATAATTGTAATAAATCGCATAATGCATTGTTTTAACGGCCCATGCCTTTAAATGACGCTGACAAAAAAATAACAAAAGACCAAAAGAAAGTGAATCCCCAGTTGTAAAAATCAAATGTCTACACTTTTTGCGATTTCCCATTATTTCTATATAGAAGATCAATGGAGCGACAGTTCAACTTCCGATGATAGTTTTAACAACTTACTTACAATTTCAATTATCGTACTTATCCTCATAAATGAAACTTATAAAAAGGTATTTTGGTATAATCTTGAACAAACTAAAACTTTGATTATATACAGCAGGAATAAACCATTTAAATTTTACAAAGAAATAATAACTAACGTTTTATATATCAGTTAAGAAGAATAAGCTATTTAAGTTTTATTCAAATAATGAACATATTTTCCCCATAATATAATTTACTTTTATCACACGTCATCAAGTCACACTTTAAGATTATGTATATTCGCTTTTTATTTTGTCCTATATTGTTTATTATTTATTTTTATTATTTTATTCGCATACAATTACAAAAATGGCAGTGTACAAGAATATGTATTTTCAATAACGATAGGAAGACTTCGTCAATGATAAACTCATCATTTTTACATTTCACGACAATTGACAATTGACATCAACGTTCACAAATTCAAGGAAAATTCTTTTGAATTATCATAATAAAATTACTTTCTGATCCAGCTGCTATAATATAAAATTGATAAGTACCACCTACTATTTCGTTAAGATATATTTATCATTCTCGTTAAAATGATTTTGAAATTAAATTGTCGCCTAGTGGTTGGAAAGTTAAATTATCCTATTTTAATATCATATTGCAATTATAAATCAAAATGTTTCTCTTGTCTACCAGAAATTCACACCAGGTTACATTCATATATTTAATTACCAAATGTTAAATATTACTTTAAAACCCGAAAATTGTCATAGTTCTGTGATGTGTCGCATTTCAAGACTTAGACTTGAATAAAAATAGAAATGATTGTCACCTTTCTAAATAGATATATTATTTATACATTCGTTTCTATTCCCAGCAGTATACAATTTAAATCCACTTTCAATATTCCTCAATGTTGTTCAACTGTTTTGATCTTCTAAACTCTCATTTATGTCAAATCATGATTTTCATCCAGGAACTTCTCCAAGGCGCCATGACACTTAATAACTACATATTGTATATTCTCAATTCTTCCTCAGTTATTCTTTTAACAGTATTCAAATTATTTTTATGTCGAACTTCCAACACCTAAGCTGGTTCTATTATTTGTTAATAATACTTCATTAGCGTACCAATCAATCTATTAGTCGCAAAAACAAAACATACAGAACATTCACAATGACACACGTCTTACCACTTTTCGCAGAAATGTTTCCCAGACGCAAACGTATTCACGTGGAAAAGTGCCACAATTCAAATTTTAGCTTTTTGCGATGTTTCGTATCTATTTTATTATATTAATATCACTTTAATATAAACGACATTTAAAGATAGCTTTAAGTATATTTGAAATAGGGCCTATATTATTACAAATATCTACGCACGGTCGTAGACAACAAATTAACAAATTTCGTAAATAAGAACAAACGATCGTGAAAGTAATCACAAACTGCTGACAAAACATCATCATAATTTCCAAATAAATAACTTCTCGTCTGCGGCGTAGTATCATCAGGCAACACCAAAAACTCCGTTATAATTATGATGAAGACTTTAAAGAATATTATATTTTAACTTTCAACAATTCACCAACTTTGTTGCTATTTGCTTATGAATTAAAATCACATTGTCTGCTAAGTGAGCTTTAAGATTACAAAGTTTTCAGAATTGCCACGAGTGCACGTTCAATTTAATGAGAGTATTTTCCAATTAGATCAAGTCGAACAATGTTTGTAGCGAATAACGGATGTACATAATTGACTTTGGCACATGCTTTAGGCAGATGGTATAAAGTATGGTATCCGTGTATAGAAAACAGTAGTTTTATACTATTCAACAAATCGTGTTGTTAACAAAACTTTTTCAAAATTATGACTAATTTTTTTGTCCACGTAGGATTTCTTTTCATATAACCATGTAACTTATGTAGTACTTATGTAGTGTGGGCGGTTGACTTTCGCCCATAGCCGAGATATATGAAGTGCAATTTCTAATATTACACTACCGCTATACAAAAGTTGGTACCAAAGTTACTTAATTTTTCAAAGTTGTCTGATCAATGCATTGATCCACTATAAATATTGAACAATCAAAATGACTATAAAATGCATGCTGGTTACATTACGGGATTTAACATTTTGCTGTATTGCAGAAATATTATACATCATTAATATTTTAAAAAGCACTTGTTTTATACTATTTACTTTAAATTGTGTATTGATGCAAATAAAACATAACACATCTTAACTAATCACTCAACTTGTATTGTAAATGAAAGGTGTTATAATTTTAGTGTAATCAGATCGAATTACTTTTATTTATTTAACGAGTTCTTATTCGTTTAAAAATCCCATTCTTATACAAATTGACTTTGTCGAATAATAATTCCGATCTAAAGAATAGAATACAATTCAAATAATAGTTCCAATTTTACAAACAATTAATAACTAATGTTTCATGTTTCAGTTAAGATATATATCTGTTAAAGTTTTATTCAAAAAATTAGTATTAGATTTGAGATGTGAAGCCCCGATTGATTCTGTGAGAAATAAGTTTAATGGTATTTATTTACTAAGTTTAAAAAATTGTTTTATTATGACGAATTAAGTTGTACAATAATAGTAGTCTATTCGTATACGAGTGGCTTAATCATATTTCTGAATTACCAAAAGAACAACAATTTAAGGAAGGGGAAATAACAAGCGCTATTAAAAGAACAACAATTTAAGGAAGGGGAAATAACAAGCGCTATTAAAAGAACAACAATTTAAGGAAGGGGAAATAACAAGCGCTATTAAAAGAACAACAATTTAAGGAAGGGGAAATAACAAGCGCTATTAAAAGAACAACAATTTAAGGAAGGGGAAATAACAAGCGCTATTAAAATGTAAACTGGAACTTGCCAAACAGCATTTATTAACACCTCTTTTATTAGATCGACCTATAACTATGAAATGGAATCTACGAAATTGAATTTCGCTATGGTGTGTTGGGTTGATCACAAGGCAAGCAGTCTTTGATGGCGCGGCGCACCACGGGGACCCGGGTTCGATTCCCGGCCGCTTGTTGAGCGGAGCTGGACTGATATTCTGATTCGCTGTAAGAGGTTGCTTTTGTAACAATAAGTCAGCCACGTGTATCAGTTAGATATTTTAAAGTACATAAATAAATAAATAAATTACAGGCGCTGCTAATTGCTGTTTCATCATGAAACTTGGCAGCTTTGTAGTTCTAATGGAAATAAAATTATTCCATAACTTTAAAAAAATTTTCTTGGAAATAAAAAAAATAACGAAATATTTTCATTAAATTTTCACCCTCCTCCAGACGTCCGAATAATTTAAAATTTTGCACACGTATTAAGAACGATGATAAAATAATTTCATAAAATAAAAAATATGTCTTAATAAAATATGAGTCTAAAAAACTAAAAATAAATTAATAGTTTAAAACACTTATAATAAACACGCTTTTACAAATACTGCCCTAAAAACAAAAATATAATTATCGAACCAGTTTTTTCTGTCTACTCAGAAAGGACTTTAGTACAAGCCATGTCGATAGCCATATCGAGTATAATATATGAGTGTAAAAGTGTGGAGCACTTGTTCACAAAAATAAATGATTTTGCTTCTCAAATTAATATTAAGTGAATGAAAATGTTGAATATATTTGGCGTTAATTATGTAGAAATTCATTATAATTTCATTTTTCATAACTAAATGAAACTACGTGATGTAGCATTATTTCTACTTTATTTAAATTCTTAACACGATCTAGGTTTCGTTGTACGACAACATCTTCAGGTAGGCAATTTGTAAAAATCTTTACAAATTACCTACATAATTTAGTTGTGAAAAATTAAATGTATTGAAAATGCTTAACATTTCAAGACTTAGAGTTAGATTTCTGGACAAAGCGCCCCACTGAGTACATGGGTTCGATAATTATTTTTTTTTTGTTTTTAATGCAATATTTTAATAATATCTATAATATAGCAAAAAGCTTATTAAAAAAGATTTTAATGTATGGACTTTTTACCAGTATTATGGATAAACATACATTCAAGAATTTCTGCATATTCTTCGACGGTTATCCGTGTATGGGACTCTTTAAGTGTTTCCCGTGAATTTGAATCTTAAAATATCGAATTTATTCTAAAATTAAGGATGTGTTTTTACCTTAAACCTTTAGTTTAGCAATGTCATCACTTATTGTCAATTTATTTTACCCTTACTCCCACTGTTAGATTAAAAAGTAATAAAATACATGTAGAATATTTAATCCGAATCAGATAAATTGTTTCCGACATTAATTTTCACACATATGTGATCGCTTATTTTTTTCCTTTAATGTTATAAATACTACTTTAAGTTTTAATACAACAATTAATGTGATTAAGACGAATAGTTGATAGCTAATTTATTTAATTTATTCACTCAGTCAGTTTATCCACTAATGTTTCTTTTTTCTTGCCAATGCAATACTTTCATTATTTTAGTACAAATCATAGTCCAAATGTTGACATTCGGTAGGATCTTTACTACCCCAAAAATCTTGCACTTCGCTGGTAATGTTTTGAAGTAGCTAATTGTTATTCTAGTAATATGTTAATAAATAGATTATGTTTTAGTAAAGTAACTGAATCTCGCTCTTAGCCTTAGCGTCTGCGCCAATAATAATAATATATATATATATATATATATATATATATATATATATATATATATATATATATATATATATATATATACATATACATATATATATATATATATATATATATATATACATATACATATATATATATATATATATATATATATATATATACATATATACTCGCGGTCAAGCTCGACTGCCAACCTTTCGTTGAAAAACATACTTGGAAAGGAATGATGAAATTGATTTTTCATGAATTCACAAGCATAACAGAGTTAAACTTGAATTGAATTCAATGAATGATGTTAAAAGCTTTTAAGTTTTTTTAACTCTTTATCAAGTTTATTTACTTGTTCTCGTTATTTTTACAGCAGAGTTCTGAACTCGTTATTTTTTGACGCAGACTACTCCTCGTTATTTTAAAGCAAAACTGCTGGCGTAACTTAATTAATTGTATCTACCATAGGTTTATGAGAATGGTATTAATCCTTTAAATCAATGGAAGTATGTAATTGCTTCTGAGTATTAATAACATAATCTTTTTAAATATAAAAATTTGTAATCTTTATGGAGTAAGTGCCGCACTTTGAATTACGCAGATGTGGGCGACATATTGTATTATATATGATCGGAATGCTGTCTGTTCTTTTGTAATTGACTAAAGTTAGAGAGAATACACCACAAAACTGTAACCTAAGTACGTATATTCGGATTTCAGCATTGAAATATAGTGTTCAAAACATATTACTTAATTCACTGTTTTGAACACGTTTCTTCTCGTCTTATGATATTAATGTTTCATAAATAAAAATCTTACAATCATATACATATATATATATATATATATATATATATATATATAAATATATATATATATATATATATACATATATATATATATATATATATATTTATATATATATATATATATATTTATATATATATATATATATATATATATATGTACTATATTCCTAAATATAAAAATCGATAGGTGCTGAAAAGTATGACCAATAAAAATATAATCACAAAATTAAAAGGTCGAGATCTCGTTGTTTCTTTAATATAATTTATACAATAACTGATTTTTTTCCCATAAGAGTAATCTCTTCGAATGAACTGTAATAAAGAAATTTAAATATACAGTGTTGTGGTAGACTTAATAAATTCGATTGGTTTCGACTTCGGAAGATGTATACAAACAAAACGTTTTTGCAGAATCATTACAGTAATAATAATAAATATTTATTAAAAATATGATCCAAATTTAACATGTCGAAACGAAAAAAGAAAATAATAAAGTACGAAAGAGCATATAGATTTAGATAAATTAGAAGAGGTCTCATTTCTCAAGATTACCTCTTCTGTATATATATATATATATATATATATATATATATATATATATATATATATATAAGAAAGTGTTTAAAGTGAGACGGTACGTTTCTTATGATGGGAACCAATTTACTCTATGACTCACAGAAAACTAATATTCAAATAAGGATGAACAAGGTCTAGAAATTAGAAACGTGTTTAGATTTTGTCCATTAGAGTAGGGGTTTCATAATAGGGGAGTTTCATATAGTAAAAATTTAGATTATTCCAATAGCGAAGCTTGTTTCGTTGTTTGGTTTTGCAATCAGCGTTTTTTACATTCATTTTCAGAGGAGATTTTGATTCCTTAGGCCTTTCCGAAAACCGCTATAATGATTCACAGATCAAAAGAATAAAGATCAATTATATACAAAGTGAAAACAGCTTCATATTCATTCAAGTGACGTAAAGGATACTTGATATGATGACGTCGCTAGTCTTAGTTTAATAAGTTTCAGAAAAAAACATTTTTTTGTCAAAATCTTCTCTTAAAACTATGAATGTTTTCAGGTAGATGGAAATTATTACATATACATTTTAAGAAATAAAACATATAAGTAATATCACTTAATATTTATTACTATGTTAAAAACTAAACCTTACTTTATTTATTCATTTAAAAATTTGATACCCGCATAAATTTGTATAAAAATGTTTACAACTTATTACTGCACGAGCAATCTCTTTCAGTCAACCACAATGGTTTAATGTGAGAACCCAATAATGTAAAAAACGTAACCCTGTACTTCATTACAACATTTTCAAATTATACACGCTTTAAAGTAAAAGCCAAAAAATGAATAAAGAAGTCACTGATAACAAATCCTGACATGGCAAAGTTATGGAAAGAGGAGCAAAATATAATTAAAGAAGTGTAGGGCTAAGGGATTAAAATAAAAAAGGCTTTTTCATACGACCCTTGAAAATATTGTACAGAGGACAGTTCCCGGTATTAGATCCAATTGATTCCAATGTTATGCAGATTTGACCGTTTTCAAAAAGGCTGGTTGTATGTTTGGGGAAAAGAAGATTGAGCTGATTTTTAGAGCGTAACCCTAGCCCTGAAACAAACAAGTAACTAAATCAACTTCTAAGATATATTGGATTATTGAAAGTAATGTAACGATGTGTAGATTACGCCAATCACATAATCCTTTTTGTGGCATGGTCGTAAATGATCAAAGTTATAAATAAATGTTCTTTTTGCACTTTACCTTTTATTTACTTTATTTCAAAAATCCAAGTACACAAATATTACATATGTTAATATGCTTCTTTTATACAACCACACCACTAACACTTGGGCGAGCCTTGAGTGTGCTGCATTGATCTATGTGAGTATCGGTTTATTATAATATATTTTTAATTGTGATTGTTCTTTATGACTTGTTACTTTCTGTACATATTTTATTTTGTTTTAATAAAATAAAACTAGATTAATTTCCTAGACAACCAATTACAAGTAAAACGATAGAATAAATCCTTGTCTATTCAATGTCATAATTTGTATAGTATATATGAAATTTCATGACTAAAAAATCATTATTAATTACGAAGTTCATGGCCAGTTTCAAAATATGTTCCGTGACCTCATCGCTAACTACTAATAGACTAGAGATAATAATTGTTTTTCTGTTTTCTGATTTTAACTCAAGGATTTGCCGTTCGACGATTGGAACTTTGTTTCACGTAGAATATATATAAGAAATCAATTCAATATCCAATATTGTCGACTGGAACTTTAAGATGCGTAAAAATAAAAGTAAGCTTGATGCAAGTTACTGCTGATGGACCGTAACACCCAAAGGCAAACAATATGATCGCACTCTGCACGACTACCTTAGTGACAGGAAAAAAACAATTATACCATTATCTTTATCGTTCTTTACATAATTAATATTAATTTAATAATTTGGTAGTAACTAGACTTCAATTTGAAATTTAATAGAAAACTGAAATAGAATTTATTTTATATCTCTTTGATCGGAGTGGATTACTTGTTCGAGAAGTCATACCAGAAAATAGGTTGAAAAAATAGCTTAGGAGAACATTACACATTACGCTTTTTCAACTGAAAAATGCGCTATTGAGTTGAGTGACTAAGCTTATTACAAATTCCCTTCGATAAAAATGGTGTTAAGTGATGTTTTCAATTGCCATTCTCAGTCAGACTTTAACCAGAACCAGTAACGTCGAAAGTTTTTTTAAAAAGTACTAACTCGCCTCGTCCATTTCCTTTGTTTCAATCATTATGGGTCATTTCAATTGACATCATTGAGCGTGTAAATGATATACAAAAACTTCATACACTCTTCTACATTAATTGATGGTACTCCGTCTTACACCACCTCACTGCTGCTTACGAGTGATGTTATGACAGGAATACATTTTCAGTTACAATTAAAAACAATAGTTACCTTATATGGATCAACATGAACACCCCGCAATGTGTTTGTTTACCATCTAACTAGCTTTTCTTTAGTTTTTATAGGACATAGGTTTAATTATTTCAGGGGCAAAACTCAAGAGCGGACCAGATATCCAGCTAGGATTCTAATCGTTTTATTCATTCCACTGAGTGCTATTAAATAAACAAGACCGTAAACAATACGATGTTCCCTTCATTTTTCACAAACCTTTGAATGGACATGTATATACGTATATCATAAGTACATACATACACATAGACTCCAGCGTGATTCATACTTATTCATTATAATTTTCTATAAAAACACTCAATTTCTCTTGCTTTCATTGACCCCTCTCATATATGAAAACCCGATACTTTCTTCTTATGATGAAAGTATGCCAAAAGGCTTTGAAAATAATATCAATTTATCGATATTATCACTGCCCAGTGTCCAAAATAATACTAATTGGGACCCTTGTCTGATCTGTCATAAAATTCAATTAAAATAATGCAATTCACGTCGAATTATATTTATTTTAATTTTAATAGCGGAAGAGGAGCGCCGTTATGTTTCAAAGCTCTAAAAATATTCGTCTTCCTTGCATATCCGTAATTACGGGATTTATAAATTTAGAATCTATTCTAGAAAGAGTACCTAACAGTACTTTATTAAGCTTGATTATGTTACTGATAAACAAGCAAGTCGTAATATGTAGAAATATAAAACGTATGACGAACGAAATGTTCCCAAATGCATCTAAGAATGAATCATACAATGAAGAGAGTCATACAATTGCTGTCCACGGAAGAAAGGGGCGTGATGACCATTTTTGCGCAGCTATCATCCACCGTGTAAAGCGTTCCAAGAAATCCAGCATGCATCGTGGAACATAGCTTCATAATAGAGAATATGCATATGCAGTCGGTGATAATATGGAGCTCGTGGAACATAGCTTCATAATAGAGAATATGCATATAATTTAAATTTGGTTAAATTATTTTTTCCAAGTATGTATTAACCGGACATTATATGTAAACCATAGTTTTCTTAAATAATTCCTTTTTAATCGCATAAATTAATAAATAAAAAGTGCAAATTATGTGAGGGACACTCAAATTGTCAAAACGCAACATTATTGGTTAGAACGAAACGGTCGTCAGAGTTTATGTAAACAAAGTTCTTATTGTTGACAACTTGTGTGTTTGATAAGGAAAAATAGTGAAATTTGCTTTCATCTAGAATGATAACTGAAAGTAGTTTTGTGAAAGCACAGTCAAAAAGACATGATCTGCTGAGAATAAATGCATTAACATGACATTAAATTTTGCTTTAAATTCAGATTTTACGTCCACTAAGGTCAAAGAAGTGAAAGCTGCAAGGTAATTGTTTTAATAGATTATTGATATTCATGCATTACATACGTCTTTTACCCATACATATGGAGGATATATGACTGCTATATATCCCCCATCATAAGCATTTAGTCCGCCGTATGTATCAATTAGATACTTTGAAGTACATAAACAAATAAATAGTAAATAAATAAATACTCATAGCAGTAAACATAACCCATAGTCTTTTAAAAACATGGCTGCGTACAGTCTATATTTTACTAGGTTATCATTATGTTAATGTTATTTATGTTCAGTAAGTTTATTACGTTTCAGTCAAGTGACTGTTTGTGAATTTTAGCAATGTCATGTAATTTTTTCTTAATTAAAAAAAGTCGTATTGAATTTTTGTAAATTTATAATCAAGTTTTATATTTTTACTATGTTATAATGATGTAAGCAGTGAATTAAAAAAATTACATGCATGTACCCATGCATGCAATTATTTTCTATTGAAAACACAGTCACATCTCAATGCATGAAATACCATTGAGATGTGACTGTGTTTTCAATAGAAAATAATTGCATTTCTCGGAAGTATTTGTTTCTTTAAATTTCTACATATTGTGGAAGGTTTTGTTGTTTATGGCTACATATTGTGGATGATTTATTTAAATTCCTTCGTGCAAATACTTGTGGGAGCGAAGAAGTTGTAATGTAAAATCGCTATTTTTAGTGAAATTACCGCATCAGTTCCTCTTGTCACTTTATTTCCCTCGTCCCAAAGCATTCTTATCATTTATGTATTTTAGTCAAAACTTCAATCCGCTGAAGCAATTGTAATATTTTACATAATAGGTGAATAGACACATTAACATCAACACAGTCAGTCATATAGTTCCATTTTAACAACCTTAGATTCTGAATTTTAATGACGAAGTTCTTATTTTATTCTCTCTGAATTCAAAATTCCTCTTTATTAAATGACTAGTTGGCCCGTGGGAATAATTTGCAAGTCATGGAATGATAATATAACCTGAAAATAAGTAAGTGATAGATATTTTATTTACTTAAACTATTTATATATAATAGGCTCTCGCATTGAGAACTCTGTACCCTATTTTAAGTAAAATTGTTTTGTTTGTCATAATTAATTACTAATATGAGCTTTCTAGCGCAATAAATATATAAAAATATCTCAAATAACTAAGTAGGGGAAAATATATAATATTTAGTTCAACAGATTTGGCGCTGTTTACAATATAAACACCTTTGAGAAATAACATACATACAGTGACCTAGGAAATAAACAAATTTAACTAAAAAAATGTTTGGTATTGTTTATTTTTCGTCATTAAAAATGAAGGTCGTCTTCAAAATGATAGCTCAATCATTGGGTTTGATGAAGTATTAAAGGAGATATGGCGTACCGACGAGAAAATACCTTTGAGAAAAAATGTACAGAAATTCTTAACTGAGTTTTTAATTCCTGTATTTAAAAAGATACAATAGTCTAACATTCCAAATCCAATGGATCATACCCATTGTAACCATCGTAGCCTTGCCACTAAAGATTCGAAATCGAGAGGTTTATTTTAAGTGTCTTTTCTAGTTTTATGTACGTAGGCCCTTTTTATCACTATTTTAATCTAAAAGGTAGCTTCGTCGACATTCAAATGGTGTTAAGAAATTCGGACGAACGAAAAGCAAAGTTAATTTTAATTACATTAACATCGATTTTCTGTTGGTTAAAATATTAAGTTTGACATATTTCACAACTTTAAACTTAGTATTCCGTATTTTATTAGGAAAAAAGGAATTACTAATCGAATCAGTAAGGGTCTGCAGTTTCCAACATCGCAACTACTTGATCTTTAGAGCAGGCTGTACAAATGAAATATTTTAGTACAATAAGTAGTAAAATAATTTCGAAGACAACAATGTGACAAAAATATTGTATCTCTAGTAAGAAGTATCTTAATTACATTTAATAAATTTACTTTCAGGCATTACATTTAAGCGTTCATAAAGTTAGTGAGTCAGGCAGGTATTATGTTAAAAAGCCATTTTCACAAATTAACTATATTTTCTATTGACGAGTAAAGTAGACTGATTTGAAACAATGGTTACATTTAAATCTTTTGAAATTGATTGGATCAGTGTGCTGAAACAGTTCAGTGAATTTAGTTTCTTTTGACATTGAGAGAATGTTACGATAAATAAACTCCAAAATAAATAATAATAAATTAATTATAAAATACATTTAATTTTTGCCCGCATTTGTTGAAATTTACGGAAAACGTAATGAAAATTATGTATCAACGTAATGACTGATAATATTACGTATACACCAACAAAATTTAAAAAAAATATATTGTGAGTGGCCGGTTTCATTCAAGGTGGTCAGAAGTTTTGTAAAATTAATTAATATTAGTTTAGTAATTCGAAATAAATGAAACAATTGCTGATAAAAATAATGATGGCGAAAAATGTGTAATTGAAGAAAAAAAATAAATTGAAAATATGATGATCTTCACTTGTCAAGCGACCTGGATTAAATGAAGCACCGTCTTTAAAATCAATAGACAATTTTATTATTTTCATTGTTAGTCTGTAGTAAGGAAGCGACTAATGTCTCCAAAAAAAATTTACTATTGTACTAGTGTAAGGAATTGAAAATTACTAGTGTAGGTAAGTGAATAACGAAATAAAATGAGAAGATTTATATTTCCTTCATCGCGATATCAATTCTGAGGAAGTGGAAGAAGGGCTCGTGCACTGGGGGTTCCGTACCAGCCAAGATAATGACTTGCAATGATACAAAATATATCTACTGATTGTGATGTAGAAATTAAGGAAACTGCAAGGCAAAAAAATTTAAAGTTTTATTTATTTTATATCCAAACGAGTAAATACGTTTGTAACTTTGTTTTATGTCAAAGATCTTCTATTAGTTAGAATTATTTCCGATTTTCGGTTACGTAACCTTTGGAGATGATATTTTTCACATATACATACGGTAATAAGTTCAAAAACACATGGCTAAAAATTTTAATAAAATAAATTAAAATGAATGAAAAAACAGAATCTTTTCGTGTGATATCCGATTTGATATTCTAGCTCCGTTTTTATTAAATTTCATACCCCATTCTCTCTTTTGAATAAAAATAACAATTTTCTATAAATTCCGAAATAAATGTGGACAAGTAAGTTCTACAACCGTACCTAACTTCACGTTGATTGTAATAGTAGTTATTGAGACAAGCGATCACAACATACGGAAGGTAAGACACCGAAGTGCTTCCAAATAAGTAATAAATCTTTATTATTATATAATTTATGACTTTTATTTGACAGTACTATCACAAATAATTTACCACAAGTAAAAAGTATAGATATGTGGAGACTTTAGATGCTTTAAATTCTTCTTCACACAGTGGTAGACTTAAAATGCCCTACCCTCATGTTTGCTAACGTAGAGAAAGTTAAAACTGTCGAAGTATTTGGATAGATATTTAACTATTGCCATCTACTGGTTGATATTAACCACACTGAAATAGTCAATATTTCAAGATTTTGTTGAGTTGTATATAAAATTTAATACAAAAAATAACTCAAAATTTATTAATAGGGAATCTTACCATTTATAGACATTTAACAACTAATAGACGAAAACGTTAAGTCCATGATTGCTCATTACGTTGTAATAGTACCAGTAAAGTAAGTATAGTCTTCATTTTAATTTAATGCTTTGAAATTACATTAATATTGCAGTAATTTGTAAATCATTCTTACTATGCTCACACATGAATGGACATAACCCGAACACGGGACAAACATTTCCCACAAAAATAACTTCCATTAAATTGTACTTCCTAATAACACACTCAAAACGTGATTAACTTCTGAATAAATTATGGCATAAATTGTTAATAAGTAATATGTATAGAGCTTAAGTGTTCGAGTGCCTAAATCACAAAACAACACAAACATGTTATGATACAAATATGTCTGCCGTATCAGTTTTTCGCATCATAAATATGTTATTCCTATCGTAGATCAAAGCACAACCGCGATATTACGAGGCGATAACGGGCAAATATCGTTTCTGTTATACAAATATTCTATACTGCTTGTATATATGGATCTCAGCTTTGGAAATATGGCCAATGCGCTTAAAATTTTTATTACATAAATCTACTCAAATATTTGGTTTGAAAAATTTCAATATTTAAATTATTCATTATATTTCTTATCCTTTCTACTAACAACCGCTAACAAATATTTAAAAAAATCAATGATTATTTAAAGTATACCTCGAAAGCTCCTGTATTAACATAAATAGTTGGCAAAGAGCCTTTCCTTTGCACCCGTCGCGCTAAAACCATTGGTCGGAAAAATTCATTATCCTATCTTTACTATCATTTACTTAACAGGTTACTACTTGGTTAATAGCGTTATCTGTTTCCACCAAAAGCAACCACCATAAAGGTGTAGTTTCCAGTAGACAACGATATTTATTTTAATTTTGGTAAATATTTTGAATTGTATACAGTAACACATTTATATTTATATATTAATAATTCCAGCACCATCGCTGTCTATCAGATTATAGGATTCCATTTTGGGTGCACCACAGACTAAAAATTTTGAAGAATCAGAAATCAATAATATAGCATAAATGTTTTAGTGCGGAGATTAGGAATATTATTGGATGATAATTAATTTAAAAACGCGTTAGTTTTATTTAACTAAGGCTTCAAACTTTACTTAAAATATTATAGTGTTTAACTCTCAATAAAGTTACATTATATAAACATATAACGAACATACCATATCTAAACAATATCGTACTCACTCGTTAAGAGCCCGATGCCAACACCTAGATTAGATACGTTTTTATTCCCAAAATGACATGTTTAGTGAAATGATTTATTACTTATGATTGAAGCATCTGTTTATTACTGGCTAAAGAGTACCCGCTATCGCGGGTAAGAAATAGGTAGCCTTTTACTACATGTTAAAGCTTTTGAAAGAAATAAAATCCTGCATTAAATATTCCAAATTTACTTGAAAAAAAATTTCGTTCAATAAATCTATTAAAAAAATATTTCTATGTAACTATAGTTAGGTGGAATATACAAGGGTAAAATTTCATTTTCCTCTGTTCTCTAATATAACTCTCCACTCTTCCGTGTACTTACTTTCAAACACGCTCTTTAAATAAGCATCTTTTGAATATTACTTAATTTATTGTTTCACCATTTTCTTTTCAATTATCGTAATTCGTAATTATACCAGATTTATTAATTTTGCTTAATCGTGACTGTATTAAGTTGCATTCACAATTTTGTTTATTAGTAAAAATAAATTCGTTCGTTGTCGTTCTTATTAATCATTGTTATTAAGTGCATTAGAGAATTACTCTTCTTATCGTTACTAAAATACATAGGTTTTAGTTTGAATATAAATGTCTATTTGTGATATTTCTGTAACATTGTGTAAAAATTGACATATTAACTTAAATGAAAAAACACAATTTTGAATATTTTTGGCGTTAATTTTGTAGAAATACATTATTCACAATTAAATGAAACTACGTGATGTAGTATTATTTCTACTTTCTTTAATTTCTTTACCACGACCTAGGTTTCGTTGTATTACAATATCTTTGCGAAACCTAGGTCGTGGTAAAGAAATTAAAGAAAGTAGAAATAATACTACATCACGTAGTTTCATTTAATTGTGAGAAAACACAATATTAATCGTCATAAAAATATAAATCCTTTAAATTTCTGACTAGAAAATTATGCATCTTCGAAGATGCTGCCATTCATTTTAATATCATCAACAGCACTAAAAATTAAATTTCAACTCCAGCTACGGTATAGATAGCAGATATTTTCAATTAGTATTATATCTTATTTTTAAGTAGTCGATTAATTCCACAGCAGGACTAAAATTAATTTAACTGCTTTGTATAAAGAAAATAAGATGCAAATTTGTTTTTATGTCATCTGAAATGTTTCTTTCAGGTTTCAGTAAGCTTGTTTATTTTACGTATTGATTCCAATAAACCTAATATGGTACAAAATCAATAAAAAGTGAATAAATAAAATAAAAATCCACCTACTATCTATAACTCTCCAATTATTTGAAGAAAAATGATGAAAGTAAAATAAAAAAAAATTACGATACTAAATGAAATCAATTTCAGAAAGGATAATATAACAGAAGAGAGTTCGTTATCTTCATTCAAGTTAAGCTCAATTATTCTCGAAAATTTTGTAAAAATCTAGCAATAATCAAATATATATATAAAGATTAATTGTAATTATAAAGATCAGCAAAGTTTCCTTTATTTTCCTTTACACTGAACCAATGGTTCATTGATTTTCTACAATGAATTTATTTATTTCAGTGGCCAATATAAGAAATGTAGAAGAAACTCAGTTCCAGAATTAAGATGCAGGACGGTCTCACAACTAATTTCTTGACCCTACTCCATCTAGCTTCCTGGCTTTTGACAACCTGCCTGTCACCGTGAAGAAAACACACATTCAATATATCGCGCGCGCGAAATATTTCAACTGCTTGGTTATAATTTTAATCAGTATGTGTACATCTTTACAACGTATTCTGGGAGATGTGTAAATAATAAAAAATTAAAAGCTTAAATATAGAAAAAAATTTCTTAGTTGAAAACCTAACCCACTTGGTTTCTCTAGATCGAGGATTATTTGTCTCCTAGATTGAGGGTGTTAATATCCAACTGCATTTTTAGAGTTCTGTAAACCTGAGCCTGTCATCTATGATAGATGAAATGAACTCTTGACGTATAACGTAATTAGTCTGCAACACATGCGGTATGCCCTATTATCCGTACAGTGCATTTAGTAATTATATTAGGAAGTAAACCAAATTTTAGTATGACTTGTCCAAAAATTTATGTAAGTTATTTATCAAAACTATGCTAAAGTATGTGTCACACCACCCTTAATTTCAAAATGGCCGAAATTTTCTAAAAATATTTTCTGTTTATATAAATAGGAATTCAATAATATTCGAAAAGCCATTTGATACCTAAATTCACATAAACTATAAACTTACATAAAATTATTGGTCTAAAGTCGTTTTTTCCTTACCATCGTTTCATTCTGTTTTACATATATTTCGACAGATTACTTTATGACGGCAAAAAGCTACAGAATTTTTAATTCAAACTTAAAGAAAATATTTTTGTACATAGTGAATGTTTTTATATAAATTTGTCTAAATCCCTTATAGCAAAATTAAGGCGATGTTTTTCTTGATAATATCATAAAGTGTACTAAGTCGAATTTGACAAATTTCGTGTACAAAAATGAGTGTCAATCAGGCGAATGACAAGAAATTTCATAAACAGATACGCACACAAGCTTAATATTACGTGAATTAGTTGCAAAATGTAAAAACGTTGTATCGTCATAAAATCGTCACAATTTCGTCGTATCTAAATACACTTATTTGATTCATAATATAATAAATATAATAGTCTAGGTCGATACGAGTCTGGGAGACAACAGGGTGCATGATAAAATGCAGTTCAGGGTGCGGTACCTCATCGTCACCATGTCCTTCGTCTTCCCTATACTATTTTGGGACCTTTGGCTCCAAACACTCAATGTACAATTTCCTGGTAAATAAAAATTTATATTTATCAGCAATAATTATATTTACCTATAACAAATATTATGTAATGAAAATTTAATAATTGTTTTTTTAATTCACCTCTCGCCCTGTTTCAAAGAAATTGAGTTAATTGAACTAAAGTAAATTTTATTTGTTTTAATAATTTTACAGTATAAATTAACATCTCACAATTGATCTGCAATTTATTCCTAAACTGTCAGTTCAGCTTCGTTTGAATAATATACTAAATAAAATTTCACGACGTCATAAATTTTGAGATTAATTCTCATAAGGCGTTCTCAGACTTGAGCGGCATAACCACGTCCGCTTAGTTGGAGAGTGCGCGAGTATCATGTAAATTCATAAAATGCATAATAATTTGTTAGTAAGAGCAAGCAAAATATGCGAGCAAAATAAAGGCAAACATTAACCCAAAATTAGGAAATAAAAATTGTGCTGATATTTTGCACACCCACAAATTTCTTTATCTGTCAAGTTTTACCTACTGGAAAAAACTTGAATAAATTGATCTAAAACGTTATTGGGAACATTTTTCTATAGTTTTCGCAAATACATCATAGAATCAAGAAGTACCTCCTGCAACATAAAGAAAAAGGAAAGCAACTTACCCTATTTTTATAAAAATATGTGATAAATAATGTTAAACTTCAGTAATACATTTACGGATGAAGCCATTCTCTCCTTATTTTGTTTTGCTTTACAGAAGGGCTTTAACGTAACATTTATGTAGATTAATTATGAAGAATCTTTATTACATAAAAATGAAATAAGTTCCAGCTGCTCGACAAAATAAGTGAAATTTACCAAATGTGTTCACATACTGTTAATTATTTCTAAAATTGTCAGCAACTTCTCATAATAGTAATATAATAATTAGTATAATACATATATAAGTGTATAACATATTATATTTAATTACCTGTATTCCTTTTTCACCAGAGTTCAGGGTAGTAAGAAACTACGTGCCGTTCTTCGTGGTTATTTTATTTCATGGTTGACATCCGGGCGAAGACGCGGTACAGCATGGCGAAACTTTTATCTAATGATAGTTATGTATCGTCTACTTATAACAACCACTCTCTAGTTTGTATATACTTATTTAACATCACCTATGTGTATGTGTATATTTAACCATATCAGAAACAGATATATATTCTCATAGTGTATGTATTTACGAGTATAAAAATCTTTTATCCTGGAAAATAACCAGAAAATACTATAAAATTATTTAATATTCTTTAAAGTCACTTTAAGCTAACAAAAGAAAACACGTACATATTTATTAATTTATTTTTATATTTTGACATAGATACTATCTAAACAACATTTTATCAAAAGTAGTGGTCGCTAAGTGATCGAAATTCGACCATAATTCACAGCTTGAAACTCATGCAGTCAATCTGACATTTTAAAATTCTTTGGCGAAAATCTCTACTCTGTGCGGCTGTTTGACCTCACACTATTATGTGTTTGACTTTGACAATATGAACGTAATCAAAGAATCTTTTAATGTGTTTGTAACAAATATTATATATAAATCGTTGCTTTTTGCACTCCTTCTCGATATAAACTTTAACTATGCCAAATACCATACTGCTCCGTACGCACAATAAGCTTAAAAGAGGTACAAAGTTTTCTCTTCACCTATAATATATAGATAAAGCAAAGAAACTGTGAACACAGTATGGGCGACAATAGTGTGACACTACGCAAAGTGCTACGACATTAATAAAGATATACTAACGAGAAAAACAACAGAATGCAAAATGTAGTAGAATAGACGTGAGGAACAAAACAAGCCTAAGGATTCATGCAATACTTTCTCTGCCACGATGAAATTAAAACCAATTTGACATCTTAAACTTGCATAAAATATGCAAACAAATGTAGTACGCTTGAATATTACGACGAAAATTATCTTACGTAATTTTCAAAATACTATCTGAGTAAACCAAATGAAAGTGTGAGATAATAAAGCAAATAAAACTGACCAACTACGAGTGGAATTACGAAGATTCAGTACGTTGGTGAAAGTGCGATATGTATTTTGTCAGCCATAGGAGTTGCGTAAATTTTGTTTCATAGTTAGATATTTATGCACCATTTTAGATCACTAGTCGATTTTAGTTCTTTGAAAATAACCCAACCAAAAACTTGCATTAAATATATTAAAATTTAATGAACTATGAACGTGGTACAAATGCTGCAGATTGCTTATAGATAAGAGGAAATATTACAAAGTTCATCACTTTTAAAAAATTTTACAGTCATTTTAGTTCATCGTATCACTGATAATAATCTCATAATAAGGACTGATACTATCACAAAAAACATTGTACTTACAGATCACCAAATATAATAAGAGAATACCTATGCTTCGGATTTTGATGTTTCATACTGAATATGTGATGCAATTTTGGATAATATTTTGAGCCAGGACATGAAACAGATAAAATTTATTTCCCAAACTATTGAATTTTAAACAAACGCGGGCTCACAAAACCTTCGTTACAAAATTTCAGAAAACATTGCAAACCTTAATGAGGTTTGCTGAAGACCGTGTTGAGTGTAATTACCAATATGTTTAATCATGTTTCCGAGAATAAGTTTCAGTCTTGGCCATTAGTCGTTAATTTTAATTTTGGTTACAATTGTTATCAAAGCATCTTTTTAAATATTATAGACAGGCACAATTGTCATTAATTACTGTGAAAAGGGACCAAAATGAGCGTTTCATTGTTGATGCGCGATTAGACAATAAAGAGACGGCAGGATGTACGTCTCACGTGCTTGCGAACTTGCTCTTTCTTAATCAATTTAATCAAGTTCTAATCATTTCAATTAATACTACTCTATCAACAAAAACGCGCTATCATCCAGAAATACGAATAATTATAATTATATGAAGTATAATAATTATAAATATATAAGTAGTTAGAAATATAATAATTATATAAAACCTTTTAATATATAATAACCGACGGTTATGTTCATAAGGTTTTATATACTTAATAAAATGTGAATACAAACAACGATATAATTAACAAATGTAAATACAAACAATCATAATCTGTGAACATGTTTGATTACTAATTTCATCAATACTCAATCACAGTTTATTAACTCCCAAAAAAAAATAATGTAGTCGCTTGTAGTTGACATGATTGAATCCAATTAAACCTCAGGCGGAATTTATGATTTCGCGTATTAATTTTAGTTCTGAATGTCAATTGAACTATATTTCGACCAATACTAGCTAAAATGCTTCATAAAAGGTAACAAAGCGTGAAGGAATGATACATTACGACATCTAAGCAAAGGCTTATGCAAACTAACAGAAGCCTCCGCGGGAGCCGAAATTAAAAGGCGCGACAAGTTCAATCTAATTTTCGAGATCTGATTCCGCAGTTCACCGTGAATTCTTACTACCGGCTCGTAATATCACTAAGAAGAATTATATGAAAGTTTTATGCCGTTAGCCTTAAGTAATCCCTAAATATTTTCAAAAATGTTGGATAACAACCCGCGGCTCTTTGCATCACGATAACACACCCGAATATCAGTCGTTGTAGTAAAGATTTGAACAAAAAAAGTCTACTCTAGTTTTACTGCTACGAACCATTTAAATTAATTTAAAATTAAAATTTAATTACCACAGGAGCTAAAGGTTAAATTACAAAATGACTACTGTAAGTGTTTACACAATGTGAAAAAAATTACTGCCTGAAATGTATATTTTATAATGTAGATTATTATTAATATTGATTAACAAATAACTATTTTAGAAAAAATATAAATGCTCCTTCTTGGTGATCACACTTCATACATAGCATACCCGCGTCCGAAACTACACTGAAATGCGTAACAAAAAAAATATTGAATTTTTAACTTACGTTTCTTTCTGTTATCATATTTCTCATCAGTATAACTCATATTATACATTTGACATTTCTGTTCATTATCGCCTACTTGTTCCAAGGATTCTACGAATTAATTAATATACTATTCGTTATATAGATGTAACGCGACATCTACCTCCAATAAAAATTACTAAAACAGAATATAAATTGAATAAATGTTTTCATATGAACATTATTGTATTATCCAACGCCAGGTTATATATTTTTAGTTTATTTCAAATATAAGTATATAGTTTCACATTATTTACTTTTACTCTTCTTCCATATTTATTACGACACCCCCATTTCTAGTTCGAAAAGTTCTGAACTGATAAATTTGTTGTTATTCACAGATATGCTTGGGTTCTTCTTATTTATGGTTAGTCTTAAGTTATCACTTCATTTTATGATTCCTCGCAAAACAACAGAAACGTGATTAACAGTTCTTTCTATTTGTAGTAATATTTGACTCGACAATTAAGAATATTAAAAAAAATTAATGCTTAATAACATATACGAAGACTTTAGGCCCATAAGTTAAAGAAGCACAGTGAAAAAGAAAATTAATGACCATGCCGAAGGGCCTCGTCTTTCACGTTCTGACCTATATTATTTACTTGCTTGTGTGTCGTTAATAAATTAAACACTGAATTAATTAGGTTCGAGGTGTTTGGCTTGTGCTTAATAGATTATTTTATACACCAGGATCGCGATATCTCATCGCTTCTCGGCGACATGCTGGCCGACTTGAGCATGTCGAGCGGCGGCACGTGGACGCGCAAGAGCGAGATGGAGGCGCTGTGGCGCGCCAACGAGCTGGCCGTTGTCGCACCGCTCGTCTTCGAGCCTCTAGACTTGGCCAACGTGGATCGATCCCTGTACAGTTCCGTAAGGGTTGCATTTTTACAGGTATTTACCTCCAATGATGAAATAAAATACCACTTCAAACCTTTTAAACTATTTGACATATACGCATAAATTAGTCAGAATTGAGAGGGAAATACAATTGTAATTTAATCAAATTAATTTAAAATAATTATTGATTTAACCACTTTATAAAAATTTGAAAAAATAATCGAGCACTTGCTTGAAAATCGATGCCTCCTCTTCAGTTATTTCGCAAATTAATTAGCCAAAAATTTCAAATAATTCGAAATTATTTTAGAGTTATTAAAACAACCGTAATGATTAGAATTCATATATTATTGAGTTTAAGAACACTTAGTAAACCGCGAAGTGGATTTGAGGAATCCTAACCTATCCAAAATATCAATATTTCTATATGTGTTCTTAAAGATAAAATCATTTTCAATATTAGGACACGTGAATGTGATTCCATAACTACGATGTTTTAATTTATGTCTTACGCAATATTCTACATGAACTTTTCAAAAAACAATCTCTGAAAATAAAATAATTGTAGCCCCTCACTGCGAAGTTGTTAGATTAGATTAGGTAATGTTTTGATAAGTTTTGTTTATATTAGCTTCGGTTAGATTAGATTAGGTAATGTTTGATTCAGTTAGATTTGCTTAGGTTATGTTCAATTCGGTTACGGTTTGTTTCGGTTAGATTTATTTATTTATTTATCTACTTTAATGTATCTAATTGATACATATGGCGGACTTATTACTACAAGAGCAATCTCTTACAGTCAACCACAACACCAGTCCAGCCCCGTTCGACGAACGGCCGGGAAACGAACCTGGGTCGCCGCGGTGCGTCGCATCGTCAAAGGCCGTATACCTTGTGATCAACCCAACACACCACGGCGACGACGACTAGATTTAGCTAAGTTAGGTTAGGTTAGGTTAGTTAAGTTTCCTTTGGTTTGGTTAGGCTATGATATACTATGTTAAGAACATGCCAGGTTATACGAGTATTTAGTCAAATTTGATTAAGGATATATTTTATTAGGTTAGGTTTACCTAGGTTAGATTAAATTTAGTTTGGCTATGCAAGGTTAAATTTCGCTAAGTTAAGTTAGATTTTGGTTTGCTTAGATTTAAATAGACTGGGTTAGGTTTGGTTTAGCTAGATTACATTAAGTTTGGTTTGGATTTTGTTTTCATATGTTTTGCAAAATCACTCATTAAATATATGTATATATATATATATATATATATATATATATATATATATATATATATATATATTTATTTATATTATGTTTGTCTTTCGTGTTATTTTTTCATGTTTTCTCTTAAATACTAAAACTTTTTCCATACACTTTATAAGTTTATTAATTGGGAATGAAATGTATTGCTTTTTTGCAATTTCCTGACAAAACAACATATTATTGCCCATAAGATGAGCATTCGAACCTTAAAATTATTGCAATCATTTTAACACCTAAGGTCATTTTGAATTCTTTTTGCAAAATAATAAAATTAAGTTCAGTTTTTTTTTGTTTTAAATTTTACTCTACGATTATATAGTCTGATACTTATTTGTCCTTTATTCCTTCACACACTGCTTCACATGACATCTCTGGATGCTTTCGACAGGCACACGATGACGTTTTTTATTGTTTTTTTGTTTCTAAGTGTTTATACAGTGTTGTGAAAGATAAAAGTATAAAAAATCTTGACATAGCGTAATGCAGTACAACGGACAGGAAGAGCTTTACGTAATATTCGTATTTTCACATCGTAATAATATCAAAAATATCTCTCTAGTTTTTTATTTATACAGGTAATGTCATAGCGAAAACGTAAGACGATCATATTTCGAAAAAAACTATTTGTACCAAATTTTATTTATGCTTTGAATAACTCCAAAAAGACACATGTGGTCGGTATGATGTAAAATTATATTAATTATGCGATGTTAATGTTAAGAAAAAACCTTTTATTAAGATTAGAAAGAGCATAAACCGAGTACAAAACTAATTGAGGCTAGAATTAAAACAAATGAAGAATGGTATGAAAGAGGTCACGATCACATTTTATCAAGAGCAACGCAGTGCAACTCGACTAAGCCCAGCAGTGAACCTAGCAATCCAACACTGTGGGCTGTGGCACAGAATTAAAACCCATCCCAGTTCAGCAGTCTAACAGTTCTACCTAGAAGCCCAGCTTAGCAGTTTGGCAGTCAGGGAGCTCAGCTTAATAAGCTAACAGCCCTAGCCGCCAAGCCCAGCAATCCGGCAGTCCACCAGCTCAACCTAGTAGTACAGCTTAGCAGCCCAACCTAGCAACATAGAGCATACCTAGCATCATAGCAACCAGCCTAGCAGACCAGCATCCCAATCTATAAGCCCGGCAGTCTAAAAGCCCAGCCTAGCAGTTCGTTCTATCGGTCTAACACTCCATCCTGACAGCCAGCCTAGCAAATAAGTTTGGAGCCCAACTTAACAACCCAGCACGGCCTAACGGCCCGGTCTAGATGCCAGACCTAGCAACCCGATCTAGCAGCTCGACCTAACAGCCCAGCCTAGCAGCCCGATCTAGTAGCTTGGTCTAACAGCCAGGTCTAGCAGTCCGGCTTAGCAACCTAGTAGCCCAATCTAACAACCCAGCCCAGCCTAGAAGCCAAACCCAGGATAGAAGCACGACCTAGTAGCCCGTCCTAGCAACCCGCAACCTAGCAGCTCGGCTTATCAGCACAATTTATTAGCCCATCCTTGCTGTCCCAACCTAACGGCCCAAAATTGTCTAGTAACCCAGTATGTTATTCTTACAGCCAGGAGCCGAGCAGCCTAACCTAGCAGCCCAGCAGCCCAGCCCAGCAGCTCAGTCTACTACACAGCAACCAGTCTGATAAACCAGCGGTCCTACATAAGCCCAGTCTTGCTCAGCCTAGCCCCGCAGCCCAACAGCCCAGTCTTGTCCAACCTAGTGGCCTAGCCTAACAGTCCAACCTAACAGCCCAGCCTAGAAACTCCACCTTACAGCCGAACCCAGGCTAGCAACCTAGCAGATCTGCCATGCAACCCAAAAAATATATATAATTTTATTAAACAATTATGTTAATAGCATGTATAAAATATTTATAAAGTAGGTACTGACATGTTCAATAATTTCTTTTCCACATCTCAGTGTCTACTGTATACATTGTTTTTATTAGTGGCGTAATATTTGTTTTTAAATTATTTTGCATTGAAATATTTAATAAATGTCGATATTCTGATATTTTTTCAGACTTTTGTTAACCTTTTTAAGGAAATTAAAGGGATTGCCAATCGTTTTGGGTACTCGTACCGTTCCCATAGACCTAATAACCACTGGACGTGTCATACTTGGACAACCTCGCTAGCCGTACGTTAGTGAAGCGAGACATATGCGTTATTTTTGGAAAATCGAATATTTCAGTTGCATACAGGTTACTGTCACGAACGCATTGTATCACAAAATGCCAAATTGTGAAATTAATTGGTGTAGAAGTCATAGTGGGACATTAAATTTAAAAAAAGAATGCATAACATTTCATTTATGAGTATATAACATTTATATTATAACTTTTGTTTCGATGCCAATAGTAATTATTTATTAAATATTTGTAATCGAAACTGACATGTATTTTTATGACATTAGTGAGGTGTAAACTAAGCGTTTTATTGAAAAAAATATTTCTTATAAACGAAATATGAACAAAGATTATAATGATATCCTTATCGCTCGTTAACAATATATCTAAGTAGCTTTTCTATATTTACTGTAAAAGTTTAATAATTACAATTAGAAAAGGGACGATAAAAGTAATGTATAATTAAAATGTAGTTTAAATAGAGAAATTCTTGTCACTTGGATAACTTAATAATTATTACTGATTTTATTATTTAGATAGATTTCCTAAGAACCCAAATATAAAAATTAAGTGGATAGAAGCAATTCAGCCATCAGAAAACTGGATACCTACAAAATATAGGTCTATCTGCTCAAAGCATTTTACCAATGTTTATTTGATATAAGCAAAAATAACCGAAGAAGAATTTTTGCAACTGAAATTCTTACATTATTTTTACCATCATATGTAAATCAATTAGGGTGAATTTCTAATATCATTTATAAAGAAACTCTTAAAAATAACTAACGTTATATATATATATATATATATATATATATATATATATATATATATATATATATATATATATATATATATATATATATATATATATATATATATATATATATATATATATTAAATAACTAGATACATTGTGTTATAAACATTTAATAATCTTTGAAAACGACATGAAATACTTTTATATGTGTACTTTCATTAGTTGGAATCATCCATGCATATACAAAATGATAATAAAAAAGTTGAACATTAAAAGTTTCACAAGTCTGCTTTAATACAGATGATGATTTCACAGAGTCTTCCTAATAATTGACTAAAGTTTGACATTCAAAATCGGTAAACGGCGAAGTGGAATTGTTAACCAACTATAGAGATCATATTTTTTCTAATTCAATTAAATTAATTTTTCTTATTTCCACTAGTAGCTAAAATATTTTCTAAATGACTGGTTATGCACGCCAGTCGTTTGGATTTTTAGATGGATTGAAATTCAATGTTATAGGTACCGAAGACGTATTGACATAAAAATAAATTTTCATGCTTTATTAGTTACCAATAAAAAACAATATTCTGAACTGTACTTTATTGCATACATTATTATTTACCAATAAAAAGCATTATTATTTGTGGTATAGTTGCATTGGCGGCAGACCTGGATTTACAAAAGAGGCATTTAATATTTTTTATAGCATTAAAGAGCTTTCTGCTTTTTAAGCAGAACAAGCAAAGACAAAAATATATTGTACTTTAGTTTTGGACGAAATGAAAACAAAAAAAATACACGGAATGGCACGCTTATAGTAAAAGAAATTTTGGTTACTACTACTATGGATGCTTTAGTTTTTATGTTGGTTATTCTAAATTATTCGTGGAAAGGACCAATTGCATATTTTTTGGTAAAAGGTGTAGGCGGTGAAGTGAGGGCTTTATTAGTATCACAAGCCATCTATATGGTTACTGAGACTAGTACAAGCTGAGACAAGCCATTAAATTTCACGGATATCCGGCAAACTTAACGATAACGAAAGCTTGGCTGTTCATTTGATCCATACAATATTAATAGTACGCTTATTCATCCTTCATCTGGAAACAAAATTTTAGTTTTTTTAGATCCTTGTCATATGTTAAAATTGCTAAGAAATAGTTTCGAAGCATACCGGGAATTTCAAGACGCCTCTGGTCGAACAATAAAATGGAAGTATGTAGAAGATTTGTATAACATTCAAGAAAAGGAAAGATTCCACAAGGCAAACAAAATGAGAGCTAATATTTATTTTGAATCCAAAGTAATGAAGGTTAAATTAGATTCACAACTATTTAGTGAAAGCGCCGCAGACACACTGTCATTTAAATCTTAAGTTTAAAGAATTGTAAATGTCAGTGCTCAATGATTTTTCTTTCATATTAGTTTAAGTTCATGAATGTGGCTTTAAGAGAGCACGAAATATTGAAAATTATACACTGGCATTTGAGAAATTAGATTTAAAATAAGGAAATGCTTCTGAGTTTGACGACTAATATAGTAAATAAAAAAGGCAAAATCGAAAAAATTAAATTGGTGAAATCACCTAGATTTAAGGGATTTTAACTGGCATCACTTAGAACTATTATTTTCAAATATACGCGATAACAACGATAATCCTATAGCCAGGTAATTCAAAAGCATTTATAAAAAGATTTTAACTTGTACGCAATTATTTGACACTAGCGGTGGAAACTGCGTCCCTTTAGAAAAAATATTTATTTTAAACTACTCTTCAGGTATAGTTCGATACAAACATAAATATAACATCAAAAAGGTATAAGAGTGATGACAACTCTCAGATAGGGACAATAACTGATGATAATGCTGTATTAAATGACATAATAGATGACATAGAAGAATGTAATTTTATATAGCCCTTTAGTGAAAAAGTCATAAAGCGTATTGCAGGTTTTGTGATTTATTCTCTTGTTAAAAAAATCAAGTGCGGTACTTGTGTTACTGCGCTCATATTATCATCGCCAAGATATGATAGCATAACTTTTAAAAAAGATAAAAGGGGTCTAATATACGCATCTGATGATGTCTTAAAAATAAGCCGTCAGTGTGAAATAATATTAAGGAAGGGATAATAGCACAGACAATGAATTTCTCACGACTAACTTTACAGTAAAATATATAATTGGTAAAGCCTTAAAAAATGTATAGGTGTAAAATTTTTGAAGATATTAAGTTCCACCAATTTGGAAATGAATACACAAATTATTTAATAGAACTAATGGAAGCGATTATGCAGAAATATTTGAATAGTAGGATAACTTTTTTGAGAAAACGATACGACGTAATGGTCAGCATTTTATACCGCAGAACAGTATGAAATCATTTTTAGCCCATTCTACTATTCATAGAATTGAAAGCTTTTTATCTAAAGAAAAACTGGCCATCTACGACACTGATATCATAACATAACTAAGCAATAGTTTTGTTGCGTGTTTTTGCATAGTAAACATTTAAAATAAGATCAAATAAACTTAATTGTGAGTGTTCATGGTCGTAAGAAGGTAACCAAGAATCTTAAAAAACACTGAATATTTTATGCAATATTTCCTTTTGGATTTACGTAGAATTAATTCACCTTTATGTACGCTTTCTTTTTCTCTCTCATCCTATGATAATATTCTACCAAAGAAAACGGGATTCGCGATTTTTATATTTAAAAATAATTTAGAAAACGAAAAATACAAAAAAATCTGTCAAAGAGATTTCTCTCACCTCAAATGTTTACATGATTAAATTTAATTAATTTGTATTTAAATTTATAGTTTCAACAATACATTGCGATGTAAAGCATTACAAAAGTGTTTAGAAATCGAAATCCGACGTAACATTTTGCGAGTGAGTGTAGTTTCACTATAACTTAAATCACAATCACTTTAAAAAACGAATAAAAGATATACCCGACGTTATATCAAGGTCATATTTTTATACTTCAACTGACGTAGGCATGGACCTATAAGTGGTTATTAAGACAGAGAATTAAATATCCAGGGTTCTTCTAAAATTTTTGAAGGTAACTAAATTTATTTTTAACTGATTGTCTTTGGAATGATTTGTTATGTATTATGTTGTTGGTTCATTAATGTTTTATTTTTTTGTTTACTTTTTTTTAAACTTATTATATAATGTATTTTTGATATGCCGGAGTATGCCTTGTATATCAGTATCGCATAACATTATGACTACGACTGATGATAACACGTTAACGATACCTATATTAAAAAAATGTGGTTCTCGTATATGACATATCCATTATTTACCAACTCCGTAATGTGGATAATATTAGGAACTTTTGTTTTTTTAATAATTAAGTCCAATGGTAGATTTAAGTCTACAGGTACATACTAGAACAATTATATTTTGCATTATACCTATCACATACGTTATCATTTAGGTACTTTAGATAAATACACTCAAGTATTTAGTCACTAAAAAGTACTAATAATAGTATCAGGTACTAGGAATTCTTAAAATATTTTAGAACGGTTTGTACTTTTTTCAAATATAGAATATTTACTCGTCAAAAATGTTTCATTTTCAACCTTATTTTTTTCATTATTAACTAAGTGTCGTTTACTTGAATTACACTTAGATTTGCAAGATTTAGTTTTGCCTATACATTGCACAAATTTTATCTTCATCAACTCTACAAAATTAGTCCACGCAGGATTATAATAACAAATTTATTTTGGATTTGCCAATTAATACCAAGTAGAGATAAAAGATCATTTTGTGCTTATTCTTATAATTTTGATTGTTCATGCAACTATTTAAAATTATAATACTAAAAAATTGTAGTATTAAAATTGCTAAAAAATTAATAAATTATGAAAAATGGTAACTTTTACGCCACAGAGAACGTCTTTAAGTACATTAAAATTATTATTAATATTAATTGGAACAAAGTTAAAGACACAAAGTACACATTGCAGAAAATCATATTCGATATTGTGATAGAACGTAGTTCGGTAAATAAATACTAGCGAAAAATAGTTTATCGATATTTTTACAGCCCCGACAAAAATTTAATCAATTTTTAGTTCTTTCTATGCCTTCCCATAAAATTTTATCCCAATCCAGCTTAAATTTAAAATTTTTAATGTTTATGACGAAAACTGTGCTTTACGCACTAACAGACGGACAAGACAAAATAAAAAATTCGGTATCGTCTTTCGGTTATTTGACCCTAAAGATAAAAAATTACTATTAAATTTTCCCTTTCTGTTTTTAAACTTTATCCACATTCGTGAAATTATGCACGTGCGCAAATGTAAAATTATCCTTACTTTAAGACAATTTAAAATTTAATTAAAAGGAAAAGGTTTTTTTGTCAATTTTGTAACGAAATAATTTTTTCGAAGATTACATTTCCATTATTATACCTAAAATAAAAAAAGTAACGCGTGAAAAACTACTTGGATGGAGTATGATACTTCAACCATCATAGTCTACAGATCTTTTGCCATCTAATTACCATCTGTTTCGCTCTCTGTCTAATAATTTACGTGGTAGAAAATTTAAAGACGAAAGTCATATATAAATCGAACTTCATCGGTTTTTCAGTCAAAGGCTCGAAGATTTCTACAAGGAAGAAACTTTAGCTCTGCCTACACGTTAGCGACAAGTGTTAGAAACCGACTGTGCTTGTATGATTAACGATTGATTATATTGAGTGGATATAAAAAGTTGAAAATTTTGTGTACAGAGATGGCGAGTTTATAAGCCGCCAACCTAATATGTATTATAACACAATTATATTAAGAGCACAACAGTTTCTTCTACACAACTAAACAGTTACTTTATACATTGTTTTCATCAGACGTTTGCTACCTTCAAAAGCTTTATTATATTATTTCCCTGTATTTCATTTCTCACTTTTACCTAATACACTATTATGTATGTACATACACAACAAAAGACATATACAATAAACAGTGCTTGCGTACGCAATGTTCACTTTCAAAATCCTATTATATTTATTTACGAAATCCCAATATTTTTTTACATTAATTTTCCACTTTCATTAATTGTCCATGAATTGTAACTCAAGCTATTGTGTTGGTTTACCTTTTTTTGTGATTCATTTGTGTTTAAAGGAAAAATTGTATGGCATTCGAGTATCTTAAGGTTATTCGAATATTACAAAATAAAATACAGTGTTGGTAGTAAAAGAATGAACGAGCAATTTAGCAAATTGTGATTTTTTTTCTTTATTGTATATATTTTAACGAAAATATTACAAAATATATATAAATTTGTGCCATCTACATGATTTTGTAAGAAATGATAGAAAATTTAAACAATACACATACGTAAGACATCACGAAAAGTTTGTTTAAGGGGGAAATTTCAGAAAATGTTCCAAGGCTTCAAAAAAAGAATAACGAAACAACGGTTTTTATGCGAGCGTAGTCCGCATATGGATACTTTATGACGGTACTGAAAGCACAAATGAGATTTCGTCTTATCGTTAACAATAAAATAATGTTATAAATAGCCCAGTCCAATGTTTACATCAGCGACGTGACAAAATTTGAAACCCACAGTTGACAGCTTTTTAGTTATTGAGCTTACGATGTGCGCAATTAGCAAACATTTTCTATACATCTGCACTTTTATTTTCTCCTATTTCTACAATGTTTCTTAAACCTATGAAACGATACAATGTGAATGATTATACATACTTTTGCGCACAATCTACTGACATTTAGAATATACAAATATGAAACGCCAAATTCCGAATTAGCTACAGATTATTCATCCAAATTAAAGCTCTAGCTATGAAATTAGCACTCAACATGACTGTCGACCTTGTCATCAGTCGACCTTGGCTAATGGTAAATTTCCAATAACCTTATCCTTTCGTTGCTACCGCGACTACTCTATAAATCTAATTAAAATTGATCTCGGCGAAAAGATATATTTAATAGATAATCAATGCAAGGAAAGAAAATTGTGTCCAAAGACAACAATTAAGTTCCCTCGTTAACTCAACCCACGCGGCAAAAATTTGTAATTATTAAAACAATTTGGTAAAATTCTATAGATAAAACTGTTTAGTACTTCGTACTAACTTGTTATGATTAAAGTTTTTGAATGAAAAATCGGCTTAAATTATTCGAATGAAAGGATCGCTGTGTAATAATCAATCAGTTTATTTGTTCGTGTCACAAGCACCACTCTATTTGTGCAGCCGTAGTATTTTAAATTTATGAACACAGCCTACGTGACCTAGTATATATATATATATATATATATATATATACATATATATATATATATACATATATATATATATATATATATATATATATATATATATATATATATTTATATACATTTCAGGGATTAACACGTAATGTAATATTCATATCACTGCGTTAAAACTGAACCTTATCCATAATAAAGTCATAACTGAAAGTTGTGAGATATAAATGCGTAAAATGAGACCAAACTGTTAATGTTTAGTAAAACCGTGTTCATTTCATTAAGTCAGTCATAAAAAGGCATCATCCCTTCGAATTAAGTTAGACTGATTAGGACGACTTGACGATCAAGTAGACGCATTAAAAATCGCTTAATTTATTTTAATATAGTCCTAATGATCTAAATATAAATAATTCTATATGCTTCCTCTATACTTTCCGCTATTTCCAAATACACACAAATTCCGTACAGTATTTACATACTCGTATGTCACACGCTTCCAGTATACAGCCGCCCAACTAATCTTAGAATAATTCTAATTAGGATTCGTCAGTGCACCGCATTGATATATGTTCATTATAATGTATTTATATTATCATATAATTACATATTATACGTTTGTTTTTTCTTACAATTAGTCAGTTGATTAGTACAACTGATGACCTTTTCTACACAGTCGAGTGAAAGTGAAATAATAGAATTAATCCACGCAATATTTAATATCATAAATTATATTGGATGTATATAATAATGGACTTTCGTTAATAAATTAATTACCTAACACATGGTCACTTTGAAAATATGTCGCGTGGTCACATTACCACCCACTAATAGAGTACATAATAAAAAAAAAATTGATGTCTAATCTTAGCTGAAGGATTTGCCGTTCGTTGACTGCAGTCGAATTGAACGCAGAGGATGCATTATAAATTAATTTATTATCCAACTAAAGCTTTAAAACACATAAAAATAAAATCAACATTCAAGGAAATTTATTACTGATAGACCGTAACACTCAAATGTAAATCAATTGAGCGAACCTTGCACGACTACTTGTAGCAATTGGAAATAAGCGGACGTGTCGTTTTCTTTTGTCGTTCTTTACAGAATTTAATCATTTTAAGTAGATTTCAATTTTATATTTTAATAATAAGCTGAAATGAAAATTATTTTACATTTCTTTGATCTGAGTGGTTCAATTGTTCGAGAACTCATACCAGAAAATGAGACTATAAAGGTTGAAAAGGGGGCTTAGAAGATGTCGTGTAGAATCTATCATTCTATCTACATTATGCTTTTTCAACTTAGACATGTGCTATCCAGTTAAGAGATTGATCTCATTGAAAATACCCTTGAATGAAAATAGTGTTAAGTGATAATATGTAAGGGGCTTTTACACTCTTCTACATTGATTGACGGTACTATATCTTGAGCCATTTCACTATATTACTCCTTAAAAGTAATGTTAATTGATCGATGAACGAGCAACCTTACAAAAAATCCGCTAAACAAAACTTTCATCAGAATTAGTCAATATGTGAATCAAACTAACAAAAATGTGACCATCATAATCTAGTACTAAATAAATCAACATGGTGTTATGTCACAAATATTTTTTTTTGGTTGGACGATCTCGCACAAAAAGTAGCAGACTTGTCGAAGTTACAATAGAAAAAAGCAAGCTCTAGAATCTGAGATTTCAAACAACTGACCGTACCAACGACTTAACGCGGCAGTCATCTTTCTCTATAGCACGAACGCAGCTTACCAGTAACTTTCTAGTGTATGGAAAAAAATAATTTATTTACATTTACCACCGGAAATACATTCCGGTCACAAGTAATAACAATAAATACCTTATATGGACCAACGTGAACACCGTAAAATTTGTTTGTTTCCCATCCAACCGGCTTTTCTTTAGGATTAATATAGGTTTAATTGTTTCAATTGCATAACTCAAGTGTGGGTCTTTCTTTCAAAACTTTACCGAAAACGAAATGAAAATTGTGTGTCAACATAATTCTTGATGATATTGTATTTAACATCATTATTTACCAACTAAATAAAACAAAATTGTGACTGTCTATTTTCATTCAGGGTGGTGGGAAGTTTTGTAAAAGTAATTAATATTAGTTTTATAATTCTAAGGAAATAAAACAATTGCCGATTAAAATAATAATGTTGAGGAGTTTGTAATTGAAGAAAAAAATAAACTGAAAATATAATGACACATATTAAGCAAACTGGGTTAATGAATTCTATAAAACCAATAGACAATTTTATTCTTTCCATTGCTATGGCAAAGCAAATTAATAGTATATTTTGTTCTCCAAATATGTAAATGTTTGTAACTTTGTTTTATACCCAAGATCTTCCTATTAGAATTATTTCAGATTTTTCGGTTTCGTAACCTTTAGAGATGATATTTTTAACATATCATAACGGTCATAAATACAAAACAAAGGGGTAAAAATTTAAATAAAATCAAATTATATAACATACGATATCCGATTTAATATTCTAACTCCACTGTGATTAAATTTCAATCTTAATTCTCTATTTTAATAAAAATAACAATTTTCAATAAATTCCGAATTAGATGCAGACAAGCAAGTTCTACAACTGTACCCAACTTCAACTTGATTGTATTAGTAGTTACTGCGATAAAGGATTACAACATACGGACAGAAAGACACCGGTAACAAATTTTCACTATTATATAATTTATGATTTTAATTTAACAGTACTATCACAAATAAATTACCACAAGTAAAACTCATAGATGTGTAGAGACTTTAGATGCCTTAAATCCTTCTTTACATTGCAGTAGATTTCAAATACTACACTCAAATTTGCTAACGTAGAGATAGGTATAACTCTTGCAATATATGGATAAACGTTTAACTGTTTGCAGTCTACTGGTTAGTATTAAATGCATTTAGATATTTCATGCCCGACATTAAATTTAGTTGAGCGCTGCTTAAACATTTAATACAAAAATAACTCAAAATATATTCAGCAAATATGTTACCGTTTATAGCTATTAAACGAACAATAGACGAAAACGTAAAGTCCATTATCGCTCATTACGTTATAATAGTATCAGTAAAGTAAGTATAGTCTTCATTTTAATTTAATGCTTTGAAATTATATTAATATTGCAGTAATTTGTAATTCATTCTTACTATGCTCACACATGAATGGACATAACCCGAACATGGGACAAACATTTCCCACAAACACACTCCATAACTTCCATTAAATTGTACTTCCTAGTAGCACACTCAAAACGTGATCAACTTCTGAACAAGTTATGGCATAAATTGTTAATAAGTAATATGTATAAAGTTTAAGCATTTGAGTGCCTAAATCACAAAACAACACAAACATGTTATGATACAAATATGTCTGCCGTATCAGTATTCCACATAAACAATATGTAATTTCCATTGATGACCAAAGCACAACCGCTATCACAACGGGGGATATAAATACCGTTTCTGTTATACAAATATTCTACACCGCTTGTATGTATGGATCTGGGCTTTGGCAAAATGGTCAATGCTCTTAAAATTCTTGCTTAAATTAATCTATTGAAATATTGCTTTTCAAAAATTTTAATATATAAATTATCCATTATATTTCTTATTCTTTCTATTAACCACCGTTAACAAATATTAAAAAAAAAAGAAAAAAAATAAATTTAAAATAAAATAATTTTAAAATATACATTAAAAGCTCCATTAAACAAAAAGTAAAGAGTTAATAGATTTTCATTATTTACAAAAGCATTTAAAGTTTTATTTGCAACAAATTTACCGTAATAAATATAGCATTTCAATACCATATAATTGGAATAATAAGCAGGTAGGGCACGTGGACCCATTTTCAGAATTTGTATTTTCTAAATTAGTTCTTTCAAGTAAATTCCATCAAAACAGTATAAATGTATACTATTTTATTACTCAAGTATAAATTAAAGTAAATAAGCTTTTCAAAAACAAAAGGACATAGCTACCGTCCGTGAACTATTTTTTTTAAACAACAAATTATAAAAATACCGAAGAGCCTTACAGAAATATGAGAACAGAAGTGTGTTTGTGTTCAAAAAAAATATACACATAAAACATAATACACCCAGCATGAGCTCGGGAAAAAATTAATAGAGCGGCAATATTACTTGATTATAATTATGAACGTATTTTAAAAAAAAACAAATATTCATAACTAGGCTATTTCGCTGTAACAGATTATTGGACAAAACTAACCTTATTAACAAAGAATTCGTAAAGAGCCTGGTCTGTGCCCGCATCCCGCCAAAATCATCGGACGGATTTTAATGAAATTATGCAGTTTTATACCTTAAGGCTTGGTTAATATCTGCGACATAAAATATCAAGATCATTACTCAACCCACTTTACTATTCACAATTAAATGGAACTATGCGTGATGTAGTATTATTTCTACTTTCTTTAAGTTCTTTACCACGACCTAGGTTTCGTTGTATTACAACATCTTGAGGTGGGCTATTAGCAAAGATATTTAATTAACAGGTTATTACTTAGTTAATAGCGTTATCTGTTTCCACAAAAAGCAACCACCATAAATGTGTAGTTCCGAGTAGATGGCTGTATTTATTTCAATTTTGGTAAATCTTTTGTATTATTGAATACACATTTATATTTATATATTAATAATTCCAGTACCATCGCTGTCTATCTCAAATCTAGGGTGCACGAGAGAGTAGAAATTTTGAAGAATTAGAAATTAGTAATGTAGCACAAATTTTTCAGTTCCGAGATTGGGAAAATTGATAATTAAAAATATTTTAAAAACTGCTTATTTATATTCAATTAAGGCTTCAAACTTTACTTGAAATATCCTCGCGTTTAACTCTCAGTAAAGTCGCGTTAGATAAACATATAACGAACATTCTATAAACAATATCGTACTCACTCGTTAAGCGCCCGATGCCAACACCTAGATTAGATACGTTTTATTCCCAAAATGACATGTTTAGTGAAATGATTTATTACTTATGATTTAAGCATCCGTTTATTACTGGCTAAAGAGTACCGAGTCTCCCGAGTAAAAAATGTGTAGACTTTTACTACAAAAGCTATTACAGCTTTTGAAAAAAATAAAACCCTGCATTAAATATTTCAAATTAATTTGAAAAAAAATTTCATTCTATTAGAAAAGTATTTCTATCTAACTGTAGTTAGGTAGAATATACAACGGTAAAATATCATATTCCTCTATTCTTCAATATATGTAGTTCTCCGCACACCCGGTGCTTACTTTCAAACACGGTCTTTCAATAAGAATGTTTTAAATATTATTTAATAATTTATTGTTTTGAATCGTCCACATTTCCTTTTTCGGCTCATTTCTTCCGTGCATTCGTATGTACCGTGACAAAATAATCTTTATTCCTTACTCCATTTTAATACAGCAGAAATTTTTCTTCGCAATGATTCGGAAAAATTGTTCATCACACAATCATTTTAAAAATTCATATTTAAGATCAACTGAAAAACATTTTGGAAAAGGTCCCGAAAGTAATTGGTTCACAGATATTGAAAAACAAAAATTAAAAATATTCCTGGAATATTTCTATCACCTTATAAATTAAAAACCTAACTTATTCACAAAAACAATTTTTGCACCTCGCCTTGTCATTCAACACAGTTTATCAAATTTTAAATTTAAATGACACAATCTTCAAAATTTTACAATTCAACCTAAATTCCTTGTAACATTTGTCCCGTGCAAACAGTCTTTAATATGAACCTCCAACTCAATTCACCGATACTATACACACATACAAGTACATTATAAAATATGACCTACAGAATATTTTATCGTATATATTAAGTCCATTAGCGTCTAAGCAATCACATTTCAATTTAACAGTTTAGAAGGATAAGGACGGTCGTTTGAAGCGGTTCAGTATCGACTTTATTGGATGCACCAACCGAAGGTATAAGTTTCAATTGCTTGTAATGAATATTACAAAAAATAATTAGGACTCGTTAATTATTGAGAATAATATCGGAATAAAATTGTTTGTAATTTCATTTAGTTTATGATATTTTTATAATTCATGTTTAATGTCAGTGAACATGGAGTGCACTGACTGAAATTCTTTACGTTTTACTGAAACTGAGACCAAACTTAGTATATAATGTTCCAGCTTGCACGAAATATGGGTTACACGACCATATGGCTTGCAATATCTATATATATGGTAATTTTTTTCTAATAACGGCATGTTTATGCTTAGACTACATTGAAACTATACAAAAGACAATATAAAACTATACAAAAGAAACTATACAAAAGTAACAAGAACTAAAAGTCATTTCAATTTTTATATTCGCTATTTTTGGGAAATGCAATTTTTTTAGTTTAAATATAATGACGCTTATTTACCTTTCTAGTTTATTATTTTTACTATAACACATAGATTTTGGTTTCAGTGTAAATGTCCCTTAGTGATATTTCTGTAAAATTGTGTAAATAAATTGATGAATAAAATTCAAATATTTAAAGAAAATTAAACATTTAAAAAACTTTTGAAAACGCAATATTAATCGTCATAAAAATATAAATCCTTTCAATTTCTGACTAGAAAATTACGCACCGCCGAAGATGCTGCCATTCATTCTAATATTATTAACAGCACTATAAATTAAATTTCAACTCCAGCTAAGGTATAGATAGCAGATATTTTTAATTAGTTTTATTTTTTTAGTTTAATAATTTAATTAGTTTTATCTTATTTTTAAGTAGTCGATTAATTCACAGCGGAACCAAAATTAATTTAACTGCTTTGTGTAAAGAAAATAAGATCTAATTTTTTTTGATGTTATCTGATATGTCAAGCAACAGGTTTCAGTAAGCTTCTTTATTTTAGGATTCCAATAAAACTAATATGGTACAAAAACCAATAAAAAGTGAATAAATTAAAAAAAAAATATTCCTCCTACTACCTATAACTCTCCAATAATCGGAACAAAAATTTTGAAAGTAAAATTAGGAAATTCCACGATACTAAATTAAATAAATTTTAGAAAGGATAATATAAAAGAAGAGAGTATGCTTTCTTCGTTCATATTAAGTTCAATCATTCTAGGAAATTTTGTAAAAATCTAGCAATAATCTAATAAAGATTTATTGGAATTATAAAGATCAGCACAAAGATTGCTTTATTGTCCTTTACACTAAAAGGATTGTCTACAACAAATTTACTAATTTCAGTGGCCAATGTAAGAAATGAAGAAGAAACTCAGCTCCAGAATTAAGACGCAGGACGGTCTCACAACCAGTTTCTTGACGCTACTCCGTCTAGCCTCCTGGCTTGGCTACCTGCCTATCACCGTGAAGAAAACATCAACCCAGAGGATAATATTCAATATATCGCGACGTGCGAAATGGTTCAACTGCTTGGTTATTATTTTAATCAGTATGTATATATCTTTATAATGTATTCTGGAAGGTGTGTAAATAATAAAAAATGAAAAACTTAATTATAGACAAAAATTTGTCAGTGAAAACCTAACATAATAAGTCCCAGTTGGTTTCTCTAGATCGAGGATTATTTGTCTCCTAGATCGAGGACGTTAAAATCCAACGCATTTATAGCTTTCTGTAACCCTGAGTTGGTTACCTAAAATATATTAAATGAACCCTTGTAGTATAACGTAATTAGTCTGTATTAATGATCACACATGCAGTATGCCCTATTATCCGTACGCACTGTACGGAAATTTAGTAATTATATTAGGAAGTAAACCAAAGTGTAATGGGCAGTCCAAAAATGTGTGTAAGAGTTATTTGTAGAAAATTACACTGAAGTATATGTCACACCAGCCATCGAAGTAGCTGAAACAAATAATTAAAGGAAAAAAAGGATATTACAAGATAGATTATTTTATTCAAGCTTTTTTGTTAAAGCAAGGTTGAAACCGGTTTGATTTTATTGAAATATTTTAAAATAGCTCTTTATAGAATGAATTAACTAAAAATTTATAAATTATACGTTCTCGTATTTAAGTTTAACACAATGAGAGCTTTTATACGGTACTCATACAACAATTTGGGATTGTGTAATTAACGTAGATATAGATGTGCAGTATGTATATAAAACCGCAAAATCCAACTTATCCCTTCTTCCGTCCAATGTCCGAGTATATAAATTGAAAAATGGCGACGGAATTTAATTATATTCGTTATATAAATTTTCACTATTATTTTACTAATACTTTAACAATAATATATAAACAAAAAAAATTAAAAACAATTATGATATGGTACACATATTTTATTTGGAAAACTATAACAGATCGTTCTATTGGAAAAACACCTAAATTGGTCGCATTTAGATTTTGAGCTTTTTTAAAAATGTTTTCTGTTTATATAAAATAGGAATTTAAAAATATTCAAAAATCGAATTGATAACTAAATTCACATAAACTCCAAATTTACATTATCGATCTAAACTCGTTTGTTTCTTACCATTTTTTCATTCTATTGTACATTTATTTCGACAGATTATTTTATTACGGCAAAAAGCTACATACTTTTTTAATTCAAACTTAAAGAATGTATTTTTGGTACACAGTGAATATCTTTATCTAAATTTATCTAAATCCGTTACAGCAAAATTGTGGTGAGGTTTTTCGTGATAATATTATAAATTGTATTAGGTCGAACTTGACAAATTTCATGTACAAAGGTCAGTCTCCAACAGGCGAATGACATGCATTTTCTAAAACGATAGGAGGATATTTTGTAATTATTTATATTTTCTTCGTTTTCTTCTACAACTTCAATGGATATCAAGATTATACTATATGGAAATCCTATCACTGATATGTACTTTATGAGTTATTTTAGAAATAATGAAAAGAAACATTTAGTATGATTACATTATTCCACGACGTAATGATCCAACAATTTTCCGTGTACTACTTCACCACGTAGGCAGTGGTAGAGGTCTGTCTTTCTACAATGATATCATCACGGGAACTGTCCCAGACAGCATGGTGACTGTCATGCTTCGCGTATCGGAATTGATGGCCATGGCGGTGTACCTCGCGGGCATTCAAGTCACCTCACACAGGCGGGTGGCCTGTCTACAAAGATTCGTGCAAGCCATCAAAAGGGTAAGTTTAATTATAAAATAACTTGGTCTGTAATTTTTTAGGTGAGAATGCCTTCCTTCTATTATTTTCGTCGTCATTAACTAGATAAACAACCCTTTTCACTATATTATATTCTGGGTATCTTCTTACGTCTTCCTTCATGTATCCTCTTACCTAAGAAAATACATGTTTTCCAAAATTACAGCATCATTGTTAATTTGTGGAACTATATGTATCCTGACGGACATTTTCTCGATATAAATTTGTGCATGTTATGTCAATTTTTTTTACTTACAAACTGATTTTTAGGGTTAAATATCTCGAAAGGAAAATAACGAAACATCGAAAGGAAAACACTCACCTATTCGGCTATTTACCACAGTCGTTTTTTTGAGAAACTGTTCGATATAGAAATTTTAAATTTGACATAGTGATAAAGTATAGTAAGCCGCTGGTGTGTCAATAAAAATTTGAGAGCAGACAAATTAAGTATGTGCTTAATATATTTTTTACATCTTGTCTGATGCAAGGCGTCGTTCGAAAAAAAGGTTAATTTTAAATAAATCTCCAGTACTGTACACACCAGTAAAAACTTTGGGAAAAAATATCCTCTTCCATATTTTCGGAAATACCGAAGCTAAAATGAAACAAACAATACTTAAAGTTTATAGAAAAAATATAGCAACAGCTCTAGATCGCTTAGTTTTTAAGATATTCTAAGGTAAATAAATATTACACACACACATCCAAACGCGCACGCGCACACACACACACCCCCCAAAAGTAACACTGAGATTGAGGGTCTTACAAAGGAATTAATTTTGTGTATGAGGTCACACCTCTAGCCCTCACGGTTAAATAGTTATGCATTTAAAAGGTATGGTATTTTCAATATCCACAACCTACACTTTTAGAAGCGTAGAAATCTTTACGCTAAAAAAGCTGACCGATCCAAGGTTCAATTTTCAGTGAATTTGGGGGCTGGCATTATGGGAGGCAAACTAATAGGGCCTTTTGAATTGTCACCGCCCCTAGATTGACAGCGCTATTTGAATTTTTTGATACAAAATTTAGACCTTTTGGATGATGTAACTCTTCGAACCCGCCAGGGAATGTGGCTTCTACATGACGGAGCTCCGCCACATTATACCAGAATTGTTCAGACTTACTTGAATGAAAAGTTCCCTAACCGCTGGATCAGTCGAGGTGGTGCAATATTATGACAGGCGCATTTCCCGGACCTTAACCCTATTGATTATTTTCTGTCGGTTTTTTTTAAAGAAAAGGTCTACATAAAGGAGTTCAATTTCAACATTACAGAAATTACGAAGAAGAATAAATATGACGATGGAACATATAAAAAACCACCTTCTTCTCCTTAAGGTTTTTACAAGAAAACTTTTTACGACGATGCCGTCTGTGCTCAAGGGCTGGAGGCGAACATTTTGAACACTTAATGTAGTATAATTTTTATACAATTTTTTTTTAAAAATGAACATTTATCATTTTTAAAAAAAAATTGTTTTACTTACAATATTTACCCAGTTTATTTGTATAATTTTTGGTCGTCGCTAATTACGTTTCAGTTTTATTTGAAGTTTGGAAGAAAAAAACAGTTTCGAAAAAAAATAAAACTAAAGAAACAAGTTCACTTGTGTTACACCAATGGAATTTGCATTCAATAGGCCAACTTTTGTGATATGGAGGCACTTAATTTTCAGTACATTTTTTTTCACCAGCACTGATTAAAGTCGGGCAAAAATTATTTGTCAAATGTAATTCTTGTAAAACTTCGTTTATCGTGACTGCCCCATGAGAGTTAACTAAGTATCCGTGTTTAGTCATAAAGGCTTATCTCTTCCGTATAAAAAAAACGGCTCCGTCAGTTTACTTTTGATGATTATTTTTATTTCTATTACATTACATTCGCATTTTAAAGAAACTTAATAAAATCACAATAACTTTTTAACCTTGAGGGCTAGAGGTCTGATCCCATAAACAAAATTGACCCATACGAGACCCTCAACCTCAGTGTTAATTTTGGGAAGCCACTTCTTGAACACCCACATTTCGTTGCATCTAAATACACTTATTTAATTCGTAAAATAATACATATAATATTCTAGATCGATACAAATCTCGGAGACAACAGCGTGCATGATAAAGAACAGTTCAGGGTGTGGTACCTCATCGTCACCATGTCCTTCGTCTTCCCTATACTATTTTGGGACCTTTGGCGCCAAACACTCAATGTAAAATTTTCTGGTAAATGAAAATTTATTTTTATCAGCAATACCTAATTTACCTATAACAAATATTATGTAATGAAAATGTAATCAATGTTTTTTTTTAATTCTCCTCAGTAATAAATGTTTTTTTTAATTCTTCTGTTTCAAAGAAAATAAGCTAATTGAACTAAAGTCAATTTTATTTGTTTTAATAATTTTAGAGGATAAATTAACATCTCACAATTGATCTGCAATTTATTTCTAATCTGTCAGTTCGGGCCAGTTTGAATAATATATTAAATAAAATATCACGACATTGTAACTTTTGAGATTAATTCTCATGGCGCGTTCTCAGAAGTGAGCAGCATAACCACGTTATATGGCAAAAGTTTCTCCATTTCTTCCACGTGTATCACGTAAGTTCAGTTAGTTAGTCAGTTCAGTTAAAATGAACAATATTTTTTTAGTAAAAGTAAGCAAAATAAAGACAAACATTAACCCATAATTAGGAAATAAAATTTGTGCTGAAATTTTGCAGACTCACGTATTTCTTAAGCTATTAAGTTTTATATTGAATAAATTGATCTAAAATATTATTGGGAACATTTTTCTGTAGATTTCGCAAATATGTCATAGAATCAAGAAGTACATTCCTACAACATAAAGAAAAAGGAAAGCAACTTACCCTATGTTTATAAAAATATGTGATAAATAATGTTAAACTTCAGTAAAAGATTATTTCAGTAAAAGATTAAGAGAGATTATATAATTAGATTAAGTAGATTAAGAGGATGAAGTAATTCTCTCCTTACTTTGGTTTGCTTTATAGGTGGACTTTAACTTAACATTTATATAGATGAATTATGTAGTACTTTTCTTGCATAGAAATAAAATAACTTCCTGCTGCTCGAGAAAAGAAGTGAAATTACAAAAGTAAGCAACTCTTCATAATAGTAATATAATAATTAGTATAATACATATATAAGTGTATAACATATTATATTTAATTACCTGTATTCCTTTTTCACCAGAGTTCAGGGTAGTAAGAAACTACGTGCCGTTCTTCGTGGCTGTAACCACACTGATATTATTTCAGACGACTGTCAGCTTCTTTTATTTCATGGTTGACATCCGGGCGGAGACGCTGTACAGCATGGCGAAACTTTTATCTAAAGATAGTTATGTATCATCTACTTCTAAGCTCTACTCTCTAGTTTGCAAATACTTATTTAACATCACCTATGTTTTAAGTTGGCTAGTAAGTTTTAGCCACAGCTTCGGGACTTTTCTAGAAAGAATCTCGAAGCTTCTGAAAGGTTTTACTGTAGGGTATAAATAGGCCAAAGTGCAGTCAGTTGACAACAGTTTCGAAGCTTTAAGTGAATGACATAAAAGATAATGGATTTAAATGGATATCAAATACGGATTCTATTGCTTTACGAATTTCGTCTGGAAATTTTTATAAAAAATTGTTGACAGCAACTTGGGGTTGAAAACTTATTAGCCAACCCAATATATGTGTACATTTAACCATATTAGAAAAAGGTATATATTCCTATAATGTATGTATTTATAAATAAATTTATATTAATAATAATTAATTATTTAAAGTCATTTTAAGCTTACAGAAAAAGACACATATATACTTATTTATATATTTTTATATACATTCTCTTTGAGCAACAATTGATTATGAGTAGTGATCACTCAGAGGTCGAAATTCAACCATAATTCACAGCTCGAAACTCATTCAGAAACTGTGATCACAGTATGTACGACTATAGTGTGACACTACGCAAAAATTACTACTTGCATAAAATATTCATACAAATGTAGTACGCTTGGATATTGCGACGAAAATTATTTTATGTAATTTTCAAAACGCTATCGGAATAAACCAAATGAAAGTGTGTGAGATAATAAAGGAAATAAAACTGACCAACGATGAGCGGAATTACGAAGATTCCGTACGTAGCAAAAGACTCTTGAGAATGACAGTAATCACTCGCCCAATTTACATCCTAAAGATTATTGGAACAAGGTTGAAGTTTAGTAAATATATATATACGGAAAAAAAATTATTTTTCTACTAAATTAACGTATTCCATAAATTTAAACAAAAATCCATAACTTAAGTAAAAGTACAAAGATATTTCCGTAGAACCTAATACATTTATTATAGTATCTTCAATTTCTTTTTCCCGATTGGAATAAAGAAAATCTTTTAGGCATGCTCAGAAATGATTTAACATTGATTTTACTGTCGCGCGCTCTTTCTTTTTGATTAAGCTGATATTTTTTATCGCGTTGGTGAAAGTGCCTGCGACATGTATTTTATCAGCCATTGGAGTTGCGTAGCTTTTATTTCATAGTCAGATATTTATGCACCATTTTAAATCACTAGTCGATTTTAGTTCTTTGAAAGTAACCCAACCAAAAACTTGTATTAAATGTACTAAAACTTAATTGAACGTGGTACAAATGCTGCAGATTGCTTATAGATAAGGGGAAATATCACAAAGTTCATCAATTTTAATTAATTTTACAGTCATTTTAGAGAAAGTCTCGCAACCCTAGCGTATCACTGACCTTAATGAGGTTTGCTGAGGAAGCAATATGTTTAATCATGTTTCCGAAAATAAGTTTCAGTCTTGATTAAAATGGTTGGCCATTAGTCGTTAATTTTAATTTTGGTTACAACTTTAATCAAAGCATCTTTTTTTTATTATTATGAACAGGTACAACTATCATTAATTACCGTGAAAAGGGACCAAAATGGACATTTCATTGTTGATGCGCGATTAGACAATAAAGAGACGGCAGGATGTACGTCTCACGTGCTTGCGTATTTACTCTTTCTTAACCAATTTAATCAAGTTCTAATCATTTCAATTAATACTACTCTATCAACAAAAACGTATCATCAGAAATACGAAATAACCAAAGGTTCTAATTATACCGCAGACGGAAATTATGATTCCGCGTATTAGTTTAATTTTAAATGTAATAATATCCACTAATACTAGCTAGAATACATAATAAAAAGAAACAAAGCTTGTATATATAGCTATGTCATCTGAGCAAAGGTTTATATAACCTGACAGAAGCCTCCGCAAGAGCCAAAACTAAAAAGACATGACAAGTTCAATTTGATTTTCAAGACCTTATTCCACAGTTCACCGTCAATTTTAACTACCGGCTCGTAATATCACTAAAGAGAATTATATGAAAGGAAGAATTTTTAGCCTGGAATAATCCCTAAATACTTCCAAAAATGTTGGATAACAACCCGCGGCTTATACATCACGATAACACACCTGAAGTTCAGTCGCTGTAATAAATGTTTGAACAAAAACAAGACTGTTGTGTTTGACTCCACAGCCGCTATATTCGCTAGACATAGAGCTCTGTGACTTTCCCTTTCCACAAAATTGAGAAAGGTTTTGATAGTACGTGGTTTTATAGCTACGAAAGAGAATAAAGCAAAATTAATACAGGATCTAAAGGTTAGATTACAAAATTACAACTAGAAGTGTTTATATAATGAGGAAAAAATCACTACGTTAAATGTATATATTCTAATGGAGATTACTTTAAAAAATAATACTAATATTGGTCAATAAATAATTATCTTTAGAAAAAATATAAATGTCGTTTCTTTGTGATCGCACATCATACATACATACAATACCTGCGTCCCAGACGCCGCCAATATTGAAATGCGTAAAAAAATAAGAATATCAAATGTTTAATATTCGTTTCTTTCTGTTATCATGTTTCTTACCAGTTTAACTCATATTATACATTTTATATATTTAACATTTCTATTCATGAACCCAACTACTTGTTCAAGGGAATCTACCACCTAATGAAAATACTACTCTTTGTATTCCACGTAAGATTTGATAAAACATGGTATTGCAGTTAATTTTAATTTTCGTATCCATAACAAATTTGGTAAGTTGAACTAACATTTTGTCTCGGTTACAGTATTCCAAGATAAAAAATCGGTGGCGATAGAAACAATCGACGACGTGTTGAGAGCTCGTCGCGCCAACGAGAACTTCGATTACTTCCGCGACACAGCCAGTCGTAAGTCCCTTCATAAATTAACTAAATCTACGCTTAAGAACACCGTGTGCACTTTGTAAATTGCTTGAAAATAATGAAAACTTATTTATTACCTGTTTGTTTATTTTATTTATTTCTTTTATCTAATGTTACTTTACTATATTAAAGCATCTAAACAATATTTAGTGGAACTTTTGCAAATATTAACCTAAAGGTTTTCCAAGATGATCTCCGGACAGTATATAACAAAATTATCAATAAACGTATTTCAAGGCGACAATAACGTGACAATCTTATTGAAAATTCAACCTCAATATTACCATATGTTATCTAATTAAATAGGACTTCCAGCAATGTATTATAAGTAGCTAAATAATCAATAGAAAAAAGTTAACTTTTACAAATTAGCTGTTATATGGTAAAAGTATCTAACTAAGTACCTGTACATCAATATGAAGTAAAGCTTGACCTGCCATAGCATTAACTGTAGAAAGATATGTAAAAAACGCATGTAGATATTCAATATAACAAGTTCAAAGTAGCTAGTTTGTACCGGGGGTAAACACACATACACATGGTTTAATACGATATGAAACGGTAGTTAAAATTGATTACTTCTAATATTTTAATAGTTTAAAATACAAAATTATATTTTAAAATTTCAAACCATTAAAATATTATGGTTATTTCAATTTGTCAAGCAAATGACCAAGTAAAACAACACAAAATCTTTAACCTAAATAAGTTGCAAAACGGAAAGTTGATTAAAGACAAACATCACAAAAGACAAAATAAAACAAAATAGTGTTATTTCTTTAAATTACTTTACAAACCTGTATCGACAAACCTGCGAAAATGAAGAATCAAAAGGGATTTAAAATAAATACCCTTTATTTGTATAGTTTGAAATCATCACCTACTTATAAAACAAATTACTAGGTGTTACGTAAAACAATCCTTCTAAGAATGCAACAAAATAGCAATTTAATAAACACGTAATCAACGAGTGAGTACTTCGGACATTTTGTAAGGACCGGCACTCAGCGCAACAGCCAGTGCGACACAATTTCTCCACCTACGCCGCAGTGCATGTGTATCGTATTTATTGCCTCGTTGTCTATTTTTGTCATACTTTAACCGCAATGTCGTTGCTTATAATAATTAGTTTCTCTCTGTACATAGGAAGGCAAAAACCTCCCTATATATGTTTAAATTGTTAAGAAAACTAATGTAAAAGAGAGTCTGTATCCTCCTGGAAATTGTCATCATTTCGACAGTGATTTTTTTAATTAGTTTACTAGTTTAGGAGATTATCTCAACAATCTCTTCTCTTCTATTTATTTTGTTAGTAGAGATCCCAAAGTCTACTTTCAATATCATATCGGCAATTTCAAAGTCTCAAATTTTCTCTTAAAATAAAAGAAATGATTCAAATAATGTGTAATATCATCATTAAATATCCAGAGAAATAACGTTGCTATTTTTTCAGGTATAACAGGAAATCAGGTTCTCATAGAGAAGGTCCGGGAGGTGGTGAAACTGCAGAGCGAGATCAGAGACCTGTGTGCCGACCTCAACAAGTGTTACGATGTATTACTCCTCATATATCTGCTACTATCCGTGGTGCAGCTGAACATGTCACCTTTTTTCCTCATTATTGATTCCAGTAATTAAAATAAGGGTTCTTCATTTTTTCACCTCGCTCCACAATAATAAATTCATAAAATAAGTTGTCATAATCTTCAAACGAAATTATGTCATAAAAATTCGAATAAGTTTCAGAAGGTTTTTTTTACACATGTACCAGACGCTCGCTTATATGGAAAATTTTAGAATTATTAGTAATAGACTCTAAAATTAGTAATATACTAATATTCATTTCAATAAATTATGTAACATCCAATTTAATATTTTCTACATTTATATGAATTAGGTGCGATATAAATATCATATTTACCGGACGGTTTATTTCTGTCGCGTGTAAACATGACTGATGGTTTTAAATAAACATAAGTGTATCTTATTTCTTAATTCTTTATTGTAACAAAACTTATAGAGACGTCTAATTTTAGATCATTTTATGAATACGTTTCTTACGAGTAGTAGCGATCTTACTAGCAATAATATAAAAAGTACAGACAATTGCTACAAAAATAAAAATAAATGAAAATTGAAGTGAAAGCTTATCAAATAAAATAATTTAACTTTTTCTATGAAATCAAGAAAGTAAAGTATTAAAAAATAATGTTAAATCATTATTCTTCCGTAAATTATGGTAGTTATATAAAAATAATAATTACACAATATTTTTACCTCCAATCAAAACTAGTACAGACCGTAATTTAGATCTATTTTTGAAAATTTACAGCAACGGCTGATAGCTATTTTCTCATTTAAATAAATTGTTTTAAAAAATTGGTAAAACTATTTATCATAATAATATAAAATAAAAACGCATGTAGGGTTACTCCTTCTTTGTTCTATCATTAACAAAAATAAGAGTATTTTTGTGAATAAAACGTAACCGCTAATTATTATGTCTCATTCCTCTACATATCAACCTTTATTCACATTCAGGCAGCATGCTCGGCACAGAAGAGAGAAGTGAGCTATGTTTTTAACTCACAACTTTCTTCAAAAAGTATTCCATAGATTAATAAAAGTCATATTAAAGTCAAATTGAATGTGATAATGAATAGATACTAATTACATATGTCTTAGATTTGACGAAGGCCGGTGAAACGATTTCGCTGCAAGTGGCCTGGGTCTTGATGCACTTGCACTGGATAGCTGTTCATGTGGAGGCCTGCAACAGAATTGCTAAGACGGTAAATCGTTGATCGACTTTTTTATATTAAGTCGCTTGTAGGTTAGAAAAGTGATGATAGAGTATGAAATTAAAGTTTCATTGTTATAAAGATTGTGCTTGACCATCTGTCCATCTATACATTTGCGCATCACTCAGTATTAACTTTCAAACAAATTCACATAAACCTAATGCTTTTTAAAACGGACGTTTTTCTTGCTAATTCCAAAACTAACAAAAATTAGATGAAATAAATAAAAAAATAATAAAACGAAAAATTTCTACTTGTGGATATTATATTAGTATCCAATGCAGGGTTATATTTTCTTATTTATTTCAAATATAAACATACAGTTTCACATTATTTTTTTTTGCTAATCGACCACATTTTAATATGACATCCGCTTATCTATTTCGAAAATTACTGAATCGATAAATTTGTTATTATTCACAGTTATTATTGAGTTCTCCTTATTTATGGTTAATTTTAAGTTATCACTTCACCTTATGATTCCTCGCTAAACAAGAGAATCATAATATATATAATAACGGTTCTAATTATTTATAATAATATTTGACTTGATATTTAAGAATATTTTAAAAGAATAATGCTTAATAATATACAGACATATAGACTTCCTGCACAGACATTTATACATAAAACTTATATATGAGTATAGACACAGACATACACATAAAACCTATATCATTAAGTACTTATGTCCGGATCATTACTATGGCTTAATGAAGTAATAAGCGTATATATCGTACTATTGCGTAGAGCTTGTAGGTTAGATCAAAACACGACTGATAGAAGTTTTTTCTGACTCTTTTTATTCATAAAACAAAGTAATGATTACTAAATATTTGTTAAGTTTTCGTAAAGTGTTTTATAATACAAGTTATAAAAATAATAATTCCAAGATAATTAACAATCAGAAAACGTATTTTTATAGACAAAACTAAAATATTTCTCTATGTACAACATTTATTACTTTCGCTGGATTAGGTGCTAAAACAAATACATTGTGTTAATGTCACACATAACATGGCAACGTAAAACTGACCGTGTGAAAAAAATGGAACGCGGAGATCGATTCAAGTAATGTTTGAAGTTTGTCTCTGTGCTTTATTTATTTTAATTCTATATGCTAGCCGCGAAAAAGTGACAGACAACACTGTTATACAAAACAAAAATGCGACCTCCGATATTCAACAATTTACGCAGCCGATTCCAATTACCATTTAAAAAAATAACAGATATCACTGTAATTCATAACTAACATGCGACCTCCGATATTCTAACGATTTTCATTGCCCATATCTCTCAAGCTTACAGATGTCATTATTTTTTCCGACTTACCCGACAATTTTTATCATAGTTCGGCCAAATTATACAAACGCTTCATAAATTGTACACCTAAAACTTTGTCGTGAATCACTCTATCTATTGGTGAGAATGGCCTCAAAATCCATGTAGTACCTTTTGATATTATCGCAATCAGATCGACAGACAGACAGAGAGAAACTTTGTATTACACTATGTAGTGATTTATTTGATTGTGTACCGTTAATCAATTAAACACTCAATTAGAAACTCTGGAGGAGTTTGACTTATACTTAATAGTTAATATTATATAACATCAATAATCAGGATCGCGATCTCTCATCGTTGCTCGGCGACATGCTTGTTGAGTTGAGCCTGTCGAACGGAGGCACGTGGGCGCGCGAGCGCGAGATGCAGGCCCTGTGGCGCGCCAACGAACTGGCCGTTGTCGCGCCGCTCGTCTTCGAGCCTCTAGACTTGGCCACTGTGGATCGATCGCTGTACAGTTCCGTAAGGGTTGCATTTTAACATTTCGATACCTCCAATAATGAAATATTGCATTGAATTTCAAATCTTTTAAACTATTTGATATATGGGCAAAAAGTAAAGGCAAAGTTGAAGGGAAATACAACATTTATAATTTAATCTAACATAAATATAAAGTTAATTTAAAATAATGATTGATATAACTACTTTATAAAACTTTGAAAGAACAATCGAGAACATGCCTAAAAATTGATGCTTGCTTTTCACTGGGAAGTTTGTGGAAAATTTCAAAATATTTTTATAAATAGGCCGAAGTCCATTCACTTAATGACAATTAAGAGCACCAATCTTTTTAGTTACGTGGCAAGAAATTAATACAAACCAGCGTAAAGTACAAAATCCTCTATTTTGAATCACAAGCATTTGTATATAAAGGTAACTTCGATTAACAAAATCTACTGACGGCCAATAAAAAGAGGAATACTGGTAATTTCACTCCAATCCTGGTTATACAAGACAAACCAAAATTCGAAAGCCTAAAACTGAACATGAAACTAGAAAAGTACATAAGGGCAGTATTCATAAGAATTTTTTAGGAAGATCTGAATTCAATGTAGAGATTCACTGTTAAAAATTGGATCAACTAACATACAAACTGAGCACTATCCAAGACCGTTTTTTTTTCTTTGTGATAACATTATACCACATAAAATTGCGATCTTATTCACTCAATATTGCACCATTAGATTATAAGTTTAGATGTTTAATCACTCATCTACAGAATAAAATAAATGGACAGTATAGAAGACCTTCACAAAGATCAGTCAAATTTATTAAACCAAACTCGCATATTTTCAGGCTGAAGGTTGAAACTTATTAGCCAACCGAATACTTATATTTTTGACATTCTTATTGCTAGTTACTTGCAACTGGGATTTATTTATTTTTTTAGTTTGACAGCTAATCTTGAGTCTTCGATTTTTTCCTAATTTGAAATTATATTTTCTACTTACAATCCTGAAAGTTTAATTTTTATAAAACCCAATTATCATCAAACATAGAATCGCCAATATAGCCCTCGTGCATTGGACTGTAACCGCACTAAACCTTAAGACAAACAAACCGATGATTTATTTTAATTAGATTACGTAATCTTAACATTTTCATTTATTTTTCAGATCGCAAGAACCATCACAACCTATCTTGTGATACTAATACAGCTGCACAAAACATATTCTTAAAATAATTTACGGATTTATCTGCTGTTTGACCGGCCATTAACAATTGTGTCCATATTCTTATTTGGGATGGCAATAATAAATATGGAATTATCACAAAAAAATGTGGCCCTATTCAAGAGATATCTGCTTGTATTGCTTATTATTAGATATCGTATATGTAATAAGGTTAAAAAATCGATATATTTAAATGTTCAGCATATAATCTTCAAAATAAAATCCTTTTCAACATTAGAAACACGTGAATATTGAGTCCGTAAAAATATTGTTGCGCTTTATACGAGTACAATATTTTAACTGACGCCATATGCGATATCCTATATGAATGTGTCAAAAAACAATCTCTGAAAATAGTCCTTAAAATAATGCTTCACTGCTTCAAGTGCAAGTTGTTTAGTGGCAATGAAAAAATATTTTCATTTAAAATATAGAGATAAAATTTAGAACAGAAATACTTTCATACAGAATTTTTTTTTTATTTGCATCTATATGATAACAATATTAATATACTGCAAAAGGATAGTTGAAAAAATTTGGGAAAGTGGTTAATATTTTACCTTAAAATCTATTTAACCGAAAAAAAGATATTTTTTTAAAAATCAAACATTTACATTATGTATTTTGCTTTATAAAAAACCAATTTAAATTTAGCTCTCCACATATAACGCTAACCAATTTAAATGTCGAAAACGCTCAAGACTTTCATGGGGTCTTGAATGACATCACTACTCTTGAAACAAATCAAAACAAACTTTTTGTGTATGACAGTTGCTTCTTTTGTTTATTTAAAAATTAATTAGTCTTTTTACAAGTACTGTGTTGTGCTCCGGTGTAAAAGCACAATTATTAAAACGCCAAATAAATTATATATATATATATATATATATATATATATATATATATACATATACATATATATAAATAAATATATATATATATATATATATAAATACGGAAAACGTGGCTAAAACTTGCAATAAGCTCGTAGTTTACTTGCAGATGCAATAATTATATTTTGTAATGATCATTCTGATGTAAGTATTTATTTGCAGTTTATGTACTTACTGGATAAATTGTGTTTTCACTACAAAATAATTGTGATAGTGGTCCTGTCTTCAACAATGATTTACGATTTTGTTTTCTATAGAAAAACATCAAAATGTCGAAGCTCTGAGCTAATACAGTTTTGTAATCACTATTTTTACAAGTTTGTTGATAAAATAATAATGTATGAGTTGAAGTTTGGTTGTTTATACTTCGCAAATCTAACTTTAAAACAGTATAAATTACCTTACAATATTTGTGTAAAAACAAACGCTTACGAATTCCGAAACTGAAATAATACTATTTCAGTTTTTAATGCATAAACTACATTTGTATATACTCACATTAAAATGTTAACATTCCGTAATTCTGATGAACAAAATTCACTATTTGACATGAAAAATTACTAACATTTGCTTTGCTAAAGCCTGATTCCATTGCGAATTGTACATGTCTTTTAAGTTGTAATTGAAGACAATTGTATCAACTTGACAAAAATTAAGTGACTAAATTCGTAATTTAGCCGAATTTATTTTCTAAAAATAAAAATAATCTTTATTTTTAATTATAAACAATTTTATTTTTTGGTATTTTTTTGGGTTACACTCCATATCATGACTAATAATTAGAAACTATTTTAATTACTATATTAATTCCATATAATGAAATGAATTTCCGCTGCGTCACTTCCGTAACATATTTAGACGGTTTTGCTTGGATGGATTTAAACACTAATATTAAATGCGGAAATATATAGTTTTACTTATTTTTAAAAAAAATATTAAACAAATTTTTAAATAAAATAAAAAGATGTGATTTGTGAAAAGTATGCTTTTATTTTACAGTAAACCGTACATGGAATGCGAATTACGTATACGTATATTTTCTACTCTACCAACCTCAAGTGATTAATTAGTTATGAAGTATTTTTTGTCGTCTGTGCGCTCATGACTTTTTCTGTCATCACAACATTTTTTTTATTCCCTTTAATTTTATTTTTCTTTTTTCTATTTTTGTCAAATATTCGTATCATTCGTATTCGTTCGGTCTCGCAGAACCTTGGAGTAAATGCTACATCATGTGTGTAAAATTAAAACAATTTTTGGTTTCCAAAATAATTGCATCAAAATTGCAAATAATTGCAAAATCATTGTCTCACTCCGCATATAGGCTGTGGTATTATTTTTTTTAATTAGTTATGTCCATTTCTGTTTAGAAATCTATAGTACAGCAAAATATTACCTAGTTACTAACTTTCTCTGTTATATCGGCGAATAAGATTCCGTAGCCAAATTACATTGCCTACTACATTTTTTTTAGTAAAATTTTATTAGAAATTATAGAAGAAATATAATTAAATTAGGAAAGTATCTTATTTAACTCGATCTGGGCTTAAATTAAATTTCAAATTGCTTTTCGGAATACAGTCACTAACTACTACCACTTTACCGTTAAGTAAGTCATCATACAATTCATATCTGCGTCCGTCGAAGTAAACGACCTGGTTTGTAGGTGGTGTAATCAGACAGAAGCAAGTAAAACAATACAGACAACAAAAAATGATCGCACAACATCGGTACAATTAAATGTGAGTAGATAATACATACAAGTAAAAGCGAAAAATTTATTTGAAATATATATTGTTTTCAAATTATAGTCATTCGTATTCCACAAACGCGTACATAATAATGATAGACTTTCAACAATATTATCCTTGGTGATGTGGCGTGTCTCGTTCAAGTGAGTTGATGTTAATTATAACACGGTAGCGGGAGAATTAGAAATGAACTGTTTTATTTCATTTGTCAATAGAATTTCGCCATTGCAACAAAATAGCAAGTATTATTTAATGGATAACATTTTAACATAATGTATAAGTGGGTCGAAAATATTTATATTGGAATTAGGGAGTACTATACTAAAAAAAATTCTGATATGAACCAGCAACCTTTTGATCGCGGCTTACGTGTTTACTTTTTTATATATCGCTTTACTTTAACACGCTCAATACAGCAGTTACAGAGAGATATAACTGTTAGAGCGATAAAAAGACTAAAATTGTATTCCTATCGTTCTTGAAGAAAATCAAACATTTTTTTCAGGTAGATTACGGAATATAATCGTTCTTGTAGAAGTATATACCATGTAGGAGGCCAATAAGCCTATATATTATTATTAATATTTATATAATAAGTCATGACCCGAATTGAAAATGGTCCACTTAGGTACCATAAAATGTAAATATGCTACGTAATTACATTGATAATTGACAAATGATTACAACCTTATTTCAATGGGGAATGTCACCATAATGTTACGCACCACGTCACTAAACATTACCTAGGTGCCTTCTAAAAAATGGAACTAAACTAACCTTAATTAAACATTAGATTAACATCACCCAAAATTGCTAATTGGTTTGTATACCTGAATGCAATAAGGAAGCTTGTCGCGTAATAAAACATCAAAATGTTTTGTATCTCACACTAAATAACTTACACTCAATTAAAGTTTTATGAATCTATTTTACCCAGTAGACCGAGAGTAACCTCGTTTACTTTGCCATAAACTTTTCAATGAAAATTCTTAAATTTTTATCATAACTCATTATATTATTACTTATTTTTATCATAACTCATTATATTATTAGAAGAAAAGTTTTCGCTGTCAGTTTTCAATTAAATCCAAGGTGAGTTCAGATGATGTTGAATCCGAAATGGCAGTAAGTCATAAAATAATTCGTCCCAATTTCGTTCTTCGAGATATTCAAAGTGCGCCTATGGTAATCGATTGCCTTGCCTTATTATTATTTATGGCTTTCTTGTCCAATTTGTGAAAAATATTGAATTTGTTTCACTTATATCATTTTCCTGTACATGATGTGAAAACTAATACATGGAATGAAATATATCTCTTTGACAAACGAACAATTGCATTCGATCGATTGTATCATTAACAGGATGGACTGTTGAAATAGTTAAATAAAATACTTAAACACAAATTGCACTGATATTACAGTATTTTTAAAGATAGCAGAAGTTGTGGAATTTTATGAGTTTTTATATATTAAATAATCCTCAAGAGTAAATTTGTTTCTGCATACTTTATAAAAACGCTTACGTAGTTTAAAATAATCAGTACTTGCTAATTTAATTTACGCGAGATTAAATAACATTTTTTTCACGATGATATTCAATATCGTAAAATTTAGCATTAAATCAGACGATATAATATTTTATTAAAATATAAAAATCAGTTCATATAAGGTCGATGACAATCGAAACTAAATAAAAATTTTGCTCAGTGAATGCTTCCTAATTCAAGAGGCCAAAAAGCACAGTTTTACTTGTCGATTTTATTAGTTTGAAATGTTTTTATTAGTTCTGAAGTAACTTGAAAATATGGAATGGTTACAGCTAATGTTTTCTATAAAATTGTAAGTCAAAGTCGAAAAGATCGAATTCCAAACATAGTAGTTGCGCTATCTGACTTCACCAATCCACACTGCCACGTTCTTCTCGCTAAGTTTGATTGGTCTTGGTTAAATTAAACTTGGTCACGTTAAGTTGGTTTAGGCCATGAAGTCAGGTAAGTTAATTCTTTGGTTATTTTAAATTTGGTTATGTTGGATTGTTTATGTTAAATTTTGGCATTATTGGTTTAAGTTATAATAAGTTTAGTTAGGTTTAGTTTTGTTAGGTTAAATTTAATTACTTTTGGTTAGTTGATGTTAGATTAGGCTAGCTTTATTTATATTTTGGTTATGGTTTGTTTTGGTTAAATTTAGTTGAGTCAGGTTAGGTTAGATTAGTTAAGTTTCCTTAGGTTTAATCGGGTTAGGATATACAATGCCATACCATGTTATTTTAGTTCTGTTATGTTAAATTTGATTAGAATGTATTTGGTTAGGTTTGATTTAGCGGGTTAGGTTAAATTTAGTCAGGCTGTGATAGATTAGATTTGGATGTGTTAGGTTAGATTTTGGTTTGCGTAAATTTAATTACATTGGGTTAAGTTTGGTTTAGTTAGATTAAATTAAGTTTGGTGTGTTTCATTTTGATTTATTAATTTAGCTTTGATTTAGTTAGGTTTGATAAGTTTGGTTAAGTTAGGTTATATCAGGTAATGTTAAGTTTGATTTATTTTGGTTCGGTTAAGTTAGGTTATTTGGTTTGAGTACGTCATATTTAATTAAGGTTGTTTATGTTTGGTAAGCATGTTTAGTTTAAGTCATATTTTAGCTAGATTGGCTAGATTAAGTCAATTTTTTTTCAGTTAAAGCAGGGAAATTTTATCCCACCCCCTCCCTCTCTTCCCATCTCACTCCTCCCATTGAAGACAAATTCCTGTGTTGCAAATTTTTACCCATAAAAATATCGATTTTATGGGTTTATTCACACCAAAGTCGAACTCATAATCAACGTTCATATCATTGTAATAACACAGAAAATGACCATCAATGGGAAAATTATTCTGCAAGATTATTATATCACCACTGAATTATTATAATCACGAACATAAACATATTAATAGGCATAATTGGGCTATTATGTCACAATTACTTTCAACTAAATTGCTCCCTTTTATTAGAAACAATAAACAAAGCTCTATATGAGCACACTGAATACGTTTAGATCGTAAAAAATTAATAACAGTTGCAACTAATATTGCCAGTCATTAAACCTACTCAATAGGAACTAAACATTCATCAAGCTTATCTTAGGTTCGAATGTATTTTACGTGTATGTTCTTTAGTTCAGTGCTATACTTAAAAACACCATCTGCAAACAATTCAACGATATCCGACTTGGAAAAAATAACCATTGGATCTAATAATACAGATTCTAACCAGAGTGCTTCATCGGAGCTGGATTTAGATGCTATAATGTAGGACTGCAATGAGTCTTTTCCCATTGACATGGGTTTGTTTTTATTTTTAAGCATTTTTACATTGTTATATTAAATTGTACAATTAAAATGTAATTGCAAATACTCAAAAGCTAAAAGCTCATATTATTATGAAAATATAAATACATAAGAGATAAAATTATTATAATCCCATCAAAAATAACGGGTATTTTTGGAGATATACATACAATTCAAAATGAAAAAAAATCATGATTATGACCATGGTATTCGCTTTATTAAAAAGGTTATTTTATCCCATTTATGTTTAAATACGATTTCAGGCCTGAGTGCCGCGGCTCACTGAAAAGTAGCGCAATCTTTAAATATAATATATGTTACAAATACATTAAATTAAATTTTAGAAAAAACAATAATTAAAACGTTAATTTTAATAAAACTATACAAATATATTAAAACATTCATTTTTATGCTCATACAGGTCAGACAGACATTAACCGGTCAAACACATTATAGCCTGTGGTCAAACAGTCGGATAGAGGAAAGATTGTTGCCAGAGAATTTGAAAATGTCTGGTTGACTAACATTCAATTTTAAATTTCAAATCATTGCTGGGAATTAAGGCAAACACACGCTAATAAAGTATATGTACACGCTCTCAGCTGACGTAATGGAATAAAATTTAAAAAATGTATATACAATGATTGTAGAGGTATACATTAAGACAAAAGGAACTCAATAACGTTCAAACTTGAAAATTTTATGTATTGTGGTCGAATTTCGACCATTAATAATTATAAAAATATTGTTGAAGTGTTAGTTACACCAGTAAAATAAAAGATCAGGACAGGTAACTGAGATCATAATAATGAAACAGACAAACAATGGTTTAACCATAACTACATTTTTTAGCTTTTGAATACAGTATGAATCAGTTAGACCGATAGTGCTATTTGGAAGCAATAATAAAGTATGTTAGGAATAACTATAAAAAAAATGTATTATTTATCTAAGTGTCTAGATGTATGTATGTTTGTAATATAAAACATTATTTTTATGCATAACATTCCACATTTTATACATTTTGTGTTTACAGAATAGCAAATATTTGCAAACAAAACTCCCAGTGAAGAGAAGATTCATAATTTACTGGAGTGATCAAGATGGCTAATTAGATGTACTAAATATATTACGTAAAAAGATGTTTATTTTATTTATATCCAATGTAATTCACTTCGTTTTAATTAAACGCATCACACCTATGTAAGCGGGTAAGAAAATAAATTGTAGCCCAGCATCACACACGTGTATCATTTTGCTTGTTTCGCTTATTTAGAAAGTAATAAAACACTTGGAATCAACTTACAATGATAAAACATCGTCGGCTATTTTCTTCGTCTTTCCTCTGAGAGACTGGTTGCGAACGTTGTCGTGAATCTTAAACGGCGTCTACGATCATCGATAGACCGTAATGCCATGTTGCTTCCACTTTTAAAACCTTTGCTTTTTATAACCGGCAGTCGTTCATATAGACTCTGCTTAAACTGCAATTGTCAAATTTCGTATCTAGTTGCAGACTGTGCCGTATACATATATTTTTAATTAAATACATCAAGTCACATATAAGGACATCATGGTCAAAATAAACTTATATATTAAGAGCCTAGAACTTTCTTACATTTTTTTCTTAAAGATAGCATACGTTGTTTAACGATTTCGAAGTGACCTTCTTTCGCATAGGTCAAACTAGACTATACTCGCCCACCGAATAATAAACTTAGAACATCACCAGCGTAAATATTTTATGTTGTGTAAGTAAATTTCACATATTACGCATGGTTACAGTGTTACATACGCTGTTATCTGCAGAACACCGCAGTTATGGACGATAGAGGTAAACTGGATACAGAGCGAGTATCTCTGCTGCTGGCAGGATCCCGGGGGAGTTAGCCGACAACAAATCTGCCAGATATAACCAACGTGTGTAGCGAACGGGGTATACAATTTTCATAACTGAAAGCGTCTTTGAAAAATCATAATACAGTCACTTTTACCTCCACAATACAGTTATTAAATACGTTTGCAGGATACATTTTATAAATAAAAATGTTCGTCACTTACGGGACGCGAGTCGAAATATTTCTTCCAAGCAAGATAAAAAATATAACAAAATGTATGATCTGGAAGTTTTCTACATATTTGTTAATATATATATATATATATATATATATATATATATATATATATATATATATATATATATATATCATACATTCTGTTATATATTTTATCTTACTTGGAAGAAATATATATGTGTGTATGTATTTCCGTCTTCTTAGATTTCAATTTAATTATAATTTTTATGTTTGGTATGTAAAGCCCGGTTAAAATTAGATCATTTCTTAATATTAAGAGCATATCCTGTAGGATTAGCAATATGGATGGTCAATAGAAAAACGACCAAACTTAAATCGACTTTTAGAAGACCTCAATGATGAATATAAATTGTTAAATTGCTGTCCATTAATCTATTCCAATTTTTTTTGTTTTAGCGGAATACTTTCATTTTCGAAAACATTATATCCATTATGATGATCTTATGTCCTTGCTTTATATATAATTTTTATAATTGTTTAAACATAGCCGCTATTTCTGTTAGAATGCAGCTAACAACATTATTATAAGGTGTGTGCAGCGCCACCTATATGTTACTCAATGTAACATGTTATAAGAAATAAAGTCAGTCGAATAAAGAAAGCCAAAGTGTCTTAATAATTTATGGACCCAGTCAATTAAGGAAAGACAACATGTCTTCTCAGATTTCATTGATTAAAACTCTGCCATTATACTTATTCATTAAAGCAATCGAGTATTAAAGATCCATCACTTTTTTCGACAGCTCGAGCAGATTGCTCATTCGTGTATTTGTAAAATACCTTTACCTTAATTTTCATGTTCAGTTATCAAACTATAAATAAGTCATTAGTAGGTACTTATTTAAATAAACTGCATTCATAAAAGAGATAAGCACCTATATATTATATTTTTTTGCACAGTTGTTTTTAATTGCAAAAGTTATTGTGTTTTGAAAATATTCATTCAGTTGTGGAATGGATTTCTGGTCTCAAGAAAATTAAATACTACATTTTGTTGTGCAAAACACTGAAAATTTTGGATTATTGGTCTCACTTGGCTTTAAAACTTTAACAATTTCAATAAACAGTTTTTATGTCATTCTCTTTTTATACAGAGGATTTTAAAGTGAAACTTTTATTGTATCGCCTCAGAATATTTCGTTTACCTATCGCATGTCGCATTACAGTCGGCCGCGGAGTGGGGGTAAAGTGAAAGGCGCTTGGCAGAGCAGCTGAAACCAATATGGCGGTACCTATAGCTCTCATCAGCTGTGCAGCGTTTACATTCTCACTTATTTTCGTGCAAGTGCATCGTGTTATTTGTATGATTTGATCTGTGTTTTCATGTAAATGTTCATAGTCACTTGATCGCGATGGACGCAAATATAGCTAATAAATCAAATAACCCGATAAACGAGGAAAAGACCGATACTTATTTTAGTTACCACAAAATATTATTTACATTTATAAACTGTGAGACTCAAAGCGAAGATGAAGTTAGTGATCAAATAATCGAAATTTAAAATAATTCAATGATTTATATAAATGTTGATCTACGTTTTTAATATTTTAATATGTATATATATATATCATACCGAACATTGTATTTATTTATGTATTTATGTATTATGTACTTTAGTACGCAGAGTAAAATAAACATTCATAGTTATATATCTTGTCTACTATTATCATTTCGTTTTTCACGTCTTAAGTTAATATTACTTTTAAAATCCTAAATCAAGTAGCTTTCGAAAAATTCTCAATTAAATGCCTACAATCTGAAAAAAAGTTTCACTTTCATCGTGATTTCCTAAACCACACAACTTTTTTGTTATGTAACCTTGATTTTCTTGCTATTAATTTTAGATAAATATTGATTTTCTTGCTATTAATTTTAGTCCACGATACTTTTGAATTAAGATTATAACTGTATTACAACTTGACCGTTTTCCAAAAATCATTATCTTTGGTATGTTGACATTTTAGTTTGAAAGCCATTGCATATTGGATTATACTTCCTTAATTTAAGGAGAGTTACTAAACAATTCCATTATTAATTCCCATCAGCACTATTTAAGTCAACAGAGAGTGATATGAGATATGTTTCTCACAGGTGCAAACTAATCCCGTTTTATGATATTAATTTAATATTTTACTCAAATTGAAATTTTCTTTGACAAAAAAATTATCACATTTAATGCTTTTTTTATTCTCCTTTATTTTTTTACATTCATACCATTAATATCATCTAAATGTCATCGAATAATGTACGGCACACAAATGGCCCACATGCAGTTCTACCATTTAAATCAGGGTTTCCCAACCTTTTTTTTGTTGAGTGTTTATGCAAGTAAATTAAACATTACATTGTAATGTTATTTGTTAATGTTGTTTGCATATTTTTTGTTTTTTCTTCCTAAAATGCAAACGCTTTCCGCCCCCCTTGACATCTCTCTATGCCCCCCATTGGGAGGCGCGCCCCCCTGGTTGGGAACTCCTGATTTAAATATTTCACTGGGCATAAACAATTATAATTATCTTTATACCATTCTACATTATCATGCCTAACATGTACAAATTACTTGCCACGTACATAACAATTGAGGTTGGGTTGAATAAAATATTGCACATTATGTTTCTACCATGACAGTTGCAATTAAAAAAAAACAAAAGCATGTGATTGAAAAAGATAAATAAACTACACTTTTTATTTATAAGGGCATATGCAATGATGATGTACTCGTACTGGGCGTTTGTTCCACTTTAGCAATTTATAATTCATAATAATATTCACAATTCCCAGAGAAAAATCTCTACAAAATCTTGATATAGCTGTCGAAAACGAACCCAAATCTAATATTTATATTAAAGATGCTACTTAAAAAGCACAAACAGTTTTATTATACGACATAATACTACATTCGTTTTTCAACAATATCGGGCCTTGCTTACATTCTTACTGTGACCCTGCTGGAAATTTCTGAAAAACCCTACCGTATCAAAGTTTATTCATTGACCTGAAATTCCACTAATCTTGGTAATAAGTATTGATTAACTTATAACCAATAAGACATGGCTCGAATAGTATTACCTTGGTTGATCGACTCACACATTTAAATAATTATTGTAGCGAACATAAAATTTCCCCGTAGAAAACTCTATGAAAACAAACGAACATGTTACTACATACAAATCAAACGGAGAAAGAATTAAGCACGGATCGTGAAGAAAAGTGAAGAATACTAGATTGAGCAATATATGTAGGTATGCGGGAATTATTTGGGAATCAGAGAACGAAAAATAACCACAGGATTCTTTTGGAATCATGCAACTAATCGTACAGAAAATATTAAAATCTAATCTCATACACCATACTCATATAATAGTTAACTGTTTTGGATCGAGAGTACTTCAGCTTTTGTCACTTCAGAGTCAAGGTCATCCCATCACCCTATTTTTCTTTTAACCTAAAAAATCCCACTTCAGGCTTTTTTGAAATAAAATGTTACCGACTCCGGTTCTATCGTGCTGGGACGATTTGGCTGACGTAAAAAAAATATTAATCGGTTTAATATCCTTCTAAGAATTTTTTAATGTAGGATCGGGGATGAGTTACATTTCAGTCAGTTATGTTTGCCCAGGATATTATGAATTTGGAAAAGCAGCTATCTGTACTAGAATGAAAATCAAGTTAATTACAATCGAAGAAACTTTACAAAACTTGCCCTAAAAATTTCCTCGTCATAAACATTGATATACAGGTTGACGATGATTTAAACAATTAATAAAGGTAATATTACCACTTATCCATTATACAACAATATTGAAATGATAAATATACTGTGCAATAGTGGTTAGCACAATCCAGGCGTTTCTTCAAATTTATGAAGAATATCAATTTTCCCAAAAAAAAAAATTTAAAAGGAAAATTAATTTTCCCATACATTTTGTATGGAACGGCTTTGTAGATGATATATTGAAAACGGATTGACTGATATTTTTTTTTCATTGAAAATTTATATGATTATTATATATTTATTGAATATATTTTTTCTCGGCTTCGAGAAGTTTCCTCGCGCATTGGGAAAGTAAAAAAATCACAAATTGTGTATAAAATGTAATATGTGATAAATGACAGAAAAAAAAGAAACAAATATGTCATAATAGATTCAAGAATAAGACAAACACCTCAGTTGGCAACAAAAAATCGTCGAGCTTATCGCACAAATCAACAACGTAATAAGAAATTCTTCAAGCATTGATTTGAATCGAGTAGGATTTCAATACGATGGCATAATTGATTACAACTCGCATAATTTCGTTCGAATTGGCCCAACGGATATTGTGTGCGACCATTGCGGTGCATTGAATTAGTTCGCTGAAGAAACGCCTGGATTGTGCTCTCTGTGGCAAGATGAAATTGCCATTCTTGCTTCTGTCACCTGAGTTATTGCATTCATTACTTGGTACCGAAATACCAAAATCACAATATTTTCTATCGAACGTTCAAAGATACAAGGGATGTTTCCAAATGACTTCATTTAGAGCAGACATTATCGAAGAACGCGGATTCAATCTGACATTCAAGGTAATTTGTGCTAGAGAGAATAAAACTTTATTTTCTTTTGGTGATCAAAATTTAATAAATCTAACTTCGCCTTCGACTTTATAGACCCAAGGCCAAATTCACAATCGATTGATCATTGGATCATTGCAACCGCTTGAAGATGCACAGCATAAATTCATCTAAATTTACTTCATGGGCAGCATGGAGGACCAATTTGATCGGTGTCAAAAGATCGAATCGGCAATAAAAAGAAAAGTTCTTCAAGATTTGCAGCAAACTACTTCATGAATATCATACATTGGTTCGGTTGTTCATAACTGGTTGTTCATAATCGCATAGCAAGTGATGACTACAAAATCGTTATTTTAAGGTTATTTTAATTTAATTAAAATAGTTTTCATTTTGATTTGTACATTTATTGAACTTAATTCATTTTGAATATTCATTTTAACTTAATAAAAAACTGAATTTAATTCAACTAATAAGTTAAAACATTTATTGACTCTGAGGCGGTATGAAGTTCGCCGGGTCAGCTAGTATTTTATACAACGAGACAACTGGAGTATAAGCCTAAATTAAATAATTTTATTAAATGGGTCATTTTTTACAAATTTAATGACTAAAGCTTAATTTATACAACGCAAAAAAAATATTACTTTCTTCAAAATGAAAAAAATTGCAATAATGTTTTTTTAGATAAGAGAAATATGCATTTAAAATAAAATGATAATAATTAATAACACAATACATAATATATGATCATAATTAATAACTATCGACATTTAACGTCACCGTCGCGTGCTGTTCAATATTTAATGACATTTTCAGTGATATTTTCATGCTTTTGAAAGGTTTAGAAATCAAAAATAATTAAATACATTATTTCATACTTAGTCTCAGTAAATGCACCTGATTAACAAACCTTTTACAATTTAGTTTCATTAGTTGTGGCTTTTATTACAACTTAGAACGAAAATTGTCTTTTAACAATGATCAATTTCCCAATTAAAATATGGCCCATAATGTAAACCCGATAGTCATTCTAACTACTTTGTAAAATTTAATTTACGGCGTTACTCTGTCTTATTTATAGCCAGGCATCGATCCCACACACTTCAAAAAAGAAATAGCGTAATATACTCTCAAAATTCAATTGTCAGACATGACCATTAAAAAATTATAATTAAATCTTTCAACTGATATTTTGAAAGTATTTCTATTCATATTTCATTGTCTTATAGAAATAATACCTTGCAAGGTGTATAAATGAAATAAACGAATTTACCATGAAAATCATACAAATATTTCTCTGTTCTCGAAAACCTAGAAGAATAATTGAAAAAAAATTTAAATTTCCGTTGTGTTATACAATAGTCTATTTGTGCACGCGTGTGTGCATGCGTGAAACTTTACATAATATTCGTATTTTCACATCGTAATAATGTCAAAAAAATTATCTAGTTTTTAATTTATATAGAGAATGCAACGTCGAAAACAAAAGACAATCATGTTTTGAAAAAAATATTTATATCAAATTTTATTTATACTTTAAATAAACCCAAAACACACATTTAGTAGATATGATATGTAGTTATATTAATTATGCGATATTAATATTGAGAAAAAACCTTTTATTAAAACTAGATGGACGCAGAAACTGAGTACAAAACTCATTAATGCCAGAATAAAAACAAATGAAAATGGTGACAGAAAAAGGAACAGTTCGCACAATCACTTTTTATCGAGATTTTTAACGTTATCATTATCCTAATCCTAACTAATATTATAGATACAAAAGTGTGTTTGTTTGCCCTTCTTTTGTGTCAAATTAGAGAGACCACCAACTACCTCTGTGCAAAAGTAACGGATCGACCTTATTTTTGCTTAGAAATAGTTGGTGAACGAAGAAATAATACAAGCTACTTTTTATATTGAAAAATCTCATTCATTTTGAAAAATACTTGATTGAACCTGAAATAAAGTGCACAAAAAGAATAAAGAATCAACGTAACAATGGAGCAATGGATGGGCGTTTTTTTAACGCTACCTACGCTGTATAAACAAGCAACCGAGCCGTTCCCTTTGAACCCTAATTAAAGGGAACTATATTGTTTTCGTTGTCGTTTGTATTATTAAGTCACGAAAGTAAAGGTTTTGTAATTAATACGATTAAGGAATCTTAATCGTTATTAGCAGCTCAACTTAACCCACCACAACCTAATCCAACCCAATTCAACCCAGCCTAGCAGTCCAGCGCAGTGACTCAGTCAAGCAGCCAAACCTAGCGACCCTGCCAATACTTGCCCCTGACACAGAATTGCAGCCCATCCTAAACCCAGTAGCCCAGCCCAGTAGCCTAGCAACCGAACAACCCAGCAGCAGCCAGTCTGGCAGCGTAGCTCAGCAAGCCAGCAGCTCAGTTTAGGAACCCAGCAACCAAGCAGCCCAGCAGTCCAACATCCCAGTAGACCAATTCAGCAGCGCAGCGTAGTAGTCCAGCCTAGCAGTGCAGTCTAGCAACCCAGCCTCGAAGCACATTTTAGCATCCGAGTCCAATAGCGCTGCCCACTGGGACAGCAGCGTAGCCTTGGAGCCCAACATATCAGCCCAGTATCCCAGATGTTCAGTCTAGTAGCCAAGCAGCCCAGTCAAGTAACCCAGAAGTACAGCAGCTCAGCAACTTAGCAGATCAGCCTAGCAGTCCAGCAGCCCAACCTAATAGCCCTCACCAGCAGACTTGCCCAGCTTTATAGTCCAGTCCAACAATCCAGCCCAGTCTAATACTCCAACCTAGCAGCTTAGCAGCTCAGCCTATCAGCCCATCTTAGCAGTCCAGCCTAGCAACGCATCCTAAAAACCCAGCTCAAACAAACATCCCAACATACCAAACCAGCCTAGCAGCATAACAAAATAGCAGCTTGACAGCCCAGCCTAGAAGCCCATTCTAGCAATCCATCCTAACAGCGCAGTCAGCAAGTCCAACGCAGCCTAGTAGCCCAGCCTAACAGCATAGTAGCTTAAAAGTCAAACCTCACAACCCAGCCTTGATGCCCAGCTGAACCTAGCAGCCCAACATAAGAAGTAAGTAGCCCATTTTAGCTACCTGACAGCCAATCAATTCAGCCTAGCACACCAGCCACCCAGCAGCCTGGCCTAACGACAAGCAGCTCAGCAGCTTAATCTAGCAACCAAGCAGCCCAGTCTAGCAACCCAGCCTAGCACCACAGCCTTGTAGTCTAGCCAAAGCTATCAGCCCTAACTAGGAGACAAGCAATCTTGACTATCTATCCAATAGCCCATCATCCCAACCAGGCAAACCAGCCAAGCAGACCAGTAGCCCAGCTTACCAGTTCAACTCAAGCCTAGAGTAAAGTCCAACAGACCAGTTTTACAGCACAGCCTAGCAGGTTAGCCTAGCAGCCCAGCCTGATAGTACAGACTAGAAGCCTAGAAGCCCAGTCTAGCAGTTCAGTCTGTCAGCAAACCCTGCTAGTGATGCCTAGCAGTCAACAACACAACATAGTGACCCAGCCTAGCGACCAAGCCTAGCAGTCCAGCCTATCAGCCTATCAGCCCAACTTAGCAGCCTACCGGCGCAACTTAGCTTTCGAACTTAGTATCCCAGCCTAGCACTCCAGCCTAACAGTTCAACTGAGCTCAGCAGGTCAATCTGAAGAACAAGTATCCTAACCTGGCAGCTTAACAGCCCATCATCAGCAACAGTCTAGCCTAGCAGATTAGCAGCCCGACCCAACTTAACAAGCCAGCCTAGGAAGCTGCCTTGATCCTAGCAGCTCAGCCTAGCAGTTCAGCAGTTTAACTGTCCTTTCTTCCAGCCCAGTCTAGCAGTCTGGCAGTCTGGCAGCTCGACCCAGCAAACTGGCAAGCCAGTAGCCCAGCCCAACGGCCGAGCTTTGTAACCCAGCCTAGCAGCCCAGTCTATCAGACAATCCTAATCTTGAAGCCCAACCTAACATCCCAAGCCGGCCTAGCAACTTAGCAGCTCAGCCAAGCCGTCCAACCCAGCAACCCAGCAACACAGCAACCAACCTAGCAGCCCAACCTAGCAATAATAAAATTAAAAAACAATTTAGACGAGGTTTTATTTTTGAATATGTAATAATAGAAATAAATTTATTTCAATTTTTGATTTTATATTCTAAGGTAACTGTGGAACTCATCGAGTATTTTTTTTTAAATTCTAATACAGAAATAAAATAATTATTTTGAAAATTTTTGTAAACGAACACTCAAGCGGACAAATATATTTATAAATTCGTTTAAAATATTTCAACCATTATTTATTGATAGTTTATTTTCCTCGCATAGTATTGCGAATTTAGTCAATAACAAATAAATATAATATTACCCAATTATATTAATAGCCCAAGATTTTTTCTAAACATCTAAACAGCTACCTTAGTAGTTGTTTTCATGTTTGATTGTTTTCATCAGTCGTTTGCTGTATTTTACTTTCTTACTTTTACCTAATGCACTATTATGTACTTAGACAGAACAAATGACATATACAATAGACAGTGCTTCCGTACACAATGGTTACTTTTAATTTTACTTTTTATTTCTTTATAAAATTCCAATATTTTTTATTTGCATTAATTTTTCACTTTCATTAATTGTCCATTAATTGTAACTCTAGCTATTGTGTTGGTTTACCTTTTTTTGTGATTCATATTTATCGAAACATGAATTTTTTTTCTATTTGCTACTTAAATATCGCTGTTGTTAAAGATAAGAGTTTATAGCATTCGAGTATTTTACGATTATTCGAATATCACAAAATAAAATACAGTGTAAGTAATAAACGAGTGAATGAACGATTTAGCAAATTGTGGATTTTTTATTTATTTTATACATTTTAACGAAAATATTATAAAATAGAGTGTGCCATCTACATGCTTAGTAATTAATGATAGAAAATTTAAAATATACACGTACGTAAGACATTATGAAAAGCTTGTTTAAGAGGGAAACTTCAGAAAATGTTCCGAGCTTCAAAAAAAAATAACGAAACAATGGTTTTTATGTGAACATGGTCCGCATATGGATACTTTATGACGGTGCTGAAAGCACAAGTGAGATTTTGTCCTATTGTAAACTATAAAATAATGTTATAAATAGCCCAGCCCCAATGTTAACCTCAGCGACGGGACAGAACTCATTTGAAACTCACACTTAAATGCTTTTTATTATTGAATTTACGACGGATGCAGTTGGCAAATATTTCCTATACTGTACTTTTATTTTCTTCTGTTTCTACGATATTTCTTAGATCCGTTTAGGAAGTAACGAATGGCAATAAATAACACGAAGGTTTGTAACACACCGTGGTAACAAGGCACCTCCCACACCCATAGTAACAATTGAGTCCAGCTTTCGGGCGACTCAAAGTGAATGGTTATACATACTTTGGCGTGCATTGAATGTGATACTGACTTTTATTACATACAAATATGAAACGTCAAATTCTGAATTAGTTAAAGCTCATTTGCCCAAAAGTAATTTCTAGAGATGAAATCAGCACTCAACCTGATCTGTCGACCTTGGCTAAAGGTGAGTTTCCAATAAACTTATATTGAAAGACTGTTTCGTTGCCACCGCAACTATAACCTATAAGTATGATTAAAATTAATCACAATCGAAATATTTAATGAATAATCTAATAGTTTTAATGGAAAGGAACTTGTTTCCAAAGAACACACTTAAGTTCCCTCATCAACTCAACCCACGTGGCAAACTTTTCTAATTATCATAACAATTTGATAAAAATCTGTAGATCAAACACATTTTATCAGATAACTTTGTATTACTAAAGTAACAATTTGTTGCTGTAATTAAGAACTCTGTGCAGGTTTCGAATATTCGAATGAAAGGACTATTGCGTAGTAATCAATCAGTCAATTTGTTCATGTCACAAGCACCACTCTATTTGCGCAGCCTTAATATTGTAAATTTGTGTCCAAGTGGTATCAACATTTGCGAAAGCACACACTATTCGTTTAGACATATCCATCGTCTTCTTGGGAAATATTTAAAATAAAATTGTCGTCTAATACTCGGAAGATTATATTGTCTGATCTCAAAGTCATATTAAAATTATAAACCAAAAATATTTCTTACGTCATCTAAAATTCATGCCAGGTTACACTTATATATGCAATAAGTTTAAAAATGTTAAATATTATTATAAATATTATTTATAAATACGTTTCTATTTCCATTTAAAGCTCTCAGTAGTATAAAATGGAATTCCACTTTCAAAATTGTTTTAACCTTGTTCAACTCTCTTTATCTCCTAAGATCTCATTTATATCAAAAAATGTTTTCACAACCATGAAATTTTCCAAGACGCCATGTCACTTAATAGCTACATAACTTTGTCAGACATTTTTTAATAGTATCTGTATTAACCTTTAGCCCACATTTAAGATAGTTCGACTATTTGCTAACAAAACTTCTTCAGCATACATTGCCACATTGAAACATACACATATCTCACCATTCTTCGTAGAAATCCATCCCAAAACACGATCTAACGTATATTAGGAAAAGAATTTTACTTTTTTTTACAAATATCTAGAACAATGTAATTATAAAATTTCGTAAATATGAATGAACGATCGGGAAAGTTGTCAATAACTGCTAACGCAACTTTATCATAATACCCAAGTTATTAACTTGTCTAAAGCGTAATACAATTGCGCAATAGCAAAGAACTCCATTATAATTATGACACGACTCTAAAGAATATTTTAACTTTAAACAATTTACCTAATAGAATTTGATTATCCATCATAATCACATTGCCTAGTAAATAAGCTTCAGGATTACAAAATTTGTGATTCGCCGAGAGTCCACTTACAACCAAATTATAGTATGTTCCAATTACGTCAAGTCAGGCAACTCTAGCGACGAATAGCTGACGTACATAAATCATTTTGGCGTCATTTCTCAAAAACAGTGGCATAAAATTTGAATAAAGTGTTATAAAAAAAATTGTAAGCCGTCGTGAACGCCTGACAGATGGAAAACATTTAACTGTTTTTTTTATATTGAAATATTTGTATTTGAATGAATTGAAAACGAGAAAACTAATATTCAGATAGTTGTCAAAAATAAAATATTAATTTAATTAATTATATTATTTTTTTATGAAATAATTTATCACAGAAACATTTCTTAACAATCTATTGCAAATATATATTTTTAATTTTATAATACTGTTAGCTGAGGAGACGCGAAGCTGACCGAATTATGTCGGAAAGAGTCGACAAGATGCGAAGCTATCCGAATGGCACGTCGCGACGTGCCACTAGAACATTTTCACTCCCATCCAAACACGCCATTGGATGTTTCTCATTAAAACATTTTTATACAATTATGGTTTTAATGTAACTTAGTCATAAAAATTTTTCTGTGTAGATAGGATTCCTTTTAATTTATTATTAACAAGCTTGATTCATGTTTAGAGTTCATAGAATATTTCAAATAGTTTTTGTTTTTCCTTCATATTAAATAAAATAAATTATACGGTGTACGCACTTGAATATTGCTCATAAAAATAGAGCCAATACTGGATATTGCATAAACTATGTGAACGCTTCATCTCTAAAATCGCACAGAATTATAGAATGAAGATATATTTACACCCTAAAGATACACTACGCCGACTCAAAAGTTGGTTACAAATTAAGTTTCCCAAACCGTACCCTCCCCTTGTCACATAATCCTGCAAAACCGTCTGATTGACGCACTGAACAATCAGATACTTTTGAAACATCAAAATGATTGTATAAAATGCAAACTTTAACATACTTTTCAATCTTTACAAATTACAAACTTTAACATTTTGCCATATTTCAGCATATCCTAAGTAATATTATAAACGCAAAGGTATATTTGTTCGTCCTTCTTTCGCAGCGAAACAACGAAGCTTTGTTGGTGAAAGAGGAAATGATATAGGCTACTTTTAACTCGAGAAATATTATTCCTTTTGGAAAATTCTTATTTAGAACTGAAAAAGCAACAGAGCAACGGATCGACGGAATTTTTTGCAACGCTACATACGCGATATAAAGAAGTATTAGAATCCACTCTCTTTATACTGTAATTTAAAGAGAAATATTTTTTTCTTTGTCATTTGTATTTTAAAATTATGAAAACAAAAACTTAACATTTTATTTTCCTAAATCATTCTAAATGTGTGTTATAATTAAATGGGCTTCATGAAAAAAATTACTTACAAAAAACAATACTTATTTTCAATAGACGGAGAAATGCATAAAGCACTTTTGACATGTTTTCGGAAAAACATAGGACGAGGGAAATATATTTTACACACACTGTGTCACGCAGATATAGGCAATATAACCTATATATTGTATAATATATTGTCGGAATGCTTTTTCTGTAATTTTAAAGTATCTTAACTTTTGGATTTTTCTTGATAATTTGTTTCCTCTTTACTGATTAAATTTTGAAAGGATACATTACAAAAACTCATATTTAAGAAAAAAAACCAGTAGAATTTAATCATGGAGTCAGAAAAAATTATTTAATTCCGCTTGAAATTAGGCGGCTGGTTTCAATTTTCAGCAAAGAAATATAATGTTTCGTAAATATTGACTCGATGATTTCTACTGTCTTTAACACGAATCTTCCCGTCTTATGTTTGCAAATTTGTTATATTTTCAAAGATCTTGATAAAGTATTTATTCTTTATCAATATATAAATTGTTACAAAACACTATAAATCTTTAGTTTTAGTATTTTATAAAAATCTTTCCTACAATGTATTATTTGTGTATCCAATTTACTTTACGAGTCACACACAACGAATATTCATAAACACGATGAACAACATTTCAAAATAAGGAGTCTGTGTAGATTATTTGCTGATCGTAAATCTACCATTGATGTCAAAGGCCTGAATTGTTTGAAATATAACAAAGTAGCAAAAGAATGTAAACATTGTTCCAAGCACAAAACTTGTTCTGATATTTATCAACCGGCGTTTCGTTTACATTAGCGAGTTAACTTATCGAAAAAGGTTTTATTTCTTTAACATTTTCGCTGTAATCATTCACAGATGAAAAAAAGGAGATCAATTATGTGCCAACAACCTACAATCACGTTGTTTCAAGCCTGTTTACCACTTTAATCCACTCGATACTTTGTTGAAACATTTAAACCTTTTGTTATATTATAAAATAAATATTTTTGGCTATAAAAAATATGGGAGATACAAACAAAAAAATTATTCTTTTAGTCGCAAAAATTATTAGGTACATTATAAGGAATAAAACCACATACATATACACATATATATATATATATATATATATATGTATATATATATATATGTATATATATATGTATATGTATTTATATATGTATATGTATATGTAAATGTATATGTATATGTAAATGTATATGTATATGTATATGTATATGTATATGTATATATATATATATATATATATATATGTATATATATATATAAATATATACATGTATATACGAACATTTCTTTTCGAGAATAAAACCTGAATGTTGTATGTTGTTAATATTACGTTGTTAAAAATTTAACCTTATCCACGATAAAAATTTGAAAATTGTGAGATATAAAAGCGTGAAATGAGATGAAATTAATAATGTTTAATGAAATAGCAAGTGTTCATTTCAGTAAGTCTGTCTTAAATGGACATCATCCAATCATGAGCACGTATTCTTTATCTTCCATAGAATTAAAGGCAACTGATTAGAACGGCTTACGATCAAGTGGAAGACGTTTATTATAATATAGTTCTAAATGATCATAGTTATAAACATATGTATATGTTCCCCCATATACTTTTTATTTATTTTATTTTGAATGTCCAAAAACATAAAAAATTCCGTATAGTGCTACATGTGTAACATGCTTTCAGGATACAACCACCCAACTAATTTTAGCGTGTTCTTCGGTGTACCGCGTTAATATCTGTTCATTACAATACATTTATAATATGATATAAATATATTTTAATAATTTTATAACTGTTAACTTTTTGTATATATTGTATAGTTTTTTTTTTAAATTAGAGTCCGTTGATAAGTGCATTTGATGAACCTATCTACGCAGCCGGGTAAAACTTAAATAATAGAACGAATCCATGCGTTCATAAATAAAATTAATCCAGTTGAATATCATAAATGGTAGTAGATGTATGTAATAATGGATTTTCGTTTATAAATAATTTACGTAGTACTTGGTTGATTTTCTAATCTTAGCTGTAGGATTTGCCGTTCGTCGAGTGCAGTTGGGTTGGACGCAGAAGATGCCATAGTAATTCAATTTATTATTCAACATGGGTGACTAGGGCTTTAAGATACGTGAATGCAAAATTAAACTTGGTACAAAGTATCGTATTACCGATGGACCTAACACCCAAACGCAAATAATACAACAGCACCCTGCACGATTACTCATAGCAAATAGAAAAAAAATCGATCGTGCCATTTTTTTTTGGTGTCTCTGACAATTTTCTAGTAAACCATTTAGATTTCAATTTAAAATTTTAATATTAGACTAAAAATAGAAATCATTTTATACCTTTTTGGTTTTGGTGTTATTAAGGTTGAAAATAAGTTCAAAAATCTCATGGATGAACCATATTTTAATCTATGTTATGATTTCCCAAATGATAAGTGTGTTATCCGGTTGTATAATTGTCATTCTTCATTACAAATAAGCCTGGATAAAAATGTTGGAAGATAGTGTTTCCGGTTTCCAGTCTCAGTAATATGAAGAGTTTTTTAAAAGACACTAACTCTCCTCGTCCATTTTCTTAGTTTCGGTAATTTTGCTAATCTTCGGAAATAATTTTCCGATCACAACTATAAACAAAAGGTACCATATATGGACCAACACTAATAGCTTCCTTTTTTTCATCTAAGTAGCTTTTCTTTAATTTTTTTAAAACATACGTTTAATTTTTTCCATGACCAAATTCAAGGATGAAACGGATTTGCTGCTCGGATTCTCATCGATTCATCATTCCTCCGAAAACGACGAAATCCATAAATAACATGATATTTCCTTCAGATTTTATAAGCCTTTGTGAAAGGGCAAATATATACGTATATACGTACGTACATACATACATACACATAGACTCCAGTGTGATTCGTACACATTTTCTTTGAAAACACTCAACTTCCCTTGCTCTCATTAACCCACTCCTATCTGATAACCCAATACTTTTTTTTAATTAAAGCATAAAAAGACTTTGAAATGATACCAATTTATCCATATTATATAAATAATTAGGATACTCGTCTGGTACATTATAAAATTCGGTAAAAATGGTAAAACCACACGAATTATATTTATTTTAATTTTACGGAAAACTAACGGTTTCAAAGCTGTAAAAAAATATTCGGTTTCCTCGCACGTCCGCAATTATGGAATTTAGAAATTTACAATCTATTCGGGAAAGAATACGTAATAACACAAAGGCAGCTAAGAATGAATATCAAAAAAGCACGAAAGTAATATTAATATACATGGAAATTTTTGAGGTGGGAGAAAGATATCAGACGTATATGAAGAATATAAAACCTATCAGTCATGAGAATAACTCGCAATAAGAGGGTTCCATCCATATTTCAACACTTATGAAGATTTAAGCGTACTTCTACTTAACTATTCGCAAGTATTAATTTTTCACAACCTAAATATGTTGCAACCTATTATATTCTAAATCATTCAAAGACGTAAAAACATGGCGCATATTTAAAAAATTATAAGATCTGCGACAATCACAGTAGCCTTCCTCTTATCGTCTAGTCAGATTTTACCAACCCTGCTTTTCATAATGTGCAATTTATGTGAGATTAAAAAGTAACCTGTATCCTTATTTTTCAATAACAAAATACTACTGTGTAACTTGTTTGTGATGCTGAAAGCATTGTCAAAACTATTAAGAAAGTAATTTATCTTTTCTGTTTAAATGTTATCTGTTTATCTAAATATCTGTATTGATCGGAACAGATATTTAGATATTAAGATAGATAGACAAAATTTTCACAGCAAGGACAAATATTTGTAATACGGTCATCGACACCAAGAACTTATTCACAATATTTGTTTTCCTATTGAAAAAAATCATAAAACTTTCAAATTGCAACATGATTCTGAATATGCATCTTATAGAAAAAAACTTTAAAAATTTACAAAGGTAGCCTTTAATATCATTACAGAAAAACTCTTTAACTCCAAAAATAGCAGAAAACCACACAAATTTTTCTTATTTTCAAACATTTTTTAAATTCCAAATCAATTCGTGTTGAGACTAATAAAAAAAATATGAAAATGTTGGACACATTTTTCGAAGAAAGACAATAAGTATGTTACTGTAATAGACGTACGAAAATTTCATATAATTGGCGTTCACGAAAAAAAGGGGCGGGAAACCATTTGTGCACAGACTACATCCATCGTGTGCAGCAAACCAGCAAATCTACCGCGCGTTCAGCTGGTGATCATATGGAGCTCGTGGAACATAATTACACAATTCCATTCCTGTGCTATCGGTAGATAATAATTTCATTTGCTTTTTTGTTCTTATGGTTCTATAATATTAAGGAAATATAGATTTTTTACAAACATTTTAAAAGTGACCTACAAATTGTGGATAATTTATTGTTTACGGCTTTTTTTAATTCATTCATGCGAATTGGAGAATGGAAAGGTCTGTAACATAAAATCGCTCTTTCAAGCTCAACCAGAGCAATATTTCAAAAAACCACGTCAAATTTCACTCCTGTGACACTGGCTTAAATGCATACTTATCTTCTGTGCCTACATCTTTTTTAATTTTATTTTCGTCATCCCAAAGCGTTCTTATCATTCGTATATTTTATTCAAAATTTTAAGCCTCTGAAGCATTTGTAATATTTTAATATAACAGGTGAATAGACACACTGACATCTTGTCCATCATGTAGTTCCATTCTAATGCCTTTACACTCTGAATTCTAACAAATTCTGAATTCTGACGAACCTCTTATTTTATTCTTTCTGAATTCTGAATTCCTATTTAGTAAATTATTCTTAACTGAATTTCGAATTCCTGTTCATAAAAAAATACAACTAGTTTTGACATTCCATAGGTCATTAATCATACCAATTGTAACCAAACCATAACCTTATCATCAACGATTCAAAATGAAGAAGTTTAATTTATGTGTCTATTCTGTATTTATGTAAGTAGTTCCATTTTATCGCTATTTTAATCTGAAAGGCAGCTTTCGAAAACGTCGGCTATCAAATGGTGTTGAGAAATTGGGACTTAAGAAAAGCAAAGATAATTCTAAGTTAGGTTGATGCCGATTTTCTATTAGTTAAAATTTTAAATTTAATATTTTCGTAACTTTAAACGTTATTTACTATTCTATATCTTATTAACAAAAGAGCTATTACTTATCGAATTAGTAAGGGTCCACTGTTTCTAAGATCGAAACCACTCGATCTTCAGAACTGTACAAATTGAACATTTAGTATATTTTTAAAATAATTTCGAAAACAAATACGTAACTAAAAATATTAAATCTTAACTAAAAAGTATCTTAACAGAAGTTATTAAATTAATTTTCCGGCATTACATTTAAGCTTTCATTATATTACCAACCAGGTATTATGTTAAAAAGCATTTTTCACAAATTAACTATATTTTCGATTGACAAGTAACTCAGACTGAAAATCTTTTAATTAAATCTTAAAGTCTTTTGAAACTAATTTGATCAGTATCCTGAGATAGTACCATGACTGTAGTTCATATTTTAATATTGACTAAATTTTGTAATAAATACATCCCAAAATAAATTATATTAAATTAATTATACAATATATATATATATATATATACATATATATATATATATATATATATATATATATATATATATATATATATATATATATATAAAAGTCTCTGCCGTCATTATTTTTAATTTACCGAAAACCTAACGAAAATTATATGTCAACGTAATGGTTTCGTAATCACCATCAAATATCAACTAAATTCAAAAACAAAGTTGTAACTGGCCAATGTAATTCAGTGGTGGGAAATTTTGTGAAATCAATTAATATAAGTTTTCTAATTCTAAAGAAATTACACAAATGCTAATCAAGATAATGATGGTAAAGAGTTTGTAATTGAAGAAAAAAATAAACTTAAAATAAAATGACCTTCACAAAGTCTTTAAATGAAGCACCGTCTTTAAAATCAATAGATTGTCTATTTTTTATTATTCTTTGGATTTGTTTAACTGTTGAAAGGAAGCGATTGATATGCCCAAAAAATAAATTACATTTACTTTAAGTAAGGGGATAACAAAACAAAATGAGAACATTCATTATTCCTTCATCGTTATATAAATCCGGAAAAAATTATAGGAGCATTTGGATGCTAACGGTTCCGTACCAGCCAAGATAATGACTTGCAATTATACAATCACAAAACTCTATCAATTATATATATATATATGTATATATATATATATATATATATATATATGTGTGTGTGTGTGTGTATATATATATATATATATATATATGTATGTATATATATGTATATATCATTGTGGTCTAGGAATGAAGCAATTTGTTGTATTTTCTCCAAATGTGAAAATGTATGGAACTTTGTTTAATTTTTCCTGTATCTTATATACATAAATCTTATATTAGTAAGAATTATTTTTAGATTTTTCGGTTTTGTAATCTTTGGGATTACGAGATGTATGATATTCTTCACATATATTTAATCAGTAGACAAAAAACATTGCTTGTTGCCCCACTTTTAAATTTCAACCCCCATTTCCAACTTCATTTCAGATAAAAATGAAAACTTTTCATAAACTCTGAAAGAGATGTGAATAAGCAAGCTCTACAACTGTAGCCAACATCAATTTGATACTAAAAGTGGATAGTGAAATAAACAATAGCAAGGTATGGACGGAAAAACACCGAATTTCTTCTAAATTGCTCACATACTATCATTATTATATAATTTATGATTTTAATTTGATAGTAAAATCAGTACTACCATAAATAATATACCGTAACGTAGAGAAAACTATAACTGTCCAATTACCTGGATAAACATTTAACTGTTGCGGTCCACTGGTTGATATTAAACACACTGAGATATTCAGTACCCAACATTTTAATTAGTTGAGCTTTGCATAAAATTTATTATAAAAAATTACTAAAAATTTATTAATCGAGAAGCTTACCGTTTGTAACAATTTAATAAATAATAGACAAAAACGTACATTCATATTGTAGTAATTTGTAATTCATTCTTACTATGCTCACACATTAATGGACATAACACAAACATTTCCCACAAAAACACTCTATAACTTCTATTAAATTGTACTTCCTAATAGCACACTCAAAATGTGGTCAACTTCTGAACAAGTTATGGCATAAATTGTTAATAAGTAGTGAGTGCCTAAATCACAAAACAACACAAACATGTTATGAAACAAAGATGTCTGCCGTATCAGTATTCCGCATCATCAATACGTTATTTCCATCGTAGATGAAATAACAGTCGCAATATTTTGAGGCGACAACGGACGACGTACATGAATATCGTCTCTGCTATGCAAATATGTCTACACTTGTACGAGTATCCATGGAACTGAGCTTTGGGAATATGGCGAATGCTAAATGCATTCGCCAATTCTTTGTGACATGAATCAATTCAAATACATATAATTTTGAAAAATTATTTATTATATTTATTATCGTTTCTACTAACAACCACTAACAAATATTAAAACAATTACAATGATTATTAGTAATATATATTAAAAGCTCCATTGAACAAGTAAAGAGTTAATAGTCGTTTTCAGTATTTACAAAACTTTATAAAGTTTTATTTGCAACAAGTTTAGCGCAATAAACGTCAATACCAAATAATTTGGATAATAAATGCGTGCCCTATTTTGAGAGTTTGTATTTTCTAAATTAATTCTTTCCATTTATTACTACTACTATTTTATTACTCAAATATAATTAAATTAAATAAGCTTTTCAAAAACAAAAGGACATACTACTGTCCATTAATTATATTTTTAAATAACAGAATATAAAATTACGAATAGTCTTGAAGAAAGATTAGAATAGAAGTATGTAGCTTTCAATATTTCTGTTATCACTAATAATATACACATGAAACATAAAATACGGAGCATAATCCCATGAAAAATTTAATAGGGCGACAATAATACTAGATTACAATTATAAAAGTATTTGAAACACAAATGTTCATAATTATGATATTTTGGCGTGAAAGGTTATTTGACGAAACCAACTGTATCAATATAATGATTTGGCAAAGAGCCTTGCCTGTGCACCCATCGCGCCAAATTGATTGGACGAATTTCAATGAAATTTGCAGTTTTATACCTTAAAACTTGGTTAACATCTGCAATAGAAAATGTCAAGATCATTACTCAACCTATCTATTATATAATTAACAGGTTACTACTTAATTAATGTAGTTTCCAGTAGATGGCCGTATTTATTTTAATTTTCATAAATATTTTGAATTCAGTAACGAATTTACATTTATATATTAATAATTCCGGCACTATCAATGTCTATCAGATTATAGGATTCCATCTTGTGCACCCAAGATGCACACAGAGCAGAAATTTTGAAGAATTAGAAATGAGTAAAGTAGAACAAATTTTCGAGTACGGTGATTGGAAAAATTGTTGGTTAATAAATAATTTAACTAAGGCTTCAAACTTTACTTGAAATATCGTCACGTTTAACTTTCAGTAAAGTGGCGTTAGATAAACATATAACGAACATTCTATAAACAATATCGTACTCACTCGTTAAGCGCCCGACGCCAACACCTAGATTAGATACGTTTTATTCCCAAAATTACATGTTTAGTGAAATGATTTATTACTTATGATTGAAGCATTTGTTTATTACTGGCTAAAGAGTACCGGCTGCCCCGTGTAAGAAATATATACAGCCTTTTACCACATGTAAAGAAGAAATAAATCCTGAATTAAATATTTCAAATTTTCGTACAATAATTACATAAAGAATTCTATCTAACTGTAAGTAGGTAGAATTGATAACGGTAAAATACCATATTTTTCTATTCTCTAGTATAGCTCTCTACTCTTTCCTGTGCTTACTTTCATACACGCTCTTTAAATAAGCGTGTTTTGAATGCTACACGCTCGCTTCTTCCGTGAATTTATGTTTGCTGTGACAAATTAATATCTATTCCTTGCTTTATTCTAATACAGCAGAAATTTTTCGTCGCAAAGATTCGGAAACATTTTTCGTCCCAAAGATTCGGAAAAGTTAATCAATCATTTGAAAAATTCATATTTATGATCGCCTATAAACATATTTAAAATTGAGAAAGTTTTTCTACCAAAAATCCCGGAAATAATTGGTATAAAAATATTAAAAAACAAAAATTCCAAATATTCCTGAATTATTTCTATCTCCTCAAAAATTAAAAACCAAATCTATTCACCACAACAATTTTTACCACTTCACCTTGACATTTAACATCATGCATTAAATTATGAATTTATATTACACAATGTTCAATTTTTTAAAAACCAAACTAACTTTCCTAAAAAAAATGTATCCTGTGTAAACAGTCTCTAATAGTACAAGTACATTATAAAGCATGTATTCACAATATATTTTATCGTATAAATATATACAGTCCATTAGCGCCTAAGCAATCACGTTCCGATTTAACAGTTTAGTAGGATAACGACGGTCGTTTGAGGCAATTGAGTACTGACTTTGTTGGATACACCGACAGGAAGTCGTAAAAGTAAAAGAAGTGTAAGTTAAAATTGTTTGGTGGAATATTTCGATTGTTTAATTGAAGTTAACCGTATGTAATTAATGTTATGACTCTTTAATTATTAAGAGTAATAGTGGAATAGAATTGTTTGCAGACTTTTAGCTTTCATTTGATTTACTATATTTTTACAATTCATGTCTTACATTTTTACAATTCACACTTCTCCTTGGAGTGTACAGTAATATTCTTTCATTTTTACTGAAACTATGTCGATACTAAGAATATAATAGTCCACCTTAGGAAAAATATGGACTGCATGATCATATTTTGCCCTATACACAGATTAATTTACATACATGGCAATATATTTCTTGTAACAGCGTCTTTCACCTTTGACTACGTGGAAACGATTTATATGATAATATACCATTTTTTATAAATTACTTAACAGCAAGCTCATTAAAAATATTTTTTTTGCTAAGCTACTTTATAAGACACATTCATCTTATAAAGTAACTTAGCAAAAAATATATTTTCAATAAGCTTCCTGCGAACTTACACCAAGAATTAAAACTTGCTTCAATTTTTATATTTACTATTAAATGCTACATTTTTTACAAACGTAGAAGCAATATATATTAAATGACTACGACAGTATAATTTTTCACATTCCACGCAATTTGTTTCATATTTTATTTATATACATACGTATTATTTGTCTCACTAGTTTTACATGTAAAAATCATTGCGGACTTTCCAAAAGACGTTTCTTAAAGATCCATACATGAAAGGGCATGGTTACGTTCTACACCTATTTCATATATATAAAGAAGTTAAAAAAAACATATATTTTCATATTTACTAACAGCGATAGCTAGAACTAGGCTAATATTTCTTTGAATTGTTTACAGATGCAATATACCGAACTATAGATCGAAGTTATTAAAATCCGACTCATTTTATACTCAACCCTAAATTTTCGATTTTTAGACTCGACATTTAACGGATGATATGCACCCTTGAAATATAACTAATCTATATTAATGGTCACAGATACAATATGTTCTACTATCCGTACAGTGGGTATTAAAATTATATTAGGAAATAAACCAAATTCTAATGTGGCTGTCAAATTCAGACTGGTAACGCGTAGTCCAAAAATATATGTAAGAGTTATTTGTAGAAAATTACACTACGTATCATACCATACTTAATTTCAAAATTGCTGAATCAAATAATTTAGAAAAAAATTGTGAAAATTACATGATAAATGATTTTATTCAAGCTCTGCTATTAAAACATTAATTGAAATATGTTTGATTTTCTTTAAATGTTTCAAAATAGCTCTTTATAGAATAATTTATGTAAAAATTTAAAAACTATGAATATTTTGATTTAACATCTTCTGAACTTTCATTGGATACTCATACAATAATTTTGAATTGGATTAATTAACCTAGATAATAGATATGGAGCCTTAGGTGTGCAATTTTGACATGAAATTTCCCGATTTAATTTATGCCCGCCTTAATAATTGTATCAACAGAAAACTGCAAAATGCAACTTTTTCTCTCTCCCGCCAAGTATGTAAAGTGAAAAAACACAAAACAGAAACATTTACGTAACTAAATTAAAATTATCTTCGAATGTACTGTGGAAAATAACTTTTTTAATTAAACTACGTGAAATGGAATTAAAAGTCATAATCGTTACATAAATTCTCACTATATAGTTTGACTAATGCTGAGTTATAAACAAATAAAAAATGAAATACAATTATGAAATGGAATAAACGACACAAATTCCATTTGGAAAACTTTAACAGATCGTGCTATAGTAAGAGCACCTAAATTGGTCGCATTTAAATTTTTAGTTTTTTTTTTAAATATTTACTTTTTCTGTAAAATGGGAATTGAAAATATCCAAAAATCCAATTGATACCTAAATTCATATATACTCTAAATTTACATAAAAATATAGACGTAAACTCGTTTGTTTCATATAATTTTTTATTCTGTTACACATATTTTCCGAAACAGACTATGTTAATAGGACAAAAAGCTACTGTTTTCTTTTTTAATTTATACTAAAATAATAATACAAAACATCTGTTATATAGTGACTGTCTTTATCTAAATCCGTCATATATAAATAATGGTGACCTTTTTTGTGATAATATCATAAACTGTACTAAGTCAAACTTGACAAATTTCATGTACAAAGATCAGTCTCATGATCTGGTAAATGACATGAAATTTCTAAAATAATTGGCGGACAACTGACAATAATTTATTTCGTTTAATCTTCTCTAATACTTCAATGGATATCAAAATCAAACGATATAAAAATGTTACGACCACTATGTACTGGATGAATTATTTCAGGAACATTGAAAAGAAACATTTAGTAAGATCACATCATTCCACGACGTAATGGTCCAACAATTTTCCGTGTACTACTTCACCACGTAGGCAGCGATAAAAGTCTCTCTTTCTACAATGATATCATCACGAGAACATGGTTAATTTATGACATATCACACCTGGTTAATTATGGTATAATACGTTGTTAATTTATGGAACAATATGAGAAAACGTCGGTCAGGATGCCGACGTTTTCTGGATATAAATTTGCACATGTTGTGTCAAAAAAATTTTTATTTACACATTGATTTTCAGGGTTAAATAACTCGAAAGGAAAAAACCTTTATAAGACCACTCACCTCTTCAACTTTCTGCCACAGTCATTTTTCTGAGAAAGTTTTCATATATTAATACGGAGATCCTAATGCTTTAATACAATTTTACTCTATGCTTTCCAAAATTACGATGTCTGAATAGTCCGTTGGCAAGTCGCATTACAACATATATATATATATATATATATATATATATATATATATATATATATATATATATATAAACGGGTTGTCCTGTAAAGAGTGGACCAATGAAATATGGGTAGTAGAGGGGTTTATTATACATACGAAATAATAAATTTTATTATACTAGACCCAACAGTTTCAAAGATATGATTTATTTAAGTTTTGTTCCTGGCTATGAAAAAAAATTATTAGATATTATTACTATTTCTACTTTCTTGTATAATAACTACTCTACTTTCTTGTATATATTCCAGTGGATTGAGGTCTAGTAAACGTGGTGACCATGCAATTGCACCGCCACGTTCTATCCATCGATTTGAGTGCGTTGAATCTAAGCACCATCGTGCTGTAACCACATCCTGTCACGTATATCTTGTAATATTTCATTCAACAGCTTTCCAAGTTCGTCTCTTAAAAACTGTAGATAACGAACTCCAGTAAGCCTCGGAGGGAGTCCAAAGGACCGATAATTTTGCATCCTGGATTCCAGCCCACAAATTAACTCTGAATTGATGTTTAAATCTATCTTGTCTTACTGCGTGGGGATTTTCAAGAGCCCATTGGTGTAAATTGTGTATATCAAATACTCCCTTTCTTTTGAAACATGATTCATCGTTCCATAAGATTGAATTAAAAAAAACAGATCTTCTAATCATAAGATTGAATTAAAAAAAGCATTTCCCTACAGATACCTAATCGTCGTTGACAGTTAGCGGGTAACAGTACTTGCACTCGTTGCACATGGTACGGATACAAATTATTTCTTCATAGAATGCTGGTACTAAACTTCTTGCGACACCAATACGTCGAGAAATCCGCCGAACACTATTAGAAGGAGCTTCTTCCACTTCGACCAGCACTTGACGCTCATCAACATTTCTAGATCTTCCTTCAGGAACTACATTTCCAGGAATTCGACCCTCTAAACATGCGTTACTTATACGCGATAGCGTTCGCGATTAGGCTAGCACTCGCGATACGTACGTGCGGCTGGTAAGTGATGGAAATGCTCGGTAGAGCATTCCCATCACATAGCTCGTAAATGATATACATTTCTGCATATTCACGAGTAGTGTAGATCTGAGGCATTTTGCAATGCAGTCGGTCAAACAATATCCAAATCACAAACATAAACAAGGTCCAATTCAATCGTAAATCAACAAATAAAAACAATGGTGGAGAAAAATCTAGAAAAAACACGTTGTTAGCTGTGAGCAATAAGCAAGTCACTAAAGAAGCGAAGTTGTTGAGAGAAGGGGGGTCCCTTGACGGCCGAGAACTATAAAAAGACCATGCAAGTGGGAAAGAGATAGCGAAACAATTCTGATAAATGGTTGTTTTTATCGTAAGCATTTCTGCGAATGCGGAGTTATTTCAATAAAGCAGGTATTTTTCGAATGTTTACAGAATTAATTGTAACAATGTTACCTTTTTGGAATCTGCGTGAATTGTAAATATTTTTGACATAAAGTTCCACAAGGTTGCCATACATTTTTTTAAACTAGCACTGTTAAAAAATCACTTTTCACTGAAAAAATGCACACGTTTCAGGGTTTAATTTTTATGTTGCCAATAATAACGAATGAAAAACATTTTAATTATGAAGACGAATATTCTCTTAAAGATATTGGACAATAAAAAAGCAGAAACAGTAATAACACCTAATTTTTTTTTCATATACAGTAACAAAAATTTAAAAAAAAATCATATCTCTAAAACTATTAGGCTTAGGATAAGAAAATTTATTGTTTCGTTTACAGAATAACCCCCTCTATCATCGACATTTCGTTTGTCTACTCCTTACGGGACACCTGTATGTATTTTTCCGCTTATTTCTTTTTTACTTTTGAGACAAATTGATTAACTTGATTAAACCTATTTAAATAGTTTCTAAGCGCACCAAATATTTACTTATATTCTTAAACAGGACACATAAGTTTAATATTGTATGAATTAGTTGCAAAACATAAATTGAAACGATTTCGTCTTATCTAAACAATAAAATAATAAATATAATGTTCTAGATCGATACAAGTCTGGACAGCGTGTATGATAAAAAACAGTTAAAGGTGCGGTACCATATGGTCACCGTGTCCTTCGTCTTTTCTATACTGTTTTGGAAACTTTGGCGTCAAACACTCGATGTAAAATTTTCTGATAAATACAATTGCGTATTTATCAGCAATAATTTTGTTTATATCACGTAACGAAATATATTTTCATAATACGTAATATAAATTGTTTATAATATGACAAAAATATAATGACTACTTTCTTATTCTCCTCTCATTCTATTTCAAAGACAATAGGCTAATTAAACTTAAATCAATTTTATTTGTTTTAATAACTTGACATCTTAAAGTTGACCTGCAATTTATTTCTAATCTGTTAGTTGAGCTCTAATTAAATAATATAATAAATAAAATTTGACGACGTCATTATTTTTAAAATCAGTTCTCATAAGCGTTCTCAGACTTAATTTGCATAATCACGCCCACTTGGAGATTGCTGGTTGCTTATATTTATATGGCAAAGATCCGTTAATACTAGAGTAGGCATCATTATACTCTCGGCAGTCTCCAAAATATGAAGTTCGAAGTAGACATAGGCGAGCAAAATAAAGACAAACATTAAAAACGTTGCTATTTTATAACACACGTGCTATTCACATTGTCCGCACTCATAATCAGTTCAATAATGAAATTTTGTACAACCACATATTTTCTTCTCTGTTAAGTGTCAAATACTTGAAAAAACAGAGAATTATTTGATCCAAACATTATCGGGATTATTTTCATTATCGGGATCATCTATTACATTCCTAAAGATATATGACGAGATAAAAAAGATAGAATGAAAAATAAAGCAGAAGAATAGACGTGAAGAAATAAAAAAAGTATAAGGATTAATGCAACACATCCTCTGCCAATCTCAAACGAAAATCAGCATATATGCTACGTTTGGATGTTGTGGCGAAAATTATCTTGTGGTCAATTACGGAATTAAAAGAAGACTACTGAGAATGACAGCAAAGTTCAATATATATAAGTAAGTTTAGTATATATATATATATATATATATATATATATATATATATATATATATATATATATATATATATAAACAGAAAAAATTGGATTTTTCTACTCAATTAACGTACTCCATAAATTCAAACAAAAGTCTACAATTTAAGCAAAATGTGAAGATATTTATGTAGAACCTCTTAAATTTATAACAGTATCTTCACCTTCTTTTTCCCAATTGGTATGAAGAGAAAAGTTAACAAATCTTTTAAGATATTCGAAGTGTGATCAAAAAGGAATGAACATATTTTTTCAATGTCGTGCGCTGTTTATTTTTCAGTGAGCTGATATTTTATCTCGTTCATGGAACACTGTGTTACGTGCATTTTCTCGGTCTTGTGAGATGATTGATCTTTGATAGTTATAAAATTATACACCATTTCAGATAACTATGTGATTTTACTACTTTGAAGTGGTACAAATACTGTAGATTACTTAAAGATAAGAGGCGGTGTCATAAAGTTTATCAATATTTGAAAACGTATGTGTGTAACATTTCGGAGAAAGCCCTGTGATTAAGTCTTTAGCTTGTCACCGATGATGATGTCATAATGACAGATGATACTGTCAAAAATCATTGTGTTTACTGATCACCAAATATAATATGGGAGAATACTGAGGAATTTGTTGTTTTATGTGATGCAGTTATGGGCTATATATTTTTGGCCCGTAACATAAAGCCGATAAAATGTATATCTAAAACTGCTGTTGCAAACATTGCAATTCTTAATAAGATTTTCTGAAACCAGTGTTGAGTAATCGCTAATATGTTTAATTACGTTTAATGATGATTTCAAGAATAAATTTCAATCACGGTTAAAATGAAATAACCATTAGTCGTAAATTTTAATTTTGGTTACAATTTTGACATATGGATCTTTTATTCAGCTATGGTTAATCACTGTGACAAGGAGGCAAAATGGTTTTTTTATCGCTGACACAAGATAAAGAGGAAGAGGCAATAAACAAACCTCAGAACGTAAGTCTTACATGCTTGCGTACTTGTCCTTTCTTGACCAATTTAATCCAGTTCTAATCTTTTCCGTTAGTGGTATTAACGGATAACTATTTTCCGAAAAGTGCATCATCAGAAATTCAAAATGAGCGAATTGTTTTATTCATAAATTTTGTGCAATTTTTAAATACAAACAATTATAACCTCTAAACATATACTTGATTACATATTTGATAGATCACTCAGAGTTTTTATTGACCTTTAAAAAGAAAAACTAATTTAGTCGCTAGTTTATTGAATCCAATTGAACCTCAGTTGGAAATTATGATATAACGTGTTAGTTTTAGCTTTTAAATGTCAATCAAACTAAATTTCCTCCAATACTAAATAGGATGTATTATAAAAGTTATGAAAACATAAAGTTACAGCTACGACGTCTAAGCAAAGGCTTAAAAGCAAAGGAAACACTAACAGAAGCCTCCGCAAGAGTCGAAAATAAAAAGGCACGACAAGTTTAATCTAATTTTCAAGTTCCTGTTCCACAGTTCACCGTCAATTTTTACTACCGGCTCGTAATGTCTCCAGGGAGTCTCCAATAAGTATTACGTCGTTGACATAAAATAACCCTAAAATCTTCCAAAACTATTGAATAACAACTCGTGGGTTTTGCATCACGATAACACACCCAAACTTCAGTCGTTGTTGTGAATGTTTGAACAAAAATAAGACTATTGTCACTGATTAAGCAGCTACCATATTCAATAGAAATAGAGGTCTGTGAACTTTCCATTCCACAAAATCGAGAAAGGTATTGAAAGGACTTGGCTTTGCAAGTACGAAAAAGATAAGAGCAAAATTACTACAGGAGCTAGATTACAAAATGGCTACTGGATTTTTTTACATCATGTGAAAAAAATCAACGCTTTAAATGTATATTATCTAATGGATATTACTTAAAAAAAAACAATATTAATATTGATTAATAAATAACTATTTCAGAAAAAAATTATAAATGCCATTTCTTTACGATCACATCTCGTACATACAACACCTGTGTCCCGGACTCCACGTATATTGAAATGCGAATTTTTAATATTCATTTTTGCTGTTGTCATATTTCTAATCGGCTTAACTCACACTATATACTTTATACATTTAACATTTCTGTTCATGATTCTCTTCTTGTTTAATTGATTCTACCACCTAATGAATGTACTATTCATTGTACAAATGTAACATCAGTATTGCAATTAATTTTAATATTCGCGTCCGTAACAAATTTGGTACGCTGAACTAACATTTTGTCTCGGTTACAGTATTCCAAGACAAAAAATCGGTGGCGATAGAAACGACGTGTTGAGGGTTCGTCGCGCCAATGAGAACTTCGATTACTTACTGGACACATCCAACCGTAAATCCTTTCATTAATTAACTAAATCTACGCTTAAGATTGCCGTGATCACTTTGTAAATTGCTTGAAAATTATCAAAACATATTATTAAAAGATAATTTTATTTAGATATCTCGTAATAAAAAAGAATTAAATTTTCGGAACTATTTTTACCTGTGTGTTTATTTGATTTATTTATTTTATCTATTGTAAACTGTGTTACTAAATTAAAGCATCTAAACAATATTTACTGGAGCTTTTGCAGATAGTTAACCTGTAGGTTCTTCGAGATGATATCTTAAAAGTACATAACAATATTACCACTAAATACGTTTTAAGACCACAAAAACTTGAAAAACTTACTAAAAATTCGCCCTCAACCTAACTGTACATTATATAGAACTTTCACATCTTACAAACTAGCTGTTGTATGCTAAAAGTATCTAAATATTTATCCATCGATATGAAGTAAAGCTTGAACTACCGTAGCATTAATTGCAAAAAGGTATGTAAAAAAGAGCATGTAGACATCCAATATAACAAGAAAAATTTGCGATTTTTTACCGGAGCTACTGAATTAAAACGAACATTTTACAGACATGCACATGGATTAATCCGATACTAAAGGTAGTTAAAATTTGTCAATCGTTAACATTTAAATTGTTTACAATAAAATAAAATTTTCGTATTTTAAACTATTAAAATGTTATGGCTATTTCAATTTGTCAAGCAAATTACCAAGTAAAACAACACAAAATCTTTAACCAAAGAAGACGCAAAACGAAAAATTGATTAAAGACAAACATTACAAAAAACAAAAGTAATATTATTTCTTTAAATTACTATATGAACCTGTACCTATAAACTGACGAAAATAAAGAATCAAAAGGGATTTAAAATAAATACCTTTTATTTGTATAGTTTGAAATGGTCACTTACTTATAAAAGAAGTTATTTAGTTATTATGTAAAATAATCCTAAGTATGCAACAAAGTAGCAGTTTAATGATCGATTGATTCGATGAGTGAGTACCTCGAATATTCTGAAAGGATCGACACACAGAGTTGAAGCTAGTGTGACACAACTTCAGTTACACCGACAGCTTACAGTGCATATATAACGTCTATTTTTCTAAAAATATACTGCCTCACTGTCTATTTTTCTCATACTTTATTTTCACTCTGTATCCAGGGAGGCAAAGGCTCATCGGTAATTTTAAAAAGGCTTATCGGTAATTTTAAATTTCCAACCACAGAGAACTTCATATATTCATATCATAAAATATAACGGATGATTCAAATAATGTGTTATATCATCATTAAATATCCAGAATCTTAATGTTGCTAATTTTACAGGTATAGCAGAAAATCGGGGTCTCATAGAGAAGGTCCGAGAAATGGTGAAACTGCAGAGTGAGATCCGAGACCTAGGTGCCGACCTCAATAAGTTCTACGATGTATTGCTCCTTACATACCTGCTTCTTTCCATGGTGCAGCTGAACATGTCACCTTTTCTCCTCATTATTTATTCGAGTAAAAAATTGTTCATTTTTTTCACTTCGCTCAACTAATAGTAAATTTATAAAAGAAGTCGTCATATTCCTCAAACAAAGTTACGTGGTGAAGATCCAAATGAATTTCCTTTACACCTACACAAGACGATCGGTTTTATGCAATATTTTAGAGTGATTAACATATTCATTGCAATAAAACACATAATTTTCACATTTAATTTTTTTTCACATTTAAGCGGATTATGTGCGATATAAACAGGATGTGGGCTTAAAAAGGAAAACTTGCCGAACGGTCAATTTCTGTCGGATTTAAAATGACTGATAATTTGAATTAAACATAAATGTCTCTTATTCGTTCGTTCTTTGTTGTAACAAAACTTGTAGAGAAGTCTACTTTTTTCTATTGTCTTATTAATACATTACTTGCGAGTAATAGCAATCTTACTTAGCAATAATATAAAATGTACTGAGTATAATAAAAATAAATAAAAATTGATTGAACGTTTATCAAATAAAATAATTTAACATTTTCGTATTATGAAGTATTAAAAAATTGTATTAAACCATAATATTTTTTCACCGTATTGTATTTGGAAAAGTTTTCATGGAGTACCAAAAGTAAAGTTTCACTGTTATAAAGTTTGTTTTTGTCCATCTGGTCAACTATACATTTAGATAATCACTCAGTATTGACAAGTATTCACTTGTAAACTCATTCATAAGCATTCGCTGTAAGTATAAACCACCCGGAAGAAATTATCTGAATGACAGTGAAAACCGCATCAAAATCCGTTGCGAAGTTTAAAAGATCTAAGCGTACTGAGGGATAAACAGCCGCGTGATGCAACTGTGTTTTATACCATGTAAGTACTAGATCACTTAAAATTATAGTCTTATTCACCCGACATTGCGTCATCAGATTATCAATTCAGATATTCAAGCACTTCATCAGAGAATAAAAAAAATCGACCGTATTGAAGACCTTCAAAAAGACCATATAGAATTTATGGAATCTAACTCACTATATTTTTACGATGAAGGTATATTGTCACTACCTACCAGATGGCGGCAAGTCATAAATAAAGATAGTTTTCATATTGAGTGATTTATTTTTGATACTGTCAGATTAAAACTTATTAGCCAACCGAATATTTATATGTTTTACATTCTTGTTGTTAGTTGACTGCAACTAGGATTGATTAATTTTTATTTAGTTTGGCAGCGGATGTTGCTTTTAATTTTTCCCAAATTTATAATTTTTAATATTTTTAAAACCCAATTTAATATTTGTTTATAAGTTTAATATTATTACAAGTTTAATATTTTAAAAACCCAATAATCAATAAACACAGAAACACCAATATAGCTCAACTCACATGTATTGAACTGCAACCACATCAAAACTCAAGAAAAAAACCGATATTGTGTTTTAATCGTATTATGTAATATCAACATTTTCATTTATTTCAGATTGCAAGAACCATCATAATAAATCTTGTAATACTAATAAATATGCACAAAACATATTCTTAAAATAATTTACGGATTGATCTGCTGTTTGATTTGGCCATTAACAATTGTGTTCATGTTCTTATTTGGAGTGATTATAATAAATATGGAATTAACAGAAATATCCAAGTCATAGAACTTAAGAAATAATACAAAAATATGGCCAGATCTATAACAATATATCTAGATTTATTATAAGATATGTAGATATCTATGGTTTTAACTGCAAGAAAATATTACCTAGCTGCTAGCTTTATCTTTGTGATCTCTGCGAATAATATTTCTTAGTCAAATTACATTGCCTACTACATTTTCACAGTATATTTTATTGGAATCCTCAATAAATATAAGTAAATAAGAACCCTTGCTTACTTAACTAGATCTGAGTATAAAATAAATCTCAAAATACATCTGGAAGTATAGTTACAGGCTGCTTCATTTTTCGGTCACGTATACATACAATTTACAAAAAACAGCACAAAATCATTTATACATTAACACGTGAAAAGAAAACTTTGCACCACAAAGCATATTGCATGTGAGATTTGGCATAGTTAAAATTTAAAAGGAGAAGGAGTGCAGAAAGCTAAAATTTATATCTATATATATAAAATTCAATTCCACTTTTCGTTGTAATTTTATAACTCAAGAACGGGCTCACCTATCCAAACCAAAGTTTAGGCTTTATTAAGACTATTTAGTAGATGGTTTTTGTGAAGTTTGCACAAAATCGGTAGAGTGGTTCTTCATTTATCACATTTTTTGTAACAAATGAATTCAATAAATGGCGGATCATTTTGTAAACGGGGACTTTGCTGTCAAATTGAACTTTTTTCATATGGGGATTGTGCTGTCAAATTGAAACTTTTTTCAGTGTTGACAGTAAAAGCATGTTGTTATGTCATTCATGCGGTCATTTCATTTTGGACGTGGTTCGATTAAAGCAAATTGTCAGCGATAATTATTGCTTTGTGTTTATATTTTTTGTTCAAATGTACTATGAAATAAATTGTCAAACGCATTTACACAAACGGTAAGTTTTGAACTGTTGAAGTGAATTACATGTATGCATGTGTGTTTCTTTATTTGAAAAAACATATTGTGTACCACTATTAATATAGCAATTATTTTTTTAATTTGATTTATTCTTTTTTAATTGAAGGAAAAATGCCACGAGCAAGACGAGCAAATATAGGTCGCCGAACGCGTAATGCAAATGATGTGGCATTACTAAGACGATCACAGACTGCAGATGAACGCGCACATGCTAATGCATCGCAGCGTAAACGTAATGCACGAAATAGATCTGTTGACCCTGTACCTGTACTGAATCTTGCACGGCGATCACGAATACGTCGTGCTGTTTTGGCTGAAATGATGCGTGCTGTTTTTAATTACAACAGTCAGATTAATTATAGTGTGTACGGATATATTGGAATGATGGACGCAATATGTCAACATTGTGATGCGGCTAACTTTCCAGGTGAAACGCCCGGCATGTGTTGTGCTACTGGCAAAGTGAGATTACCAGCATTAGAAACTCCACCCGAACCATTGTATTCATTAATTTTTGGGACATCTCAAAAGTCGAAGCACTTTTTGAGTCATATTCAACAATACAATTCGGCATTTCAAATGACTTCTTTTGGTGCTATTAAAATTATTACAGATAATTTTATGCCGACGTTTAAGGTAAATACTTAAACAGGATTATCCCATGTTTATATCAATCTGAATCATAAAGTATTCGATAGTTTTAAAAATTATGATACAACATCTACCTAAAATTATGATAAAAATGATAAAAATTATGATACAACATCTACCTAAAATTGCATACATGTTACAGATGCAGGGCCAGATTTATCAACAAGCTGGTTCGTTATTGCCATACCCCGACGCTGATCATAAATTTTTGCAAATTTATTTTATTGGTGATGAAAATCGTGAATTGGATCAACGTTGTGCAATTGTTTTGAATTTAAGACGAGAAATTATTCGTAAGCTAGAAAGGTTTTTCCATCAGCATAACGCATTAGTTCAATTGTTCAAAATTGCTCTCGATCATATGCCACCTGATAATCACAAAATCGTAATAAGGGCTGATAGAACACCTTTCGGAGAGCATGAAAGGCTTCATCGCAGAAATCAGCAATTGCAACATGTTTCGGAACTTCATCGTAGGTACGATGCATTACAATACCCAATATTGCATTGGAAAGGTGACGATGGCTACCATATCAATATATCAATGATTGATCCACAAACAGGTAAATAATTGACCTATTTTTCAGTGTATTGACATTTCATCATTTTTATAAATTTTTAAAGTCACATTTTGCACTTATTTTCACGTCTACATGTACAGAACAAAATTAATGCCATAAATTTTTATTGGTATCGATTAATGGTTCGTCTACAAGAACAAAATTATATCTTGAGATGTGGTAAACTATATCATCAGTACATCGTTGATATGTATGCCAAAATAGAAACTAAACGTCTTAATTTTATTCCTTTCAACCAAGCAAAATTAAGATCCGAAGAATATATTCATTTGCAAGATGCGATAGAGAATGATGCTAATGTTAATGACATCGGACGTTTAACTATATTGCCATCTTCGTATATTGGTAGCCCACGGAATATGAACGAATATGCACAAGACGCAATGTCTTATGTACGAAAATACGGTGGACCGGATCTGTTCATCACATTTACATGTAATCCGCAGTGGGATGACATCAAAAACAATTTATTTGAAGGACAGTCGACAACTGATCGTCACGACATTACAGCACGTGTTTTTTGGCAAAAATTTAAAGCACTTATGGATTTAATTGTGAAATTATGTGTATTTGGAGAGGTGCGTTGCCATATGTACTCCATCTAATGGCAAAAAAGGGGATTGCCGCCCGCACATATATTAATTTGGCTGGTACATAAAATAACTCCGGATCAAATCGATAACGTTATATTAGCTGAAATTCCTGATCAAACTGTTGATCCTGAGTTATTTCAAGTTGTCGTTAAAAACATGATACATGGTCCGTACGGTGAACTAAATATGAATTCGCCATGTATGATTGATGGAAAGTGTTCGAAACGATACACAACGCAATTGACTTCAGACACAATAACGGGCAATGACGGATATCCGTTGTATCGACGTAGATCACCTAATGATAATGGCAAAACGGCAACCATTATTAGTAGTAATGAAGCTGTCTGGAGGATTGTCGTTTCCAATGCACGAAAGACATCCTGTGGTTGTTCACTTGGCTGTGTATCTTGAGAATGGCCAACGTGTTTATTTTAATATAGCAAATGTATTGGAAAGAGCAGCACAACCACCAGCGACTACGTTGACAGCTTTTTTCAAATTATCCGAAACTGATACTTTTGCGATAAATTTGTTATATTCTGAAGTGCCTCAGCATTACACATGGAATGTGTCTTCGAAACAATTTTAAAGACGTAAACAAGGAACAGCAGTCCATGGGCATCCTGGCATTTTTCAAACAGATCCAATTGGGAGAATATATACAGTACATCCAAACAATGCTGAGTGTTTTTATTTGACATTGTTATTAGTTAACGTCAATGGCCCAAAATCATTTCAAGAATTGAGAACAGTCAACGGTCATTTGTGTCAAACATATCGTGAAGCATGTCAACTCTTGCATTTGTTGGAGGATGATGCACGTTGGGATTCAACACTTCAAGATGCATCTACTTCAGCTCATCCACAACAAATACGAATGCTATTTGCCATAATATTATCAACATGTATGTCATCAAATCCACTTGAATTATGGAACAAATATAAACATTATATGGCAGAATAAATTTTAATTCGATGCGTCATCATGCAAGAAATCCTGATTTGTTGATTACCTTGGAAATGTACAACGAAGCTTTGATAATAATTGAAGATATGTGTCTAACGATTGTAAATAAAGCATTAGTACAATTGGGTATGACCGCACCAAATCGTGAGATGCATGATTTGTTTGATCGTGAATTGCAAAGTGAGCAGGAATTCAATTCTAATGATTTGCGTTTATTTGTACAATCGAATATAACCAAAATGAATATTCAGCAAAAACATGTATATGACACAATCATGCATGCCGTTTCCAATAAGGCAGGTGGATTATATTTCTTGGATGCACCTGGTAGTACAGGCAAAACGTTCGTTATATCATTGATTTTAGCGACTATTCGATCGGAACAGAAAATTCACTGAAAATGCACTTGCATCTTCGGGAATTGCTGCTACATTATTAGAAGGTGGTCGGACCGCACACTCTGCATTAAAATTGCCATTGAATGTACAGGTGATTAAAACTCCAACTTGCAATATTTCGAGAAATACTGCTATGGCAACATTTCTGCGATTAACGTCAATTATTTTATGTACAATGGCGAATAAAAAACCAATAAAAGCATTTAATCGAACAATGCAAGATTTACGTGGTAATCAACAGCTTTTTGGTGGTGCTTTAATATTATTGTCAGGGGATTTTCGACAAATATTCCTTGTCATTCCTCGATCAACTCCTGCTGATAAAATAAATGCCTGTTTGAAGTCATCAGTTTTTGGAGATATGTGCAAAAATTGACACTGAACATTAATATGCGTATTCAACTACAAAATGATCCAGCTGCCCATGAGTTTTCAAAACAATTTTTAGAAATTGGTGATGGCAAAATACAAATCGACAGTACCAACGGATTGATCGCTGTACCGAACAATTTTTGTACAATTGCGCAATCTATAGATGAATTGATTGAATTTGTTTTTCCGAATATTCTTCAGAATTACAGAAATCATGAGTGGTTGAAAGAACGCGCCCTTTTAGCACCGAAGAACATTCATATCAATGCCATTAATTTTCAAATTCAAGCGAAACTGCCAGGTGTAGTCACGATATATAAATCAATTGACAGTGTTATGAATCAAGATGAGGTAATGAATTATCCAATTGAATTTTTAAATTCATTGGAACCGACTGGTATGCCACCATATTGCTTGAATCTGAAAGTTGGTTCTTTGATTATATTGTTGCGAAATATTAATCCACCAAAACTGTGTAATGGCACCAGATTGGCAGTGAAAAAGTTATTGCCAAATTTGATTGAAGCTACGATCTTAACTGCTAAATCAAAAGGAGAAGTTTGTTTGATACCGCGTATCCCTATGATTCCAACTGATATGCCATTTGAATTCAAACGATTACAATATCCTGTGCGTTTATCATTTGCGATGTCCATCAACAAGGCCCAAGGGCAAACACTTAACTTTTGTGGTGTGAATTTGGAGGAATCATGTTTTTCACATGGCCAACTTTATGTTGCCTCTTCCAGAGTTTTTTTATTCATGCTCAAAATGGAAAAACAAAAAATATTGGTTATCCTAATGTTTTGGATTAAGTTTTAAAATAGCTAGCAATTAATAAAATATTTTTTTGTTTGAATAAATGAATTTGATGTTCCAATTAATTTTTTTTAATATTTCACTTTATACGTAGCGAAGCACGTACCGGGCCGCTAGTGTAATATATATTACAAATACATTAAATTATATATTACACATACATTAAAAGATTCATTGTTTATGTTTATACTGTTAATGTCAAACACATAATAGTCTGTGGTCAAACAGTCGGATAGAGGAAAGATTATTGCCAAAGAATTTGAAAATGTCTGGTTGACTAACAATAAATTTTAAATTTCTAAGTATTGCTGGGAATTAAGGCAAACAACACGCGCTATTAACGTATTTGTACTCGCTCTCAGCTGACGTAACGGAATAAAGTTAAAAAAATATTATATGGCATGATTTATGGAGGATGACAAAATATTCGCAATAATGTTCAACTTTATAAAAACACGTTTATTTAATTTATATCCAATATAATTAATTTCCCTTTAAATAAATGCATCACATCTACGTAAGGTGCTGTTAAGAAACGAAACCGTAGCCCAGTACCATAAATATATGTGTCAGTTTGCTTATTTCGCTTATTTAGAACGTAATAAAAAATAATAACACTTGGAGTCAACTTACAATGATCACACATCGTTGGCTATTCCCTTTTATTTTCCTCTGAGAGACGGGTTGCGAACGTATTCCTGAATCTTAAAATTCATGAACCTTAATGTTCATGAAACTTAAATTAAATATGTTTCTTAGAAGCAAAATTAATCATTTCTCTACCTTCTGCCTGAGATCTCTGATATTCATCTATACGTCGTCTAAAAGCAGCGATAGATTATAATGCCAGATTGGTACCACTTTCATAAATTTGCTTTTTATTACCGGCAACTCTGCTTGAACTACAATTGTCTAATGCTGCATCTAATCGCAGACGTAAATTTTTCATTAAATGTATCAAGTCACATATAAAGACATCATGGTCAAAAGAAACTTATATATTGGGAGCCAAGACCTTCCGTATATTTTTTTTTTCTAAAGGACAGTAGCGGACAAATTCTTTAATGGTTTCAAATCGACCTTCTTTCGCAAAGGTCAAACTAGACTATATAGCCCGATGAATAATAATAAACTCAGAACGTCATCAGCGTAAATAGTTTACGTGCGTGTCAGTTTTATATTCTATGAGTGGTTGCAGTGTTTTAGAAATATCGCAATACAGTCACTTTTACCTCCGCAATACAATTATTTAAACACGTTTGAGGGGAATGATTTTAAAATAAAAATATTTATCACGTGCGCGAAGTAAAATATAAAACACCTATTTAATCCGAGTATTTCTTATACATATTTCCGTCATGTTAAGTTTCAATTTAATTCTAATTTTTATATTTTGTATGTAAAATTAGATCATTACGTAATATAAAGAGCATATCCGATAGGACTAATAATATGGGCGGTTAACAAGAACCAAACGACAGAACGACCAGATTTAAATCGACTTTAAAAAGACTTCAAATGATAAACAATTCCTTGAAACTATTACTATAATTATCTTAGCGGAATACTTTCATTTTCAAAAACATTATATTCATTATCAAAACCTTATATCCTTGCTTTATATATGTGTATATATATATATATATATATATATATATATATATGTGTGTGTGTGTGTGTGTGTGTATTATTAATGTGTTAGGCATTGCCGTTATTTTAAATACTTCTATTATTCCGTAAATTAAAATTGTACCGTCACATTTATTCTCTAAAGAAACAATAAAACGTCTGTTCGTCTTTCTTATACAGCCCGATTCATTCGTGTATTTCTCAAATACTTTTTCCCTAATTTTGTTTTAAAATATTGTCAGGTTTAGCACGAAGTTTTTTTCCTCACAGTCGCAAACTAAACCCGTTTCATGACATTAATTTGATATTTTACTCAAATTTAAATGTTTGTTGACAAAAAAAAATTACATAGTTTCTTTTTTTATTACTTTTCTTTAATTTGATACATTCATACTGTTAATATAATTTAAATGTCATCCAATAATGTACACCACTCAAAAGGGCCCACATTAAATTCTAATATTTAATTATTTCGGTGGACCTGAACAATTATAATTCGCATTGTTTTATTCTATATGATACATGAACAAATTACTTGCCACCTACGTAATAACTGAGGTTCAATTTAATAAAATATTCTACATTATGATTCTACTATGATAGGTGTAATTAGAAAAAAATCAATCTATGTAATTAGAGAAGTTGTATATATTCTATATATTTGTAAGAGCATTTGCAATAATGATATCCTAATGCATCTGCGTCTCGTTTTCCTTTAGTGATCTAGAATTCACAATCAGATTAGCAATTCTCAAAGGAAAATATCCATAAGATCTTGGCTTAGCCGTAAAAAACCTAACCCAATTCCATATTTACAATAGTACAAGTACAAGTACAATATAAAAGTATATATACAAGGACAAGTAGTGAATATATATATATATATATATATATATATATATATATATTCACTACTAATATATATATATATATATATATATATATATATATAGGTGTCCAGTGGCAGATTTCAATGTTTGAAAAATTATAAAAAAAAAACTACACCTCTAATACAAAGTAGGTTTATTTTCATTTTATAACAACAAATGCGGATTTAATTTTTTAAAAACCACGTTTTCCAAATGGCGGCCATCGAGTCTGACACACTCTTCGAGTCTAGCACGCATGTTTTCAAAAACGCGTTTGCAGAGCGACTGGGGTATCCTACTGACTCCGGCTCGAATATTTTCTTTAAGTTGTGTCACAGTGCTCGGATTTGTTTTGTAAACAACGGATTTTAAGTATCCCCATAAGAAAAAGTCACATGGGCTTAAATCGGGTGACCTAGGTGGCCACGGTACGGTACCGTTTCGGGATATGTTTTTTTCTGGAAATGACTGCCGCACTGCATTCATGGACATATTAGCAGCGTGAGCTGTGGCCCCGTCCTGCTGGAACCATGTGTTTTGGTTGAAGGATGGACTATTCTGTAGTTATACTCTGAAAAAGTCATTTAACATCTGGGCATATCTCTCCGAATTCACAGTTACAGTTTGGCCACGTTGATTTTCAAAGAAATAAGGCCCTATGATTGCAGATGCAGACATGGCACACCAGACTGTTACTTTAGGCTTATGTAAAGGCTCTTGATGCATTTGTCTTGGGTTGTGCACATCCCAGTAACGAAAGTTCTGCTTATTCACATATCCTCCAATGTGAAAGTGAGCTTCGTCACTAAAGAATATGTTGCACATCCGGGTAGCAGTACGAAATCTCAACAACATCACCTCCGCGTAAGTTTTTCTTAATTCAAAGTCAGAATCGTGTAAATCTTGAACAATTTGAATTTTATAAGGATGGAACTTGAGCTTTTTTCGCATTATTACCTGTAAAGTTGATTTCGGAATTCCCAATATCGATGAACGTGTACGCAGTGATAAACGGGGATTTTCAACGACAGAAACCATAACACGCTCGACATTTTCATCCGTGGCTACCAATGGTGTAGGTCCTTGCCTGGGCCTATTTAATGTTGATCCTGTAGCTCTGAACCTTGCTACCCATGACTGAATGAGGTTGATCGATGGTCCATCACGTAATCAACGAATACTGTCACGATTACTAAATCGACGGCGTGCTACAGACAGTGAAAATCCACTCGAAATGTACGCCTCGACGGTAAAAGCGCGGTGCTCTCCACTCCACTGTTCCATAGCTACTAAAACATCAGCACCGCTTGCGCTTCTAACGATGCCCCCCGCGCCCCTATATAAATGTATACATATATATATATATATATATATATATATATATATATATATATATATATAAATATATATATATATATATTTATATAAATATATATATATATATATATATATATATATGTATGTATATAAACGGTACAGACAGGTGCATTATTCAACATAACAATCCGTTTGTTATTCAATAAAATCGACCCATACATACATTCTTATTGTAACGCTGCTGAATTTTTTTAAAAACCCTACAGTGTCAAAGGTTTTATCCATATACCTAATTCCACTAACTTAATGATGAATATTGGTCGACCTATACTAATAAGACGTAGTTCGAATAATATAACCTCAGCTGAACTGCTTACAAATTTAAGTAATTCCAGTTCCGGACATGCCATTTTCCCCATAGAAAATTTTATAAAAACAAAGTCTATAGCTGTTAATTTATACCATACAACAAAAATTTTATTTTTCCAGAAAAACAAATATTTTTTCTTCCATAAGCGCATTTTAACCCACATCGTATCCTATTGATGAAATCTCTAGGTTACAAAGACTACATAATTTATTACGCATCTGACAAGAATTGCTTATTTACAAATGAATGGCATTTGTATCGGCAACTAATAAGGGTTATATCTCATATTATTTGTTTGCTCGGAAAAATGTAATTTGCTGTATTTTTTTTATCTGCCTACTTAATACTGAATTCTCCCGATGCACTATACTTAACTTATATATCACCTTCGCTTCTTCTACACAGAAATATGTTTGTTATAGAAACACAATAAAATAAAATTATATGTTATTAAAAGAAAAGATTATTTTTATTTTTGGGAAATAAATTCAGCAAAATTATGAAATCAGTTACGTAACGGTGAACGTCAATCAGAAAGAGTTACGTCACATCTCATGAAACACCATTGTTGTTGACATTTTCGTATACAGATACAGAAGAAGGTTTTGATTAATTTTTCGTTTTTAACAATATTTTTCAAGTTGGTACAGTCGTCCTCAATTATACCTTAAAAGACAATTATAATTCGTAACGGAATCAGGTTTTAGCAAGGCATATATTTGCCCAAAATCTATCCGAAAAATCTATCAAACATATAACGGAGTCACGTTATATGTTTGATAGATTTTTCGCGCCAATAACTTTTGTTCATCAGAATTTCGGAAAGTTGAAAATTCGATGTAAGAATACACTTGCGTGTAAAATAGATATTATTTAAGTTTCATAGCCAGTACCCGTTTGCTTTTACAACCGTATGGTAAGGTAATTTGCAAAGTTTAAATTAAAACTAAAACAACTTAATTTCAACTCATACATTATTATTTTGTCAATAAACTTATAAAAATAATGACTGCAAATTAATATTGCTTTAGATTTAGAAAGAGAATATGTGTGAGTCGTATTAATTGTAATCTACTTATTCGCTCAGAGTTTCGACACTTTAACGTTTTTTACAGAAAACTCAAATCGAAATCATTATTGTAAGACAGGGAACACAATCAAAATAATTTTGTAGTGTAAACACAGTTTATCGAATAGATAGTTAAACTACAAATAAATACATACATCAAAATGATCTTTTTCACAAAAATACATGCTTGAGTCTGTAAATAAACTACGAGTATACTTTCTTGGAAGTTTTAGCCGCTTTTTCTGTATTTTTTCATTGTTTGGAACAGATTTAAATAATTTATGTGTACTTTAATTGTCTTTTAAAATTAGCATTTACACTGAGGTAACTACACGACACATGTAATACGACGAATTCATTTTCAATTAAATAAAAGACGGAACTTCCATACACAGACACCATTGTTTTGATTCGTTTCACGAGTAGTGACGTCTCGGAATAAATTGAGTTTTTTCGTTTGTTGTAAATTGAATTTATTGCGTTTTCGAGATAAATGGAAATTAGTTTCTTAAAACGCAAAATATGTAATGTAAATATATGATTTTTGAAAATGTATATTTTTTTGATTAAAGAGATACTGAGGTAAAGTATTAATCATTTTCCCAAATTTAGTCAACTAGCCAATTTAATAGTTATTTTTATAAGCTTTTCTATGAAATCGATGATATTCATTTTTCTGTATTCAAAATAACAACTTATAACTTATCACTATAAGTAAAGCGAGAAGCTTTAAACCAAATAAATGACAAATAGAAGATATAAAGAAAAAATATTATTTGTTTACAGATTTAAAATGCCTGTGCGGAAGATATGCTTTACCGCGTTGCGTGATGGAAACTGAGATTGACCGATACTTGAAGGACACAAAGAAAATTAATAAAATTATTACAGTGGTATCAATTTCCTTTCTTTACTTTCCAGTAAGAAAAAACTCCTTGTATAATAATTTATTATCTATACAGAAACGACATCTCCTGCCGGACCCCTGGAAACCCGAAAAAACTTTTTCCATGAATATGATTACAAAAATGATTCTGTTTACCCGTGATAACACACAATGTTAGATAACCGTTCTTCGTAAATGTTAGACGACCATCCTTCGCAATAAATTTAAGTTATCACTTCCATAAATAAAGTAAACGATCTGCTTCAGAGTAAACATCGCATCCTGTTTTAGTTTCCAAATGTTAGATAACCACACTTTTGTAATAAATAATATTGTTATCAGTTTAGTTGTCATCCCTACAAATAAGTAGACGATCTGTTTCTAAGTAAGCATCCTATTAATCTTGTTCCCAACGATTAGTCCATATCCCCAAAAACATGTATCTGTCAACTAGTGAAAGTATTATATTTAAAATATTAGTTTGTTTTCAAACTTTATCTGTACGTTATCTTTAAGTCCTAGAATATAAATACTCACTGATTAAGCATAAGAAAGACACTTCATTTCTAACACTTGTACTAGTAACATCTCTGTATCTTTGTATATTTCTATTTTCTTTTATAATAAATAAATTCAAATTAAATAATTGTTTTAAAAAGTCAATTTAACCTTCCGTCACACAACAACTATTTTTGGGGCAACTTTTATAATTTTTACCCCTCCCCCGTGACTCCTCCTATAACATTATTGTTATCCGGTTTCTGTTTCTATATATTCCATCATAATTATATGCCGTTAACGTTGCATCGGACAAGTTTTGTGCGCTCTCTGTGCCCGCGTGAATAGTCAAGCTACGTGCTACAACGACATTAATTTACTCCGTTTAATTTTCCATATTTTATTGCTTTTCTTTTGTTTTTTTCCTGTTTTTTATATATTCTTTTATAGGTCCTTATATGTATGTCTTTATATATGTTTTCACCTTACGATGGAGTAACGGTTCAATGCGATTTTTACGCAGAGACGGTTGTTGAACGGGAAATGACATTCACAACTTTTTATCCTAGGAGATCTCATTCCATTGAGAAAATTCTTATTTAAATCGGAAAAAATACATAAATGGGATAAAGAAGTAATGTCGCAATGGATCAGTGTATTTTTTTAACACCATATACGCAATATAAAAAAAGACCAAGAGAATCACTCCGCTTAGTCTCTAATTAAGAGAGAAACATTTTTGTTTTCATTTTCATTTATATTATAAAGTTATGAAAATAAATACTTAATATTTCGTTTCCTTTAATTAATCCAGGTAACGCTGCGTGTTTTAATTTCTCCCCATAATTTCTAACTAAAATCACGCGAGAGAAGGCGCGGATAAAAGCTAGTTTTCTACAAAATGCAACTGAATCTGTGTAGTTTTGGAAATAATAAAGCTAGAAACTATTTATAATTATTCAATACCTAATTAAAACATTAAAAGGGAAGAATGGTGTTTAAAAAAAATATTTCAAATAATCTTCATTATATAATTACTGAACTTATCCCGTGAGCTGATTCATGGGGAAGTGAAAATAAGCTAAAGGCATGTACTCAATTTTATTGCTGATGCACATATTTTAAAACGAATAGTTACAGAAAATTACCTAATGATTCCAACAACCTGGTCACACCTTTCTACGAGATTAATTGATGAAAACATGTGAAACACTGTGACACATGTGAAAACACTTTTAAACAGACCAACGTGATACAGATTTGTTGACATAAGAGTAAATTTATTATCAAGATGGTTTTCTTATGTATTTTGTTAAACTGAATAGAAGTTTAATGTTGTACGAACTTTACTGTGTTTTACAACCAAATACTTATTAATAATAATTAAATTATTAAAATATAACTATTCTTGAGATTTTACTTCAAAATCTTTTTTTTCATGATTAAACTATGAGTTATTGCATCAAAGGTATTTAAAGCGAGTTACATTTTTTCGAAATAACCTACAATAGATAACATCGGTATTGAATATTATATTAAATTTAGTACCGTAAATTGGGCAAATAAATTATATCCGCTCTCCGAAGATTTCATAACACGTAAACTCTGGTTATGGTCACGTGATGACCCGATTAGTCACACGTCGATCAATGCTGACATGACGCGACGTAAACGTCCGTTGATGTTTTCCTTTATTATAATTAAAAAAGCGACAGTGTTACTCGAAGCTTTCCCTCAGAGGGATTATCTGTTTATCTTTTATTTATTAACATGTTAATTTTCAAAATAATTCATATTTTTTTATTTTATTACGCGACCTTTCATCATCTATAATAATAAATAATAAAATGATGTTCATTTTACTCATCTTATATCATCTATGTAAATCACTTATGTATGATTATAGTTTACGTATACAACTACATCAAACATTTACTACACCGTATTTTAGTATTTAATATACTTCACATATACTCACATATTGACTTTCGGAGGCTAACCCAGAGTTACTTAGTCAATATCACTAAATACCCGCGTTGTAATATTGAACATCAATTTAAATAGAATAAATATTATTCAATTAAAAAAATTACTTAAAAAAAGGAAATCGCGGCCTTTACTGACAGTCGCTTACTGTATATTAAGTATACTAATTGCTATATTACAAATTTTGTCATGAACTAAAACTACAATAAAATTTACTAATATACGTAACTGTTGCTGTACTTGTGTCTTAATACAAAGAAGTTTACTTAAAAATTCGTAAAATAGATAATGCAGTTTAAAACCTAATAATAAAATGGGTGACACAAGTAACCATACTAACACTGAACTGGTCAGCATGGTCACGCTATTTGTGCGACAGAAATTAAAGAAGAAAAGAGGAAAAGGCTTAATAATATGCACCGACACGTTAGTATATACGGCAAAAAAGGGAGAAAGAATTAAATTGAGTTCTAGTTCATGGAGAGGACAGTGAAGAATCAAGGATTCAATTGTTCATGCAGAAAAGAATAAAGGATAATAGATTGAGCAACGTGCGTGGACATGCAGGAATTACTTGACCTTTAGAAAATTAAGAATAATGACAAGAGTTTCTTCAAACTATGGAACTAATTGCACAGAAAATACTACAATCTAATCACATTCAACACACTCATGAAATGGTCAACTCTTGTGGATCGAGAGTACTTCAGCTTTTGTCATTTCAGAGTCAATGTAACGTTTCATCCTGTTTTTCTTGTAACCGGAGAAGATATTCAACTTCGATCGGAGTCTGTACCAAAAAATGGTACAAACTCCGATTGCCGGAGAAATTTCCTGACGTAAAAAACATTTTATTAAGCGGTATAATATCCCTTTTAAAATTTTTCTAAATGTAGTATAGTTTGAGTAGGGAATCGGTCAAACCTTAGTCAGTTTTGTTTTGTTTGTCCAGGATAATAAATTTCGCCTTTATTACACAAGACATTATGAGTCTGGATACAAGAGCATCACGTTACTCCATCCAATTTAATTGGCAAAATCTTGTAGTTTCACATTCTACACAATCGTTAGTAATAATTTTTTCTCAATGAGTAGGGATACTGATGAAAAACGCATAAAAAAGTAACAAACAATAAGGAGGCGATAATGATACCTTTCTTAATATTATCGTATATGATGTAGATATGATCATCGCGTTCCTGAAGACTCTGCTCGTGCAGGAAGCAGAGAGCATGGTGAAGCTCATGCAGCATCCTGGTTGTCTGAGTTGTTATCCTGGTTGGTTTGTCAAGGGCCTGTGCCCTTGCGCGTCAGACAACCAAAATTCTGCAGGTTCAACATCTGCTTGCCGCCAAGAGTTGAAAACAAAACTTGAACAATGAATTTTATCAATCCTTTACGCTTGCGATTAAACCGCACAATAATTTTACATTCTAAGGTTCGCGTATTCCAAAATTTATCAGCATAACATTTCATTCAAAATTGATCAGTATTTTTAAGAAAAAATCCATTTTTTTTTAATTTTTATATTTTAAACCAACCAGATATTTAATAAAATTAATCCCATTTTAACTAATTACTGTTCAGAGGTTAGAAAAACAAAGAAAATTTTAAGATATAATTCACTATACTAAACATATTGTACTTTTAATTGAATTTTTCTCTTTTTACACAATTCCTTTTTTTTAATATATCATTAAAAAGGAGCATAAATTGTAATTTGGTCATAATTTGAAGCTGTCAGTAGTAATTTTAATAATAGGGGTGTTAGATAATAATACGGAATATGGATTTTTTCCTCACTGCAAATTGAAAGTGAAAATGAATAACTTGCATCGTTTTGATAATAGAATAATTGAAGGTTATCGAGTCAAGAGTGAAGCAAGTAGAGAGGCTTTTGTAAAGAATATAATGAAATACGTGAAGTAATTCAAAACTTATAATTTGATATTTTCAACTTGAGGAAAAAAATGCATTCTGCTAATATAGAGGTGCAAAGAGAAAACACGAAATATCTTCCGTATGACTTTTGCAAACATATTTTTCGGTTCTTTATCGAGTTTCGTAATAATATGACATCATTAAACTACTTGAGGAGTCCAAAAACAATAAAAATAGGTTACTTACAGCATGAAGTAATGAGGTATAACAAAAGTACAGATACTAATATAATAACATTGCGCAGATCAAGATAAAAAAAAAACTGAAAGAATTCCCTATAAATGAAATAATGGTTTGTGATTATTAGGTGGATGGTTTGAAGGTTACGTCTAGTATTCAAATTCACATTTGATTAAAAAAATTATCCCCTAAAATCTCTGGCATTTGAAAAAATACTTTAAAACGGTTATCTAAGAACCTAGAAAATGATAATGCTCAATATATTTAATAAATAATTAAAAATTTTCTCAACAAAATTGTATTCTATTTCTTTTTGTGCTAGGGTTCTTCAACCACACTTAAATTATATATTGGCGTAAAACTGAGTAAAAGCAATTCCCGATTTGTGTTCAATACTGGTTGCGTTACGAACATATTTAATCTTTTTTTGCGATTAATTGCAATATCATATTTATTGCTAATATTATACATTTTGTTGTAAATTAAATATCAATAAATTAAAAGTATACCTGTTTCGTTGTTGGTTTCTCCATAAATTGCATTGCCAAATGTGAAACGTCGACATATTCTTCTACCACTTTGTCGTAGGCCCCATTGATTTTATCATTAGATTCATAGGGATAAGTCGTTGTTAGTTATGGGTACTGTACCCATAACTATCATCGAATACGCCAACTTCATCTTTCAAAATTTTAATGAATATAATTCGAAACAAATTTTGGTTAAAAAATGACAAAAAGTTATTGTATTCAAAATATATCCGCAAACACATTCTTATCAAGCGTCGCTATTGTGATTCTGAGGAAGTGAATACGCTGTTTGATGGGAAAGCGTTTTCGCACGCTTATATAGTCGCCCAAATAAAAGGCCAAGTCCATAAATAAAAACCGGTAACTAGGCATAGATTTAATATTTTGTTTATTACTTATCAGCAAGCGTTGGATTAAATAATTTCAATGTTGATGACAACTGTTAACGGTTCAAATGGTATATGATCATTTAATTATTTCCAGATACTGTGGTAATCGAAAAATGGTTTCTGGAATTTTCGAATAAGCTTTTTAATTGTTTAATTAACGAATGTGGAAAAATTATTTTATTGTTTTTTTAGTTCAAATTTATTTTCTTATTTGTTTTCATACATTTATCGATACACTACAAGTAAACTTTTCTTAACAACAAGGAATTAACAGTTCAACAAATTAAAACCAAAGTAGGTATAAATTAAACGTAAATTCAAAATACACAAGGGCTATAAAACGTAAAGACGACACATTTCGACAAATTTACTTTCATTTATCATAAACAAACCACACTCTGGTGCGATCGCGATTAGGTGATTAAGCAGTTGAATACCGTGGGAGACTGGAAAGTTCCGAATTAATTTGGTTCTAAAGGGCGTTATAGCAAACAGGTGATGATTGCGTGAATGCAGGAAATTGCCAGGTGTGTGGAATGAAAGTTTACTCAATAATACAAGGCACAGATTTTTTTCTTTTAATACCTAGAACATAAATTTCATAAGCGCAACGTCTCTTCTGAGTTGTAAGGAATGGAAACCTAGCATAACCAACAGAAGATTGGTAGGAAATAGAAAGGGGAAGTACCCATACACTCTCATACACAGATTTCGGAAGAACGTCTATTGCACACATTAAATCATCAAGCTGTACGTGATTTCGTATGGGTTTCAAATAATGGACTAAGATTCTAATCGGTTCTGAACCATTGAAGTGTACAGCTAGCGAATTGATGACATAGATTGAAAGTCTTTTGAATTATTTAACACGAATCTAAGTTTCCGAACTAAGTTTTTGCTGCATCCGCCATATGCCCACGTAGAGTCAATCGCTAATAAAATTTGACTCCCAAATCAACGATGCAGTCGGATTTCGCTGACTTTATATTGCCGTGTTCACTATTGAACATTTGTTTGCGTTAACCAAACATATTGAACCAAAAAGCTAGGCTTCCTGTAAAATAAAAAAAAAACTATTTAATTTGTCCAGATGGGGGATAATTATGATATTTGTGTAATGGCTATAATGCTTTTTTAACTTCTTTCTTTTGTTTTACTGAAATCGAATTTCTATCTGCTAAGTGATATCATTAATATTGAGTCCTTACTTAAGGTTTTCGCCTAATTATAAAAAAAAATAAATAGAACATTGAATTGAAAAATCTACATACATCAGTCTACCGCACTGTACAAATTTGTACGTAAGTAAATAGCTCGCTGGTTACTACACTATATTTGCCATAAATCGAATCTTCGGAATACAAAGCCGTCCGTGACTATGCGGTCTAAAAAACCTTGTTTGGAGACGTCTGGGATGATATATTAACTGTGAGCATAGAAATTTCTGCTAACAATTTATTTATTTCTTAGTATTTGATAATTTTTTAAGTAATTACGATGTAAATTTTTTTAACAGAATTTTTTCAAGATGTTGTTGTCTTCAATTTATTTGTAAGAAAACTTTTTAGACGGAAGTTTTTTAAAAGTGTTTTCATGATGTAACATTTGTGTTATTCTTGTTACAAGCTGAATTTTGCCGAATTTTACTTAGAGTATTTTCGCGCATAATTTCATTTTGATGGTACACCCCAGCATGCCTACAAGTTTCGTTATGTTGTGTATATATATTAAGTTGTCAACTTATAAATTCGCCACTTTTTTAGACCGATTTCTGGTATTATAGAAACTTTTAAAATATTTCTTGTAAGGTATATAAAGAGTGCGGCATTCGAACTTCTGTTCAGTTTGCAATCGACTAATCGGCGAATAAAGAATTAATTAAAAATGGAAGTATTTCGAAGTGAACTTAGAAGACTCTTTCTTCATGAATGCTGTTTAGAGCGAAAAACCAGCGACGTATCACGCAATATATACAAAACGATGGGTGAAGGTATGCCCTCTTACGGCACAGTCAAGTACTGCTTCCAAAGGTTCAAAGAAGGAAATTTTGACCTATCTGATAAACCTTATCCAAAGCAACCTCCTACAATTGATTTAGAAAAATTTAAAAACCTGATTGAAACAGATCCCAGATTAAGTTTTTGTTGCTTGGCAGAACTATTTTCGTGCCCCCGTATTGCAATGGAAGAACGGAAAAACAACTTCAAGCTTTGAGAAATAAGTAGAAATATTTCGTTTGTTTACAACTCGATCTAAAACTCTTTCAACTTCAAACGAGAGCTAATGTGTGCTTGGAGCTACTGAGTTCCCATCTTACCAACGAGACGCTAAAGTATCTGGTTACAGGAAATGAAAAGTGGGTGATTATGGTAATTTTTAGCCTAAACGCCAGTGACTAGGAGCTGGAGTAAAAGGTGTACTTAGACCAAAATATAATATTGGACAAAAGATACTTTTTAGTGCATGGTGAGGTGTCAATGGAGTTATTCATTTGGGAACTCTTCCACGCTAACAGTACAATTACAGCTAATATTTATTGTGAACAATTGAGCAAAATCGCCGCTAAACTTTCTTCAAATCAAAGCAAAGTTTATTTTTTACATGACAATGCTAAGCAGCAGCGAAATTATCGCGTGTAAAACTACTTTCATTTGGATGGAGTATGCTACTTCATCCACCGTACTCTTCAGATCTTTCGCCGTCTTATTACCATCTGTTTCGCTCTCTCTCTAATAATTTACGTGATAGAAAATTTAAAGACTAAAGTCATATCAAATCGAACTTCACTGGTCTTTCAGTCAAAGATTTCTAAAACGACGGAACTTTAGCTCTGCCTACACATTGGCGACAAGTGTTAGATACCGACGATGCTTATATAATTGTCAATTGATATTATTGACTGTATATAAAAAGTTGAAAAGTTTGTGTATAGAGATGGCGGGTTTATAAGTTATATATATATATATATATATATATATATATATATATATATATATATATATATATATATATATCGTTTTACTTCGTATGATATAGAAATCAAGAAAAGTAGAATTAAATTATGAAATGAGTTAGAATAAAGAATAGGAAAATTAAGATCCAATTTTGATTTTAGTTTTCAATCTGTAGGCTTTGTAAGACGAATTTTTTTTTCATGAAATTGACGATCAATGTGTCAACACTTCTTTTAATTTTACAAGCCTGGATCCACAAAGTCTAAAACATAATTCAAACATTGCTTCTTCCTGTTACTTACTGTTTTCTTACTGTAACTGATCTTCCACACTGTTATTTGAGGCAAACTGAAAGAGCTTCATTTTCTTCGTTGGTATTGAAGATCTTAAGCAAACGACTTATGACAAACTGCTCGAGTGGTATTCATAAATATTCCAACTAAAATACCTTTTTGCATAATTCCTTTAATGTAAACAAATCGATTTGACAGTTTAGGTGATGTAAACATTTTTTCTTGTAATTACAAGTTAGTAATATAATACATACATACTGGTAACATTTTCATTGAACAGGGAATGAATTTTGAATTGAGTTTTTATTTAAGTGCCATTATATCGTGAAGATGAATAGATCTAAGAAGAACAATGTTTTGTTATATTTTAGTTCGGAATCAAAGGGAAAAGCAAAATGCGATTTATGTAAAACTATCTATTCAATAAAAGAGGGTTCAAGTTCAAATTAAAATATGCACTTAATGTCCTAACATCACCCCAAATACGACACCTTGTTTAATGTAAATTTTAGTCTCAATGAGCTTGGTTATCAAAACATTTTGGAGTCAAATACTTCAGCCATCATCAATTGACTGAATGTATGGAAATAAAATAGATTACCCAAGCTGAAACCGATAACCTTTGAACCGCCAAAGATTGACAAAAAAATTGCTTCAACTACAATTAAACTGCCAGTTAAACGGTAATGCAGTATCGGAGCACACGTTTCGCGTACCATTGCAGTTTACCGGTAAAAACACAGTCGGTCTACTGAAAATGGTCGTAAAATATATGCAACCGTTTTTTATTGTCGAAGATATTGGCATTAACAGGAACTAATGAATTTCTGGGAACCAATATATGTGATGCTGACTAGAAAACATATTACTACTGCGTTATTGTCAAAGTTTTATGAAGACATTTTAAATTTAAAATTACAGTTACAAACTGTGAAATACTTGATTTTAACAACAAACAGTTGAACCTCACGTGCTGTCGAAAGTTATGTAACGACTCATTTTATCAAGGATTAATGAGAATTATGTTCTGGTCTCTTTTCTTGTTTTAAATACAGTGACCATCACACTTCTGTAAACATTCATGTCGAGCTTAAGAGATAACCAGAGAATGGGAAATATGTGATAAGTTCCATGTTATCGTTACAGACAATGCGGCAAACGTGAAAGCTTCTGTGCATAGTACAGGATGGGATCATTTAACGTGTGTTGCTTATACGTTACATGTCGCTGTACAAAATTCTCTTAAGTTTGATTAATTACAAGTTCTGTTTAAACACACTGAGGTGTATTAGCCACATAATAATTAAATTTTTACGCAAAAACAGCTCTGTTTTAATCGAGTCCTTATGAAATTAAAAAATGGCTTCAGTACTATATCGAATTCTACACTTTATGTAATAGAAAGACTTCATATAACTCAGAAACCGGTTGAAGCTACATTGGAACTTCTGCGTAACCCATCGAACGATGTATCCTTGATAGCAGACAAGTTGAATCGTCTTCCAGATATAATTAACATTTTAAAACCATTCTATCAGGCAACTACAGAGATAAGTAAGAAAAAACGGCATTATTTTGCGTTTAAGGCGTTTAAAAAAAAATGTCGACATCCCCACCCACAATCTCGCTCAAAGAAATTTTACATGGCATGAAAAAAAAATTCCATAAAGATAATTATCATTCCATATTACCGCGGGTTACAATAATGAATCCACGTTCAAAATGAACGCTTACAATGAGGAAGAAAACTCTCATAATCGGGAAAAAGATTTGATTAGGCATAATTTAACCATAACGCTGGATTTCATACAAAATAATCAGGAACCACTAATAGATAATCCGATAGAGAGCGACAATATAGATGAAGACATTGCATCAAAAATGTTCGACAGTAAGTTCCAAACGCAACTACAATGCTGTTAACAAATTCCGTAATATTTTTTAGGAAATAATATCGAAGACTCACTTTTGCCAAGAAAAAATCCGTTTCCCTGATGAAAATCCAGAGAACATTTTACCCACAACTGGCTAACTTAGCAAAAAATATTTGGGCTTTGTAGTTCCGTACCTTCTAACAGATTATTTTCTAAAGCAGATAAGTGTAAGTGATCGCAGTAAATTAAACGCCTTAGAAAAAGTTGTTATGCTTAAAGCCAACAAACATTCATTTTGAACTTCGTAAATAGTATAATAAAGGTGATGTAATAGTGGTGTTAATATATATTTAAAATACTGAAAACTTATTTAAAGAAACTGTAAGACATGTGTGCGTATACGATGTATAGAATTGTGATATGAAATTGTTACGTACATGCATTTCATGTTCAAATCTTTTAAATAGCGTGTAGGCAAAGCGTAATAAACGTAGGCAAAGCTGACTGAGCTAGTGTTAGATTATGTTCGGTTAGGTCTTTGTTTGGTTATGTTAGGTGAAGTCGAGCTATGCTGGGCTGGCTAAACTATGTAAAGTTAGTTCAGGCTGGGCTGAGCTAAATAAAGATTAAATTATGTTAGTCTAGAATGTGTGTAATTTTAATTATGTTATTTTAATTTAGGTTATACTGGGCCAGATAAGGGCTATTTTAAGTTGGTTTATATTGTGTTAGACTGATCTAGGATAAGATCACGTTATACTTAGATAAGGTTAGAGGAAGGTTTAGGTTTTCGTGATTATATAAGGTAAGATCATACAACCTAACCTAGTCTTATATAATATTGATTTTTATTGACATATTGTCTTACATTTATTGTCTTACATAATATTGATTTTTTATTGATATTTATTGACATGATTAGGTTAGGCTAAACTATTAAGCTACTCAATAAAATATCGCATAGATTAACACAAAACTAGTCCAGGCTGACCTAACCTAATCTAACGTAGCATATCTCTAACCTAACCCAACCCAGGTTTAACATAACTGAGCATAGAGTAACCCTAATTTGATAGGATTACTCTATATTAATTTATATTGACTATACTAGGCTTTATCTTCGTCTAGTTTAATCCTTTACTGATTAGCGGTGCCGTTTGGCATCGCAGAGTAGACCTTTAAATTTTCACACTTTTCTATGCAACTGTTGCAATTGGTGGAATTTTGATATGTCAAATCATCTTAATAAATATACTTCTTTTGATTAGGTGTGATGACGACCAATCACAGTGTCCCATTTTCGTACAAAATAGTGTTAAATGCGAGTGCTCTTAAAAGTTGAAAAAATCGATTTTGCTTTCACGTTAAGTGTGTATAACGTTGATAGTTAATACTAAATGGTGTTCTTATGATATGTATTGTAATTGAGAAACACTACAGAACTATTATAGAAGTAAAATAAATAATATGTTATTTCCTTTTCAGGAATTTCTCATTGCACAAAGCTTTAGCTATTTTAGAAGAAGCTGAAGATCTCAAGCCAAAACTATATCTATAAGACCTCCCGAATTTTCGTCAGGAGTTTCTACATTTATAGAAACTCCTGACGAAAATTCAGCAGATGGTGACGAAGAAAGACTTGTGAACAATTTTAACGGCCGGCAAGTAAACGCGAGATGTGATGTTGTTTCGCCACTAGGTAGTCCACGAAGGATTCAGTGTACTCAATTCTTGCCTCAAGAAACAGCGACCTCGTACATATCTATCATTAAATCAAGAGAGGTCCACTGTAAATGTTATCGCTGGTCATGGAAGCAGAGGAGGTAGGCATAGAAGCAGCCATGCAGGTTGGACTGGACCTACAAGTGAGACAAAACGTGTTCGGTTTTCTGATTTTACTTACGAGCTCCTCTTCTACAAACGAAGATGTCAAAGCTGCACCTGTAAGAAACAAACAAAAAACAGCATACTTTTGGGTTTATGAAGATATAACACGAGAAACTCCTTCATTTCCTGAAAGGAATTACACCAAATATAGGAAACTGTCGCGAATATAAATGGTTGAATTATTTCTAGAACGAGATATCCACACACTTTTAACTGATCGGAGACAAAAATACGCAAGCCGCATTTCTAAACTGTCCTAATAAAATAAGTAAACACGAAATAGTAACTTTAGTAGCTACGCTAATACTATCTAGTTACAATACTGTAACCAGATAGTATTAGTGTAGCTACAAAAGTTACTATTACTAAAGTACTGAAGAATCATTATTGAGATCAGGGTGATGATGATAAAATCTTATATATCTCTGTATGCGGCGTGAACGTTTTAAAACTATTAAGCGTCTCTTGCATAGCGCTGATAACAATGAAATTGAGACAAATGATAAAATGTGGAAACTGCGACCTCTTATATGCATCCTCAAAAAAAATTCGAAAACTACGTGCCATATCCTCGTCGAATTATGACGAATTCATGATAAAATATTTTGAAAAACATGTATGTAAACAGTTCATTCTTGGAAAACCTATCCGTATCGAATATAAAGACGGGTTCTTGAATAGACCATACGAAAATTTGGTAGACTTGATTTTCGGAAGCGTATTATTCACACGCATTCAAGCAAGTGTGGAAAAGGATAAAACATTTGGACGAGTCGCAGCACCATTCATAAAAATTATCGATGAATTACCTTAGAACATCCGCTCACTACCGACGAGTTTTTACTTTGACAAGTTGTTCACTGACTTTCGGCTACTTACCGATATAAAGAAAGAGGCTATGAAACTACAGACACGGTTCGCACCAACCGTTTTCCTAAGGACATTCCGCTAACAAACAAAAAGGTAATTTCCAAACATGCGGCACAATGGGTCATACGAATTTACTAAAAGTCAAGGGAACAACATAGTCGTTGTACGATGGAAGGACACCTCAGATATTACAGCTATGTCTACGCCGTGTGGCGTAGAACCATTGTCAAGTATTGGACAACATTCCTCATCTGAGCAAAAGAAAATACACGTACCGCATCCTGCTATCTTTACGAACTATTATTGATATATGAGCAGTACCGATTTTATGGACCAGAACATATGTACATACTGGATTGGTATTAAGGGAAAAAAGTGGTAGTGGACCATCTTCACCTACCTTTTTGTTGTTGCAGTCTACAATGCCCGGATATAATTATAAAAGCAGGAAACTCGATCAACCAACTTGATTTTCGGAGACACATTATTCACACATACTTGCTGCGATCCTATAACACACTTCAGAGTGGTGGTCGCCCAAAAGCATCTAAAAAATCGCTGACAGGTCACAGAATACCTGATTATATTCGTTATGATAGTTTCGGCCATGTTTTGATACCTGGTGGCGAGCGTCAAATATGTGGATTTGAGACATACAAAGGTCAACCTAAATTGCAATATGGCAAGTGTAATGTTGGATTATGTGCTGGATGCAATTATAAGTTTCACACATAATTATAAAAATAGATATTATAATTAAAACTAATATTCGGTATATTGTTTCTAAATAATAAAGAGTAAAAAATAATAAAATGTTTTTTATGATAAAATAACGATCAGACACGGTAGGAGATTAGAGGCACAATTTAGCATCATAATTTTTTTCCGAAAATAGTGGGTGGATATTTTTGTTAATAACCAAATTCCATCAAGACGACCTGCATTGAAACATATTAAAAAAATCAGCAAAATCGGAATAATAGTAAAACTGGGGCTATAATGTGTTAACTTAATCTATCGTAAAATGATCCTAACTCATTAAGTTTAGCCTAAACTTACTCAACATAGGATAAACCTAATCTAACTAGGCCAAGTATACCCTAACCTAGAATATCGGAACCTTAACCTGACGTAGCTCAATCTAATCTAACATAGCATAGTTACCCTTACCTAGCATAATTTAGCCCTTAGTCAGCCCAATCTAACCAAACTTAATCTAACATAGCGTAACCCCAACGTAGCCCGCCTAGCATAACATAGATAAGCACAGAAGACACTTTGTACTTCTTAACCTAGCCCAACCTACACTTACATAAATAGCATATCACAAAACATAGCAACATGTAACTCTAATTAGCATAAACTATACGCTTCTTTATTAAGGTTAACACAAGCACTACAAATTGTCAGTGATCGTAAGTATATTCTTTAATATTTAGATAAATCATATTCGAATTACCGTCGAATTACCGCTAGATGGCATCGGTTACATAAAAAAGGAAATTATTTTTATTACCGAAGCCGAAAGTGTTTTCTACCGTGTGAAATAAAAAATATTTCAAGGACGTATTAATATGTGGTGATTTTTTTTCGAGTAGATTGCATAGTGATGATGAAAAGGTAAGTTTATTCGTTACACTGTTTTATGACTTCAATTAAAGGAAATTTATAATTTGAGCTTTTTTTTGTCCAATAACTGAAAATTATTTTCAATGTAATTGATTTATGGGAAGTGCTGTCCAATACTTGCGTTACAGGAACTAATTTTAAATTATGAAATTATATTTTTATTCGGCTGATTACACTAATTTTTTTCCTTACATATTATCTGACTTGTCTCCATGGTCTTTAGACAGATGTAAAATGACTGAGCATAATATATCCAACTGATTTGCTGCAGATCCTGTTGCCAGTAATAAATTAACAATGACAAATGAAAGAAAAAAGGTTAAATATCATCTTGACTTTCTGAATCTAGCGGTGAAAGATGTGAAAGATAGTGGTAACGTTAGGGAAATTGTATAAATTAATTCAGTCCATCATCTTTTTTAAAAGAAGGCAAATAGATTAACTCAGAAAAGTGGATCAAAGAGAGAAGGGTTCTGTTTAAAAAAGGAAATCTTTTAAAGTAGCATGTGAATATTTTTAATTGACCACCCATGCTCAAATATCTTTAAATATAACCATCCAACTGAAATTATTAAAGACATCCAGATATATCCCTGCGAACTAACGAAGATGTGACCTTTATAAGTGCTTGCATAAATATTCATAAATGCTTTTCGGAGATCATGAAAGCGGATATCCGTAAATAGTGTTCGATAATCAAGGTTATTTGACAGAAAAAAAACAAAAGGGTAAAATAGAAACGAAAGTAAGTTTCAGTTATATTCTAGAACTGAAAGTATTTTCTGTGAAGAAGCCAAGAATGTGTATACTGTAGACACTAACAACTGAAAAGAGTTCATCACAATAAAGTTTTCATTATCTGCGGGTTGTTTCTCTGCAAAGATGGTTATACACAGCTATCGAAGAATTCTACAGAAAGTCGCAGAAAGTAATACCTACCAAAAGATTGGGAATTACCTTCTTTAGCTAGTTGATGATGCAGTGTATAGGTCTGTGAAAGCAGTTTGGAAAGATGCGTCACATACGTGCATTACTTAAAATCTAGGGAAAGCGGTAAGGATATTTAATTTTACGATGGTACTTGATACTGCTCTAAAAAAATCAATAAAATCCGCAACGTTAGTAGATGGATTTAAGACCTCTGGCTTAATACCATTGGTTACAGCAAATGTGTGGTAACTAAAAACAAAAAATAATAAATAAATTAACCCACAATTACATGCTGAACATAATTCGAAAGGTTTTATTTCATTTTCTCAATTTTCAAACATTAATCGAATAATAAAATTATAAACCAACAAACGTAAATTATAACCAAATTTCGCAAATTTCCCCTAATCTCCCCAAGTCATTTAATTATCCAATATCATTCATGAGAATTCAATCAGTTTTAATTGAATGTCGATTGGTCTATTCAAACTTCCAATAACACATTGAGTAATACAAATGTAATAAAATTATGTTTTTTGTAGATTTCAAAGTAATTTAACAAGCTTTTGTAACTTTCTTTTTACTCATCACTTTTCATTCTCTTATTACACCCCTTTAAAGAAAACATACTGAATTCTATTCCATTTCCCCGAAATTCACTTACCTCCATGTTAACATGAACATTTATTCCTACCAGATCTACCTTTTAATGAAGTTGAAACACCGCACTGGGAACAAACGCCGTTGAAACATAGCATAGCTGATATTATGACACAAGAGACTGGGTTTGATAAAGAAACCGTATTCGAAATAAGCATAACTTTAAAAATATTATTCATTGCCTTTTGAGAACTACCTAACATTACCAAAAATAACAAAAACTACCTAACATTACCAAAATTACCATATGACAGAAAAGATAATAAAAATTAACTAAAAATTTACACCTGCTAAATTGAAGAGCAATTCGTGAAGAACAATAACTAAAAGAATTAAAGAAGAAGATAGGAATATCCTGAAGGAAGATAATCAAATTAAGAAGAATGTAAGTGAAAAACATAAATACGGAAATAATGGAATGAAAACTAATGAGTAAAAAGAAAGTTGCACCAACTACAAAGGTTTGTAAAATTTGTTTAAAAGAAAACGTATACTTTTGTTACATAAGTATTAATCAATTTTTAAATGTTAAATTTATGCCGCAGAAACTTCTTCCCGTCCCTCTAAGTCATTTTATCCACGGCAACCTTACCGCTGCGACCTAGTCGCCCTAATTATGTTTTAAGGTTAAAAATAAGAAAGAAAAAAAGATGCAAACTAAAATATTAAAGAAATTTCAGACGCATTCAACAGATTGTTCACTATGACGTAATTGCAATAATTTTTGTTTTCATGTAAACTTGAAGAAAGGCAACCGTGACAATTTTATCCTAAAATATGTCAATCTATACTGTTTCTGTGACAAACCGAATATATTGATATGTTTTAGAATAAAATAGTTCAAGTTTTATAACCATCACGAGTCACTGGGTGTACTCACTAGCACTTCTCACCCACCACCAGAGAATTTTGGCCAAGCATTGCTTTGTCACCCATAAGGATGACCCGACCAATGAAACTCATCATTATTGAAAAAAAACAATATTTTCAAAAGATGGATATGTTAGTAATTCTTCAATATCCATGGTAAATAGAAACTAAAACAAAATGAACTAAACAACTGTTATATAGGATTTACAGAAAACATGGTCTTCACATTTTCAGGATATCAGTAAACTAGGACTATAATGCAAATTTCAATGATCATGACAATATACTGTTAACTTGCCGGAAAAGAAAATTAATTTATCAGTAACGAATTATAAATGATATGTGGGACTGTTTGTTGACATTAATAACAATATCTATGATGCGAAGAAATCACAGATGAGAATATTGTGCTAAACATTATTAGACGAATAACGTGATAGTGAAGAGAATGACAAAGAGGTGACACGTAAAACGTGACACGTAAACGGTGACACAATGAGGGCGTAAAAAAGAGACAATAGATAAGTTTAAGCAGTACGTACAAATAATTTGTTTATTTAGCTTAAAAACTTTAATTTTTTATTTTAAATTTAATTTAGTAGATGTATTCAATGTTTACATTGTCATTTGGATATTTAAGGTTATTTTTTATAATTTAATACAAAATTAAAACATGATATGCCAGCTAAGCTTTGTTTTTGTCGAATAACAAATTTAACCGCGTAGACTATTTTTACGATTTTGATCATAGTTTGACAATGGTGATCAAAAAAAGAAATTTTACAAATATATTTATTGTGATTATGCAACTAAAGAAAACAATTAAAATAGAGAAAGAATATAATATGAAATTTAATTGAACAGGATATACAAGATATTTATTGAATAAAGACTAAGTGACAAAACAAAATTATTAATTTATTAAAAAAATTTCTAAGTATATTTGAAATAAAAATTATATTTCATTTATGGTACTGATTATGATTCCAAAACAAGAAACGTAAGTTTAATTTGCTTTAAAGTCCACAACAATAAATGAAAGAATTATAAACATGAAAGAATAGAATATTCAAGAATTTGAATATAATTTCGAGACAAATTATTTTACATAAATAATATATTAATATATAATAAAAATATTTTATATTTTACATATTTTTTTAAAATGTGTGATTTTATCCTCTTCGGCATCATTATTACGTGAGTTAGGATGGTTCAGAATTGAGTAATAATCGCTGGGATTGGAAGTTGTCATTCGGCGTTGTGAGGTATCGGGTCCATTGGGAGTTGTCAGGCAGAAATAATAATCAGTCGACTAATCTGTGGCTACTCTCCACTGTATTGGCAGTGCGAAACTAAATTATTAGTATTACTTCTCAACTAATTTCTAAGACCTCTACCACAATGATTGCAGCATGAACATGGGGCCCAGCTTCTATCTCTGTTCCAATTGCAAAATTAGACTAAAAATAATATGCTACTTTTGGAAATCGAACAACTTTTTACTAAAAAATCCCCCGCTACAAATGTAACAAAATTTCCCCTGGTTATTTAGAAATTACCGAGATATTTTGTTACGATAATAACTGAAATATTAACTTTCAAGTCGTTTATTATTTATTTATAACCACTAATTTATTTATAAGCACTTTACCACTAATTAAATATTAACAACCCTCAATTGAATGAGGATGGAACCATAACATTTCAAAAATGTCACGTAACGCGGAAACGTGAAGTATTAAATAATTGTTATATATAATCATGTATTCAATATGGGTAGACGAACAGAAATTAGTAAAAATATTTCCCATAACTTTTACTGTTAACTTGTATAATTTTATTAGTTTAGTTAGTCGTAATATTGTACAGTACACATTATAATGTAGTAACAAACCAAACATTTCCTTTTAAAACCACGAGTGAGAATTACGTGGCAAAAAAACTATCAGAACCGACTTGATTCTTGTAAACAATTATATTTACAAACATAACTGCTCTCGTTATAGAATACTTGACGTCTTTAAACGAAGGCGGCAGCTTCCCATACGAAAGAAACAAGACACCCAAAGTAAGTACTTTTTACCTTTCCGTATGGAAAACTTTTAATATGGCTAACCTAAAGGTGCATATGAATATATAAAATTAATACATTCGAGCTCTAATGTATGGAATAACATGATTTCATAATTTTGTTTTGTTATACCGATTGTTTTTTGCATCTTGTACCGAAACGAAATTAAAAAGTGGGGAATATTAAGAAGATATATAGTACATAAGTATCGATCATATTCATAACCAACAATGAATATATTTATTTATTATTCTTCCGGCAAAAATAATAAATTAAGTATAATTGTGTACAATAAACAAAATCACACAGCAGAATACTACAGATACAACAAACCAAGTGGCAATCACATCTCTTATATGTCGGCGTGCCCAGTGCTAGGCATTGAAAATGGACCCAAATTCCATAATTGTATTATAGATATCTATTATTTGAAAGATGTAGACAAATTCGTTATTCACCATAGTATTACATTCGCTACTCAAAAAAATGAGCCTTGCTTACATTCTTATTCCGACCAAGCTGAAAATTTGGTACCCCTTTGTCTCAAAGTGTTTTTTTCATATACCTAAATTATACTAACTGTAATTATAAGTATTAATTAACCTATTGTTCTGAATAACAAATCTGTTTTTCTAATCTAAGCGGGTTTTAACCTAGTTCGCGTCCCGTTGATGATATCTCTAGGTTACAAGAGTATTTTATTTATTTTTAATTGACATGAATTACTAAAATAATAACTAATAACTTAGTACTATAACTTGAGCGAGAAACTTTAAACGAAATAAATGACAAAAAACGAGACCAAGAAAAAATATTATTTAACTAATGAAATATGGTTAAGTGAAATAGCATATGCCATATGCTTTCATGTGTTGTGTGATGGAAACTGAGATTGACCGATCAAGGAAAAGTGAGCTGGAATTGAGGCAATATTCACCACGAACACGATACAATAAAATAAACCACTAGAACAATTAGAAAAAGTATTCAAACACATGTAATATTGCATGTAATTGAAATAATAAAAATTAAATTATTCCCGTAGCATTAACTTCATTTTTTCCTTATCAGTTACAAATAATATCTCCTTTTATTCTTAAATATTTACATGATTTTATACGTATGGTGACAGTTTCGAGTTAAAAAAACATATGAAACAAATGTGATCTGGCTAAACCTATTACAAATTACGTAAACATATTATCCTTAAATATTTACATGACTTTATACGTATGGTGACAGTTTCGAGTTAAAAAAACATATGAAACAAATGTGATCTCGCTAAACCTATTACAAATTACCACAAACATATTATTCTTAAATATTTACATGACTTTATACGTATGGTGACAGTTTCGAGTTAAAAAAACATATGAAACAAATGTGATCTCGCTAAACCCATTACAAATTACCATAAACATATTTTTCCCATACAAATTTAGCTACCTCTTTTCACCACCCTAGGGATTAAATTTCAGAAAATGCTTAAATACGTGTTTCATTATTTGTGTTAAAGAACATTAATACCAAGGTACACGTAAAAATTTACAATAAAAATATTTTTCCCATACAGATTTTGCCACCTTTCTACTTAGGGTTGAATCTCGTAAAAGGCTGAAATTTGGTTATTTATATTGAAGACTGTTAATACCAAGTTTTAAAAAAAAAATTTACAATAAAATATTTTTTCCCTATAAATTTAACCACCACTTTCCACGTCATTAGAGGGATTGAATATCGCAAAATGTTTAAATACGTGTTTCATTATTTGTTTTGAAAAGCATTAACACCAAGTTTTGTGTAAAAATTTACAATAAAATATTTTTCCCATACAAATTTAGTCAGCACTTTTCACGTCTTAGCGGTCGAATCTCGGAAAACTTCTTAATATAAACTCTAGTTAAATACGTGTTTCATTACTTGTGTTGAAGAGCATTAATACCAAGTTTTAAGTAACAATTACCACAAAAATATGTTTTCTCATACAAACTCAGCCACCACTTTTCACCCCCTTAGCGGTTTAATCTCAAAAATGCTGAAATACGTATTTCATTATTCATGTTGAAGAGCATTAATACCATGTTTCAGTAATAATTTATAATAGAAACATTTTTCCTACACAAATTTGACCAGCATTTTTCTCCTCTCTAGACATTGAATTTCGGAAAATATTTAAATAAGAAGAGCATCAGTACTAAGGTTCACATTATAAGGAAGAACATCAGTACCAAGTTCCACACACGCGCACGCGCACTCACGGTTTCACTCTTTGTTAACAACTTTTCTTTAGCGCATTGCATAAATATGTACATTGCGAAAATACGAACAAAAAATCGTGAAAATGATCAATAACTGCTGACACAACTTCATCGTAATACCCAAATTAATAACTTGTTGTCTACGCCGTAATATTATTGCGCAACAGCATATAACTTCATTATAATTATGACAAGACTCCAAAGAATATTAAACTTTAAACAATTTACCTAATATAATTTGCTTATCCACATTATTTTATTATTTGCTTATCACAATCACGTTATCTGGTAAATAATCTTCAGGATTACAAAGTTTAAGATTCGCCGAGAGTACACATTTAATCAAATTAGATTATGTTCCATTTGGATCAAGTGTTTAATAGCGGCGAATAACGGAAATACATATATAATTTGGCCGAAAACAGTGACGTACAATTTTAATAACGAATGTTATAAAACATTGTGAGCCTTCGCTGGACACCTGGTAGATGTGATTCATCTAAATTTGTTTATATTTTTATCTTGAAATATTTTTATTTGAACGAATAGAAAACAAAAAAAAAATAGTTGTTTATAATAAAATATTAGTTTAAATTTATTATTTTATTTTTATGAAATAACTTATCAAATAAATACTTCTTAACAATATATTGAAAATATCATTCTAATTTTATAATACTGTTAGCCGAAAAGACACAAATCTGATCGAATTAAATCGAAAAGAGCCGACAAGACGCAAAGCTGGTTGAGTGGCACTTCGCGACGTGCCATCAGAAAGCTTTTGCTCCCACAAATCTGTCATTAGAAGTTTCACATCAAAAAAAATTTGTACAATTATGGCTTTAATTTAACTTAGTTATGGAAGATTTTCTGTAAAGGTAGGGTTTCTTTTAATTTATTATTAACAAACTTAATTCACGTTTAGAGGTCATTGAATATTCCAAATATTTTGTGTTTGTTTTTTCCCTTTATATTAAATAAAATAAATTATATGGGATTTGCACTTGAATATCGCTCATAAAAATAAAGCATTGCATAAACTATGTGAACGCTTCTTCTCTAGTATTGCATAGAATTATAGAATCAAGATATATTTACACCTCAAATATACTCTCCCGACTCAAAAGCAAAAAAAGTAATAACAAAATGAGTGTATAAAATGCACGAGCTTTACAAATTACAGACTTTAACATTTTGCATTTTGCCATCCTAAGTAATATTATAAATGCGGAAGTATATTTGTTTGTCCTTCTTTCACAGCATAGCGGAGCAACTAATCGACGTGATTTTTTTACAGGAATCGTTATTAGGCTAGAAAATGACATAGGTTACTTTGAGCTCGAGAAATATCATTCTTTTTGATAATATTTATTTGAAACTGAAAAAGTGCACAACGAGAGTAACTAAGTAGAGGGAAATATTTTGGCTTTCTTTGACACTTGTATTTTGAAACTACGAAAATTAAAACTTAATATTTGATTTCGCTAAGTGATTCTGAATGTCTCCTTTAAAATTAAATTCAGCTCTGGGTGTTAACGAAAACAAGACATACAGAAAACAGTACTCATTTTCAGTAGACGGAGTAAGCCACCTATGAATATCTTTGGAAAAACATAGGACGAGAGAAATATCTTTTACAAACCTTATGGCCACTCTTTGAGTCACGCAGAAATAGGAATATAACCTTTATATTGTAAAAACAATTGTCAGAATGCTTTTTCGGTAGATTTAAAGTATCAAAACTTTCAGATTTTTATTGATAATTTTTTCCTTTTTTACTGATTAATTTTGAGAGGACATATTACAAAAACTCTTATTTAACAAAATAAACAATAGGGTTTAATTATGGAGTCGGAAAAATTAATTCATAAAAAGCATTTAATTCAGCTTGAATTGGTAGCCAACTTAAATTTTCACCAAAAACATATAATGTTTTGTACCTCGATGTTTTTTACTGTTTTTAACACGAATCTTCCCGTCTTATGATTACAAAATTGTTATATTGTCAAAGATGTTAATCAAGTCTTTCTTATCAATACATAAATTGTCAGAAAAACCTTTGTAAATGTAGTTTTAGTGCCCATTTTAAATGTTTTTTTCCTTTCGATATATCATTTGTGTATTTTTTGTAGTACAATTTTTTCATGATTATTTATATATTTTAAAGAGTATTGAATGTATTAAATTTTTCTCGAAGCTATTTTTATGTCAATTTTCATCCCGATTAAATAAGAAATATGACTTCCAGAGCATCGTCTTTTAGTATATCCCGTAGCTATGTGTATGGGTGTGTGCGTGCGAGCTTGTGTGTAAACTTTTAAAATATGTGGACAACATGACTGGTATAAAGATACATCGTAATCATATGAAAATATAGCATTGAGATATCCGACAAAGTGATATTTTTACAAAAATTAACTAAAATCTCTGTAGCAATTCCCACTACTACATAAACTGACCATATTTATTTACTTTATTGTACTTCTAATGTAACTTTTACATTAACCGAACTTATTAATACAAGAGTTAAATATTTGGTTTTGTTGTAGACTTCGAAAATGTGTACGACCTAATAAAACGTTTTGCGGAATCGTTATAATAGTAATAACAAATAATTACGAAGTTAAAAGAAATAGAAGAAAAAAGGGAGGAACAGGACATGAATAGAGGGATAAACAGGACATGAACAGAAGGATAAATTTAAATAAATTGGGAGAGGTTCCATTTCATGAGATTAATTTTGAAATGTATATAGACGCAGCTTTTCTCATGCTGGGATCCAATTTAAAAAAAATGTAATGTAATTTCACACAAAACGAATATTCATAAAGTAATGAACAATGTTTAAAAATGAGGAATCACTGCAGATTTCTTACTGGTCTAATATCTGGATAAGTCTGCCACTGATATAGGATTGAATTGATTGTTTGAAATATAAGTAACAAAAGAATGTAAAGATTGTTGTAATCGCAAAGCTTATTCTGCTGTTTATCATTGCAATAAGCGTTTCCTTTACATTAGCGGGTTAACTTTCCAAGAAAAATTCTGATTTCTTTAGCCTTTTCGAAAACTACTGTGCTCATTTGCTGATGAAAAGGAAGAACACCAATTATGTGCGAACAACCTACAACTTCGCATTATTTCAACCTTGTCTACCATTTTAACATTATCAACGTAATGAAACTTTTTATCGAATGAACACGAACGGGAAGCGGTGTAAATTATCGGTCATCAAAATGCGTCCGACTGGAATATATTATTACTCAACGAGTTGAGAGTCTGAAGCCCCAATCATTTTTTGTATCGGTTTCATTATTGCCGAACGGCAACTGTATTTTGTTTTGTTATCTATATTCACGGTCGGGTTGTAGGGCTATTGCGATGCTTACCGCATAACTGAACTTTGTAATATCTAAAAGAGAGGTAATCCTGTGCGAATTTAAATTATACTTTTAACGTGGTTTTCCTTATGAGTATATTGAAATGGTTAATAGAAGGGAAGAAATTCTGATATAGCTCGTAATTTAATGTAAATAATATTCGAAATAATGAATATTTACAAAATAATTATCATCATCTACTTACGTTATAAACAAAATTGAAGCGGCTTTCGGATATTTGTGTGTTGCAGCTTTCAAAGTAGTTCCAAAGAAGTTCTAATATACGCGGCTACTGCATTTCTTTTAATTGAGTTCACCAAATTAGGTGAATTTCATACGAATATGTTTTTTTATAATGTAATATAAAAATTTTATTAGACAGTGTAATTTTGATGATGATGCTTTCGAGGTTATATATATTTGCAACCTAATTTTTGAGGGAAAAATATGTCCAGTGTTAAAAAGTTACGTTCATAATAATTACAAATGTTGGTGGTCCTTTTTTAAGAAGGTCACAAAAAATACTATTCCTAGTCTTTATCCCTAAGTTCAAGCTACTTACAACAGCTTCAGACTACAAATGTCAAAGCATATATAAATAAATTCAAAATGATTGCTCCTAAGTTAAAAATACAGTCTTTATTATATTTTGAACGCTGTTTAAATGGCTCACAACAGTATCATTAGTAAGCTTAGAAGAACTATTGAAGTTGTATATTAATAAGAATGAGAATAGAAGGTTTAGGTGTGATAAGTTAACAATCGAAAAAACTAAAATAAGATAGGCTTTTAGAAATAACTAATCTTTATCTAATAAGTCTCAGAATATCATTATTCATTTTCAAAAACTTCTCTTATAACTACCAATATCTAACTTACAATATTTTAGACGGCACTACAATATTACATTTTACTTACACCGCCAAAAATCTGGTACGGTAAACATTTTAGCTGGCAACCTCAAATAAATATTGTTTACGGAAATTTTTCAACCCAATAATCTCGTAAATTATCTTAAACAATTTGGTCCGATTGAATCTTTTCATAACTCATTACACAGACTTTTATTAAATTATAAAGTAGGCATTTTTGGCCATAACAATATGAACCCCATCTCTATATTCATATGGCCTGAGTTACATATTCTATATGTATTGCCCCTCCAGGTCATGCAGAGTTTAGTTTAATAGTAAGTGTTTATTCCATTAAGTCAGTATAAATAGACATCGTCTAATCATCTGCACGTATTTTTTCGTTATCTTCCACAGAATTAAAGTCGACTGATTAGGACGACTTGACAATCAAGTAGACGCCTTAAGAGAAGTCGGTTAGTTTATTATAATATAGTTCTTAATGATCATAGTTAGAAATAAACGTAAATGTTAACGCTATACTTTTTATTTATTTTATTTAGAATGTCCAAATACACAAAGACTACGTACAGTATTTACAAATGTAACACGCTTCCGGTATACAACCACCTATACATATATATATATATATATATATATATATATATATATATATATATATATATATATATATATATATATATATACACACATATATATATATGTATATATATATATATATATCTCTTTTTAATTATGACTGTTGTCTTTTTTTACATATTGTATATTTTTTCTTAAAATGAGAATCCGTTAATTAATGCACTTGATGAATTTATTTACACAGCCGGGTAAAAGTTAAATAATAGAATGAATCCATGCGTAGGTCAATATCATAAATGGTAGTAGATGTATGTAATAATGGATTTTAGTTCATAAATAGATTACGTAGTACTTGGTCACTTTGAAAATATATTTGCCTGGCCACATTACCACCCACTGATGGAGGATATAATAAAAAGATTTTTTGATTTTCTAATCTTAGCCGAAGGATTTGCCGTTCGTCGAGTGAAGTTGGGTTGGATGCAGAAGATGCCATAGTAATTCAATTTATTATTCAACATGGATGACTAGGGCTTTAAGACGCATAAATACAAAATTAAACTTGGTGCAATGTATCGTATTACCGATGGACCTAACACCCAAACGCAACTAATGTGACCGCACCCTGCACGACTACTCATAGACACTCATATACAATTTAGATTTCATTAATTAGTCTGAAAATAGAAATCATCTTGCATCTATCTCGTCTGAGTGGTTTACTTGTTAGAGTTCATTTCTTTAGTTTTAATCATTGCGAATCATTTCAGCTACGACACTACTGAACCTTTTAAAGATATAAAGAAGGCGAGAAGGTCGATTGACCTCACTATATGTCGTCGTCGTGGTGAGTTGAGGTGATAACGAGACATAACGCCTTCGACGATGTGGCGCACTGCGGGGACCCGGGTTCGATTCCCTTTTCCCCGTTGTTCGTCGAACAGGACTGAATTGGTGTTATTGTTGGCTGTAAGACATTGCTCTCGTAGCAATAAGTCCGCCATATGTATCAATTAGATACATTAAAGTAGATAAATAAATAAATAAATATGTATGCAGTCTGGCAAAAAATCTGTCAAAGAAAACTTTCATCAGAATTAGGCAATGTGTCAGTCACATCAACAATAGTGTAACATTCACAATATAATACTATAGAAACCAACTTCGTATTGTGTCTTCAATCAAAAGTAGCAGACCTATCGAAGTTATAACAGAAAGGAGCAACCTCTAGAATCTGGAATGTCATACAACTGACCGTAGCAAAGGCCTTAAGGTGGCAATTATCATTATTTACTTTCTAGTGTATGGAAGAACGAAAATACATTCCGATTAGAACTAAAACAATAGGTACCTTGTATGAACAAACACCTTGCAATTTGTCCGGTTCCCATCCAACTAGATTTTCTTCAGTTTTGTTAAGACATAGGTTTAATTATTTCATTGGTATAGCTCAAGTGTGGACCAGATTTTCAGCTCGATTTCTCATCGTTTTGCTCGTTTTACTGAGCACTATTAAATAACCAATACAATTATACCGTAAACAGTAGAATGTTCCCTTCATATTACACAAACCTTTGAATGCGCATGTATGTACGTATGTCGTAAGTACATACTCGTACATACACACAGACTCCAGTGTGATTCGTACTTATTCATTAACATTTTCTTTGAAAACACTCAACTTCCCTTGCTTTTATCAACACCCCCTCATACGTGATAACCCAATACTTTCTTCTTTTGATGAAAGTATAAAAAGACTTTAAAAATAACATAAAGTTTACCATATTATCACTACTCAATGTCAAACTAATACTAATTAAGATCCTTGTCTGGTCCGTCATAAAATTCAATTAAAATTATGAATTATATATATTTTAATTTTTGAAGGCAGAAGAGGGTTCCAAAGCTGTAAAAAATATTCGATTTCCTCGCACATCCGCAATTATGGAATTTAGAAATTTACAATCTATTCGGGAAAGAATACGTAACAATACTTTATTACTAAGGTTGGTGATGTTACTGATAAACAAGTCAGTGGCAAGTCATAATATATAGAAATGCAAAGGATGTGACGAATAAAATGGTACCAAAAGCAGCTAAAAATGAATATCAAAACACTACTTTTTACCCACGAGGGAAACACACCCACGCCACTCCATACTAGGGAAAAGATTTAATTGCCTACACTAACGGATACCACACACACACACAAAAGGATCCATATCCGTTTGTGTGTGTGTGTGCGTAAATTAATGTAGGGATGTCAGCAGCGTGCAGGTAAAGAATATTTACCTGCACACTGCTGATCGATGCGGGCAATCGCGCGGATCGAGCGAGTTGACGCTATACGTCAGCAATATAGCTGTTTCTCTTTCTAACCAATAGCTGGCGCAGTAACTTTGTACTGGGGCGTACGTCTTTATTATTACCGAATTGTGAAGTTATGTAAATAAATATGTTATACTATACATTTAATTGAGTGAAAGTGATTTGATAATAATAATATTAAGATAGAATTTGGAAAAAGGTACTTAGTGGGGATCCTCAAAACGAAATAAAATTTTAAATAAAAATATTATTCATTTATAAATATGATACAATGTAAATATATAATTTTGTTCATTTATAAATGTGATACACTAGAATAAGGTCTTCGTTGTACTTTTTACTCTTAATAAACCATATAAAAAGCCTCTAGCAGACACTATAAGGATACATTGTCCAACCACATCGCGTTCAGACAAAACAATGACTTTTAAGGACAGTTTGTATTTTAAAACTGCTCAGTGACATGTTTGTAGACATAAAATTATAGGTACTAACCAAATAAGTTGGTGATACAAAACAAAATTATTTACAAGAAACAAAAAAAGGGAGGCAAAACAATCTCCTACCCTTATTGATTTTATTGCTTTCCAATCGCTCGTACACAGTGCAATAACGGATCTTTTAATTGAATTATCATAAATATTTATCACATTAAGACTGAATTACAAAAGTTAAACTCGACCAAACATCGAAAAATCAAACAACACGCGCACGCAACAAGCGGCAAGCTGGGATCGCGTACTCTTGATTGTGTCTGCGGGCGACGTTAAATGGCAGGGGGAGCTGAGGTCACTTCCATACGCAGTATAACAATTAATATTCTTTCACGGAACGGAGGAGGTATATGTCTTTTGGTTGTTTATTTGTGTGTGCAATCAAATGTTCCCATTTATCTCCAAAACGGTTTGGCTTTGTTTGATTTAGCTTCAGTTTTCAGTAAAACGTTTACGATTCATTGGCAGTGGTACTTAGATAATCGTTACGGTGATTGCTCGCCAGGGGGCGCTGCAATAAACATTTTGTTGCAAACGAATTTATTTCCAAAAATCGTTCAACCGATCTATATACGGATTTCTGCAAAATATTTGGAACTAATCGGCGATGGTTCTTAAATAGGTGTTATAGTGATAGCTCGCCAGAAGAGTTTTCTTTAATTTAAATCAGTTTTAACTACGCCGGCTACAGATCGTACTCTACTAAGAGCTACGTAATCTTGCCTTTTGACGAATGTTTTTTAGAACTCCCTCTCCCTCTCCCTCTCCCTCTCCCTCTCCCTCTCCCTCTCCCTCTCCCTCTCCCTCTCCCTCTCCCTCTCCCTCTCCCTCTCCCTCTCCCTCTCCCTCTCCCTCTCCCTCTCCCTCTCCCTCTCCCTCTCCCTCTCCCTCTCCCTCTCCCTCTCCCTCTCCCTCTCCCTCTCCCTCTCCCTCTCCCTCTCCCTCTCCCTCTCCCTCTCCCTCTCCCTCTCCCTCTCCCTCTCCCTCTCCCTCTCCCTCTCCCTCTCCCTCTCCCTCTCCCTCTCCCTCTCCCTCTCCCTCTCCCTCTCCCTCTCCCTCTCCCTCTCCCTCTCCCTCTCCCTCTCCCTCTCCCTCTCCCTCTCCCTCTCCCTCTCCCTCTCCCTCTCCCTCTCCCTCTCCCTCTCCCTCTCCCTCTCCCTCTCCCTCTCCCTCTCCCTCTCCCTCTCCCTCTCCCTCTCCCTCTCCCTCTCCCTCTCCCTCTCCCTCTCCCTCTCCCTCTCCCTCTCCCTCTCCCTCTCCCTCTCCCTCTCCCTCTCCCTCTCCCTCTCCCTCTCCCTCTCCCTCTCCCTCTCCCTCTCCCTCTCCCTCCTAAAATATTTGCTCCAAAATTAATTTTTAAATGATGTTAGGCTAACCTAGTTTTAATTATGTTTTTGTTATGTTATGTTAGAATTGGTTTGATGTTTGTAAGTTTTGGTATGGTTCGATTCAATTAAATTAAGGTCAGGTTAAGTTATAAAATGTCAGATCACTACAAGTTATATTTAGTTCTGTAATATTTATTTGGTTAGGATAAATTTAGTTAGGTTAGATTTAGCTAGGTAAAGTTAAATTTAGTTAGGTTAGATTTGGCTAGGTTAGGTTAGGTTTTGGTCTGCTTAGATATAGTTGGACTGGGTTAGGTTTGGTGTAGTTAGATTACATTAAGTATGGTTTGGGTTGTTTTGTTTTTGTCAGGATGTTTGACTGAGTTTAGTTTAGTTAGATGTTGTAAGTTTGATTAAGTTGTTATGCCAGGTAATATTAAATTAAGTTTGGTTTAGTTTGGTTAGCTTTGGGTTAGTTTGTTCGATTACGTCACATTTAATTAAAGTTGGTTAAATTCAATAAGTGTTGTTAGGTTAGGTTATATTTGGTTAGATTCTGTTAGTTTAGGTTAAGTTTTTTTCAGTCAGGTTAGGTTAGAGTAGGTAAAATTCCTTCCCTTCTCCCTCTTCCAATTATATGAGAGTAGGCAAATTCTTGTGTTACAAGGTTTTATCCATAAAAACACAATTTTTTTATTTCTGTTCGGACCAAAATCGAACCCATAATCTACGTTTATATCATTGCAATAACATAGGAAATTACCATCAATGAGAAAAATATTCTGCGCGGTTATTATATTGCGATCCAATTAATATAATCACGAACATTAACATAATAAGCATAATTGGGCTATTATGTTCAAACCGTATAAATAAATCTCTATTCCCTTTTTTTAAAAACAACAAACAAAGCTCTATATGAGCACACTGAATACTTTCGGAGTGTAGAAATTGAATAACAACAACTAATATTGCCAGTCATTAAACTCACTCAATCGGAATTAAACATTCATCAAGCTTATCTTAGGTTCGAAACCATGTATTTTACATGTATGTTCTTTAGTTTAGTACTTATATTATATACTACGGTGACGAGCTTCGAGAGCTCAAAATTAAAAAGAGCTATTAGAAAAAATTCGACGATATCCGATTTAAAAAAAATAACCATTGAATCTAATAATACGGATGCTGTCCAGAATACTTCGTGGGGACTGGATTTGGATGCTATAATGCAGGACTGCAATGAGTTTTTTCCTGTTGAAATAGGTTTGTATTTATTTTTAATACTTTTATATTCGTTTCATTTAAAAATGGATAGCGTATAAAATATAATTGCAAATGCTCAGAATATAAAATCTTCACTAATAATTATTAGAATCCTGTCAAAAATTTTAACCTTATAATATAATAAGTTTGTTCGCCTATGAAAATGTAACATTACGAAGTTTGCAACAATTTGGAATACATTTTAGTATTAAATCATTGCTTGTAAATAAATAAATGTAATACATGAATATTATATCAGTATTAATCATTTTATAAACAAAAATAGTACAAAATCATAATTATAAAAATGTTGTTGGGATTTTAATTATATCATAAAAATACGACAGGACTCGGTAAGATGTGATCAGTTTTAATAAAATATTTATTCCATCATTTTTAAAATCTGTCTGTATCATAAAATTTCTAAAGTTGGAAATCTATCAGCTTGCATCAAATCACGATCGCAATTGATGTGAAGCAAGATGAATAGAAACAAAATTTTAATTTATTGTGAATGGAAAAGAGAAGCGAAAAAATGTTTGGGCACCTTATCAATAAAATAGATATTTTTTCTCAAATCTCGTTTGTGTAATATTCACTTCAAGTGTAGTATGCTATGAATAGGTATCACTTCTGGAACGATCCAAAAAAATTTATTTTTTGCATCATTCCAAACATTACTTAGTGTTGCTTTGTTTGTATTATTCATATTTCTTTTTAATTTTACCACGTATCTGATCTGAGACTCAAAAATATATCTAATTAGTGCAGCACTTATTCGACTTGATAGGGGCACCACCAGGCCCTCATAACGTTTCAGTTCTAGTATGTAACTTATTTTACCCACCATTTGTTGCAATCTGACAAATATACCTTTAAATATTATACAAACACTTCATCGACCATGCGATGGCAAAAGCAACCTTTTTTTTAAAAAAGAAAGCTCTAACAATCCCAGAAAATCAATTCCATTATACTTCTAAAAATTAAAAAGCTTTCGCCAATTTCAATGGAGGAAATAGAATGTAAAAAAATGCCATTTGTATGACCTGTTATTGTACATCCATTTCAATTTTGTGAATTGACAATGTGGATTTGCTCTTATTATTAAGTTTTCTATTTAAACTTCCGTTAATAATACGATCTTAATTTTTTTCAATAGTTTCGTAACTACGTAAGTACAATAGTTTTATAATTACGTAAGTACACATTACGTAAATAGCGCATCCAAAATAACGACATGACATGTTGTTATTTTGGATGCGCTGTCCGTCGATCTTTTAATGTATATACCGATTTGTTTAAATTTGATTTAAAAACGTCTAGTTCCAGTTTAAAGAATTTTATTAGTTTTCCTTAATCCATAAGGACTGGCTTACGTTTTCTTTTATGTCAATTAATTGCAGATATACGGGAAGAAAAATTAAAATTTCCATTTAAACAATTTTCATAAAATTTTACTTCAGAGAATCAATTTCGTTATTTAAAGATTATCCTTATATTTTTAATTCATGCGGATTCACTGAGTTTACATCGCGTCACCGTAAAGTAATAAAGTTTTAAAAAATCCCTAAATACTGCTTAATATGTACTTTGAAAGTTAGTATTACTACCCCAATTCGTCGCAATATAGCACAGTAAACGGTCTACATTTTCCATAATATAGTAATAAACAAGATACTTATTTTAAAATCGCTTGTGAGGTTTACGTGGCAAATAAACTATCAACGATAACTTAATTATTGCCAATAATTACAAACAACTGCTCTCTGTATAGATTATCTGACGTCACTAAATGAAAGCGGCAGCTTCCCAGACGAAACGGATAAGACACCCAAAGTAAGTATTTTTTATCTGTACGTAAAACTTTTAATATGGCTAACCCAAAGGTGTATTTCACTTAATCTGTAAAACTATGTACATCCACTCACTGAGATATACATGAGGAACAACATACCTTTAGAATTTTCTTTCGTTACAAAAGAGCTTTGGCTGATTTAAAGGATTGATGATATAGGTTATTAGGCAACGATCATTTTCATAATCATCAATTAATTTGACGGTTTTATGACAAAAATACATTTTAGGTACATATATATATATATATATATATATATATATATATATATATATATATATTTATATACATGTGTATGTAAGTATATTTTGCGTATTAACAGACTTAAACGTTTAGGGAACCATGCGACCACATCGAGCTTTCACACATACAATAAACAAAATTACTCAGCAGAATAGAGCAAGCACACATAACCAAGGGGCAACCACAATTTTATGTCGGCGTTGTCAGCACTAGTCAACAGGCTGTTACGATTGATATTTGACCATTTCTTCCTCACGATCCTTCGTCGAAAACATCAAGGTGAAATTAATGGTTTGATATTCTGTTACAAACGTGAAATTAATTTGAGTACCTTATTGACTGGTTTGCCACCAGCCTTACTTACATACATATATAAATTTGTGGTAACCACATACACATGTGTGTAGCCGATTTTCTTATCTTAGCCGGATACTGAGTCACAAATATGTGACACGTTTTTTAACGGTTAATGACAAGTATTTGCATTAAATTGCAGTTCAAACTAATTAATTGGGGTCAAAATAATGAAATAGATGGACAATCGATTAAACCTAATATTTTTCAGCTTTTGAGCACAATAGACCGTTAGTGCAAGGTTGAAAAAAATTAATAAAGTATGTTAGGAATAAGTATCGACATTTTATTACTTATCTATGTGGCTATATATACACGTAACATAAAATATTATTTCAATGCGTAATATTCCACAGATCAGTGTTTACAAAAAGGCAAATATTCGCAAGAAACTCCCTAGGAAAAGGAGATGAAGACAATTTCAAGATTAAATATACTAAACGAATAATTTGTAAAAATATATTAATTTCATTTACAATATATCGAATATAATTTATTTCTTTTTAATTAAATATGCTACATCTAGGTATGTAAGGTACGGGGTACAAAGAAATCGTAACCCAGCAACACAAATATATGTGTCGGTTTGCTAATTTCGTTTATACAGAATATAATAAAAAATAATAACACATGGTGACTCCATGTGTTATTATTTTTTATTACTTACAATGATTACACATCGTTGGCTATTCTCTTTTATTTTGTTGGATATTCTTATATTTCTCTATTATTTATATGCTGGTTGCGAACGTATTTCTGAATCTTAAATTCGTGAACCTTAATGTTCATGAAACTTAAATTAAATATGTTTCTTAGAAGCAAAATTAATCATTTCTCTACCTTCTGCCTGAGATCTCTGATATTCAAGAATTCAAGAAAGCAGCGATAGATTATAATGCCAGATTGGTACCACTTTCATAAATTTGCTTTTTATTACCGGCAACTGTGCTTGAACTAAAATTTTCAAATGCCGCATCTAATCGCAGACTATACCGTATAAATAATTTTTTTATTTAATACATCAAGTCACATATAAAGACATCATGGTCAAAGTAAACATATATATTAGGAGCCAAGACCTCACTTATATTTTTTTCTAAAGGACAGTAAGCGGACAAATTGTTTAATGGTTTCAAATCGACCTTCTTTCGCAAAGGTCAAATTAGACTATACTCGCCCAACGAATAATAGTAAACTCAGAACGTCATCAGCGTAAATATTTTACGCTCTGCGTGTGAGTTTTATATTCTATAAGTGGTTACAGTGTTACATACGCTGTTATCTGGAGAGAACAGCGGTTATGGACGATAGAGGTAAATTGGATACAGAGCGAGCATCACTACTGCTGGCTGGATTCCGAGGGGGCCAGCCGATAACAGATTTGCCAGAGATAACCAACATGTGCAGTGAACGAGGTATAAAATTTCCATAATTGAAAGCGTTTTTGAAATATCACAATACAGTCACTTTTACTTCTTAGGATTCATTTTAATTCTAATTTTTATATTTTGTATATAAAATAAGATCATTATGTAATATAAAGAGCAAATCCTAATATAAAGAGCATGTCCGATAGGACTAATAATATAGGCGGTTAACAGGAAAGCGACCACACTTCAATCGAATTTAAAAATACCTCGAATAATGAACATAAATTGATAAAATGCTGTCCTTCAAACTATTACTATATTTATCTTAGCGGAATACTTTCATTTTTAAAAACATTTTATTCAATATCAAGATCTTTTATCCTTGCTTTATATATTTTTTTTATTCTTGTATCAGGCACAGCCGTTATTTCAAGTACTACTCTTATTCGGTAGATCAAAATTGCACCGTTATATTTATTCCCTAAACAATCGAACAATACAATTTATTTTCGTCTTTCTTCTACATATCGAATAGTTTACTCATTCGTGTATTTATAAAATATTTTTTCCCTAATTTTGTCCTAAAATTTTGCCAGATTTATCACGAAGTTTTCCTCACACGCGCAAATTAACCCCGTTTGACGTATTAATTTGATACTCAAATTGAAATTTTCGTTGACGTAAAAAATACATAGTTTGTTTTTTTATTACTGTTTCTTTATATTGTTACATTCACACTATTAAAAAAACTTGAAAATCATCCAATAATATACAGCACACAAATGGACCCCATGAAATTCTAATATTTAATTATTTCACTTAACAAAAACAATTACAATTCTCACAATTTTATTCTGGTTGATAATACGCACAACATGCACAAATTACTTGCCACGTACGTAATAATTGAGGTTCAGTTGAATAAAATATTATACATTATATTTCTACTATGACAGTTTGCAATTAGAAAAAACAAATCTCTTTGATTGGAAAAGATGAATAAGCTACACTTTATATATGTAAGAGCATGCACAATGATGATACACTCGTGCTTCTGCGCTCGTTCTCCTTTAGCGATTTATAATAAGATTAACAATAAGATTAACAATTCCCTGAGGAAATAAGACGTGGCTCGAATAATATAGTCTCAACTGATCGCCTCACAAATTTAAGTAAGAACAGCGTCGGACATATAATTTTTCCCGTTGGAAACTATTTAAAACAAATTCTATCGCAGTAAATTTATACTCTAGCGCAAAAGAAAATATATTCTGTAAAACGTTTATTTTTTCTAAGAAAAGCGGGTATAGGTTACAAAGATTACATAATTTATTTTGTAGTTGACAAGAATTGCTTAACCATTAATTTATACCGACAACTAATAAGGGTTAGATCATAAATTATTTTATTACCCGGAAAAATGTAATTTGCGATATTTTTCTTTATCTACGTGTGTGCTACTTAATATTGAATTCTACTGACACACTATACTTAATTTCGATATAACCTTCGCATCTTTTAAACAGAAATATGATTAAGTGGTCTTAGGAGCGGCTGATAAATAACTATAACCAATAAAAAAACGTTACCTCACACCTTACAAAATACCTTTGTTATTGACATTTTCGTATACAGAACAGGTCATTTGATTAATTTTCTGTTTTTAACAATTCTTTTTTTGAAAATGATACAGTTGTCCTCAATTATACCTTAAAAATTAGTACAATTCACAATGGTAACAGGTTTCAGCAGAGCAAACAGTAGTAAATTGTTCTTAGAATTTCAGAATGTTAAAACTTCAATGTAACTATGCACTTGTGTGCAACTTATGTATTATTTCAGTTTCGTAGTCAGTAACAGTTTTTTTTTACACACGTATTGTAAGGTAATTGATACTAGTTTTGAGATTAAATTTGTAAAGTATAAAGATAAAACCGAAACAATTTAACCTCAACTCATATATTATTATTTGATCAATGAACTTGTGATTACAAAATTCGTCAGCATTGCTTTAGATTTAGAAATAGATTGTGAGTGGATTATATCATGCGTTCGTTTGGAATCAAGAGCATTATCTCAGAGCTTCGGCATTTTAATGTTTTTTTTCTGTAGAAAATACAAATTGAAATCATTATTTTAATATAGGATCACAATCACAATGATTATGTAGCAAATAAATACTCACAACAAAATTATCCTCGCAAAAATACATTTTTGAATCTGTAAATAAACTATGATCATACCTCCTTGCAAAGTTTTAGCCACTTTTTCCGAATTTGTTCATTGTTTGGAACATACATAAATAATTTGTCGTTTTAATAGTTGTGCTTTTACCGCAGGTACCGTGCAAGCGCACGGTACTTGTAATGAGACGAATTAATTTATAATTAAATAAATGCAGCATGTTCCTTACACAGAAACGATTGTTTTGATTTATTTCACGAATGGTGACGTCATTCAAGACGCCATGACAGTCTTGAACGTTTTCGAGGTAATTTGAAATTATTAAGGTAAAGCATTAACCATTTTCCCAAATTTAGCCAACTAGCCTATTTAATGATCGTTTTTATAGGTTTTTCTACGAAACCCATGATATTAATATTTCTGAATTCAAAATAATAACTTTTGACTCATCACTGTAAGTTAATCGAGTAGCTTTAAACCAAATAAACGACAAATAGGAAGAAAAAATAATATTTGTTTACAGATGAAAAATGCCTATGTGAAAGGGCATATGCTTTTATGCGTTGCGTGATGGAAACTGAGATAGACCGATACTTCAAGGAAAAGTGACAATAATATAGGAATTGAGACAATACTCAACGAGACGACGCAAAAGTAAAATAAACACGACTATAACAATTAGGAAAAAAAATTGAACACGTGTAATGTTGCATATAAATAAAACAATAAAAATTATTAGCATGGCATTAATTTCCATTCTTTACTTTCCATAATAAATAATTTCTTGTATTATAATCTATTATCTATATCGAAACGGTATCTCCTGCCTGAGCCCTGGAGACCCGAAAAGACTTTTTCCATGCATATGATTACAAAAATTATTCTGTTTACCCGTGATATCACATTATTTTTGGGACTAGGGTAACGTTCATAATTTTTCCCCCTCCCCCACTATGATGTTATTGTTATTCGGTTTCTATTTCTATAATTAGTATTATAATTATTTGCCGTCGGCGTTGCATGGGGTAAGTTCTATGCGCTCTCTGTGCCCGCACGAATAGCCAAGCTACATGCTACAACCATAAATATCAACTTTCGCCAGTTGATTTCCTATACTTTATCTAATCCTTTTCTGTTTTTATGTAGTCTTTTATTTGTCCTTTTATATATTTTTAAACATCTTCCAGCAACGAATCAATACGATTTTTGTGCAGAGAGAACTGACAAACGGGAAATGACATTCGGTACTTTTTATCCCAGAAAATCTCATTCTGTCGAGAAAATTCTCATTTAAAACTGGAAAAGTGCACAAACGAAATAAGAAGCAACGTTGCAACGGAGCAATGGAATGGTGCATACGCAATGTAAAAGAAAAAGAGAATTTTAAGAGAATATTATAAGTTGTATTATAAAGTTACGAAAATAAATACTTGATATTACATTTTAATCAATCCAGGTAGCGCTGAGTATTAGAATTTCTTTCTATTATTTCTAACTAAAACCACGCGAAAGAAGGCGCGGATAAAAGCTAGTTTTCTATAAAATGCAACCGAATCTGTATAATTTCGGAAATCATCAAGCTATGAACTACCAATAATAATTCAATACATTATTGAAACATGAAAAAGGAACAATAGTGTTTAAAGAAAATTATATAGGATAATGTACATAATAGAATTACTGAACTCATCCCATGAGCTGATTCATGGGGAAGTGAAAATAAGTTAAAGGCATGTAAAATTAGAAAAGAAGAAAAACCAATTGAAATGTAATTCAGAGATCCATTATGCATTAAATCACATAACTACCTTTAAACAGACCAAGGCTACATTAACGCGATATAGATTTGTTGACGTAAGAGTAAGTTTATTATCAAGAAGGTGTTTATTTGGTATTTTGTTAAACTTTATAGAAGTTTAATGTAGTATGAACTTGTCTGTGTATTGTAATCAAACGACTTATTAATAATAATTCAATTATTAAAATGTAACTATTCTTGACATTTTACTTTAAAACCTTTTTTCATTTTTATACTATAATTCATCGCATCAAGATAATTTTAATAAAGTGGGTTAACATTTTCCGAAATAACCTAAAATACATAACTGCAGTACTGAATGATAAATTAAATTTTGTGCCGTAAACTGAGCAAAAAAAAATTATATCCTCTATAACCTCATTGCCTCTGGTCGTGGACATGAGCTTACACGATTAGTCATACGCCGATCATTCCTTTGACGTTTTTCTTTTCATAATTAAACCAGCGACAGTGACTCAAAACGTTCCCTCAGTGGAACTATCTGTTTATCTTTATTTATTATCATGTTTATTTTTCAAAATACTAGCTACTTTTTATTGCTCGATCTTTCATCCTCTATAACAATAAATAAAAAAAAGGAAAATGTAATTCAATTTTGTATAATTATAGTTTACTACATGAAAACATTTATTACACGGAGCTTTAAAAGTATTTAATAAATCTTATATATTGGACATTCGGAGGTCAACTCACAGTCACTTAGACAATGCCACTAAACGTCCGCTTTGTACCATTGAATATAAATTCAACTAATATAAATATTACTCAATTTAAAAAACGGAAATCGTGGTCTTTACTGATAGTCGCTTACTGTATATTAAGTATACTAATTGCTATATTACTAACTTTGTTATAAACTAAAACTACAATAAAATTAATTTATGATAAAACTAGCTGTAGCTACCTATATATTAATCCAAAGAAGTTGATTTTTAAAAAGAAATTCGTAAAATAGATAATGCAATTTTAAACCTGATTTGTAGAGGATAATAAAATACGTTTATTTTATAAGAAATTCTTATAATAAGTAATTTAATTTTAAACCTGATTTGTAGAGGATAATAAAAACGTTTATTTTTATAAGAAATTCTTAAAATAGGTAATGCAATTTTAAACCTGATTTGTAGAGGATAATAAAATACGTTTATTTTTATAAGAAATTCTTAAAATAGGTAATGCAATTTTAAACCTGATTGGTAAAGTCGCGTAACCGAGAGAGACGCGTAACCATACTGACACTAAACGGTTTGTGTAGCAGAAAAAGCAGAAGAAATAAACAGATAAATAACGTTAGTCAACATAGTCGCGTTGTTCATGCGGCAGAAATCAAAGAAGAAAAGAGGAGCTTAATAATAGGCGTGAATACGTTAGTACATAAAAAAACATTTTAGAATGAAAAAGTTCATAAAATAAATTTTTATAAATTGTAAATTTTCAATGAAATTTTAATTAACTTTCATTAATGCAAACATTTATTTCATTGTTAGTAAATATTCATTTTATTATAAATTTAATTTTAGGAAAAATTCATGTGGTAAAATGACAACGACAATGAGGAAGCAGTATGGAACGATCATATTATTCTTCTTATTATTCATTTTTAAATGAACACGAGATAAATTAAAATATCAATTCAAACTATTATAAATGTTGAATTTAATTAGTTATCACCATTTACTAATAACGCTTAATTTTTTAAAACATGAAATATTTGGGAAAATCTGGAAAAATATAAAACAAGCCGTAAAATGTTTACAGTTTATTTATTAATTTCTTACAAATACAATAAATAAGTAATGAAATAAATTACTAAATCTACGAAATTGACAAATGAATTGGAGGTGTTCCTGGTAGATACAGCCGGTGAATCCTTCAGTCGCCTGAACGGAAGAGGCCAGCCCAAACTGAACCCAACCACCCCTTCTCTGGTTCCCTGCAGGATATTTAAATAGAAAGCAACATTAATTAAATTTGTAGTTCGTTTATTTTACAGCTAATTATTTATAGTTTAAAGTATCAACATTTGTGACAAAACAGCCGAATTTAAAAAAAAATGTGTTGTACATGAATTAAGCGCAAGTTTTATTTAAAATTAGAGATTTTACTTCCCAAATTATTTATAACTTCTTAATGGTTATGCAACAATAAATAATTATAATTTATATTTTTTAGAATTACCTCACCTTAATAAAAGGGAAAACGGAACCTTTGTAAAATCATTTACGTATCTGTATTCTTCAAATTCAATTTGAAATTCTTCAATTTGGCACTTTAATAAAACATTAAAAATCTTAAAATGTTTTTCTCGTTTTGTAAATATTATGGAGTATAAATTGAAAAAGTTTTTATGAGGAATACAATAATATATTTTGCACAGTTTTAAATTGCATGTTTAAAATAATATTCTAAGAAATATGCAAAATTGTAGCATTCCGCCCCCTTATTTTCGAAACTACTGAGCCAAAAATCACGAAAAAAGGATTGGTAAAATCTAACTAGAAGATTACATGAAAAATATAGTGATTATATCCTAGATCGATATGCACCAAGTTTTTACACCTGGCAAATCAAATCTCACTCAAATATTTATAAGGGCCGAAAGTGCGAGTTTTACTCGTGCTTGACAGGCTTTTCCATTATTAAATGGATGTTATTACATCTTTACCGAAACCTTTATCTTTACCTTTTATATATAAAACTCCTTCCTTCTCTTGCTACATTAATTAAAATTTTACACGTTTCTTGCTGTTCGCGATCATTCCAAGGTACAAAATAATAGATTTTGTTTCGTGAATGAAATATTAAATTTTTCATAATTAAAATATTTGTGCATATATAATTAAATTATATATATATATATATATATATATATATATATATATATATATATATATATATATTAATTTCGTTATATGCATAATCACGTTCTGAAATCCTGCAAATTCAACTAAATTATATACATCAACGTACTTGTTATTGCAGCCATACATTTTATTCAGCTTCTTAATATCACCACGACTCAGTCCAGTACGTTGACCCAGAGTTACTCCGTTTACCTGCAAGTAAGTTATCATCCAAAATCAGTTCTAATCGTGTAATAATCTAGTCGAATTCAAATCTTCAGCAAATAAAGTATCAACTGAAGTAATCAATTACTTTGTGAAACACTAATTTGAAAATCTCGACTAAGGGCACGACAAACACCATTTAACTGAGAGTAAACTATGTTTACGTAACATTTAGTACGATTTTAAAATTGTTGCTAAAATCGTACTAAATGAAAGTGAATTGAATGGTGCATACTGAAGAAAGTGAGACTTGTTTTCCATTCGTTCTGAAAAATTAAATTTCAATGAAATAGTGAGCAAAAAGGAGAAATTAAATAACACGTAGCGAGACCACGAAGAGGACGTGACCAATTTATATTATGCTTGCTCTATTGAAGTAAATTTTAAAGAGTTTTCTCATGTAATGATGTTAAAAAGAACACCGTGTCTTCAAACACATGTTTTTTGGCCTTAAAATTATATCATTGTTTTTTATTGCTGAAATTCAATTCTTTTAAAGTAAATATAACCATTTTTAGCAACATACAAACTCATTTAAATGTTTGAATTGTGTTAAAAAACAAAAACCGTCGCGGCGTCTCTTTGTGTTCTCGCGTTAATATCGGAAATTATTCAATGGATTCATTTCCCAACACCGATACATTTTTGACCAGTGCATTTTTGTCTGTGCGAGCTAATCTCAATAACTAATGAAAGATGTTTACTCCGGTTCGCACCAATATATAGATTTATTCCCGTGAAAGGTTCACGTGTTGCGAAAATATCATCCGTCTGGAAAGTTTCTTGACACACGCTGCGCAACAGTTAGAGATATATGAGAACTATGCACGACAAATTTTCACCTCAAACAGTTCTACAGAAAGTTAACCCACCCAAACAAACTGACGAAAGAGAGAGTCGTTTACGCAGGAAAACATTGTTTAGTACATTTTTAAATTCAGTACATTATTTGCATCGAAAAATTTAGATGAAACGTTTAGATTTTATAAGACTGTTTCTGAATCTATCAAACTCGTACCACTGCCTGATGTGTCGACTCTAGTTAGTCGGTCGCGTTTTCCGCTATAGTATGTCTGCTACAGTAAATAAAAGCGTAAATTATTATTTAAATAAATACGTGCTTTTCAGCGAGACCACTCAAATTACATGGGCGTAATACATATATAATATTATATAATTATATGTACAAAAGAATTGGTTAGATATATTTAGATTTTGATCTTCAATAATTCCATAAATTTTTTAAATCTTTATTTAATTCCTAGTTTAGAAATAAAATAAAGATTTAAAAAATTTTCATTAGTTTACAAAACAATTAGAAACGATCTTTCCACCATAAACTAGCTAGACATTAGAGACAGGAAATTAGAAAATATGTCTCACAGTAATGTTATCTTTTTCCCGTGGTCGGATAACTTTTTTTACTATTCTAGAACTATTTCGATTATGGTATGCGGCAGTCAGGCATTCTGCTAAAGAAAAAACATTATTTTTTCTACCTTATTGTTTTTAATTTTAAAATAACTAGATGACTTTTTATTTCTAAATTTTGTGTAGTGGAAATTTGTTAACGGTATAACCAACAAAAATTATTTCCAGGGAAACATGATAGATTTCATTGTTATTTTTCCATGCAGATCTTTAAGTTGACACTAATATATCTATATAGTATCAATATAATTTTATATGTCACCAATATGGTGATAATATGACTTTCGAGACAATATTAGTGGGTGCCAAGTTGAATTTGTATATAACCTCTTAACATTAGAATGAATCCAACGATACTTCATTGGTGAAAATTGCTCCAGTAGTTTGGTCCGCCGGATGAAACAACTATATCGATACGGAACATCTATTTACGTAGACTGCCTCAATCAAAACTCTTCCTCATCGTAGCTGAATAAAATAGATAAAATACCTTGGGCACGATGGTCTTTTCGCCGTTTTTGGAGAAAGCGTATTCGGAGTAATGCATGACGCTGTTGTAGTCGTAAGGAACACCAAAATCATTTGTATCTGCCTTGCTCGCCTTCTGGAAGTTGTTCTCAGATCCTGAAATACAATAAGTTTTACTCACAATACACAATATTTAGTCCCTGATGTGAAGTTTACAAAATTTCGTTGGATTCTCAGCTTATTCTATATACACTCACGTATATTCAAATTACGGTGTTAATCGCAGCAATAACGATATCATTGATGAACTTACTTCTATTTTTTAGTTCACGTTGTTGACTCAATAACACAAAACATTATGAATCTGGATACAAGAACAATCACCTTAATCCATCACAATTTAATTGACAAAATCTTGAAATATTCATATTCCATAAAATCGTTAGTAATTACTTCTCAATGAGTAGTGACACTGATGAGAAACACACAAAGAAGTAATAAATAATGAGGAGGCGATAATAATACCTTTCTTAACATTATCGTACATGATGTAAACATAATCGTCACGTTCGTGACGACTTTGCTCGTGCAGGAAGCCGAGAGCGTGGTAAAGCTCATGCAGCACCGTGCCCTTGCGCGTCACACAACCAGGATTCTGCAAGTTCACCACCTGCTTACCACCTAGAATAGGAAACAGGTAATAACATCAGTAATGAATGACATTCCAATGTTAACATAATGAAAAAATATCAATTAAAAACATTTCATTCAAAATTTGTTAGTTTTAAGAAAAAAATATAATTTTGATTGAAGTTTTTGAATACTTTAAATAAAAAAGAAATTGGTTAAAAGTAATTCCAATTTAACTAATTGATATTTAAAGGTCATAAAACTTAAGAAAACTTTACAATATCATTCACTAAACTAGTTGTCCTTCGAAATTAAATTTCTTTTTTATATAATTTCTTATCTTTTTAATTATAATTTTCTTAAAACAAAATTGTCACATCGATTTTTACTTTGCCGATATAACAGAGGTCGTAATAAAAATAAATTCACACTTTTGACGTAATCTATTGACATGTATACACACTTTTGACGTAATATATTGACATGTCTATAATGACGAAGGTACAATACTAACCAGTCTTTCCGACGCTGGACCAGCAACCGGTACTACGGCTCTGAATGGATATGTAGTCAACTTGGCCGGAGTACTTGACAAACCTAATACAGCTCAGCCGATGGTAGTCAGCGATTGCTTGCATTATCATATCATTTTGCTCCTGGGCTGTAGGGTGAATTAATATAGATTACAGCGATTCAGGACAGAATAAAGAAATACTCACACTATTTACACCATACATTTTCGATAGATTTTGATTAAACAACCATACACTTTGCATAGATTTGTCGTCGCATTTTCAAAATTCCGTATTCGTAGATCTGAAACTCTACTGACGCCTAACGCCGTAAGTTTAGAAGCATTCTTGATGCCAAAAACTGCAATTAAGTCATAAAGTTCTTGATTAAGGAAAAACTCGGTGTAAACATTTAACAATATAAATTACCTACAAGCTTATCGAAGCTTATGGAAGCTATTGGACGTGCTCCATGATTGATCGCTTACAAGGTTTCCCTGTGATCACCCCCGTATTACGGATATAAAGAGGGTAAAGATCAAAATAAATAAAAATATTGATAAAAGAATAGATGATAATAGTTTATTTAACTCTGCCATCGTTCGGGCTGCGTCTGAGGAAACTGCTTCTTTTTCATTAGGTCTATTTAAGTTAGGCAAAGATAACAAAAAAAAGTTTTATAATAGCTTGCTTTAAAATAATAATCACGATAAATTTGATGCAATAATAAAGAAGAATGTCATTAAGAATTTTCAATCGAAATGTTCGAAAAAACATCAAGCAATTTCAATGATAGCAAAAGAAATTAATTAAAATGGAGGCGATACGGCGGAATGGCGATATTTTTGGCCGATTCTTGGCAATCACCTTAAAAAAAATTATATGACTTCGTGAAATTGTCCTTGTGCAAATTCATATGCAAAGTCATTTCATATGCACGAAGTCACGTAAAACAGAAAAATCAACGCTGACAAAAACATTACGCCCTTCCAACATGCACTTACTACGTACTCAATTAGACATTGATATAATTGATTAATTTTACTCCTTATACCATTTGGATCCATCGCTTGCTCGTTTGATAAAATAGCATAACTTATATGAGACAAAAATTTGCCATACAACCACACTCGAAATTCACGTCGCGTTTGGATGGGATTTAAAACGTTCTGATGGCAAAAAGCGTCTTGTTTGCCATTCGACCAACTTCGCGTCTTGTCGAGTCTTTCCGATTTAATTCTGATGAGCATTGTTTCTTATTTACTAACGTTTACAACTTTACTCGTTTATATCGGTGTGTTATATTAAACTGTCTTAAAGCGTTTAATTACAATAGACAGTTAAGAAATATTTACGTGATAAATTATTTTATAAAAATTAAATTAAATTAATATTTTAGTATTAACAGCTATCTGAATATTAGTTTTTTTCCGTTTTCACTTCGTTCAAATAAAACTATTTCAATGAAAAAATATAAAAAATTACATATTTCACATCTGCCTTGCATTCCGTGACGACTTACAAGTTTCTTTCTCAACATTTCATTACCTATACCAAATAATAGAAAGAAACAATCGTAATAAAATTAATATTCCTTTCACAATAACTGGACCGTCACAAAAAGTCTTATCAATTTTTTAAAATTTTTAAGTAATATTAAATTCATGGAAGCATTCACTTCTTTTTTATCAAAATATCGGTGTAATAATGGTGACAGTTTTGCGTAATAAAAAAGTTTATATTACAAACAGAAATCAACATTATTCATATGTAACATTGGATAATATTCTTTTAAAAATAGTTGAACAAACTTTTGATTGTCATAAGAAAGGAGCTGATACCTGAATAATCCATTTTTAAATAAATTAAAAAATAATAGCCGGGTTAAGGTTAAAACGTCTGACATTAACATCCTTGGTATTATACTTGGAAATATACATTGATTACCAACATTAAAACTATAGAATTAAATCCTAATATTCTAAATTCCATAAATTGCGCAAAGTTAGCTGAAATATTTTCTAATATTTTGTGTCATGCTTTACCAAGTTTTGACGCATGCATAGTGTATGATAAGAAAGGAAAAATAAATTTAATTAAAGCATTTTAAAAATCTGCTAATTCAAGAAGTATTTATTTGTTTAATCCAAATTAAAGGTATAGGTAACATTATAAGCATAGGAATATTTTAGTAATTTACATTCTAAATTTATAGCATGAATTATAATAGTCTAAACGAAACCCTGTTATTAATTTTTCAAAATCGATTTTCCTCAAAATCGGTCGCGGAACATTTTTTTTTAAATCTGTAAAAAGCTTTAATTCCCCGAGTTGGAAATCACTGAAACAAAAGATGTTACGTATAATATAGATAAAAACAATGTGGCGAAAAGTGACAGAAGAAAATTGCGTCAAACTCTGGCCTGAACGATCATGAAACTGACTTGTCAATAACGAAAAAATCGAAGTATTTTTATTCGAAAGTGAACCCATACCTCTTTTAATTAACAGAACACTATCTATATATTATAAGAGAATACTATATATTATAAGAGAACACTGTCATGGTAGAGGTAGATGATGAAATAAAATTTAATGAAACTGATATTTATGATGTTAATTATGATAGCGATTTATAAAATTATAATGATAATGAATTATAAATAAGTAATAATTGTAACATAAACTTCCTATATTTTGGTTCTGTTGGTTGTAAGTATGGGAACGAGTAATTTATTTTAATATATAATAAGTCAGTATTATTTTCCTTTAAATAATTATTTTATCATTGTTATTGTCAATTAAATGTTCATTTTATTCCAGAATATCCCCAAAATATCCCCGAATGTAATAAATTATATAAGAAATTGCCCGTTATTTCCAAAAACATAAAGTTTTGTTCCAGGCACTTCTAATAGACGTGGCACAAATACATATACGAGTGCCATTAGAAAAGAGTATAAACTTTGATTTAGTGTTAATTTGAAGTTGTCATTCGATGCGTATAATAATGGTCCAATAAAATTTAGAAAATCTTTTGTACCCAGATACGCAACAGAATTTAATGCGACATAAAAATGTTTTAGATATAATCTTGTAAACCCTATCTTTTAATAGTTATTTTAGGCTGTTACTTTATGGGCTCAATTGTGTCCAAAAAACTGAGTGGAGTAGAGTGTTAAAATTTATTTAACAACTTCCGCCCGGGCACAAAATTACTTTTTGTATTGTCACTTTTTCTATTAACTTTTTAAAAATATTTTATACTGTTACTCGGCTCGCTTTCTTATGGTTAACTTTTGCTCTTTTACATGACAAATATTGACTGAGATAATACATATTATACGTACATAAATAGTAAAACGAAATGAACGCCGATTCGGACACCGCCTAAATAAACCTTAAACATTAATACACTTACTGAAGTAGCCTTCGATAACATAGGGTACTATGCCGCGCTCCCAGCGACTATACTCAGCCCTCATGCCGTTTCGTCCAGTGGGGGTGAACGGAAACAGGATATCGCCCTCGACGTACTCTCCCAGTTCTTCCGGATTAGCTTTCGAAGAATTGTCCCATTCCGAAACGCGCTCCCCTGTGAACATCGAAATATTATTTCATATAATTTAATACACCTAGCTTAAATATCATCAAATATAGTATTCACGCGCCATTCTGTGAAATATCAAAGAATTTAAAATGCAAATTGTGCAAGCAAGCCACAATAGACCGAATACTTCCAGTCAGCGTCTTTTGGTTAGAAAAATAAAAACTTCAGTTATATTTATATATATATATATATATATATATATATACACACACACACACATATATATATATATATATATATATATATATATATATATTAATTCCCTAAATCCTATTTGTGTATCACGCGCATATAATATATTATTTTATTGATATTTTTGAAGAAATTATTATTATTATTCCGTCATTTTTTCTAAACTTCAGATCCATCCACTATGAAAAGTTGAATAGTTCCAAAATTTGAGCAAAAGTATTTGTGATATATTTATTTAACATAATAAATATATCACAAATACTTTTAAAAATGTAATTATTCCTCACAAAACCTAAAATAATAAAAAATATGCGTCAAGGCATTTCGTAACGTTATTCCAAGTAGACAGATGTTTATTGATAAATATTTTAAATTTGGGAATTTACAAAACAATTTATTCCTATTCGGTACGCTCATGTCGTTCCTTCCAATAATAACTTCATAGCGTCTCAAGTTATCTAACGCTTATCCTAAACGCTAATTACCTATTACTTAATACGGTCGTAAGTCAATTTGTTAAGTCAATGTAAAGTAACAATAGCCATAAAGTTTTCAGACCTGTTTCCGCTATCGGTTCAGCGGCCCACTGCTGGCTTTTCCTAATAAAGTCGTCGCGTATGATATCTTTTAGCCGGCTAATTGACAGGAAATTGGATAGTGATTAACCTAGTTTAGGTTTGAAGGAAGTGTCGCGTTATTTTATTGCATTCGTCGAGATAAGGACTTGTAAAGAAATGTAACATAGAAATTAACTACGAATACAATTAAAATCTTATGCTATTTCCAATGCAGCAATTACAACAACCATTAAATATTTTTGTTTTTAACTGCCATAGAATTTAGACGTTTGATTAAGAGATAACTCAACGGTACACAGACAATATTTAAATCCGAAGTACCTCATGTAGCTTTAAAATATTCATCATAGTTCGTTCGTTATTAATCTATAAAATGTATTACATGTCACATATTATTTCTAGAAGATTTTCTTCATTATTACTTCAAAATACTTTTATTTGATAGCTGTAGCCGCGACCAATATTTAAAAAAATTGTATAACGTATTAAACAATTCAACTTTTCAACTTTTCAACTTTTTGCAATTTCGCCTAAACTGGACAAACACTAGTTGATCTACGTAACATTTGTTTATTTATTTGTATTTACTGTATAAATACATAAGGCAAACTTATAAAAATATGTTTGTTATGGAAGACAGAAGAAAAAATAAAAACAAGAAAAGACAAAAACAGTTAAAACAAGAACAAATAATACAGTCAACTAAGAAAAATAATTAGGAGCAATCCAAAGTTAATCTACCAAGAGATAAAAGTAATTAGTCAAAATATATTGGCAAGAATAAAGAAGAGGGACAACATTTAGAAGGAATTTTTTTTTCCATGGGAGTTGCAAATTGAATTTTGGAAAGGGAGTTACGAAATAATTTTTTTCAGGCGGTCTTGAATGCGTGAATTGACAGCGTTTCTGTATATCAGGTTCAAACTCATTCCACAGTTGGTAACGTAGACAGTTAAGAAATATTCATAAAAAGAGGATTCACATATGCAGATAACCAAAATCAGAATATTTTCAGAACTACGTCCATGACATGCTTGTGCATGTTTAAGACTGAAAATCTAGACGGAAGGTAATCGGGGCTACGAGAATACTTACATTAAAGGGAAGGCAAAGAATATACAGATTGGGCCTTCAGTGAATCTTTATCCAGTCAAGTTGCGCCCTGTAATAAGCAACCTTGTCAAATTTCCTACAGCGAAGGGTAGAAATTTCTTTATTCGGTCAGTGATCTTCGAGAAGTCGTTCCAATTTACTTAAACGATCCTCGGCACATTTCAGATCACATTCCTCTCCATAATCAAGCAAAAATGAGGCCTTTGACAAAGGTAAATTTTAGTTTTCGTTAGGGTAAAATATTGAAGACGCTTTAGAGAAAAAATCTACTAAATATTTTATGACTATCTGCTGCCAACTGTGGTTTTGATTTACTATAAGCTGCCAACTGTGGTTTTGATTTATCTACAGACCCAAATCTTCGATTTCTTCCTCTCTGGCTATAATTTGTGTTGAGTGAAGATATAAATTACAAATTAGTAATAATCAACGTAACATAAATATTAATAAGTACTGATTATAATCTAATGTATTAGGGCACCATAGCTAAAGGAAAATAGGTAAGTGAACTTCGCTTAGAATTTTTCGGCGGTGAAAGAAATATAACCACCCAAATGGCACTGAAGACGCAATGAATGGGCCGAATATATTTCAGTTTGGTACGAATAGACGATGAACAGTTTATTTTGTGAGGGCAGAATATTTGTTGGAGGCGTAATAGGGGTGTTGGATAATAATACGGAATATGGAATTTTCCCTCACTGCAAATTGAAATTAAAAATGAGTAACATTGCATCATTTTGTTAATAGAATAACTGAAGGTTATCGAGTCAAGAGTAAAAAGGTTTTTATAAAGGATACACAATAAGACAACATTAAGATTTTTGGGGAGTCCAAAAATAATACAAATAGCTCAATTGTAGCATGCAGTGATGAGATATAATACAAATACAGCTGGTATCGCGTAGATAAAAAAAAACAAAAGAGGCGATTAAATAAAATAATAGTTTAAGGAATAATTATTGTATTAATATTGACATTTAACTAAAAAATATGTCGTAAAATCTCTAGAATTTGAAGTAATGGCTTTAAAACCGTTATTAGATAACGGTTTTAAAGCCAAATATTTCTAATACTAACTATACCTAATTAATAAATAAAATTATCTTAATCAAATTTTATTACTTTCCTTTCGAGCCAGGGATCTAAAACCATATTTAAATTATAATTTATTGGCGCAAAATGGAATAAAACCAATTGGTAATTTGTATTCAATAACAGTTACTTTATCAATATATTTAATTATTTTCTTAAAATTAATTGCAATATCGTATTTATTGCGAATATCACATATTCTATTATATAAATAAAATATCAATAAATTAAAAGTTTACCTGTTCCATTCTTGGGTTCTCCGTAGATTGCATTGCCCAAGTGCGAAACGTCGACATATTCTACTACCACTTCGTCGTAGACCCCATTCATTTCATTATTATATTCGTAGGGATGAGCAGTTGCAATACCGATAACTATCGTCAAATACGCCAACTTCATATTTTCAAAATTTAATGGATATAATTTAAAGCAACTGTATTTTTAAAAAGATAAAAAAAATTATTATATTCAAAATATGATCGCAAATACGTTCTTATCGAGCGTCGCTAATGTAATTCTGAGTAAGTGAACGCGCTGTTTGATGGGAAAGCGTTTTCGCACGCTTATATAGCCACCCAAATAGAAGGCCAAGTCCATAAACAAAAACCGGTAACAAGGCTTTTGCATGGATCTAATATTTTGTTTATACTTTTATCAGTACACGTTGGATAAATAATTTCAATGTTGATAACAGCTGCCGACAGTTCAAATGGTATATGATAGTGTGTTCCTTTCCAGATACTCTGGCGATCGGAATATTATTCGACGTGAAATTTGTTTTTCGAATTTTCGAGTAAGTTTTTAAAATTTTTTAATTAAATATAGGCATTTATGATGAAATTTTGCATAATTTAAACATTAAAGCCACAAATAAAAAACTACCTCAACTAAATTTCGTTTTTCCTAAGATCAATTTTTTCATCTGTATTGAATTTTCAACTCGTTAAGTAAATGAAATAACAAACCTCGAACTTAAACTTTCAAATTTAAAACAGAAAATTGTTTAAGGGAAATTTCCTAAAACTTATACATATGAGGAATCACAAGAACATTTCTGTATTAATAGAATGCGAATAAACTTTTATTTTACTTTGGCACTAAAGATGAAAATCTGAACTAAAACGCTTTAACTTCATTTCATTTAACTGTTTTTATTTGGTTTAGTTTATTTCATTTAATCTCTTGATTATCATTCGTAGTTTTCCAGCTACTAACCTAACCTATATTACAATTTTCATACTTTTAAACTTTCGCAACTTCCTAATGAAAATTACTTATTTTTATTATGTAAATTACAAATCTACCTAGTAATAATTGCTGTATATTACTGTAGTAAGGCGAAGCTAACAATTTTTTTTATTTATTTATCAAAACAGTTAAACTATTTCTGACAATTTAGGCCGAAACCTAAATTTCAATTTAATCAGTCTTGTTTTAGTTGTTCAAATATATTAAACCAAAAAGCTACGCTCCCTATAAAATAAAAAAAAACTATTTAATTTGTCAAGATGGAGAGTAATTAAGACATCGTATAATGGCTAAAATGTTTTTTTAACTTTTTTCTTTTGTTTTACTGAAATCAACTTTTTGTCCGCTAAGGGGCACTTGATATAAAAGTTGTATTTAAATATTTCCCTTAATTATGAAAAATTCAATGTAACATTGAATTTAAAAATGTACCCAAATAGGTGTCCGGTTTTTACACCGTATTTGCCATAAACCAGATTTCGGAATACAAAGCCGTCTGTGACTATGCAGTCTACAAAGCCTCGTTTGAAGACATATGGAAATGTGGATCGTACATTAACTGCGAGCGTGGAAATTTCAGTTAGCAATTTATTTGTTGATATTTTATCAGTTTTAAAGTAATTACGACAAAAAATACTGTGATTATAGGGGCCAGTCGGAACGGTGAATATTCTCTGATTTACTCGTACGGACATTTGCGCGGCAATTTAGGCTAATGGCTTATAATATAATTGTTTCAAGCTATTACTGTTGCGTTTAATTTAATTGTATAGCGTTATAATAGATGGCGTACCTCTCTACGCCGCACGAAATTATTGTGTACTGACTGATTAATACCAGGAATTTTCGTTTATGAATATGTTTAAAATAACAGAATTGAATATAAATTTTCTCGAGGAAATATTTAAGTTATACGACATTTTATGAGAACGCTTCTTGCGAATTATAAAAAAAATTACCTTATGCCTCGCGTATTAGTTTATAATAGTGTTAGAGAGTCTTTCGTTTCTTGAAGAAATGATGTGAGACAGAAATTGTAGTATTTTGATTGATGTCACATTTGTGTTATTAGCTTTCAGAGTGTCTACAAATTGTGTTATATTACAAATATTATATATATATATATATATATATATATATATATATATATATATATATGTATATATATATATATATATATATATATATATATATATATATTTATCTTGAACAATTATTGTTTCGCCTGTAACGACCGCAGAAAATAATCGTTTAAGCTATCACATAAATAAATGTTGTTTTTAGTTTTTTAAAATCATAAAGAAAGAAATTTATGATAGAGATGTATAAGTAGAAGTAAAATGAAGTATAGCAGAAGTAAAATTATAAAATGAAAATTAAAATCCAATTTTAATTTTCGTTTTCTATTTGTAGGTTTGGTTGTAAGGCGGAATTTTTTGTGAAAACTGTGTTTATCCTCCTGTTAATTTTCCATACGGTGGTCCACAAATTTTTATGTACTACTTTTTTATAACTTCAAATGTAATCATTTAGGGTAACTTGCAACAACATTTTCAAGAGATATAAATAACCATGAAAGCCTACTTTGTGTGTGCATACCGACATGCACTTAGCCAGTTTTATTACTATTTTTAAACTCAAAAAGAGGGAAAGAGACAAATTGGAAGAGCTTCATTTTCTTTATTGATATTGAAGAACTTAACAAATTATTTATGCCTAACTGCTCTTCTTTGTAGATGTAAATGATGTTATAAAATAATGGCGAATTATTCAATTTGTAAAAATTACCTTTATACCTTTTCCCTTGCTATGAACGAGATTTTTAAAAAATCTTAATGATTACGTCACAAAAGAAATATGTTCTAAAAACTTTGTTTCTGTGTCCAATGATTGAGCCTTGACGTCGACACAGTCAATTAATTAAGTTTCATGTTTTTACATAAATATACGTAGATCACAGTTCTAACTCAATTATATCTTATGATGTCTTTCACGTGCCCTCTTATCAGCCACCTTCCGCTTATTTTAATATAATCTTGTTTTTTGCCTGTGACTCATCCGTGTTACGTGTCCAAACTATATCGCCAAATATTTAAATTGTAATTTGCAAGGTAAACCATTGACATTATCGAAGAATAGTCTACGGTGCGTTGAACTACTTCCTTCCTGTAATCCAACTTAACCGGAATCCTTGTGAGTGCAATCGGACACATCCTGCGAGTATTGTGAAATATATTTGACTTGACATTCTACAATAGTACGTTGTTTGGCGCGAACGAATTCAGGGCCGAAACTGATGTCGACTCGCTAAAAGAGGAATAAGAATGTAGTAACTTGGCGTTTTATGTCTTTTTGTAAAAGGATGCGACAATTGAAATGTGTAAAAAGGTTTAAACTTCACACGAAACAATTTTTTTTAAATTTGGACAATGTTAGGATTACAAAAACATTACGAGCTGAAATTATCGGCATAATCACGTCTGAAGAAAACATATTTATGTCATTGTCAGCCTTAAAAGTGGGTCCTTGACTAGATATAGCTAATATATTTAACGTAAATCAATTAATATAGCTAATATATTTAACGTAATTAATTTCAACGTAAATCAATTATTTTACAGAATTCTGCTCACCACACATTAACTTTCCTTGCCTATGCTAGAAAACGAATCAGCAAATAAGAAAAGTTCGACTTTATGCTAGAGATTTATAAAAACATATTGAATAGAATTATCAATAGAATATTATTAATTAGTGAAAAAATTAAGAAAATGTTATTCTTAAATTGATGTAATTTATTGATTCATTATAAATAAATCAAACTCACTTATACAAATTATTCTAAAACACAGTTTTATATGTCTTTTTCATTTCCCCACCTGTGATATTGCTACTTTGCTAATGAAATATTTACAATATTTTATAGCTCAATTCAGTATTTAAAATTCTCACTTAACTTCTAAAATTGTTATTATAAAATATAATACAAAAGGCCGCCCAAAATACATCAAAACTAAATAATTGAAATTACATATAATAACTACATACGTAAAATTGGATGCAATTATTTGACAAACGTTAAAAAAACAATCTAATAAATAAATTAAAGTTGCTATTAAACAGCCAAAACAATAAAAAACGGGGACTATAGGTAAAGACAAAGATAATATGGCAAATAAAAAACATAAAGGAAAAGACGTATGTAAATAACAAATTGGCAACATGCCCATGAAACTTTTAAATTTTCTACGATTACACTTTTATGTAGCTAGGAATAAAGTACACAAGCTGACTTGTCCGTGATGATATATATCAAATATTTATAAAGTATCTCACAGTGCGGTGAACGATACACAATGTAACATGTATGTTACAAGTATTTTTTGAGGGCCATCAATACCGGAGGTCACAAACAATGTCAAAGACTGATAATATTGCTTTATCTGTCAAAGTATATTTACGTGACGTTTTCCAAAAGCACACGATCGACGAGGTTGACTTCACGGTCCGATTAAATGAAAAAGAGAATTACTTTACTTAAACGTCCCGGCAAGTTGTGTTCAATGACGAGAATGATATGAACAAGATTCAAAAACCTTAATTCTTGACAAAAATGTTAAAATATAGATCAAACTAAACTAGAAGTAAAACATGTGTTTATTTAATTTGGTATCTGCCTGTCAAAAAAAACTGTGAGCGACGCATTGTCCAAATAAATAAAAATGAAGTTTTTTCTACTTCTACATATACACGGTGTCCGGGAATAAGTGTCGGAAAAAAAAGACATTATTCCTTGCCTAAAAAATATTGGATTATCGTTAAAATAAAATTTAAAAGATCACCTTTTTTCAGATAATTTAAAATTATATTCATAATTATTTGTACTCTTTTTCCTACATACGATATTTACGTACATTTTTCAGCGCTGCTCGGGGGAATGACCCGCGAACAGCTGCGAAGACATCGCCACTGCGGGTAAACACCGCAGTCCGGGCATGTATAATAAAACGTGTACGATAGTTGATCAAAGACTAAATTTATTTCTTAATATTAACCTTAGGTAGGTAGTTACAAACGATACCACATAGAAGGCGCTAGTAGTACATTAAATACATCATTTTGATATTAATTCTAACATCTCCAATTATCAAAATAATCTGAACTTTGTAACATATAAAATTATTTTTAACAAACTAATAAAAGTAAAAAATGTTATTAATTTACAGATAGTCACCTATTAAACAATGTTTTGAATACCTAACTTTTTTACAAAATAGTTATGTTTAACACTATCTAAACCCTTGGTCAGCAAGTCTGCTGGCATTTCAGATGTTGGCATGTAGACTATCTTTATAAGATTGTTAGCAACTGCTTCTCTAACAAAATGATGACGCACATCTATGTGCTTAGTTCTTTTATTAAATAAAGAATTTTCAGACAGCTTCTGGGCGCCTTGATTGTCATTATACAATATAATTACATAATCACAACTGTTTACAATTTCAGAAAACAAGTTTTTTAAATAAATAGCCTCTTTACAGGCTTCGGCAATTGCCATATATTCTGCCTCTGTACTTGATAAGGCTATAGTACGTTGTTTTTTACATTCATATGAAATAACAGTTCCAGAAAGTTTAAAGTAGAAACCTGTATAGGATCTCCTATCTAGTGTGTTTGAAGCCCAATCTGCATCAACGAAACCCTCTAATTTACAATTATCTTTGATAAACATTAGGCCATAAGATTTAGTTTTACATAAGTATCTTAGGATGCGTTTCGCATGCTTCCAATGAGTATAGGAATATGAATTATTAAACTGGCTCAAATAACTCACACTGTAGGAAATATCTGGGCGAGTCAAAACACTTCAGTACATTAAGCTTCCTATTAGTTGTTGGAATGGATATTGTTTACAAACATCTACACTTTTCTCTAGTTTTAAATTTTTCTCAATAGGAGTACCAACAACTTTACAGTTTGTCATATTAAATTTACTTCAAATATGGTCTACAAACTTTTCTTGATCTAAGGAAATATTGCCATTCTGATACATTTTTACTCTCATACCCAAACATTGTTTTAATTGCCCCAAATCCTTAATTTTAAATTTTGACATTAAATTTGTTTTTAACTCCTTAACCATATTACTACTGTTTGAAAAAATGGAAAAATCATCAACAAAAATTGCTATTATGATCTGCTCCTTTTCACAATTTTTTATATACAGACATGGTTCTAACTTTGGCTTAACAAAATTTAATTTTAATAAAGAATCATTTACTCTTTCGTTCCAAGCCCTGGCTGATTGTTTTAGACCATAAATTGCACGATTTAATTTAAGAACACTATTTTCTTTACAATCTAAATTAGGGGGAACTTGCATATACACTTTTTCATTTAAGTAACCATTTAGGAATGCTGTAGTTACATCTAAGTGAGTAATTTCAAGGTTAAGTTTGACACTTAAAGCAAATAGAAACCTTAGTGTAGAGTAACGAAGCACCGGTGAGTATGTGTCAGCGTAATCTACACCTTCTTTTTGGGTAAAACCTTTTGCCACCAGTCTTGCTCTATATCGCACACTATTATCACTTTCGTACTTTTTCTTGAATACCCACTTGCACTGTATCACTCTATCAGCTTCTTTCCTATTTACAAACGTCCATGCTTGATTATCGTCGAAAGCTTTCAGGTCCATTTATTGCTGCTTCATAACTGAGTTCTTCATCACATGATTCCAGATTATCCAGAAGACAGAGATTGGTCATCCCATATCTTTCTACTGGCTTTCTTTTACGCTTAGCTTCAATTTGAACTTCATTCTCTGCAAAAGACTCTTCTTCAGTAACAGATTGATACGAGTCGTCTTGGGAAGACGATGATTCACAAATATATGTTGAATCATTTGGATCTGAACCTGGATTTTCTATTAAACTTTCATCTTCTTCTAAGTTTTCATCTTTCTTTGACTTATTTTCACAATCGTTTACTACAATCTGAGCTTCGTCCAACTCCATTTTCTCCATAATGATGACATCTCTGCTCGTAGTAACTTTTTTAGTTCTTGGGTTATACAATCTATATCCTTTCACATTATCTGGATACCCAACTAAAATTAATCTGTCAGCCTTCTTATCCCATTTTTGTCGTTGTATTTTGGGAACATGCACCATTACTTTACTGCCAAAAATTCTAACATGGCTGAGGTCTGGTTTCTCACCTGTCCACCTCTCAAATGGTGTCATCATGCCTAAACTGGCGGCTGGTGTTCTGTTCTTTAGGTAAACTGCAGTATTAACTGCTTCAGCCCAAAAACTTTTGTCGAGACCTGCTTCAAACAATAAACATCTTGCTCGTTCAACTATAGTTCTATTGAACCTCTCTGAGAGTTCATTCTGCTCTGGAGTGTGAGGATTGGTCTTCTGATGGACAATACCTACTTGTTTTAAGTAACTTTCCATCTCACGTGAACAAAATTCACCTCCATTGTCGGTTCTCAGTATTTTTATCTTGTTTCCAGTTTGATTCTCAACTAAACTTCGAAATTCTTTGAAATGCTGGAACACCTGGTTCTTTTCCTTCAAGAAGTAGACAAAAGTCATTCTACTGGCATCATCCACAAACAGAAGAAAGTACTTCGCCAGACCAATTGACTTGGTCTCCATCTGCCCGCATAAATCTGAGTGTACTACATCCAGTAGTTTTTCACTTCTATGGTTTGCTGATGGGAAAGGGAAACGTGATTGTTTTCCCTCACAGCACACTTCACAATTCTGTATCTGTATGTCAGCTTTCTTGTGAAAAGAAACTCCTTTTACTGCTCCTTCTTTCATTTTTTGTAAGGACTTACTATTTATATGTCCTAACCTTTTATGCCATGTTGACATTGCCGATAACGAGTTCTCGAATTTTTTTGTGTTTAACTTGTACACACTCCATTTATCAAATTTGCTGTACCAATACGCTCATTCACTTGGTTGTATATCAAACAGGTATCTTTTTTGAATACAACTTTATTTCCTTTAGCTATAAGTTGGTTTACGGATAATAAGTTTGCCGTGAGATTCGGTATATACAATACGTCCTTCACAATCACGTCATACTGAGAACTGTTCACGCATGTCGTTACTGTGTTTCACCAACACTAACTACAGGCACCGTCATTTGATTTGCCACTACGATTTCTTTAGGTTCGTGTACTGGTCGAGTTCGGAGTAAACATTTTTGGTTTGACGTCATATGCGCGCTTGCGCCTGAGTCGATGTACCAGTCTTCTGTGTTATAATAACCGTTGAAAAACGATGCGCTGAAAGCATTCAATTGTTTATTTGCTTTTAATTCAGGACACTTATTTTTGTAGTGGCCGATCTTCTTGCAATTATAACACTTTATTTGTTTACTGCTGGTTGACTTTGACATTTGCTTGTCAGTGTTGCCTTTTTTATTTCGCTGTTTTGACCAAAAGGCAGAGTCGATTCCAGTAGTGCCAACCTCCTAACACATATCAAGTAACTTTGTTTTAATGACGTCAGCGCTAATGGCTATTCCAGAGTGTTCTATTGCCATTATCATCGGTGAATACTTATCTGGAAGTCCCGCCAAAAGTAATGACCCAATCCACTCGTCTATGATTTCGAAACCTGTCCCTTTCAATTTATGTGCTGTCTCAACCACTTGAGATACATAGGATGTCATGGATTCGCAGTTATCGAGGCGTATTGAAATCAATGTACGAAGCAAACTTATTTTTCGTTGATACCCCGTGTCGTCAAATAACTGTTTTAATTTCTTCCACACACCGTTCACTGTAGTTTCACTTTTTATATGCACATATAATGAACAGTCAATTGTCATAACGAGTTTTGCTTTAGATTTTTTCTTCTCAGATTTACTGATAGTTGCCGGTACATTTTCAATGTCAATGCCTTCAAGTAACAAGAAATTACTTGTTGCAAACGCCCAATCGTCGTAATTTTCGCGTCCTTTGAGTTTCGGCACTAATTACCCCGACTAAGTACCCCGACGTCGACATAATTACTTTCGCACGAGAAAATCAAAAAGATTTTAGCAAATGTGGGTCTGGGCCCATAACCTAATAAAACGTGTACGGTAGTTGATCAAAGACTAAATTTATTTCTTAATATTAACCTTAGGTAGGTAGTTACAAACGATACCACATAGAAGGCGCTAGTAGTACATTACATACATTATTTTGATATTAATTCTAACAATGTATTGGGTGTGTTAAAAAGAGTTATGTGTAATATTTTTTGCACTCATTTAAAAAAAGGGCGTGTTTTACTTTTTATTTCAACGACAATTTAATAAACCTAACTAATAACCTTCGCCGTTGAATCACAAACTTTTTACCGAAAACCGTATCTAAACTGGTCAAGCCCGTTTTGAAGGTAAATGGGAACGTTGGATTGCGCAAACAAACAAACAACCACTCAGCCTAAAGGTCTATACCACCTCCGTTCCGTTGTGGGTAATAAATGATAATAATATAAATATTGGCGGAAAAAACGTCAACATGGTACGTTTTTTTAAAATTATATTAACAATACTTGACTTTTATGAGCGTCTACTGGGCTATCTGGGTGTATGTTTAACCACAAAAAACCATATAACAAAAATAAATTTAAACAAAATATTTCTTAAAATTTTAACAGCACGCTCTATTTTAGGTGAAATTTATTATTAAAATTTAAATCGCTAAAAAATAATATTGGTGTTGTGATTATTTTGTCGCAGTTAATTTATCGTGTCACCATCCTATGTATATGTTGCTAAAACACTCAAAAATTATTTTAGAAATTACAGAAGAGAAAAAAAATTCTAGAGCCCATTTTCGACACCAAAGACGAGAAAAGGAGATACAAAAAGAAACTGACAGGTTCTATTATTAATTTTTGAAATAAAAATGAAAATGAGGAAAGTCTAGGAATTTCTGACTCTATAACTGCGTCTACCAGCACAGATCCTAAACCTATAAGCAGTACCTTATCATCCAGAGTTTGAGCAAATTGAACTTGAATTGGAAACACACTGCAGAAAAAAAAATTGAAATTAATAATAATGCACTATACGTTCTAAGCTCAGCTCATGGCCTTAATTTGGTAGTCAATGATGCAGCAAATATTTTACACAAACACATTAATTTCTTCTTCAATCATTTGTAAATACCTGAAAGAAAAAATGAAAGCCTTTAAGTGCTACACCATAATTGATGCAGTAAAAACAATACGATGTCAAAATGCCATGTTGGAAATGTCTGAAAATTCGTCTGGGTGGAATTTTGTCACAATTTTTAAAGCGCATTCGCTTACTTTAAACGTTCAAAATTATAAATTTATTTAATCGTTGTAATCTGGTTCCAGACATTAACTTCCATAAAAAATAGGTTCGAAAAGTTAGAAATATTCGACGATGCGTTTGGCATTTTTAAATGTAAACTATTCAGTTACTATAAAGATGAATTGGTGAAACATTGTAAAGATTTATTTCCCGAACCTAAAGATGATTCAAGAAATGAAGCAGACATCGATGGTATTGATTTGCATCATGATGCATTAACGCTTTGAAGCTACATTTTTTTGGAAAATGAATCCAATGATCCACAAAGTTTTTTACAATATTATTTTACAAATTATTTAACTTCAACTGTTTCCAACACGGCAACAGCTTTAAAAATTTTACTTATTCTATTTGTTTCGGCCACATCTTTTTCAAAATTAAAAATTTAAATTGAGAACAATAATACCTCAGCAAAGACTGAGTTATTTGCATATTATTTCAACAGAACATGAAATGTTAGATAGTTTGGATACAAAACAAATAACAATAGATTTTGCAAATCTGAAAGCAAGAAAAGTTCAAGTCGTATAGGTATTTTACATGAATTTGTAATAAACTACTAATAAACAACTTTTATTTATATACTTACTTCAATTAACGAAAATACTCTAATTGATTTTTTTGCTTTTCGAAAAATATATAGTATTTATATTTCAGTAAATTAAACACTGATTTTTGAAGATTATACGTCATAAATACAGTAATCCGAACAAGTCATTTTAGAAATAAAACTTTGTTTTTTTACACACCTACATGTAACAAAACGAAGAAGATTTTTGTACAAATGCAAGTTGAAGAGGAAGGTGGTTGCGGCATAAATGATTTTGCACGCCCGCGTGCTCGCGGGGTCAGGGCAGGATTGCGTAATATCATAAACTTTGCAATGGTCTTTAAATCGCACGCCACGCGTAGTTTCTAAATTATAATTAAAGATATAAAGCAACGGGTAATATAACATGCACATAGATAATATATTATTCATGTACATTCTTGCCATGTTATATTTTAGAACAATTCAAATAACGAGATCAACACTAACAAACGACAATGTGTTCTGATTCGAATTAAGAAATATTCTGATTTAACGACTTGATTCATTTAAACGAATTATCTTATTACGCCAGCCATTAAGATTCTTTGACAAATAATTATTTTACTTAGTTATTTTTTCTAACACGATGTACAACCAAATAGGGGCAACCCTGAATACCTAATAGCTATTGGACAAGAATTAATATTATTTTGTCAATTGTACACTTTATTGTGGACTAGCTGCTACTGGCGACTTTTCTCAAATGGAATTAGGAATTAAGAACAAAAAAATTATCTTAACATAAAATATTCACTTTACTTTGGACCATATTTTATTTTAGATGAAGAGGAAAGAAACATTCTAAATCGTAGACTTAATATACAGATTCTCTACGTTACCAATTTGGTTGTTTGTAAACGTACTAATCAAAGACTTTCTAATTATTTTACTTTCATTAAAATATTATTTGATTATGATGTTCGAAAGCAGATATCATGTATCTCATGTATAATTACGATGTTCGAAAAGAGATATCATGTATCCTCCAATTAATTCAACGTGTAATCCTCAATTATTTCAACAAATATACCCAGTTTATCTCGATGGGTTAAAAAAGACGAATTTTTACCTCTTAATTTGAAATTAATGTAATTGTAATAAATTAATCTTTCATTATAAATGATTGATTCAACTGAAATAACATTAATGAAATGTTATGCTCTAGGTGAACATTAATTGTAAGGAAGACTCTACTATTTTTAATGATTATAAACAAATTAAAAACACAGACGCATAATAGCGCTACGCCTGGTAGAAAATACATATAGACATATTCTTTTGATTAACTCCTAAAAAAATTGCCTAGTTACCTCCTTCCTCCTTGTCCTTAACATAGTCCATAATAAATGTACAATTTTGCAATGATCGGCTGATAATTGCTGAGTTATTTAGTAACAATATGGATTTACTACTTGATCTGCAGGGTTTAGTACAGTTAATTAATATTATTCTCGCTCGAGTTCCGTAGTATAAATTATTGCCACAGCATATATATTATTTAATACAAAAGTATTAAAATAAACTTGTTATATCTAGAAGAATCAAAAAATAAAGGAAAGGAATGAAATAAAGATCGATTTAGTGGACCTTGGGTTATAATAGACATAAACAATAAACAGCAAGTAAAAAAAACAAGCCCCTCTCTCTGCTTGCTGTCGACTCCGAACCTATTCTAAGAAATTTCTTTTTTGTTTCAAAATTCACACTTACTTTAGTAATATTATTTTCTAGCTAGAGAAGAACCTACGGAAACTTAACTAAAACCCACGTGATTGCCGTAGCTCTGCGAAAGTAGACTACTTGTAACTATGTGAATTAGATAATTTTGATTTTTTTCTAAATTCTTCATTTTGCAGTGAGATTTCCTTGCTATTTTAGTAATTAAACGGGGCCAAGAACTCAGTCATTAAAATTATTAAAATTAATTGCTCGGCAGAAACAAGAGATAAGATATATATTTAAGCTTAAATAAACATTTATCTCTCGTTTATTTGGTTTGCAATGTTTATACACCTTGATTCTCGTCACACGGCTTTCACAAAATACGAATTTTTCATTGCAAGGTGTTCGTTTGGCCATCTTTGTTCAATAGCGACAAGATATTAACACATCTAATAAAATTTATTACGTGACGGAACGCAACTTTGCGGAGATTACGGACAGCCTAAATATATGTAGATATAAATAAACATCGGAAAGGAGGAAGTTTAGCGAATTAATAGTTTTAATAGCTTGGTGACGTTACGTTACAATGTTGACGTAAATAAATATATATATATATATATATATATATATATATATATATATATATATATATATTATATGCCAAGTGCGTGTCTGGTTCGCGTTACAAAGATTCCGAACCTATACTACTTAAAGTCACGTACAACAGATATATATATATATATATATATATATATATTTTTTTTTTTTTTTTCTTTTTTAGTATAAAACTGAATTTATGTGTTTGAACTATATTTCATGTGACAAACAGAAATCTAGATTTGTGTGGTTTACAAACTATTACACCTGAACACAATCTTAGTATTCGTTACTTAAATACGGAATATTTACAATATTGACCAAGTCCCGAGATATTAAGCTCATCAAAATAAATCTACTAATGATAACCATAAAACGATTTGTTTTTTAAACTGAATTTACTTACTATATTTCTTGTGACAAAAAGTTACATTTGAATTACTTATAGTTTACAAAATATTCTACTTGAACGCAATGTAAAAGTGAACGTTGAATTACTATAATGATTCTTCATTTTCCTATAATCAACTCGATACACATTCTGATTGTTAGTATGTGATATCGTTTTAATAACTCTCTAACTTCTGTAAAATGTTTTCAAGTAAAACTTGTTATTATTTACATTTATTCTTCGGACACATTATAATCGTTCATTATGAAGTTATTTTCTCTGAAAGTATATTTAGAACCAAGTTACTTCTGGTTTGGTTATTTTATTTTTGTCAGAAACAATGAGTAATTTTAGTTTTCAAATATACTTTCCGAACAGTTAAATTATTTAACAACTCTAGGAAAAATAATAACAGAAATAAAATTTCATTATCGAACGACAATTTACTGTATAGTTAGTCTAGGTACAAGTTTTCACCAAAATCTATTTTAAATTATAATCTTGCCGCTCATAATTTGCAAATTAATCCAACGATGAGTGGCGCAAGAGGCTGAACTTTTGACAATGGCGTTTATATGATTTGTTACATAACAGCTTGTTTTAAAGTCTTTTCGGGGTCCGTAATGCATACTTATCTTATCTTATCGCAGACACTCTCGGTAACAAAAACCGAACTCTACTTGTGATTAATTTCTCGTCATAAAGAAAGTTGATTCGGAAACCCCCCATGCCTGAAATGTAACTCTTTAAGTTTATATATTGTTTTATATCAGGCTAGATATGAAGTAGACTGTCTGTTCAGATGGAAATTCCTTACTCAAATAGGCCGTAGATGATAAATTACGTATAAAAGTTATATTTTTATTGGCTAAATTTGTATGCGTGACGAGAGCGTTACGAAAAGTGTGATCGAGCGAGGCGAACGGAAGTTGAGAGGGAGATATAAGTTAGTAAAGACAGAAAGAGAGAGAGTTACGTTTCGTATATTACTGTAGGGACAAGAGAGAGAGGTGCGAGCACACATTTTCTTTCTCTCTCATAGCCAGTTACGTTTCGTATATCTAAGACACAGTGCAAGCCTATTGTCTGTATCCCACTGTAGGAGCAAGAGAGAGCAGTGCGCGCGCACATTTTCTTTCTCTCTTCCTCCATTCGCGTAACGCTAGCAAACTCGCATATATATATATATATATATATATATATATATATATGCGAGTTTGCTAGCGTTACGCGAACGGTGACTTTTTTGATTATTTTGTAATTTCATTTCGTTCTTGAACAATTTTATAAATTATTATTTTGTTCAATACATTAAATGTTCTACGTTTAAAGTGAATAAAATTGTAAATTCATTTTAAAGTTCATATTTTGTGAATTTGAAGTTTTACTTCACTCGTGTGGTCTAAAGCACACTCGTTTTTTATTTTTATACTTTCGAAAAAAATAAATTAAAAATACAATAAAACCCATTTAAAAACGACTATTGGTATCTGAGCATTGCTGTTCAGTGTAAGGTATCCTGTACATGAAACCGGAACCGACCGACGCCGTGCCGGTGTCGAATCGCATGTTTACATATACCACGCAAAAACCGAACCGACATCGTATCAGCGCCGCACTCCCACCACGCCACCGCCTTGTGTACATTATGTGGCGTTCATACACAAATGCATTTCGCTATAATATTTTTTTAAATGGGAGAAATAATCAATCATACGATAAGATGAATGAACCATATGAAGACGAAAGGAAAAATTTGAAAGCATGACAAGAAACTTGTTTTATTTCAAACAAAAATTTTTAAGCGATGTTTGCAAGGAAATAAGAAACATTATAGCACCTAAGTGACTTTTATTTTAAATTTTATTCTTTAATATACACACAGTAAAGCGTCAGTTAGTTGATATGTCGGGAAACCGAAAGAGAAGTTAGTGTATTCTCGTTTTTTGCTTTAGCCTATGGCCTCATTGAATATTCAAGCAAGATTCGAAATTCGCCTTAATCTTCCCTGAGAGCTAGTATAGAATGAGCTCGCAGTCGTCTTTTACGTTTTTTCTTTCATGCACTTCACTGTTTATAAATTATTTATATTAACATAACTGTTTTTGCCTAATAGTGACATTTATCTCTTCCTCTCCCTATAAATTAAGACTGGGCTAGGTTAGAGATTATATAACGTTAGGTTATTCTTGTCCGAACTAGTTAAGGTTACGTTATGTTTCTCGGACAAGGTTAAGGTGGTTAAGGTGGGTTTTAAGTTACTACATATTTAAGTTAGGTTAAACTAAATAGTACTAAGTTAGAATTAGATTATATTAAGTAAGGGTAGGCAAAGCTGACTAAGCTTGTGTTAAGTTTTTCTTCGTTTATGTTAGGTAAAGTCGAACTACGCTGGTTGGATATGAAGTGGTTATTTTAAGTTAATCCAGGTTAGGTTGGGCTAGAATTAGGTTACAGGTTACAGGTTACGTTAAGCGAGACAGGTTACAAGTTACGTTAAGCGAGGCGAGCGAGCGAGCTAGATTAGTGTTAGTTTATATTATATTGGTATGGCTATTCTGTGTCAGGGTATAAATAGATTAGTTTAAGCTATGTTTGCCTAGGTTGGGGTAAGTTTTGTAATGTTTGGTTAAGAGATGCTGGGATACATTAAGTTTGAAATACGTTTGGTCAGGTTATGTTAGACTGTGATATGCTAGGTTCATGTTACATTCGGGTAAGTGAAGCTAAGTGAGGGTAGACTAAGGTAATATTATATTGGGTAAGGTTACACTAAACGGAACTAGGCCAGAATTAACTTAGGTTAGGTTAGGTTGGATTAGATTAAGCAAGAGTTAGCTTTTATTAGAATACTGTAAGCTAAGTTATACCAACCTAGCCGGGTCTAACCTAATTCTTACTTAGTCCAATCTATTCTAAACTGATTCTAACCTATATTGACCTACGCCAACTTACAAATCAAGGTTAACCTAACCTTAGCTAATATATCCCTAACCTAACAGAACTCAGCATAGAATGACCTAACCTAATATAACCTATCTCTGTCTTATCTTAGGCTAACTAAACATATTATCAACTGCAACTAACCGAGCCGAGACTAGCCTAAATTAACCTAATATAACATAAATTTAACATAGCCTAACCTAATTTAACCTGGCATAACCTAATCATAATTTATCACATCATTACCTAATATAATGAAACAGCCTAGTAAAGCCTAACCCAAAATAAACTAACCTAACTTAGCCAACCCTAACCTAACATAACCAACCCTAACCTAACATAACCTAAAGATAACCCAACCTAGCCCACCCGAACTCACTATAAATTAACCTTAACCTAGCACAGCCTAGCCGAATCTAAGCTCAACCTAATTTAGTTCTGTCTAGCATAACCTGACTATATCTTACACAACATTATCTATTATCTTAACAGCCAAGGTGGCGTTTGCCAGCCGAGCCCTAGCTTGCGCGGGCCCTTGACCCTACCTACTTACATATAAAATGGCTAACGACTTACAAATAAAATGATTCATACATACTTAGAGAGAAATGAAACGGAAAAATGTTTGACCCCGAAGCCATCTCTGAAACTTCCCGTTATTTTCGACTCCAAAGTACTCAAAAATATTTCTGGTCGTAATTATTAAGCTCTACAAGCTCTAGGATATGCCTTTTTTGTTAATTTTCGCGCTCCTTCAGTTCGATAAAAAATAATGGCGCTTTTTTTATGTTTTTAAAAACAATATTTACCGACCGATTAACTGAATAGGGATATTCGAGACTATTTTTTGCACGAGAAATAAATATTGCTGAAATAAAATATTGTTCCATCAAGATATATCAAAATTATTTTGAAAAGGCACTTTTTTCAAAACTTTTTATGGCAATATCTTATAAATAAATTAAACGATTTTGGAGGCATCGATGCGGTTTTTTAAGTACTTTTTAAGAACTATATTTATTTAATAATATACTTGATTGAAAATTAATAATATGTTTACTTAATTATTATCCGATAGTATCCCATCTACCCTTATCCCAGGTTTATGGAGAGCCACACGGACCCTTCCAACCCAATTCGACCCTCCCTATAACCTATCTCAACCTAACCTAACCTAAATTAACATAACCTTACTCAGCATAACCTAATAAAAAAATAACATACTTTACCCGAGCCTAACCAAATCTAACATAATCTAACGCTAACCTAGCCCACTCTAGCCCAATATAACCATATATAACTTGACACGAACATAGCTTTACCTAAAGTTAACCAAATGTAACATAACCTTAATCTGGCCCAATATAAGCTAATTAACATATCATAATCTAACCCTAACTTCTCCCAGTCTAATGTACTGTAACACAACCCTAACTTAATCCCGTCTAGCATAACCTTACCCAATCTAAAATAATAAAAACTTAGCCCAGTCTAGCCTAACGTCACCCAACATTACATACTTCTAGCCTAACCCATCTTAGCTTAAATCAACCAAACATAAACTCACCCTAACACATCCAAGATTGACCTAGAATAATCTAACATAACCAACTCCTAACCTAGCCCAACTTAACCTTACATAATCCAACATAACAGAACTATTAGTTAGTCCAACATACCGTAAGTTACACGCACATTATAATCCTTACCTAGTGTAGCCTAGCCTGAACTAATACAATATAACCTAGCACAGCCTCGCGTTACCAAACCACTCATAACGTAATCTTAACCTAGCTTATCCTACACCAACCTAACTTAACATTACAGTCCTAACCTAACCCAACTTACCTTAACCTAACCAGAACCTAGTTCAGCATAACCTACCTGAACATAACTTAGCACATACTCATTTGACCTAACCTAACTTTAACCTATCCCAGCCTAGAATAAATTAACGTAATAGAGCCCTAATCTATTTCAACCTACCCTAACCAACTTAACTAACTTAACCCAGCTTAGCCTTACCTAACACAAGCTAGCTCAATCTAACCTAACATAACACAACTTGAACCTAGCTTAACCTAATTTAACCTAACATACAATAACATGTAACAATTAAACAATTAACGTGACATTAACTTTAACCTAGTATAAACTGATTTAATATAATCTGGCCCATTCAATCCTACATTAACCCGGCATAGCATAACCCTAGCCTAAATAGAAATAACAACCCTAACCTAGATCAACCTATTCTAACTTACCATAACCTTATCCTAATATATCCTAATCTACCAGGCCTAACCCGACATAACCTAAGCTAACCTAATATAAAATAACCTTAACCTAGCCTAGCCTTGCTTAATAAAACTAACCCAATCTATCCTAATATAATCTAATATGACTAAAGCCTTGTATAGTCTTACCTTATATTACCTAACCATAGTCTAGCTCTACGTCTAGCCTAATCTAATTATAACCTAATTATAGCCTAGATCCGTCTAACAAAATGTAAGCCAAGGTAAAATAACCCTTATCTGGCCCGACCTAATCTAATTTAAAAGTGTATGTCTTACCGAGTTCAACCTAGACTAATATAACTTAGGACAGAGTAACTCTAATTTTAAGGGTTACTTTATATTAATTTATGTTGGTGAAATTAGGCTTTAACTTAACCTAGTTTAACTTAATCTATCACGACCCCAACCTATCCCAGTTTAGCCTAGGTTAACTTAACATAGCATAACCCTAATCTAACACAGCCGGTCTACGCTAATCTAGAATATCAGGAATCTAAACTAGTGCAGCCTAATCTAACCACACATAGCATAACCTTAACCTAGCCTAGCATAACCTAGCATAATGTAACCCTAACATAGCCCAGTCTTGCCTAACCTAATCTACCATGGCATAATCCTAACATAGCACAGCCTAACATAACATAGATAAGCACAGCCAAGCATAACATACATAAGCACAGCAAAAACATTACGCTTCATTATTATAATTACCAAGGGCACTATAAATTATCAATGAGCATAAATACCTTCTTTAGTATTTATATAAATTACACAGTGTATCGAATTTCCGCTAGATGACATCGGTTACATAAAAAAGTAAATTGTTGTCGTCATCGCAGGGAGAAGTATTTTATTTATTTATTTATTTATCTACTTTAATGTATCTAATCGATACATATGGCGGACTTATTACTACGAGAGCAATCTCTTACAGCCAACCATAACACCAGTCCAGCCCCGCTCGACGAACGGCCCGGAATCGAACCCGGGTCTCCGCGGTGCGCCGCGTCGTCACAATCCGTATGGCTTGTGATCAACCCAACACACCACGGCGACGACCATGTGAACCATGTGAAATAAAAAAAACATGTGTGCAATTCACACGTGGTAGAAGTGAAACCTTCAAAAATTTTAAATTTTAATTTTTGAGTTTAATATCAATTTTTAATTTTGTTAAAAACTAAGATAATTAGAAAAGTTTTTATAATTAATAAATTTGATAAATTTCATCTAATTGTATAATTAAGTTAAATTAGTCTCTTATTTAATTTTTTTGCACATCTATGTTTTTTTTTAATTCAGAAAATGATCGAATAAACACAAATTTAAAGTTTATGAAAATTTACATACAAGTACTCACAATCATTATTCACAATATAATTTTCAATTGCGTGCATAAAGATGTATTAACACACGTACAACGCTGATCTCAGTGAACAAACTCTCGCTATGCCTTGATAAACACGAGTGGAGGGGGTACGAAGCAGAGCACAAAGAGAACCACGAACATAAGAAACACTGTATAATGCTTCCTATCTCATTTTCTCCCATGTTAAATCTTATGAATTTATGTGTCTATCTCCTTTTACTGTCGCTTTTTCGTTTTCTCCTACGTTAAATCTTATGAATTTATCTGCCTGTCTCTTTTTACTGTCGCTTTTTCGTTTCATCGGTTTTCAAATCACAACGATGCTAAAGAAGTTTTCACTTCAAAAAATGTTTAAAGAACGTACTTATTAGAGCTGAGTCAAAAAATTATTAACAGTTAACAATGTTACTGTGCAGCAATGATCAACGCTGTTGACGAAAATATGTGTTAACAGTTGATCAACAATTGCGCTGTTAAGAAACAATCGAAGTCGACACCTGTTTATATTAACGCACATTGGAACATTATTTCGTTGGCGCGTTGACGTTGATCAACATTTAGTGCAGGGGGTGGTTAAACGGGTCCTCGATTTGGTGACAGCGTCTCGTCATGAAATTGGCGGCAAACTTTAAATGTGTACAGTGACCTCTAGCGACGGCTATATGTCACCATGCAAGAGACGCTACGAACACACTAGAAATCTCAGACAGAAACCACTCAACAATACTAAGCCTGTTTGAAACAACTGACAAATCTTTACTGCGCAAAAACATAATTCACATATTTAATATTATGAGTTTTGCATATTAATTAAGTGAAAAGGGTCAAAATTGTCATTTTTGCCCCTGCCTCGTAATGAAAGCCGGTGTGTTTTCCATTATTGCTTATTATATAACATTTAAAAAATTAATATATATCGTATACACTAACGGCGCAAGGCAATTGGTGTCTTGCGACGTTGCAGACGTTTATTGTTAAAATTTAATTCGAAGAGTTGCAAAGTATTCTGATACATGAGTATTAACTCTTGTAATGTTGTGATGAACGGATTATATTTTCAAATAACACGATTATAAAATAATATTCCATGTAACAAGTGAATTCCGGTTAAAAGGAATTTTTACTATTTTGTTTGAAAGAAAACTTGCACTAAAAGATATTTTAGTTAGTTATAGGCACCAATTGCGACAGAATTAAAAAAATGAGAAAGAAAAAAAGATTTTAAAAATATTACCACACAAGTTACAGTTTTCTGACGAATTTTTTTCTTGCCAGAAAACTCCGTGAAATTACTTCAGACATTGTTGATTCGCCGGTAGTAAATTGGTTTTCCAAATTGAATCTTTTACTAAATAATGTTGTGAGCGGCATTTTTAAAAGGAAATCCGCCTTTTGATAGAAACTATTATATATAATGTTTTCTTTATAGGGCAAAAGCGTGGCTGACACTTTATTAATGAAAATTTTAAAACTTTCCAACCTAGGAAATTAATATGCAGTGATGTTACACCGAGTCAGAATTCGACAAAACCGACCGAAGAAACAGAGCAGCAGTCGAATAACCAAGTATGAGCTTAGGCACAGTTGCAAGAGGAAACAACCAGCAAGACCTTAGCGGCTTCAGTAAGAGAATATCTTAAAGTTATTTACATGATATTACCATAATATCCTTAATGCACTCATTTTTTGCTTGCACAACTGAATATGTCATATAAACTTCAATTACGAATGTATATTTTTGAAATAACACATGCATTCGTGAATTTTATTATAATTAAATGAAGACATACACTTAGATTCAGCTTCTTCGATGTCTGGAGTGTTGAAGAGCGACAAAGGTGGAAAGCTGAGGAGGTCCAAACTTGTAAGGAACATTCATCAACAGAACAAGAAGATTCAACAGCTCAGACGGAAGGTAAGAAGATTGCGGAAACCTATGCGGCGTGGTAATTTGGAAAGTATACAAATTAATAAAATAAAACAAATGTTGAAACTTATCTTATCAAAAGAATCATATACTTTATTTCAACATTGCAAAATTATTTGCAAATTATTATTAAACAAACAGCAACCCCCCCCCCCTGTATGATTCTAAAATAAAAGAAATGTGTACGAAATTCTATTATAATTCCCCAAAAGACTATAAAAATTGGCTACAATTGATGAGCAAGGTTTATTTTTTGTTAAAGGTAATATATTTCATGTAATAAAAAATTGGAAACCAAATTTTAATTAGTTTTTAGAAGATATATGTTTATTTATAATTTAAAAGAAAACTTATATTGTTATTTTAAAAAAATAGTAATGAATGGCACATGTGTTGTACAGAAGATTACTCTGATTTTACAATATATCAAACATCTTTAGAAAACATCAGCAGCAATATAGCCCATAAGGCCTGCATCCAACCAGCCTCAGAGATAGAACAGTGTTGTTACATTTGGGTAATATTAAATTTTTAATAGAATTATTAGCATTGGAAATTATTGGTGAATACAGTTGTTGCAACTACAGTTGGTTATTCTATAAAGTCGTTAATTAGTTGGCCTTAAAGTGGTTTAAATATAGTAGAAAATGAGAAATATTATAATTTGATTACATCATGTTCATAATTGAAATATTTCATCAATCTGAACCTAATTTTTTGTAAACTTGTTTCTAGATTATAGAGCCCTTGTGTGATGAAATTGAGAGCAGAGTAAAATATTTCCGGTATCCGTTAAACTTGAAACTGTCGAGTGGTCAAATCAGATCATTTTAAATTTAGATCTAGCATTTTTATTTTACATATATGGGCGTAGCCAGTGTTTGGTGGTGGCACAGCCCCCAGAAAAAAAAACTATCCAAAATAATTCAAATTATATTGATAGAAAAATTTTTGAATATTTATATTGATGCGTATTAATATTGACCAATGGTTAAAACAAATATTTTATGTTACATAATTTTTAATACTATGTAAATTTAAAAAATTAGATGATTGTAACAAATTTTTTTTAGGCTGCGCCGGCTCCTACTATCCCGCCCTTCAAAAAATCCTGGCTATGGCAATATGTATTATTGTGTTATTGTATTTCACTAAATTTTCAATTCCTTAACCTAATCACTTCCTCTTCCTTTCTAATGCCGATGGAAGGTACCCACCATCGCCCTATTATTTCCATTTAGAAATAACTGATATATGGCATTTTGAAATATATCAAGTGACAGAATATCACATGTTATTAGCCAAGCGTGGGATTTGAACAAAAGTTTGAAAATATACTTCAACCACTAATAGATATCGCTATAATCATATCTGTCTTTGTGCGTGATTATGCTTGTTTTCAGATATTGATGAGTTGCCGACATTCATTTATGCAATTACCACCTAGTTGATTCCGGTGTGCTATCTGTAGACGTCTGATGCTATTTACAATTGTATTTTCGAATTTATTTCAATTTTCTTGAATTGTATTTTCATAGCAAATGCATTTAAAATATATTAATTGTATGGTAATGTTATTTTGATATTTGTCTTTTGTGAATTATTTTAATAAATAAATTTATGAATAAAAATTACTTTTTTCTTTGAAAACGCCATCTATCAGCAATAGAGAGTAAGAGATTACGCCATCTATGGACATTAATAATAATTATACAGTCTGCGTTCAGGAGTGGTGAGGGGAGGAGAAAAGGGAGTCACTTTGACAGTGTTTGGGCATGTATGAAAAAGTGCGACTCTTTTTTTTATATAGGCTAGTATGAATCGTGTCCGTTCTGTACCGTATATATTCTGTGGTTTAGTGCTAACTACTAAATGTTGACACTCATCAATTGAATATCGAATCGACGGTTTATGCATTACCAGGCTATCGGCCAGTCTTTCGTCGACGGTTATTGCGTAATGAAGGTTAATGAGAAGGTTTAGAGATTTGTCCGGTACTTTAATAATTTCCACGTTTTCCATATAATTTTAAGATTAATAAAAAATGAATTGTGAACTTTAGCATATATATTTTTCACTATATTACTAGTTATTTTTTACAGATTTAATATTCAAAAAACGTTTTTATTTCAAATAAAATTTTTAAATTTTTTACGGTAGTTGAAAATGCACTATAACTTTTTTGTGTTAATAATCAACATTATATAGTTGATATTTTTATGGTTAACATTGTACATATATATCATTTTAATATTAATAAGAAATAAATTATGTCTGACCTATTAGTGCAAATATTTTATATTTAATATTATAGATTTGTATAGGAGAATTTTTATTTCAAATTATATTTTTATACTTTTTTAAAGAGTTAGAAAGACACTAACTTTTAGTGTTAATATTCAACATTTATTTACTGGATATTTTTTTGTGTTTGTGTATGCCTGAGTCAAGAAACTTTGTAAATTTATTCAAAATATCAGCAAGATGTAAAAAAGGGATACTTGGAATTATTTTACGTCAAATAACAAAATTTGTTGGAGAAATAATGGATATACTACATTCAAGGTAATAAATTTACTAGTTATTCTTATGTTACAGTGATGTGAAGTTTTAAACACTAAATTCACAACTCACAACTAATTTTTATTAAAATATTTTAATTTGAATGCTTAAAATATTTTAATTTGAATGTTAAAAGAAAGATTTAAAATAAATCGATATTGAATTGAATGACTCAAGCTTAATATAATTATAACGTTTATCATGATTAGCGTAAACACCCACCTCTAGTACTTTTGTGTGGTAGGTACTTTTGTTCAAATGGATTTTTTTTAAATGAATAGTAATGAGGGAAATGTAAGTTTATTAGTTGCACTGGTTTTGTGATTTAAATTAACGAAATTTATGATTTGAGTTTAGTTTGTTGTGTTCAATAACGTTATAGGAACTTATGTTATAGCTTTATAGGGAATTATGTCATAAGAATTAAATTTAATTTATAACATCATAGCTTTTATTGGATAGAACTAAGGCCTAAGATTGTTTCTTACATAGGTACATCTGACTTATCTATATATTTTTAGACAGTCGTCTAATGAAAGAAAATAATATGCCCAATAACAGTTTTGTTGCAGAGCCTGTTGCCTGTATAAAATAAAAAAGATAAATGACAGAAAAAATGTTAAATATCATCTTGACTCCCTGAATTTAGTAATAAAATAAATAGAATATGGTGAAATTAGGGAAGCTGTATAAAATATTTATTACCTAAATTAATTTTTTAAAAGAAGACAGAGTAACTCCGAATAACTGATCAAAGAGAGAAAACTTCCGATTAAAAAAGGCAAACTTTTTAATATAATAGTGATATAAAACCATTATTAATATAATCAGTTATATTAGTTGTGTATTATGCATAGTTATATCTATGCAGAAAAACAACCTACATACAAGGAAAATGTTACATTAATGGACTCTGGAGTTGCTAGTGTCCATACCGTACGCTTTTAAAGAATAACTAGTAAATTTGTTGTGCTTGACAGGTTTTTATGCACTTATTGTTTCTCTGCTATAGTCATTTTAGCATTATTCATAATCAAATGAATCATCTCTCAGCCTCATTATTATTAGCTTCGATTTCTTTCCACTTATTCGACTCTTTAATGCATTTTGCTTATTTGTTCTGGTAAATTATTTTAGTTAGTATTCTTAAGAAGTATTTGAATTATTTCGTCTACTCGTTTGTTAGTTTTGATTTGAATTTTGAGTATATGCAAACGAATGAAGCACCATATATCCTGTTTTTTTATAAAAATTTCAAACTAACATTCTAGATTAATACTAATACATTCAAAGGTTGTACACAAAACGTCTAAAAAAATCCCTTTATCTACAAATATTAACTTTTGCCCGCGGCTTCGCTCATGTGGTTATAGTTAAAACTTTATAGGGAGAAATTAAAACAAGCAGCGCCATCTAGAATGATTAAAAAAGTTAAATGCTATACCTTTATGTTCGTGACTTTATAATGTAAATAATGAAAATAAAAATATTTCCCTCTAAATTCGCAATTAAAGGGAGTGATTCTGGTGCTACCTTATATTTCATATGAAACGCTTCAAAAAATCATTATGTACTTTTGGTTTAAAATTGAATTTTCCCAAAGGAATTAGATTTCCTGAAATAAAAAGTAGCCTTTGTCACCCGGCCTGTCAACTTACTCTGTGCAAAAAATCACATCAATCTATGGCTCCATTGCAACATGAGAGAAGTACAAAAAGACACTTTTTTGCATTTAAAGTATAAGTTAGGATTATAATATTAATTAGGATGAGATTTCCTGGATGAAAAGAAGCCCACGGCATTTCCCGGCTCACCAACTTTCTCTTAGGAAAAAATCATATCGATCAATTACTCCGTTGCAAAGTGAAAGAGGAACAAATACACTTTCGCATTTGAAATATTAATTAGAATTATAACATTAGTTTTGAGATTGAGATTAGGATTGAGATTTCCTAGGATGAAAACTAGCCTATGTCATTTTCTGGCCCCCCATCACATCAACACCACCCCTGACACTGAGGTAACATACAGGCTGTTTTATAAAAATCAATAAAAAAACGTATTAAAAAGAACATACGACAATTTGTTGTTTCAATACAAATTATATAACAATTAACTTAACAATATTTTCTAAAGAGAACAAAGCTGGTTAGATAATAAATCGTTTACTTCTTTATTTTGTTTGAAGATCATTAAGTTTAAATATTTATGACTCTCAGCTGCACATATGAACAAACAATAGGAGATTTCCAAATGTATATAAATATTTTATTGTAGGTTTAATTGTTTGAGCCAAATTGCTAAATTCTTCTAACATTCGATATGTGATGTTGTTTTATTACTATAATTTCGGTTTATTAAGATAGTTTGCCACGATTCATTAAAAAGACATTGTTGTTTTCTAGGACAGGCTAGTTTACAACAGGCTGAACCTAAAATTATTAGAACCTTAATTGTCATATTTATAATTGGTACTCAATTCAATTATTTATGTTAAATAGATTAATTGTTTACTTTTTACAGATTATACACATTTTGGAAAGGACAGAGAAAACGAGTGCATCAGCAGCTTTAGGAAGTATTATATCTTTTTTTTGTATTTAAATTATTATTCAGGTAAAAATATTACATGTAGTGGTTATATTTTTAAGTCTGGTTTTTAATTGACAGACAGAATCCAATTAGACGAATCAAAACGCATGTCAAAGCGCAAAAGAATAATAGACACTAATTAGTATTCACGAGTTATTACTATTACAATTAAGCCGCATGTGGAAAATACAATTATTGTACACAGCTGTTTTAGGTAGATAGCCTGGTCAATAGATGAAATCCTGATTAAAATTGTAATAATACTGATATATGCTATTATGTTATCGACATAATTTTAATAATGAAAAAGAAATAAAACTGGTACTACCAAACAAATATTGTACGCATATTTTCATGTTAATTTGTAATGTCGGCGATCAAGCTAATGCGAATAGGCTATAAATTTGTTACACAGCAGAAGCGCCGTCGCTATGCATGTTTTAGTGACTTTACGACAAGTAAATATCCGTTCTGGAACGGTGGGTTTTTGTAAATTTGTCCTTAAATGTCAAATAAATTTATATCTATAAATTTAATTCTACTGAATATATGAACAAAAAGTGACTAAATGGTAAAGTAATATGTGTTAATATCCCTCTAACTACGTCTATGTCAAAACCATAACTCACGGTAGAATAATGTCATAAATATGAATATATAATTAAATATATAAATTATCATATATAAATTACAAATTGGTGAAAAGAGTAAGCATATACAGTGAAAGACGGAGTAAATAAAAATCCTGATCAACCACAATATTCTCAATTTGCATGCAATCGACACACTTAAATTCTGTCAAAAGTGTATGAACAGTATATTTATCAACTATTACACAGGACAGATACAGTACATAACAGACACGATCCATACTAACCCATACAAAAAAGTCACACTTTTTCATCATACATGCCCAAACGCTGTCAAAGTAACTCCCCTTTCTTCTCGCCTCACTCCTCCTTTTCAAAAACTTGTGTAATCATTATGAATGCCCATAAATGGCGTAATCTCTTGTTCCCTATTAATCATAGATGGCGTTATGAAAGAAAAAAGTAATTTTTACTTATAAATTTATTTATTAAAATCATAAAAATATTTCACAAAAGACAAATATTAAAACAACATTACTATAAAATTTTTATATATTTTAAATATCATTACTATGAAAATACAATTCAAGAAAATTGAAATAAATTCGAATATCCAATTGCAAATAGCATGAGCAGGTAGCACTAGGTGGTAATTGCATACATCTGAAAACGAGCAAAAACATACACAAAGACGGACATGATTGTAGCGATATCTATTAGTGGTTGAAGCATAATTTCAAACTTTTATTAAAACCCCACACTTGGCCAATAACACGTGATATTCTGTGACTTGTTATATTTCAAAATGCCACATATCAGTATTATTTCTCAATGGAAACCACAGGAAGGTGGAGGGTATCTTCCATCGGGATTGGAAAGGAAGAGGAAGTGGTTAGGTTAAGGAATTGAATTAAAATTTAGTGAAACACAATACAATAACACTACTAGGGGAGGGCTAGCAAGAGCCAGCGCAGCCACGATTTTGTTCACCATCATTTTTTAAATTTACATAGTATTAAAAAAATCTTGTAACATAAAATATTTGCTTTAATCATGGGTCAATATTAACATGCATCAATATTAATATTCAATAATTTTTCTATCAATATAACTTGAATTATTTTGGACAGTTTTTTTTCTGGAGGCTTTGATACACTACCAAACACTGGCTACGCCCATATATGTAAAATAAAAATACTAGATTTAAATTTAAAATTATCTGATTTGACCACTCGACAGTTTCAAGTTTAACGGATACCGGAAATATTTTATTCTGCTCTCAATTTCATCACACAAGGGCTCTATAATCTAGAAACAAGTTTACAAAAAAATAGGTTCAGATTGATGAAATATTTCAATTATGACCATGATGTAATCAAATTATAATATTTCTGATTTTCTACTATATTTAAAGCACTTTAAGGACAACTAATTAACGACTATACAGAATAACCAACTGTAGTTGTAACAACTGTATTCATCAATAAATCTATTGAACATTTTATTATTACCCGTATGTGGCAACACTGTTCTATCTCTGAGGCTGGTTGGATGCGGGCCTTATGAGCCATATTGTTACTGATGTTTCCTAAAGCTGTTTCAAGAGTCTGGAAAATATAAAACAATTTATTATTCAGAGGAGTTAATTAATAATTTAGAAGATAAATAACAGTAATTAACATTAAGATCTAAAGAATATTTTTAACAAAAAAGGGACTGAAATTATTACAAGTTACGTAAGTTTCATAATTGCTTTCTTTAGCCTATTTAAATTTCTGAGAGACCCGTCAATCTTCATATTAATATAATGTTTAATAAACAAATCGGAATAATTCTGTACAACATATATGCCATCCCAAAAAAGGTAGTAAACTTTTTTAAATAACACTATAAGTTTTCAGTTGCAAATGAATAATTTTGAAATAACACATGCGTTCATGAATTTTATTATAATTAAAGGAGATAGACTTAAACTTAGCGGCAGCTTCTTCTTCTTGGGGTCTGGAGTGTTGAAGAGCAATAAAGGTGGAAAGTTTTGAAATTTTTATTAATAGCAGACTCTATGTTTACTTCTGAGGAGGTCATTCCAATTAATTTCCCAATTCTCCCTGCCACACAATTTCAGCCACGCTTTTGCCCTGCAAAAAAAAACAAAAATTAAGTTAGGTATAATAATTTCAATCAATCCCCCTTTTTCTGTCTTTCATTTGGAAGAAAACTTACAACAAGCAACGTTTTGATTAAATATAAATGCTGCTCACAACATTATTTAGTAAAAAATTCAATTTGGATAACCAATTTACTACTGGCAAATGCACTCAACAATATCTGAAGTAATTTCGTGGAGTTTTCTGGCAAGAAAAAACCTCATCACGAAACTGTAATTTGTGTGGTAATATTTGTAAAATACATTTTTTTTAATTATGTCCCTATCGGCGCCTATAACTAAGTAAACATCTTTTAGTGCAAGTTTTCTTTCATACAAAACAGTAAAAATTAAATTTAACCAGAATGCGTTGTTATATGGAATATTATTTTTATAATCATATTATTTGAAAATATAATCAATTCATCACAGCATTAGAAGAGTTAATACTCATGTATCAGAATACTTTGCAACTCTTAGAATTTAATTTTAACAATAAAAGTCTGCAAGTCGCTAGACACCAATTGTTTTGCGCCGCTAGTGTATAAAATTTATATTAATTTTTGAAATGTTATGTAATAAGCAATAATGGATAACACTTACCGCCTTTCGTTACGAGGCAGGAAAAAAATGACAATTTTGTCCTTTGTCCTATGTAGGAATCACACCCCAGAACATACAGACCATTATAAAATGAAACAAATATCTTAATGTACAAGAAAACAAAATAATACAGATCTTAACATATGACAACACAATAGCTACAACACCCCTTTATACTTAATTAATATGCGAAGCTTATAATACTAAATATCTTTTAGCTCAGTAAAGATTTGTCACTTGTTTCAAACAGGCTCAAGTGTTGAGTGAGTTCTGGCAGAGTTTTCTAGTGTGTTCGTAGCGTCTCTTGCATGGTGTATTCATTAAAAATTGTATACATTAAAAAATTACCGCCAAATATTAAAAAATGTAAAATTTACCACCAATACTTGTATACATTAAAAATTTACCGCCAATTTCATAGCAACCTGCTGTCACCACATCGAGGACCCGTTTGGCCACCCCCTGAACTATTACTTATTATAAAAAAGATTTACTGAAGGATGGAAAGTCAAACAAAATCAAACAACAATCCAAATTCTACCATCATCTACGTTTCAAACTTAAATAGGAAAGATGCCTACAATGACGCTTTTACATGACTATAGTACACCCTGAGTTGACAAGATTATTGGACTCCTTTGTTATTATCTATTTTGTACCAATGAATGTCAATGTGTACTAGCTTATAGTAGCCAACCCTGATAAAAATCCTGACAAAAAAAAACAATATGTCTGAATTACGAAATAAAAAACATTGAAATTCTATTACACATCAAAGGTATCTTAATGTACGGCCTGAGTGCCCGCTCTGATCGAGCGTCGGGCGGGGCGGGGCGTGCGGCGTTCGTGTTAAACACATGCTAACGCGCGGTAGTGCCCTGAGTGCCAGGCGAGCGGCGCGTGCGCAGCAGCGGGCTTATTTGCGTCGAACGGGGCGTTGCTTGCAGGTTCAATCTAGACGTGGATCGTTACGTCATTTTCAAGAAACGTAACGAAACCAGTGACTTAGTCGGCGTCACCTGTTTCAAAACTAGCGATTTTTGTAACTAGCTATTTTTATTCAGCTATTGTGATTGTTTGTTAGTTACACATGAAACGAAAATAAATGAAACACTATCTAAATGCTTATAGCTATACATTTAAATCACTAAATTAACTTCCCTTCATATTTTATTCAGGCGTAGGACTGACTGCATTAAATGTATTTATGGTTGATTAGTGTTTACTGTGAAACTATGATTGCTAATTGTTTAGAATCGCGGCTTCACCTATTTTTGGCTTTTTTTTTTACCTAATTACACTTTGGACATTTTCGTTTGAAATTGACATGATAAAAATTGAATTGACGTGAAAATTGAATTGAATTGACGTGATTCATAAATGCGAAAATTAAAAATTTTCATGTTTTTTGTCAATAAAAAATCACTGAAATTTTTTTTCACTAGTAAACAGTTCTTTCAATAATTAAAGGCAAAATAAAATTATTTTTAATAAAAAACTTTTTTAATTTATTATAGATTTTTGAAAATTTATTAACAGGATAAATACATAATTTAAAATAAAAAAAAATGTACACGTTGGGCATTTCCGTTTGAAATTATTTTCATAAACATGATTTTTTTTTTTAAATTTATTGAAAAGAGTAATTTAAAAAAAATTTGTCCAAAAAACTTAATTTTCAAAATTATTATGAATTTTCAAAGATTCATAAATGCTAAAATGAAAAATTTTCATATTTTTTGTCAATGAAAAATCACTAAACATGTTTTTTCACTAGTAAACGTATCTTAGAATAATTATTATGAATAATTATTTTTTTTCAAAAAAATTTAATTTTTTGAAACTAAAAAATTTTTTTTTCAAATTAAAAAAAAAATTATTTCAAAATATTTTATTTCGTCTTTAATTAGTGAAAGAAATGTTTACTTGTAAAAAAAATGTTTAGTGATTTTTTATTAACAAAAAACATGAACATTTTTAATTTTAGCGTTTACGAATCTTTGAAAATTCAATCGAGACATAGAATTCAATCTAAAAAAAACTTATACAATCCACTAATTATGTTTACATAATAATAAAGAAACGTTACATTATATTGACATAAAACACCAATATAACATATAAACGTTAATTTTTAAAAGAAAGTACTCAAAATTATACACAAGTACAATGACGAACTAAAACAAACTAAAATACCTAAAATTATTTTACTTTAAATTCAAAAAGTGACGCCCGCTTCCCGGAATCACGAGCCGTTGGAATTATTTACAAAAAGAGATCACTCTATTTTACTATCTATGTCTATAGCCTTACATATCAAAATTAAACGTATGTATACTAATACTGTTACGCTGTTTTGTTTTTTTGTTGTATACCACGGCACTTGCGAGTTCGGATTTATTCGTGCTCACCCGCTCTCGCTTAGACGCTTACTCGCTCGATCTGCCACCTTGCTCGCTCTGTCGACCGGTAGACGCGATGCGAAAGAAATGTAACGCTCGCTCGACTACTCACACCCAACAATCACAGTTAACAGTAATAACGCATTTACAAAAATCACTACTTGTAATTTGATTCGAAACTAGTGATTCGGTTACATGTTGCGTAGCTAGTTATTGTATCTAGTGACGTGAAATAACGCCCACGTCTAGTTCAATCTAGTTTGTGTTTTGCAGCGGCGATACGAGCGTTGTTAAACTATGTCGTTTGAAGAAATAATTTCAGAAATACAGAATAAACCTGAAATATGGTTATCTTCGCATTCTTTATACAAGAACAGAATAGTTAAAGCAAAAGTGTGGAGGGAATTAGCAATAAAAGTGGGCATTGAAGCTAAATATTGTTTTAATAAGTTTTATAACTATAAGGTAGATCATAGTTAACAATTTCCGATGATCTTAACTAGGCTGCTACAGCTAAAACGTTTATTTACTTGCTTACAAATCAATTCTATTTTGATAAAAGTAGTCTGAAAATTGTTGTCGAATATTTCTCGCGGTCAAACTAGAATTGCTGTTTCGCCTGTCTAGGCGATTGAATGATATTCTGGAGTCTGTATTTGTGTGATAACAGTTGTCATCACCAGCAGATCCCTCAAGGTCACATATGACGTTATGTAGAATACATGTAGTTTTTATAATGAGGCAAGCATTTTCTGCGTTTGTTTCTATAGGTTTATTTAAAATACGCCACTTTGCACATAGAATGCCAAAAGTACATTCAATGCACTTACGTGCACGTGAAAGACGCTTATTATAATATTCACTTTGTGTGTCCAAATTCCTTGATGGAAATGGTCACATTATATTTTCTTTTAAGGGATATGCTTCATCAGCAAGAAGAACATATGGTACACGTATTGTTGTCCCTGGTATTATGTTTGGTGGTGGGATATTTAGCTGTCCATTCTCCATCAGCGTATTCATAGTTACGTGTAGAAAAGTGCCTCCATCGCTTTGTTTACCCTGTCCTCCCACTTCTATGGCGATAAATTTTTTATTTGCATCTGCCACACCTTGTAAAATTATGGAAAAACATTTTTTTTTTAATTAAAATTATAATTTACAATGCTTGCCGTCAATAGAACAAATGCACATCGGAAATTGCCATAGTCTGAAATAATCGCTTGCTATCTTCTTTAAGTCCTCTTGTGTTGGATGTGGCATATGAACATTAACCAGTTCCAGCCGTATGGCAACTAAATGCCAATGATCGAAAAGAAGTTCCCGTAGCGAGATACCTATAATCAAAGTAATGCTTTTTTACAGACGATATATTAAAGAAAAGATGGAAACATTTGAAGGACCAGTATAGAACAGAGCTGAAGAAGGCACCACCTCTCCGATCTGGTTCAGAATCCGACCCCTGGGAATCGACATGGCAATATTTCAATATAATGTCGTTCGTAAAAGATGAGGTAATACCTGCGCCGTCCACCGGCAATTTAAACACCAATACAATGGAAAGTACTCTTGAAACTGAAAATATAGAGACACATAGTCCAGACATTATGGAGTCTGCGTCATCTTTGCCATCTCAACCTGTACCGTCACCCGTTGGCTCTTCGGCATCTCAAATATCGTCATCGCCCAGAAAATGTACAAATATCAGAGACGACATTTTAAATATAGAAAAAAAGAAACTATTATTAATGGAAGCTCGTTTAAAAGACAGCCAAGGAGAGAAAAAATTAAAAAATGATGAAGACTTCCTATTTCTCAAAAGCATACTACCTTCTATGAAGAAATTAAGTGACTTACAAAAATTACGATGAATTTTAATGTTACACGTTTTGTAACACAATTTTTTCTGGCCCGGCCTACACCAGACCACAGACACTATAGTAAAAAATACAGACAGAATGAAACACAACATTCCTTAATCAGTTTATTAAAAATTATTCAATATTCGGACAAAACCTCCTTAAAAGCGGAATATATCTTCAATACCACAACATTACTTCATTGATACAAATTAAAATTACAAGTAAAATAAACTGTATAGAATTAACAAAAATAATAAAATAACAATTGTAAATTGTATTGAATAAAATTCAATCATTTGTTCAATTTTCTAGCCACAATACAAAGTATGAGTAACATACAATAGTGACTTGTTGATTTGGCAGTAGTAATCATAGGGATAATTTTATTTTTTCTTTAAGTCTGGGCTGTGAGCAAAGTAGAATTGCAAATTTAAAGTTGAGCAAATAGATATAGCAAAATTAGCAGAAAATAAAATTATATTTAATTTAAAAATATTGTGAAAATAATGTGTTAATATTGTGAAAGTAAAAAAAACATTCAGTCTACTAATAGAAAATTAATTTCAAAAATTCTGGCTATAAGTTGCTCAGAAATAACCCATTATCCACAAAAAAATATTGCTAAGTTAATAAATGAAATTTAAATTAGTGGAAATTTGAGACGTTGAGCGCAAGAATGAGACATCACCAATTGTCATCCGACAAATTTTCATCCTAAACTGTGAAAATCACACTGCTCAAATATACAAATGCTGCTGTTTGTTGGCCACCATTTAAACCAACTTCGGCCTGTTCTGACATTAAAAATATATGGTTTATCTACTAAAATAAAATTATTGAAGCAAATCAAAGTGAGGAGTCGGTCTGTTATGAAATTCAATGCCTCAAGAACACGCTATCTTTTTTAATTCGTCAACTTCTAACTTAATGTATAATCCATCATCATGACAGTTGTCTTAACAGTCAATTAATACCTGAATTTTTACTTTTAAGCAAATAAACAAGCTCTTTTTGTATGTAATGCAAATAAAATGTGGATAATCATTTATTAATACTAGCAATGTGTTGCCTTAATCAACTGTCACCAACATGTCACCAAACATTTAATAAAAACAATCAATGCAAGTTTTGGAAAAAAAACTTAAACTTTCCTTGTTCCCAGTTTTTTTCTATTGAAGTAACAATATCATAATTATGTACATATAATTTGTTTACTTGGCTTGAAAAACTTTATTGTTTATTTCAAACTTAATTAACAGATTCAATGTTTACACTTCAATTTGGCTAAATAAAGTTCCTTTTTTATAATTTATTACAAAATTAAAACATGATATGCCAACTAAGCTTTGTTTTTCAATTTAACCTCATAGACTATTCCTAAAACTTTAATTATTATTAAACAAATATTCTCAATTAATAAAGATTATATTACCACTTGGCATCCATTATACAACACTAAAATGATAAATATAGGTAGGTACTGTGCGATAATCATTAACTAGAAAACTTTTAGAAGTGTATAAAAAACAATTAAAATAGAGGAAAGCTATGAAATTCAGCTGAACAGAATGCGTAAGATATAGATTGAATGAAGACTAAGGGACAAAACAAAATTATTAATTTATTTGAGAAAATTTTCCCACTAAAAACAGAAGTATATTTTTAAATCAAAATTATATTTCATTTATGGTAATGACTATGACTCCAAAACAAGAAGTGTAAGTTTAATTTGCTTTTCAGCCGGCAACAACTAATGAAAGAATTATAAACATAGAGAAATAGAATAATGCGGACCATTTGAATATAACTTTGAGATAAAAAGGTATTGTACTTTTAAGAAACATTTTTATCTCAAACAACACCTAGTAATATCAAACGAAGTGTTAAAAAATAGATCAGAAAACTTGCTTATCACAACTCTCAACATATTTTATATAACAAGACAATTGGAGTACGCCAAGCCTACATTAAATAATTTAGTTAACAGGACAATTTTTTACAAATTCAATAATAAAACATAATTTATATAATGCAAAAAAATTATATTTTCTTCAATGTAGGATGGATGATGAAAAAATTTAGCACCAAATTTTTTTAAACAATAGGATATGGAATTAAAAATAAAATCAGCTAATTTGTGAAGTATATAAAATGATATGTACATACATAAGATATGATAATAATTAATAATTATCAACATTTAACATCAACATTGTGTGCTTTTTAATAGTAAGGACCTTTTGCGTGATATTTTCATGTTTTTGAAAGATTTATAAACCGAAAGATAATTAAATACATTATGTCACATTTACTGTCATATGAATACACCTTATTAACAAACGTTTTACAATTAAGTTTCATTAGTTGTGGCTTTTATTTTAATTACTACTTAGAATGAAATCTTATGTTTTTCCATCTCTACAATGATCAATTTCACAAATAAAACATGGCCAGCCATGATATAAATCTATCTGTCATTTGATACTAATCTGTAAAATTTAATTTACAGCATTACTCTGTGACTCTGCTGTGGATATTGATGGCCATGTATCTATACCACAATTTTAAAAATAAAAAGACATCTTCAAAAATAAACACAACTTCAAAAATAAAATATTTTAAAAATTCTATTGTAGGATACAAACATTAAAAAAATGTTTATTTAAATTGTTCAACTCATATTTTAGAAGTATTTTAATTAAAATTTCATTGCCATATTTGAATAATAACACCTTGCAAGGTCTGTAAATGAGATAAAACCAAATTTACCATGAAAATATCATACAAATAGTCGTCTGTGTATGACAATCAAATGCATATAAGAATAATAGAAAAAATATTTGAATCTCCATTGTGTTATACAATAGCGTATATGTGTGTTTGAAAAGTAGATTATACCGACCAATACTGTCAAAAGTTAGTACAAAATACATAAAAACTCCCATGTATCAGAAGATTTACATCAATTTTTATTTAAATTTTGTTATAGTGATGATCAACTATAACTTAAATATTTCTAAATTTAAACTGTAGTGTTATATATTGTCCAAAACTGTCGAATATGCCAGACCTAAAGCCCAGGATACCTCATGTCCATTTATCTTCTTGTATAACTGAAACAATGTATTTTGTAAAGTTAAATATGAACCAGAATTAATAATCATTACACAGTTATGCACCATCACTAAATAGCACCACTTCAATCCGTAATAATATAT